>CAJRST010033334.1:21172154-21246496 GCA_907169785.1 Menidia menidia | reverse complement strand
AGCAAACACAAAATGAACAATGTTAATGTCACAGTAATGTAGGTCCAATTGAAAATGTATATTTCCTTCCAGACCTTCTATTCATATTTAGCCGGCATTTTAAGGCTCTATCCAACTGGTTCTCAAAAGTGTAACTCTATTTAGGGTTCATTTAAATACTGTAGTTACTGTGCTAAGTATGGCACCAAGTTGTACAACTATCAGCATAAACAGACAACAGCTACCTCCAATTTAGTTATAAGACATTTTATACGTTTCTAGAGCACACCATCCATAATTGAGTTGTCATTGACAGACTATTATTTTATCATTAACAAAATGTATAAAAACTTTTAATAAGGTAGCAGAATTAATTACTCTGCATTTGTCTCCCTAGGTAGAAAGTAAACTAGCAAAATCTTGGTTCCAAACCAACTAAATTAATGTTGTGTAGTGGCCAGCCAAATCCCTGGACCTCAATCCAATTGAGAATTTATAGGGTGACATCAAAATAGCTGTTTCTGAAGCAAAACCAAGAAATTAATTGTGGAATATTGTAATCTTGGAGTGGAATGAGTTTACAAAGTCAATGGCAGACACTGCAATTCTTTTAAGCACACCCCTTTCAACAAATTGCCCACAGACTTAAGAGCGTGCATACCATGAATGCTTGGTCTTGTTGGTTTTCTGAGAATCTACTATACCTACTGCTAATTGTTTGTCACGTAGCAATAAGAAATATTTAAAAAATCTGAATTAATCTCATTAGTCACATTAGACTACTATTATGGCCCTGCGATGGACTGGCTGACCGTCCAGGGTGTACCCTGCCTCTTGGCCATTGACTACTGGGATAGGTGACCCCATAGGCCAATAAGCGGTTACGATAATGGATGAATGGATGGATGGACTGCTATCATTTTGAACACTACAGTATGTCTTATCCTTATCCCCTCACGGAGTCCCTTCATCTTCTTCAGGTTTTAATTCTTTAGGTTACTTAGCGGTTCTTTGGTCTTTGTTAAATTTTAGTTCAGATATGTTTGTTTGTGCTCATGCGTTTTTTAAAGGAGACATACCCTATTTCAAAAAGTTAAACTAGTTCCCTGGTGTCCTAATGTGATGTCTGTGACAAGCTTTGGTCAGAATCCCATAAGGATGAAGCCCAATAGCAGTAAAGTCCCCCTGCCTAACCCTAACCCTAACCCTAACCCAAAACAGCCCCGTTCAGAGCGCTCGCTTTGGAGTGCCTGTCTCTTTAAATGCAAATGAGACACAGGCAATCCGCCCACTTCTTCCGGGAGGTGTGCCCACGTCGGCACGCTACCATGCTAACGCTACCACGCTAACGCTACCATGCTAACGCTACCAGCGTGCCTTTTTTAACCTCTCTCCCCGCTCCTTTCCTGATGATCTTTTTCATCATGTATCTGCAAAGTGGTGCGCTGTAATTGGCAGCTGCCCGAAGTATCCCGTAGTCTGTATGTTCATGTTATGTACTATGTATGTCTGATCCTGGGTTGGTCTGTACTGAAACACAAGAGATAAATAAAGTTGATCTTATTTGAGGTTTGCCATACTTTCTGTTTCCTAAAGTAAAGTATTCGTTCTGAAGTGTTTTGTATTCCTGTGATGAGTTTGAATTGGAGTCCTTGCCACTTGCCTTATCAGCCTTCTGGTTCTCCTCCTCGGTACATTGTCTCCCAAACCTCTCGACAGGAGTGATTCTGAGGGGGAAGTTATCTTTGTATTCGAGAACACCTGATGGCCAAGACCAAGATGGAACAGTCACCTGGATTGCAGCCTCCTGGGAACCTCCGAGACTCCTTGTGTCACCTCAACTTTCTAGAGCATCACTTGAATAGCAATGAATCCCCACCGTCTGCTTCTTTCAAGTGGTGTCTCCAGTTAGGGGTCAGAAGAACGGGCCGTAGTGGCTTCTACCAGGGCGCTTACACCAAAGTGTCCCTGGCAGCAGAATCTACCGCTTTATGTTACGACGTCCCTCCAGTGGAACATTGCGTATTTCACAAAAGGTTTGAGGCTTTTCCTCAGCCCATTTGAACTTGCATATGCTGTACACTGATGGTAACCTAAGGCTCTTTAGTCTCAAATGATCTACACCATTTCAGGATACGTTAATAAGTAAAAACGTAGTAAAAACTAATGTCAAACCAATTGCAAATAAAATGATGTAACTCCCCTATGAAGCCTCACAGTATTCAAAGAACGATTATAAATCCATCAAAAATTGTTCTTTTACGTTGGGCAGTGTCCATTTGATGTTCTCCAGTTAAATAGTTAGTCCACAACAAGTCTGACACCAATAATACAAAAAGTCCATTGCTGCATATTTTCAAAATTGTCATCAGATGCTAATCTTATCCACATGTTCTTTATCAAGACCTCAGTTAACATGCATCTCTACCTTATTTCAAAGGTGTCACAAAGGCTCATTGTATCTGTAGTGTTTATTAAGCCCAAGCAATTCGGCCATGCAAACTCACAATAAATCTGTACTGTTTCTTAGAACTGTGCACTGAAGTTGGTTCAAATGTCTACTTTTTCAATTTTTGTTTGATCCCAAATAAATAGCTTTTTAAGGGCTTAAAGGTGTTCAAAAACACATATTTACATACTGTAAGCCCCAAAGTTTATGCGTAAAATTATAAAGTTATTAGAATGTAATTATATTCTAATTATTTGTTTTGTTTTTGGAGAAAGATAACTTAACAAAGGTGACCTTTTGTTTTAGCCTAATTACTACAGCTAACTACATTTAATAAAACTCGGGATTGTTTTTAAAAATATTAAGCCCCAAACTTTAAGGAAGTTGGGTATTTTAGTACAGAGTCATGGCCCTCCAAAATTGTAGCGTCATCCAAAAAATAAAGTTGAAACATCTACCACATGTTCACTTCCATCTTCAGCAAACATGAGGGTACCATTTAACTCAGTGAGTATGTACGGAGACACTATCAACAAACATTTTCAAGCCTCACAAAGATGTTGTATTGTGAAAGTGTATAAAGAAGGTAAAGCGGTACCTTGAATGTCAAATGTACTTTTTGATATATTTTTATGTTCAATCAATAATTGTGTGGAAAAACTCGACAGGCCTTATTGAAAACTCAAAGTTGTCTGTGTGCTTTGTTAGGGTAGGTAAGTGCTTAAATGAGGGCAGCTGTACTAGAAAACATTGGATCTCATCTGAAAAGCTTCTTCAATTCTAAAATACATGGTGGGAAGTATTTGTTTAGATGTAGAGTTGGTCCTTACATGCAAATTTATCACTGGCTAATGTGTATGTTGATTGAGTTATTCTTACAGGAAACTTGTCTGTCGGGAAGGTCCATGGTGTTACTCTCAGTTTCCCTTGGCTCTTGGGCAAGACACTGAATCCCAAGTATGTTTTCCAGGTGTATGTCAATTAGACTTTTAAAAGGCTATATGGATACAATAAAGATATCATTTTTGAAACTCTGAAATATACGGGCTATTGAGTTATTGCCAGTGAGTTTGTGTTTAGGAGTTTTGCTCTTAGATTGACCATCAAGACTTCTGAATGTCATGGACTGCTCTTTCAACCACAGCTTTTGCCCTGGGTGGTCCACCTATGCTTCAGTGGACTTCCCAAGAAACGCATGGAGGGAGTCGGACACCCAAAATCAAATGCTATAGCACGATGAATTGTTGAATGCAGAGCCAACATCTCCCAGACCAGATGTGTGTTCATCAGCGAACAATCACCGATTTTCAGACAGAAGCATGACACTGCCATGGGATCACTGTTGGCCCATTGTGTATATATATTTTTTTTATTTATTTATTTTTTCCCATTATCATGATGAAATCTGAGTTTTTTCAGGAGCCTCGATATCCCTATTTATTGATGTTGAAAACAATTAGCTTCAGTGCTAAATATTAATGGATATTTAGATATGAATATATCTATTCATGGAATTGCTGACTCTTTCTCCATGTTTTCCGTCTATATTTCAAGTAAGTAAGTCAGTAAGTACTAAATGTAGAATGAGTAAAAGAGTAATAAAAGCAAAATTACTATAAAGTTTGAGGTTGAGCAAGTTTCTGGTTCTCACAGTTTTGTTTTTGCCCTTCACACAAAAGGCCAACTGTGGCTGATGACTGACCACTACCTGAGCACAGCTGCTGCAGCTACAAAATGGACTCAGTAGGCATAGTATCCATGCAGGTGGTTTAGGGCTTGCTGAACGGTTGACAGAAACCCTCAGGCATGACATCACAAGGGAAAGTTAAATATTTGTCTCAGACCAAGGTTTCTTTTCAGCACAGCAATCTGGGTCTCTTTCAAAATACCCATCTCCTTCAATTGGCAATTGTCAGTTCAACGGATAAATAACTATAATTTTTTTTTAAAAACATGCTGCCTTGGAAAAAGAATGGCTGCATATTTAGGGTGATGGGTGGAAGGGATGTGGGGCCATGTTGTGAGGAACTTAACAGTTGGAATTACGGTCAGCAACCAGTCATTGAGTAAACATACAATGAACTACAGAAAAGCTCTGTGGTGGACAATAAAAAAGAAAGAAAGCTGCCAGCGTCAGGCCCTGAGAAAAGTGAGCCATTCTACTTACAAAGAGCTTCTTAGGGGTGGATTGAGGAAGAAAAAAGAGGGCTAAAACACTTGTGGGCTCAGGGAACTCTATCGGGGGAGTGAAAATGGAATAAGCCAGCAAGCACTTGAGGGTCCTGCCGAGCACCTGAATGGGCTAGAGGGGTGTAGCCTGAGGAGGGGGTCTGTGGAAGGTGAATGGCCTTCTTTTTGGGTCCAATTTGTCTCTTTTCACCCGGCTCACCCAGCTCCGGCTCTGACAGATGTACAAAGAGGGAGCGGCGCTGGGCCACTCATCCACATAAGCCCAGGAGCAGCTGTCACTTTTGTCAGACAAGTTAATCAAACAAATGCCACCGTACCTCCTTTTTTAACACAGCAAAGGGAAAGAGAAATGGAAGGGGGCTGTAAAAGGGTAATAGAGACCCAAGACATGATTTGTGTTGTCGATCAATTCATCCTGCAAGCCTCATCAATAAACTAGTTGGAGGAAACAAAAAAAGACTTTACTAAACTTGTTTTCCTATTCCGGGAACGATCATGGTTTTAGTGTCCTTAGCTGTTTCCTCTCAGAAACACAGGGCTGGGAATGCTTAAAGAGGATTTAGACCAAAAAGAAACGAAGGAGGGAAACAAAATGCTCTCTCTTAGTAATTATTGAGGAGACTAAGCTTCTTACAGACTTCATTAAATGGAAGTGAAACCTTTTCAGAGCTTGTTTTGAACAGTCACATACAGTCTATTTAAATCTATCCTGCTTGACTGGCTTTTGGCTTTTAAAATTATCATTGTGACCCCTGATTATATCCCTTATTCATTGGTTATATAATCTTTTTACAGTTATTTGAATCTAAAAATATTCAAGCTTCCATTAAATCCAAAAAATAACATCTATATCTGTTGTTGTAGTGTTTATAGATACATTTTTTTGCAGCCTGTGAAAAATAATTAAAGCATTGCAAAGCTGACTCTTAGTGACTATCAATATAAAAATCAGATGAAAAAGTAACATTTCATCATACCATATATTTAACTGCAATTTAACAAATTACCATTTGAAAGGACATTCTTGTTAAATGGATGAAAAATGATTGAATGTATTTGTATATGGTTTTGCTATGTTAATTGATTTCAGGCTCATTGTGATTAGAAACACATCCTTTTTCAGATACCTGGCTATATTAATAAGACATACAATCACTTAAAATTGAAAAAAAAAATTCTGATTTAGCCATCTTACATTATAATTCGACCTGTCATAATGTCTTACTTCAGTGTTTTCAAATTGTTGTTCATTTGGCACGACTCTAGGCTGACAGCCTAAGACATCAGTTCTAATGGGAAAAGTCACACACACACATGCATGCATACATACAAATATCCAAATATCATCCATCCCACCAAATTTGGGTACAATTCTGACAAAAGAAACTTCAATCCTTCCATCTGAAGCTTAATCTTACAACTGTATGGCGATAAGCAGGGCGAAACAATGGGAGCAGCAATGATTGAAAATCATTTTAACTCTGTCACACAGAAGCGCAATTTTGCCACGCTCTAGTATGATAACTACCCAAGGTCAATGGAAATACTTCAAATCAATCAATGATCCGCACTCCTAATCCCCTCAGGGCAAAGGGAGATTAAGTGCATAAACTGACCTCCGTAATCTCAGGATGTGCAACTCTGGGAGTTAAAGTAGGTGATGGGGTAGTTAAAGAATGAGGTAAATCATAGATTTATTGGCTTTACAGCACCATCTATGTCTGTCAGTCCGTCCTGCAGTAGCGTGAGCTGCTTCCTTTGCTAGCGCCTGGCTGGGAAGGCTTAGTACGTGTGGCGTATCATTGGGCAGCTGGGCTGTATCAGTGTTAGGCTGGATTTGGCTTAGACAAGAGTTTTTTTTTTTTTTTTAATCAGTGATCCCCAAGCTGTACTGTGCAAAGTCCTCCAGTATCATTTCAGCACATCTGTTTTAATCTTTGCCTCTTGAGCCAGTCTTTGAAGAGCCAGGGAGCAGAGAGTGGAGTAACATGAAACAAAATACATTTCTTCCTGATAAATTCAAACAATCCATAAATCTAAATACACTCTTTTGAACTATTATTAGAGTTTTATCAGAAACTATTGCACAGTAGTTAAGTACACATTAGAAAAGATTAATCAATCAAAAAGTTATACATACAGTGACATTTTGTCCATGTAATCGGATATTATCAAAAAATGACCCATCAAGGACACTGTAGTTTTTCAGCTCTGTCAAGGCAAAGATACGATCAGGGACTGTTAGACATTAAGCAATTGTGCAATCAAAGTGTTCATATAGGCTCAATACTACACTCCTGATCATTATCTTAAGACCAGAGAAAAAAGCGTGAATTTGTGCTGCACTGAAGAGAGGTTCTAAGTAGAGGTTCAAAATGCAAAAAGAATAAATGGGAACAGGAGACCAAAGGGTTTCAGCAGGCAATTTATTGAAGAAAGTAACTGAAGTTTAAAAGCCAAATATTTGTGCAGAATTTTGAATTTCATGATATTTCCTGTCAATGAATCACAATTTTAAAATCTTTCGTTGGCGAGGCAAACAAAGTTTACTGTCTTTGAATGTCTTTGAATGGGATATGATTGTTAAGATACATTATCAAGGCCTCTCACAACAACATTTTCTATGCTGTTTGATAGTGTTTAACATGAAGGATGGCAACTTTAGTATTTTTTGTACATTTATCTATTCATACTATGTGTTTTATAATCTTGGCATCAGGAAAGTTGTTTGCATCTGACCGAGTCCCAATCCAGATAGGCTGAGTGGAGGAAGAATATTGATCCATGTCTTCCCTTTAACAGATCATTCAGCCACTTATTTTCAAAAGACTTTGCTCTTCCACAGTATAGGTCAAAGAAGGAGATGATTTATTTAGGTTAATTAACTTAAATGATCTCTTAAATTTGGTTTAAGTATGAGTTATTACATTTCCTTTAAACATTTCACATAATAACTCTAATCCATATTAAGAATTTGTGACAATGGTTATTGATGCTCCCAAGAATGCAAAAAAGAAACAAAAAAGAAAATGTTCCAAGGTTAAGCATAATGGGAAGGGTGAGATCACTTATCAAAACCTAGCTTAAGGAATAACACCAACAGGTTTAAGACTGTATGGTCAGACAGATATATTTTTTAAAACCAACGGGTTGGTATTTTCCACGTAGATTACTTCAGCTGTTTTGCAAGAGACTCCTGGAATTTTTAAAGGAAATCGGGGTGCAAATTTCTAATTTATCATGCTAGTTGCTTGCTGATGTGAAAACATTACTGGCGGAGGATTGAAATACAGTGTTGTTGGTTGGAAGAACATTACCAGGTTTCTTTAAGCTCTGTTTCCAGGCTGACAAACAGTCTAAGCACTGTGGAGCCACAAATTCCTTAAATCCCAGTAGTAATTATTTCATCAGCTATTTCACCAAACAAAATTGCTTCTATCAGAGAAATTCGTGCAATTCTTCTTAGTATTACAAATGATGATACATGATTTGATTCTTCTAAAGTTTAGAATAATTTTCAGTAACTGGTTTCTCTTTATTCCAATCAAACTCCCTGAGCTAATACAACAGTAGTATCTTCAAAAGCAGCGGTGGGCAGCTCTAGGCCACTGTTACTCATCCCAGTGGTAAATGTTGGACAATGTTATATTTGGCAGACAGTGCCAAGGCAAGCTTTGTAACACTGCTGTGTGTGATCTGTAATTAGTTTATTCCTCCTCATGTGCAGTGCTGTCTGAGGGTAGTAAGCACAAGGTGACATAAAGCCCTACTGTCATTAGACAACTTTTGTATTTATTAAAAATACCAGTGGAGGGAACAGAATAAATGTATATATCAAAGTCACATATAAAAACAATGGTGGAGGCAGAGTGGCATTCCCCTTATCAATGCATTTCCATACAGGCCTTGATCGATGTTTATTTTTTAATTAGATTTTTGACAGGTTATTTACGACTTGGGTTATAAAGGGGCATTGTGTAGTATTTTATGTATTTTATTATCTTAAATAATTCTTTTCATTTATAAATGTGTTCTTATTTGGTGTAAAATGACCTCTGCAATGATCTGACTTCTCCTCATAAGTGAGGAATCTGTATATACAAAGGACGGGTAAGTCCACGGAGGTTTCCATTATCTGCTTGGGCGTATTCATAATGCAGCCTCTTGTTAGGAAACATCAATGGGGAGTATTAAATAAGTTTACAATGCTTTGCTGATGACATTAACCTATAATTATCTGTGTCTAGATATATACTACAGGCCATATACTATATACTATTAATTTCCATTAATTAATGGCATTACCTTGGCTTATATTACAGTAAAGAATTTTCTATCAAGATCTTTCATTTGACTTGCACAGTAATTTATTGTTTTTTTTACTACTCTTTCTTACTTTTGTAACATTGCCAAAAACAGGAACATCCTGTCACAGAGCAATGCAGGAAAACTAGCGTGTAGACTGGGAAGCAGAACCTTCAGTTATTAGGCCCCTCTCTGTGGAACCAGCCCTCAGTTAGCCCTCACTGAGCCCGCACTGAAAAAAAAACTAAACAGGGTCACTTATTAAACTTATTAAAGGGCCAAAATAAGACTTAAAAAACATCTCATAGCTATGTTGCTATAGGTTCAGAGTGCTAGGGGAGCTTCCTTGTAACTCTTCTTACTCTTTCTGTAGACACAATATTGGTTATGAAGCTGCATCCAATTACCTCATCATGCGCCTCTGCTCCATCCAATCCATGTCAAGACCCCATCCCTCAATCATCCTGTCAGGTGCTGCTTTTAAAGTCCTCCATCCAGGGACTACTACTGCTACTACTGCGTCCAGCAGAGCTTCGACCCTCCTCCACCCCATCTCTTCCTTTATGCCCTCAAGCTCCTTCAGGCCTCCTTCTCCGCTGGCCTCCACTCCATCACCAGTGTCCGGGTCCCGGGAGAAGACATCTCTAAACCTAATCCTACAATGGTTATTCAAGATCAGTTTCCACATCTTCTGCCAGGGTCCGAGCCCCAAATAACTATATAATTTATCAATAGATCTCTCGAATTGCCATTTTTCTATGTGAATCTTTCGAGGTTGAATAGCAATGGAAGGAAAAGTTTTTAAATAGAACCTCCATTGGACATTTATCTTTTTTATTGTCATTGTGGCCAGGAGTTTTCTGGGATCCACTACCCCAAAACATGCATTTGGCTGATCCTAAACATAAGCCATATGAGTGAGTGTACATTGATGGGCAAGCTTGAATCAGATTTATTTTTTAAGAATTAGTTAATGGATGAAAAAAGAGAATAGGTTAATCAGTGATTGTTCTTTCATTTTGACAGCAATGACATTTTCTATGATCTTTTGAAACCACACTTTGGAAGAAAATCTCTGTATGGAGTGATTCCCCATGGCCCCAAGGCGATTTAGAATCTCATCATGATGACACCTACAATCATAACCATTTCTAACACGGCAAAAAAATAAAATAAATGAATGAATAATACCCAGACATTCCCTGATAGGATTTCTGGTCAGGATTATGGTACGTGAAATGACATAAGAGCAAATCTGATTCACCCCCACGCCCCATCCCTCACCTCATCACAACTAATGCCTTAACAATGCATTTCTCAAAAGAGGATTTTTCAAGGCCCATACGTTTAAATGTGGCCCTGTTTGATGTACGACAAACATATTAGCAGTTGACGTGTATATAAACAATTAAGAGGCTACTGTACTAACAATCTGCGTTACTCATTAGATAAATACATATCATAAACCCCATTGAAAGCACATGCACCCAAATCTTAGGTCTGAATGTATGTATGAGCTGAGATATCTCTCAGCTAAACATGTTAAATGTTTTGTTTTTAAAGTCAACATTTTCCATCATTTTGTGTTCTCTTTAGCTACATTTGATCCAATCAGTTTTCATCTTTTAATTGAGCTTTTTCTGACAAAACCAAAGACAAGTTGTTGCTCATCTTTAGATTTTGTATGAATGTGTGAAATAAAATATGATGAAAGGACTTAAACACTTGGTATGATTTGAATTGTAATCTCTTTATCACACCACTTTTTCATTCCACTGAGACCAACTCAATGATTTAAGATCTTAATCTTGTCATCTCAAGAAAAAGGAGGTACCTCGTTGGGAAACTAAAATAGAAATGTATTTCTAGTGTTTAAAGCAAGACTTATACGTAATACGAAACATATGCATATATATATATATATATATATATATGAAAAGAATGTAGTCACCTAAAATCTGCGCAATCTTAAAAAGCTGTTTTTCCCTACCTCCCATGGAGATGGAATGTCACTTCCTCTTCAGAAAGCTCTTCAGAAAGCTTCTCCTATATTGTACTTCCCTACTTCCCTACCCTTTCTACTATTCTTTCGCTTTCTGTACTTCCCACCATTTCTACACTGTCCCCACTGGGGATAAATATTTAGATTTGGCCGGAAGTGCAGACATGCTTCTTTCTGAGGACAGTCATTTTTCTTCACTTCCTGACATAACTGTATAATTTATACTTTAGTATGTTGTCTAAAATCCTGATAATTTGGACTGACGTTTGCATCACCCTCATACATGTTTTCAGTCTATAAAGGAAGCATTTTCCCAATGGCATATCACAGTATATTTTGGTGATTTGACTTTCATCAGAAAGTTAAGGGTTAAAATTGGTAAAAAGCTGAAAGCTTTTTTTTATCTGGTTTGACAGCATGACTACCAATAACTTTAGATTTTTTACATCTTCCACCAGCATGTTCAAAAATCAAATCTAAAAGACAAATTGTTGTGTAGAAATCTCAAGACTTCACCATCAGTTGCTTGACATGATGACTTTAAAACTTGACCGTAACTTCTCTGATGACTGTGCATGCAGTTTTCTAAGTTTACACCATGGGCAGGAACTCACAGCCTGGAGCTCAACTGGTTCCGACACCCTGATCCAGAGTGACACCTTATGTTGTTTACAAGTTTTGTCATCTTCTTTCACTTCCATTTCTGTCTGCAGTCTCTGTCTAATCTATAAGTAGAAGGGTGGTTAAGTGTTTCCTTCAGTAAAGAAAATAAGAATAAAACCCTTATGATATGGGTGCAAACTTCCCATGACAATTTGTGTGCGATCAGTTTGATTACAACTTTCCTGTTGCAAAAAATAAAAAAAGCCCGCATTTCAAGGATCGCAGCATCCGAAAGAGCACAGAAAAATGTTTCAGAAACCTACGAGGAAAGGGTATTGAATGAAATGGTTATATTTGAAAGACTTGTAATCTCTGTGTTTTTCAAGTTGATTACATTTCGAGTGGGATACAGTTCGTCAGCTGTTGTGTAATTACAGTCCAAATCACAAAGTGACGTAAAAACCAATGGCATTGTGCAGTTCTGGACTCTCCCTAATCAATTACCAATGTGAATGAATTAGTAAACTGCAAATTGATGTTATGATTGATCATGGCCAAAAATGGTAGTCCTACATTAGCATTAAGATCATCACTACTGACCACCAATGCAGCAGTCTTTTAACCGATAAAGCCGAGGACAAGTGTCCAAATGATCAGGCTGGAGTATGACCAATGCAGACTGGTATCAACCTACAGTACTAACCAAAACAGACATAGCAGTCGACAACACATAATGTTGTAACACTTTTAGAACATGATTTATGGAATTGAAATAATATTAACATAATAACATTATAATATTACAATTATAATAATATTAAAGCTAAGATGGATAACAGAAATGAATATTGTATGCAAACCAGAAAACACATTATTATGCCTAACAGTTAAATGTGCATAAAATTTGGGTCCTCTATCTTGGTTAAGACACCGATCCTGCCATATACCAGGCCATGACAATTTTTTGGGAGCAATTCATGGTCCATTTTCTTTTTTTGGTCTGTGTGCATGTAAATGTGTTTATACTGTATGTGTAAACTTCAATTGAAGTTGACATTCACATTTTTGCGAAGAACCGAAGAAGAACCACAATTGTGTGCATTTCAGTGTGAGTAAATGACACAGTGTTTAGATCATCTAGATAGGATAGAGGCGCTGTGGCTTACTTACATCAAACAGTCTTTCTATGTACATCTCCTCGTTGACTTTTTCCCGCAACATATCCTGGGAATGACGAACAAATGTCACATAGCAGTCGGCAACATCCATCCCCGGTCTCTGTTTAAAGAAGAGAAAATGGGATAACCCAGTCAGATATAAACCTACAGTATGCAGTATGTCTTTTTTAATTTAACTTTAAAAAAAAATGGTTTAACCACTATTTACTGTAAATACATATAAATATAAATACCTATGTCTTATTTGCAGATGATAAGGCAGAATAAAAAATATGGCTGCTGAATAACTAATATTAATTTTTTCAGGTTTCTGCCAGATGAGTCTGAAGTGTTTATTGCTGTATTTCCATATTTAGTTTTCACAATCAAATTATCCAAAAAATAAAATAAAATAATAGTTACAGTTTTATTAACAGTTTACTTTCTGTGTTTTGTTTTTTTGGTTGATTACCTTGGAAAAACATAAGGCCAAGGAAAGATAATAAAGTAAATCACAGTCACTGAGGACACAACCACACTAACAAGATTCAAGTCACATTCATGCTCCATTTTATATGAATACAAAATAGTGAAAAAACTGTTTGAAAATAATTTGAAATACTTTGCCAACCATTTTATCCGACAATGCCCATATTATTATTATTATCCACTTTTAATATGATGGGAAAAAACACATTGTTAGTCTGTTTAAAATCACAATGCTCTCATTGAATTTCTTTGCATCCCAATCAACAAAACTCCGGTGCTAAAAGTGTTGAATGTTTCGGGTGCAAAAAATTGAGGGATAGTACTGTTACTTGTTACATTTAGAATTATTTTTCCATGATGGAGATATTAAGATCCTTTCCGCAAAACAGAATTTTGTATTACTGATCTTGAAAATGTATACAGTTTCAGTGGTGAGATATGTTTTTTCCATTCTTACTGAAGCTTGAATATCAAATTATTTCCCCTTGCATTATGCATTTGCATTTAATGCATACACAAAATATGTTTAATAGAATTCAATTATAAAGATGTTCTCGAGCTTCCCATATGAAAGCATGCAGAAAAAATAAAAGAATCTGTTGTCTGAGCTGAATGGTCTTTCTTTATTATATTGGGATCTCTGAATCTGGTAGATCACAACAAACCTCGGTAAGAGCAGCAAGCAGTTGTGGGCATTGGAAAGCATTTATTTGCCTGCTGAGATGAGCAGAAAACAATCCTAAACATCCATTATTTTGGATGCTACAGCCTTTTATCTGTAGTAAATTAGGGGAGAATCAGACATGTGGGAGAAATAAGATTAGAGGAGATCCACTAAACAGTATAACTTTCTCCTGGCTTTCATAGAACTATTCATTATGCTCTTTAAAGACTCTAATGTTGAAATCATTTGGACTAACAGTCCAGACCTGCTCAAACTGAATGCTAAAAACTGAGAAATAGAAGAAGTAGGTAGATTAATTCTTAAGTTCCTTTTTCTTCCCTCAAACGTATGTTTGATATCAGCTGTGTCTCTCTGTCATTGTTCAAGATATTAAAATGAAAAAGACGGAGTTTCAGCCATTACACCTCCAGTTGTCAGTAGTTTACAGGCTTTTCTTCTATAGCTTCTGTATTTAATCCAAAGGAGACTATCCAAGTGGGTCAGCCCGCACTTAGATAATTCTAACTTTGCAGTTTTCTTATCTCTGCCCTCCTTCAGGCTCTAATGGGTCTTGAGTCCCTCAGCTCACGCGGTTGGCAGAGACCTCCACCTCATCTTCACTTTAATCGTAATGTTTCTGAACACTTTTTCCGTCGGTTCACCGTGGGCCTACCAAAGCGCCTGCTTTCAGGCTGTTTTCAGCACAGCCACAGCAGAGACTCTTACTACCTCCGCACTTCCACCCTCCAGCACATTTTCATCCTTGAAATCTGATGTTGCCACAGAGTCTCTCTGTTCCACCATGATCTTTTATCTGGATAGTCTTCATCCTTTATCCACCGAATTTTCTCACTCCTTCATTTGTCATCCATGGCCCTACAATTTCCTTTGGATGATAACTAAGAGCCACCGGAAGTACATAACACAAAACAAAAAACTTATTTTGATCTAGTGAGTCTCCAGTCTTTATTATGTTTTTCTTATGAGGTACCACTGCTGCAAAAGGGAATTTTATCATTTCAAGCCCAGAATGCCACTGACTCGCAGAAACTGTTCCTCTGGCCACCAAACTCACAGCTGACCAATGTCCCCAACAAAGTGATCTTGACCAACACAGTGGCAGCCATCAGCAGTCCATTCACTGAGCTGCTGAGCACAAACAATCAAACTACCAAACCACCAACACAAGGGTGGGGAACTCTGGCCAGGACTGTTGATGCTGTGTTGATTCACATCAACACAACAGTCTCCAGTAGTGTGGGGTAGGATAAATCCCAGAGGGTCATACTGACTGGTTAAGACTTGATAAATATTCCTCAATGTGGGAATACCATACTCTGTGGTAGCCGAGGATGTCAGTTCTAAGTCTTAGGCTGGATTCTGGAGTTACAGCCCTCTCTACCAACTGTCTGAATGCTTGGTCCAGATAGGATCACGAGCAAACAGACACAGGGAAGACAAAAAACAAGCAACAAAAGCCACAGGCAGCAACAACACTAGTAGTCAGAACATTGACAAGCATCTCACAATAGTGCAGCAACTGTCCGGTGTGTCTGCTTACATGACTGTGTACTGTGTGTGACTGTGTGTGTGCGCATAAACAGACACACACACAGCCAAATGCAGAGAGCAATCCCAATCCCACTGACCCAGTGCTCCTGGAGCCCTGGCGAGCCCACAGGTGAGCAGGACCACGCCCACTACACAACCGGGAACAACACAACCAGGAACAACACAACCAGGAACAACACAGCCGGGAACAACACAACCAGGAACAACACAACCGGGAACAACACAACCGGGAACAACACAACCGGGATCAACACAACCGGGAACAACACAACCGGGAACAACACAGCCGGGAACAACACAACCGGGAACAACACAACCGGGAATGACACAGCCGGGAACAACACAACCGGGAACACAGCCGGGAACAACACAACCGGGAACAACACAGCCGGGAACAACACAACCAGGAACAACACAACCGGGAACAACACAACCGGGAACGACACAGCCGGGAACAACACAACCGGGAACAACACAACCAGGAACAATACAGCCGGGAATGACACAACCAGGAACAACACAACCGGGAAAAACGGAGGGCCAGAGGACAGCAAATCAAGAACAAGACCCAACCCAAGCTGCAGTCACTCCAATCAGACACACACACCCACAAAATTGATTAAAAAAAAGGGAAATAAATAAATAAAAAGTATAAAAAAAGATAGAATTAGGTAAAAACTTCAATGAAAGTGTATATTTAAAAAACAATAGCAAAGGAAAAGTACAATGACCCACACACGCATCACACACTTCAAGTAGCACCCCCCCAAAAAAAGAAACAAAGAATAGAAAAAGATAAACCAATCAATCAATCAATCAATCAATCAATCAATCAAATAGAAAGATAAAAACTTCCCCCTGCAGGTGTGGAGTGGTGGGCACCTTCGGGGTCAGCAGCAGCCTGCACCACAGACTCCATCACAGCAGAGATACTTAACCCCCCAGGACCTCCTGGCACCAGGAAACTGCCAGCAACCAGGGAGCAGGAAGACCTCTCCCCGCGCCCTCTGGCTCTATGTGTGACATGAGGACTACTTTATCCCTGATGGGCAGAAGTCCTCTGTGTCTGATGAGGATTTCAAATCGAGGGGTAGTTGGCCTTGCAAAGTCGTGGAGCAAGACTCCTTAAACAGTCCCACCCACCTGAAGAGCTCTGGCCATCCGACAGCACTCAGCATAAGCACCCCCTGGGCCTACCCCAGAGTGTGGGTATGATAGGTAGTAATGTCTAAAATGCCATTAAAACCTGGGTTGAGGGGGCCGTGGGGGTAGAGAAGAGGACAACCTAGGTGGCTCCTTTAACTGCACACCACAGATCCAGCCCAGATATCCGCTGAGAGCCCGCGTGTGCTGCGGTGCTTTGTGTTCTGCAGCCAGAGGGGCGAGGACTAAGAGGACCAAAGCCAAAAGGGATGGAACCCACATGGGGGGCAGCCATGCCCAGGCTGCATTGGGCACCACTGTTCCCTGGGCCCTACAACACCACAGGATGACCCAATATCTACCAAATCTGGGCCCTGCAGCCACAGGGCCCCCGCTCGCCACCCCCAAAGGGCCCTTTGAGATAGAAATACTTTTTTTTTTAAAGTGCACGCACCCGTGGTTCCCCAGGCCCGTCCACACAGCCCCCGCCCCAGTGAAGAGCACTGCCCCACCACCGGTCACTGGGACACGTCAGAGGGCCCCAAGGGGCCAAAGGGGCATAGCCACCCCACCAACACCCCATCGTGGCACGCCCAAGGCAACCTGACCCCCCCACACATGGGGAGGGTCGCATCCCCCGGCGGACAGGCAGCACCCAACCCATGCTGGAGTTAGCCACCGCACCAGGGACCACACCCCCAGACAGTGGCCCCAAAGTCCCCCGCCCGGCCACACGGTTTTCATGACCGCAGACCAATGACAGACGCCTTTCAAGACCTGGACACCAGCTCTGCACCCTGTCCTGCGCTGACCGTTACCTGCGGTAGCCAGCCCAAACCGTTTGCTGCTGCAGATGGCCCTGTGATGGACGCCCACTCAGCCTCGGTGCAGCTCAAGCCTCACTGCCACCCAGACTGCATTAAATGGGTATTCAAAATGGATGGTAGGTTGTATTATTTGAATGGATTATGACGGTATGAGAATGATTAGGATCCTGATCAAATGACTTCAATGGCAGAGCCATTTGGTGGTTAGCACTGTCACTTCAAAGCAAGAGGGTGTCCTGTCTGTATTAAGTTTACATGTTCTTCTTCACCAGTATGCAGAAATGTAATGTGCACAAAACCTTAGCCTCTAAATAGTTAACATTGAATCTATTAAGTATGACAACTATGATAGTGTTGACAATCAGCTCAACTCAGATTAATTTCTCATTGTCTCTGGAGACAATGAAACATTTGTGGAAAACAAACTCGAGACCAATCCATTCATTTATGCATTCATTACTATCTAGTGTCCAAATTTCGCTTTATTCCGACAAAAACTACATAAGTCTATTTCATTTGTATATGAAAGCACTAGAGCTGTTTAGAAGTGTGTAAAAGAGGACTTAGTTTTTTGTTTGTAAGGACTGAGTTGTCAATGAGTTGGACCTGTGTTTTCTCACTTCAGGTTCTGAAATGCATTACATCCATATACTTAACTTAAGCATTCACAAAATAATGCAAGGCTCTCTCTATAAAAGAAAGGAACCATTGTATTAAGTTGCCTGTTTGATCAACTACTGCAAAACTAAGAAAACAGATCTGTATTGATGCTACGCTTCAAATGGGCAAATTAGTGCCTTTTTATCCAGTGTAACTCAATTTTTTTTTGCACTGAGGACACACAAGATGCTTTGCCAGAAACTGTGACCCCTGCCAGCATATGTAGTGCCTCTTCACATTAATTGACAAGGCATTAATTTGAAATTTGACATGTTTCTATGGCCGAAGTGTTGGCAGCTAATGGAGATCTGCTGCTCAGACATACAAATCCAAACATCACCAGTGCCAACCTGACAGCAGAATGGGCATGTGTTGTACAACAAGGAGTCACAATGTATTTTGCACAGAGAACATGGCAGCAGGCATGACTGGCAGTCAGTATCTGGCCACATGCAAATGAACAGAAATTTGAGAAGGAAACACGTGACACCAATTGCCATCTAGATCATGATGGTCAAGTGTTCTATGTGCACAAGAATCAAAGGAAAACCTTTGATAAAAGTACAAAACATCCAGCTTTGAGTGCAGAAAGAGCAACCACAGGAGGCAACTTTCCACTGTAATATAATAAAATTGCACTATGGATATATGGATCACACTCCTAAGCTATAGTTATAGCCATAAACAACAGCCATCAGGGATATAAGTTTGCTTTTTTTCTCTTTGAGTGAGATATAGGGGAGAAAGTGTTTCGAGTTTCCACCTAGAAGAAAAGGTTTCTTAGGTTTGTACATGCAGAAATAGAGAGGGGGACATCTCCCCCTTAAAGATTTGGAAGGAATTTGGGCGATCGGCTGCCTTATGTGGAGCAGGGGAAATATCTCTCTGACAAAGAAGCCATGGACTTCTAGAGAGACCCTGTTTCCCCAACAGATGAATGACCTCATCTGGGAGGTCTGGAACAAGAGGTAAAAGTTGTTTACATCCTGTTCAGGCGTAGGTCTAGCTGAAACGTGCAGTCGTAGCGTGCATAATGGTGTTAGTTCGCAGTGTGGTGAGTAATGTCTTCATTTTATTTGAATGGCTCTTGATGTGGAAATATGCATTTCCTTTGGTCATTGGAGGGCAGATCAATCAAATGAGTCTTTTGGAATCTGACATTTTACTTTTATTCATGTTAACACACACAATTATTTGCCACTACTCAAATCACATCGGAGTAGGTTGTTTGTGTGTACACAAAAACAGAAGGGTTGATACTTACAGGCACATCCACATACTTTGAGGCAGCCTTCACCTTTGCATGAAAGAGAGAGAAGTGGGTGAAATTGGCAAAATATTAATTTTCTATTTTTTCTCTTTTTATTAACACTGCCTGAACCAAGAAATCTGACGTCTTTATCTTGCTATTTAAATAAATAGGAATAAAACTGAAATAATTTCTTAGTATTTATAATTTATTATTGTGCAATAAGTAAAAATGATTCTTATATAGTATACTGTCCACTGTTACCACTTATATTAAATGTCAGTGATTGCATTAGTGAAATTGGTCACAAACCCAAACCCAAAATGGGTGTGTGTTAATTATTTGATTAAATTCAGTCACTGAGAAAAACCCAATGTCATATGACTGGAAAGTTCCTCATTACTGAAACAAGTTAGTGTTCTGAAGGAAAGCATTTTTAATAAAAGATAAAAATGGTCATTTAAATTCCGAAATCTAAAAACTCCGACTTACTGTGAAAGAAAGGAAGGAGGAGAAGAGGGTTCCTTCATCATATCTGGAGATCTTGGATAATACATTCTCTAGAATGACAACAAACTGGGGGGGGAAAGCTGGGTGAGCACAAACTACATATTCAATTAAGCTAAAATGTTTTCTGAAATGCAGTTAAAACCTAACTTAATTCGTATTATCAAATGCTTTCACAGTATCGTTTGTTTTCTCAACCTGACAGGAGCATCAAGAAGAGCAGACTGACTGTCATGGTCCTGAATCCAGATTCAGTTAAGAAAAACAACTATCCTAAGTCCAAACCACTGAGAAGAACTAAAATGAAGGCGATAGTCACATGATGTTGTGTGTTATTGGCCACAAATTCTGGATATTTATTTATTCCTTTTTCATACAAAAAACTTAAAGTAAGATAAATTTGACAATAATTGAGAGTTGGTTGTTGATTTGCCTTACATGACTTTGCTTACTGGGACTTGATCAAGCACATTAAATCATATAAAAAAAGATACGTAAATAGCCCAGTCAACATAATTGCTTTTCAATTGCACTTTTGATGTTTTACAAATGTCCAGTCATTTTCATACACATACACTTTTGAGTCTCAATAAAGGAAACAGTTAGTTTGTGTTCATTTTGACTCTATGCATTTCCTTTTTAAGTCAATTTACTGCTGTTTTTTCTTTGGTTATTTGGAATTTCTGCCTTTACTTTTTTATGTTTTATTGCACTTGCTCTATGTTCATATTCAAGGTATTTTAAGGCTTAAGTCAAAAATAACTTTAACTGATCTTTAAACAAAATCTCTTCCCTCTTCCAAAGGTTAGCACTTTTATGTGTGTTTTACAGATTTTACTTTTTCATACCTTTGCAACCAGAAGAGTTGTCATCTCCTTCACTGTTTCCTCAATTAGACTGTCGATTTGGGAGTGGTATTGTCTCTGCAAAAGATGAGAGGAAAAAGATGTTGATCGTTTCATTGACATTTTTTTTCTTTTAGTGAGAACACTAGATTTTTTCTATGTTAACATTGACCAGATCATATACATTCATCTGCAATGTTTTGAAGCAGAGTGTCCTTTATCACATCTTCTCCAATGATTAAACCATAACTAAAAAACAAAAATGTCAATGACAAAATATCTAGAAATGAGCTGTGCAGCATCACACCACAGTTCAGTCTTTGGCAGAAAGAGTTCTAAATGTAACTGGATGAATTTTTTCAGATATAGGGTGTGGCATAGTTTAAATCTAAATCACGTGTTGCTTATTCTGAACATAAATACACGTTGGATACAGAATTAGTAAAAGGAACATATCTTTGACTACCTCACAGTGTAATCATCAAAATAGAACAAGAATATAACAAGCATATATGATTGGATATTGATGCTGTTTAATTGTCGAAAATATGTAACAATTTTATGCAGTGGTATTTGGTTACGACATTTTCCTATTTTTTATTATGTCTCCATATAGAGAGGTCTTTGTTTTTGTAACTTTATTCCCAGTTTTCACTAGTACTCAAAGTATTGACTGAAGTCAGAAAAAAACTGAAAACCGTGGTATGTCTACACTTAAACAAACTAGCTTTCATCAGGGCTAACTAAGTTGACCTTTGATTGCAAAGACAGAAACACAAACATCACACACAAGACAATATCTTAAAATGTGTAGATGTAAATTTATTTAAATCGAATTTAGTGAGCATTTTTAAATTTCTGTTAGTGTGGTATTGGTATTTCATAGAGTTTGTCTACCATAAAATGACTTCTCTTTGAAAATGTACTTATTCACGCCTAAGTAACAATATCCCAAAAAGCACTGCACTGTGGCACCTGCTGACAAATGTCATAGTTAGATTTATAACTGTCCATTAACTGAATAAGACAGGGTTTTAAACCTGACTCCAAAAAGGGAATGGTTTTACAATAGCTAGGGCAGACCAAGGTAACAGGATGAATTCAGTATAATCTCATTCAAAAAATGTGGCAAAAACCTAGTTTTACAATCTGAATTTTGCTAGAAAAAAATAATATAATTGAACTGGACATTACAGTAGAACAAGGCCATAATTTGGGGTTTGGTTACAACACAATATGTGCTGCAAGTCAATATTTTAACTTTTGTCGTTCACGTGTTCTCTGTGTTACTCCTTTGTCCTTTTACAACTGCCAAATGAAATGTGTAGGGAAACATTTAGAAGTTTACATTTTTATTGTCATTTTGTGCTTAAATTTGTAGTTATGATAGTAAATATAAAGAGTAACTAATTTGTTTCAAATTTAATTATGGTGTTTAATTGTGTTCAATCAGTGGTTAAAGAAAAATACAAAACTCAAAACTTTTCCTTTTACAAAACAGAAGGGGATTCAGATTGTGTTTTTGTCAGTGAAACACAAGATCTTTAACTTTAGTTGTATAGTTTATATCATGGCAATGTGCCATGGAACAAAGTCTAAGTAGTTCATGAAAAAATTAAATGTTTCCCACCTCTTGCCCAACGTCCACGGCACAGAGTTTGGCTGACTGGGCCTTAGCATCCACCATCACGTTAAACATGGTGCACACGGACTGTGGGACGCGGAAGTCTGTAGCTCTGCTGCCTCTCTGAAGCTTTACCTCAAACGCTACCCGAGTCCTTCAGCAAACACACAACATACAATAGCCAATGTCAGATCCTTTAGAACTATGTCTACACACCCCAATTGTCCCATATGATGAACAAAACAAAAACAATACCTAGATGTAATATATATATATATTTCTACAAATGGTGCATACCTGTCAAAAAACATATTCACAATTTCAATTTTGGAATTTTTTAAGGTGAGACTGAAGTCTGCAATGGTTTTCTTACAGAAAACAAGAATAACAAGAATGGTCAGTGGCCAGAACAACCCATTTACAAGGAATATAAGATGCTTTTTATGTTTTTGCTAAATTCGTTTCACATCACATGTAAAAAGTCATGCGTTGGAAGACTACTAAACTAAGAGTATTTTCGCAGTATTTTACAGACTAGTTTAACTTTAAAACCAGCTTGACATACTTTATTTTTGAATGATTTTTTGCTATTCACAAAAAACAAACATTAAAAATTTTAGTGTCACAAAAAAATAATTTAGTTAAATATTTTTTTTGTCTGAAATAAAAGTTGACATAATTTACCTCTGGGAAAATAAAGTATTGCTCAAATGCACTCAATTTAATTAATCTAAATTAAATCAAATTGCTAGTGATGAGAAAAATATCATTTATTTCTAGACAAACATTTTACCGTTTTACACAAGATTCTATCATGTCGCTGGACATAAGCTTCAGTCGAGTCTCCAGGTGTTTGCAAAACTCTTCTTCCGGCCAGTGCAGATCTTTTATGAAGGTCTGTAGAGCATCAAGCTTCCAGAAGAGGTCTTCTGATGTCCCAGAGCCATTACTATTGAACAAAAAAAAGTTATTATTTTAGAACAATTTAGTTTGTATATTGTTCAGAACAGCTCAATGTGAAACCAGACACAAATTATGCTCTGTTTTGGTACCTGGGTAAAAATAAACATGCTGATAAACATGCTGATGTTAAAATTACATAATAATAATAAGAGGCTCTATCAGTTCATTTTACAAATACCACATGGAATGGATTACTCCACACACATTTACATGATTTTGCAATGATCAATTTTGAATTCAGTGACTTTACACACTGAGATGTTTGGTAAACATGAATCAATTCTAGCAAAACATTTTATTGTTCATTTATCGATAAAGTGATTTGAATAATTCTTATCTTCAGATAGACCTTTACATACTAAATTAATCACCATCATGTCAAACCTTTTATTTAAGTACATTACTTTGGCGGAATCACACATTTAGAAATTAAAAAATGTGAAATCATGTGTCCCACAATTATTGGCAACCCTAACAATTCCACTGAAAAATGTTATTGATTTCCTTTCAATATATTGTTCTGTAGTTGCTGAAGTTAGTTATGATATCTAGGAACTTTTAATTAGTAACTCATGACTTTCTGTTTCCATGTATACATGTCATCACACAGAGGCCTAATTCTCTGACCCATTTGTCAACATGGCCAAGACAAAAGCATACACCATTCAAGTAATGCAGATGTGTGTCCACCTTCATAAGTCAAGCAATGGCTACAAGAAAATAAACACTCGCCTTAACGTGCCCGTATCTACAGTCAGAGCAGTCCTTAAGAAGTTTCAAACAGCTGGAACAGTGACAAACCAGGCTGGAAGAGTTCCCAACTTCATCTTACCACAGCGCACAGTCAGGAGGACGGTAGGAGAAGAAGAAACACAAGTCCTAAGCTCACTGTCACAGAATTGCATCAAAGAGTGGAATATCGGGGTCACAAAGTCTCCAAAACAACCTCCAGACGCTCTCTACATGCCGACGGGCTGTATGGAAGACATGTAATGAAAAAGCCTTCTCCCACTAACACTCACAGACACAAACCTCTGGAGTTCAGCTGGGATTGTGTAGTTTGGTCACATGAGACCAGGATTGATCTTTTTGGCAGCAAACCCTCTAAGTGTGTCTGGCGTAAAACAAAAAATGAGTATGCCGAAAAGCCCCTCATGCCCACGGTGAGGTACGGTGGAGGATCTGTGATGCTGTGGGCCTGTTTCTCTCCCAAAGGCCCCGGGACCTCGTTAGGGTGGGGGGCTTTATGAAGGCTTTGAAACACCAGGACATTTGAAATTAAAACCTGATGGCCTCCGGCAGAAAGCTGGAGGTGGGTCGTCATTGGTCAGCAGGATAATGATCCAAAACATGGCAAAATCTACACAGAAATGGTTCAGTAGTCACAAACTCAAAGTCCTCCCATGGCCATCTCAATCCCCAGACCTCAACCCAGTCTAAAACCTGTGGGGGGGCTAAAGAGGAGAGAGCATGAGAGGAGCCAGGACACTGGCTGATGGAGAAAGATTGTGCACAGAAGAATGTTTAGAGACCCCTCTCTCTGTGTTCTCCAATCTGGTGAAATGTTTTAGAAGGAGATCGAGTGCTGTCTTGTTGGCAGAAGGGGTTGTACAGAGTATTAACATCATGATTTCATGTTTTTTATTTTCTAACGGTGTGATTTTATTTTTACCACCAAAGTTATGTACTTAAATAGAAGGCTGGATTTGTCTTTTTTTTGCATGCTATGTTGTTCAAAAAGGAGAATTAGTAGAATTAAACAGGGGTGCCAATAATTGTGGAGGGCACTGCATGTATAAGTGGACAGGCAAAACTAGTGCAGTCACAAAATGCTCAGCCTCTTTGAAAAATCTTTTTGCACACTTTGGGAGAGGAGGAGCCCTACCTGAGGTTCCAAACCATAGATTCAGGAGAAACAGTGTGATTTGCCTTGGCATGACTTGACCCAATCTTCACTATATATTAAGGCAGTTTGACTATACAGACTAAATGCATTTTGTGTGTTTTTGCAGTTGATCTAGTTCTTTAGGTTTCTTCAAGCCATTACCATGGTGCACACTGGAGCTGCTCTCCTCAGTGAAAGCAGCCATTATGAGAATAAAAATATACACGTTTTATAAAATGTGAGCAAAAAGTATTAAAACTTTAAATAACTTTGAATGTATGAGAATAAGGGATGCCTATTGTAGCCAGTCTGGGTAGCGGGCTCTCCATGGGACCTACATTAATTTCTAACCTTCTACAGTAACTCAAATTAAGATCTAGCACTAATTTCTCCACTTTCCTGACTTTGTCTGTCTATGTGTTTATTTCCTATGTGCTCATATATAGTTCACCAAACTGTCTTGCTTGTATTTAAATGTTCATTAAATAGCCATGAAGAGTCAACAAATTCTGGTTACTCTTCAGATTGTGTGATGAGATTGAAGTGAACTAAATGAGGTTCAGTAGTAGTAGTTCAGTAGTAAATCACAATCCCTGCCATATGTCTTAGCTCTAAAAAGTTATTTGAATCATTACAATGTTGGATAAAGCTAAATGATATGTGTAAATGCTGCACATCCGTCTCTTACGAGAAAGCAGAGGTTAATGATGTTAATGATAAAAAAAATAAAAAATTGATGGCACACTTACTTAACGGGTTCCCACGTTTCCCTTTCAAAGCCTCTGTGAATGGACTGGGCGATGGATGACTCCATGAGGTCCACGTATCTCACCACCAGTGGAGCGTACAGGTCTTGCAGGTGTTTGTGGAACTTCCCATTGCACATGTTCCCTGAATGGGGCAGGGTGAATAATCAGTTAGACGTGGATTTGACATCAAACACGCTAAGAGAAAATGTATCAGCTGATTAGAAGTTTCAAGTTGTTTCAGTTATACATGTGATAAATCAAATAATGAACACAGGAACATTTTCACTTCAGGTTTTCATTGAACTTGTCTCACACATTTGACAGAGCTTACGCTGCTGTTTATGCTACAGATATCAACACAGTGTAGGATTCACAAGCGCTTTGTGTTTGTAGCTGTACAGACACACTGTTTATTTGCAAAATAAATATGAATAGAAAAGGGAAAGCTCTGATCAAGGTGTTAATAATGTGTGACAAGAGAGAAGATGGAGGGTTTTTGGTTGGTTCTTTTCATTAGTAGACACAACATATCCACCTCTCAATTTTTGCAAAACAAAAGGTCAAAGTCTTAGGGTGTTTCTAAATTCAATCTATCACACACATTTCACTCAGTCCCTGTCAGCTCCCAACTGGTAAAAAGGCAACACTGACAAAGACCACAGGGGATAAAATGGAGGCCAGTGTGTGCTAATGTGATGCCTCACAGCTCCATGCAGCGTGTCTGCTTTTTCTCTCCCTCCTCTTCCCTTTGTTTTTCTCTCTCCCTCCGAGCATGTGTTTGTGTTTGTGTGCACTGGCATCTGAGTCAAGGTCGATGATACACAGTAGGTGCAATGTTTGTTGTGTTCCCTGATTGCCACTCTCCAAATTAGCCACTTGAGTGGCTGCTGTCCATTTAAATGTGTTGTATCCAGGAGTGTGTTTGCAGGCCTCGCCATAGCCCAGCTCCCACTACATTAGATCTCATTAACTCCGTGTATGCTAGTCTTACTTTGTCACCTATCTGATACTGCAGCTTTCTGCCGGCGCTACAGAGGAGCAACACAGCGGGCCACCAGTGCACATGAGGAAAGTAGGTCTCTGCCATAACTCTAAGAACATCTATTATAATCTGTTGGCTCTAATGTCAGTACTTGAGTACTTGTGGCATGAAAAAGCACAATCCTTTGAGGTCACGGCATCACACAATAATACTTTGGGCAATAATACTTGTGGATGAAAAATGGTGACATAAAGCAGCAATGGTGCTCTTAACTCAGCAATTATCTGATAATGTGTATAACAGGCTTTTAAAAACTTTATATAAAAACGGTGTTGACGCGTATTTTAAAATGAAATACAACAGAAACAATGGGGGGATGAGCAAAAAAAAGATATGCACTGCTAACTATGCATATTAGGTTTTTGTCTTGTTCTTGTCTTGATTTTGTTTTTGTTCTTGATGTTCTTCATAGGTTAAGTGTGTGGTTAAAATGAGGAAAAATAAACTGACTAAATGAACTACATAAAAAAATAGGCCAAAATCTGTACAACAAAGCACGTGCAGCATACAATTTAGGTCAACAAAGTTCATGTTTGGTGTTTTAGGAATTCCACAGAGTACTTGTCCAAGAAGGAGTATAAGCCAAAGATGTAAGACAAATTGTATATCTTGATAGTCCAGCAGTTATTCTAAATAAGTAGCAACTCATAACCTGGAGTTGTGCAATTTCTCAGGGTTCAAATCTAAGACTATTTTTGCTCAACATTTAACGCCTAATTTTGCTATTATTCGGGCTAATTCTGATGATGGTGCACACATCTATGTCACTGTATCTTCCTGGGATAATAATCCCTTTGAAATTGTGATCCCTGAACAAATAAATAGTTGTGTAATATAGATTTCATCCAGTCAACACCTTATTAGCCAAGTCACAATCATCTATCACTTAAAAATGGAACCTCCCAGCCAGACTACTTTGCAAAAGGTAACATAGGCTATGGCAAATCAGGAAGAAGCCAAAACTTTCTTCAGGGCTTAAGTTTAATTTATTTTATCATACTTGTTTAATTAGTTTGAATAACTTCCCTTTTATACTTCCTGTTCTAGTGAAGGACATAGGTAAATTACCACCTGGTTCCTGTGTTTAGCTTGTTTAGTGTACATTGATGGATAATCGTTGTTTGGCTGTCTCAATGCTTCAGGGATAGATGGTTGTACTTTTTTAAAAGATTACTTCATTTATTCTATATTTTAGTTGAAAAACTATGCACAAGAATTAGCTACCAGAATTACATGCTGCAATCAGTATATCCATCAAACTGTTTGACTGCCAAGTCATACTATGAAGATCTGATATCTGGCTAACCTCTACCTGTGTTGCTTGGATCTTGGTAACAAGCACTAAGTATTCCATGATCTTTCATCTCAGAACAGCAGCCCTCCAAGTAAGATTTTCATTACGTCATTCCCGTTCTCAGTTATAGAAATATGATGTCATTTCCCCACACTTGACCACACTTTTTATAGCAGTTTCCCTTTAGAGCATCTAAGTTTGGGTTGCAAATTTTTCAGTAATTCTTTTATCTCTGTTTTACAATACAATATAATACAGAAATTAATGTTTTATATATCTTTATTGTTGGTATGAGTTAGACATATAGCTACAGATTACTCTGAAATATCCCTCAATTTGTCTTTATAATCAGTTTTGTCAATGTGAGATGTAGTCGTGGCCAAGAGCAAATCTTATACACACACACACACATCTGTGAACACAGCCAGGAGTGTTTTCAAAAGGGAAAATGTGCAGGTCTTGATGTTGGTTGCTGCAGGACAGCCATCTCTCTAATGAAGTGCACTTGCCTGCAGGAACATCATGGAGCTGTCTGTGGTCTGTAAAGGATGTAGACTCAATCTGCAGGGTGCTAATTATCCCACCGGAATGTTTCCCCTTTTCAGCTTGTTGTTTGGGAGTCAAGGAGAAAGCAGAGCACAGTCCACTTATTTGGCCTAACTCACATAACTGTAAATAGCTTGTTATACGCACTTATATGTGTCATCAATTTGGCCAGCTTCAGCTATGTGAACGTAGCAATATAAGTACATAACACTGGACATAGTTACACCAGTCCGTAGAGAGAGCTGACAATAAGACGTTGATAGTAACCGTAATTGCACAGGCAATACTAGCAGTGAAGTGTCTTTTGGCTTAGTTGCATACATCTGCCATTGCTCATAGACATTTGTACTGCACATCTACTGTAGTGGTTGCCCTACCTCTGGAAGACCCTCAGAGACTATACAAGCAAATAATCTAAGAGATGCTGCTTCCCCATAGACTTAAAAGATGTGGATTTTTAAGTCAAACTAAGACGTTTAGCAGTATAAAATTAAATAAACAAAAAAAGAAATTCAGCAATATAATATTCTATTGTAGGGCGGCACGGTGGTGTGGTGGTTAGCACCATCACCTCCCAGTAAGAGGGTTCTGGGTTGGAGTCCCGGGGGAACCAGGACCAGAGGGTTCTGGGTTGGAGTCCCTGGGGAACAGGACCAGAGGGTTCTGGGTTGGAGTCCCTGGGGAACCAGGACCAGAGGGTTCTGGGTTGGAGTCCCGGGGGAACCAGGACCTTTCTGGGTGGAGTCTGCATGTTCTCCTGTGTCTGTGGGTTCTCTCCGGGTTCTCCGGCTTCCTCCCACAGTCCAAAAACCTGCATGTTAGGTTGGTTGGAAATTGGGGAAATTGCCCTTAGGAGTGAATGTGTGTGTGGTTGTTTTTTCCTTGTATGTCTTGTGTGTGTCCCTGTGATGGACTGGGGACTGTCCAGGGTGACCCTGCCTCTCCCCATTGACCACTGGGATAGGCTCCAGTTCCCCCCGCAACCCCATCAGGGAATAAGCGGTAAAGATCATGGATGGATGGATGATTTTAGCACCTTAGCTGTAGTAAAAAATAAACACATTCATGATCTATTAGTTATGAAACAACAGGTGACGCCAGCAGAACTTTAGTTTTCTGATTTAGTGCCACAGTTTTCCTTGGGTGAAAGGCAAGGAAGGAACACAGAAACCAAGGAGCAATTAGAAGAGTGAGGTTATTACAACAATACAACACTAGAAACCAAAACACGAACTGTGTTTTGGAGGCTGGAGACACTAGCAGAGAAGGAAGGGTAACAGGCAGGGATAGATGACATACAGACATCAGTACCACATGGCAATGGTAAAGATCCAACAATACATTATTTGAACAGAGAGGTTTATGTGGAGAGTGATAAGTGGAATGAAGAGCAGGTGAGCAAAGAAGCAAAGGTGCAGGGTCCTGAACTGACAAGAAACTAGCACTGAGGAAGAGAGACACCGGAAACACAATACAAATGAAAATCCTAACCTAAAAAACACAAAAAAACAGGATAACATTAGGAAAAGCCAGAGAACCTAAGATTTAGTACCATCATCTCCAAGTAACTGGTGCGGAAACTCTCCGCTACACAGAGGAATTCCTGCATCTCCAAGCTCAACTTTATCACAAAAGATGCAGATGACAAAAACATTGTATCTTCTGTCACCAGCAACAATGAGAAGTAGCACAGAGAGGAAGTGTACCCACAGCAGCTTGGCTGTGAATGGGAAAAAACATAACAGATGTTTGATCATCTTTGTAAAAGGAGTCAATGTTTCCCCTCAAGTTGGAGAGAGTCAGAACCCACGTTTTTCTGTGTATCCGTCTGTCAGAAAAAGTCTCCTTGAGTGCAAAGGCCAGCTCTGCGTTGAAGAAAGCACCACAATGCCTGTACACACTGTTGAGAGCTAGCCTGAGAGGCGGAGTACACTCTGGATCCAGACCGTATAAAACATCTGTCAAAGGGATCTGGGGGCCTAAAACTCATTAAGAATGTGTGCAGGTCTAACCTGGGAAAACAGATGCAGAAGTGTGATGCTTGGTGAAACTACTCTCTCAAATATAGAGGCCATTGCAACGTGTACACTAAGAAATAGTGTACACCTGACCCTATGCAGGTAAATAAATATGAAATTAAGTCTCATTTATTCTAAAGCCTTCTACCATAACACTGAGCTAAAGTTAAAGCAACAAAGTGTTGCAAATATGTGACATAAAAACTAAGTTGTTTGGTGCCAGGACACTGCACCACATGCCAATCCAAGTCAAGTAGCCCCCCCTAAGTGTGACCAGCAGTTCTCCGACAGCTGACCCCTATCTGAAGCATGAGTCCTCTGATCCTCACCATTGCTGTGCTGGAGTCACATATAGAAATGTGAATATAAAGAAAAGCCTTTGCAATCAATTGAATATGATGAGCTGGAGCCTTTCCCACCTCAAAACGGGCGAGAGGCACACACTGGCCAGGCCGTCATATGAAATGTTAAATCTTCATTTATTTTTTAACATACTTATACACAGTTTCCAATTAGACCCAATTTTTGTTATTTCCACTCTTTTTTAGCAGCATTAATGCACAACCATAAAGTATAATTGCTCTTAATGCCAGTATTTGTCTTCACTTGGTGAGGGGGAGTAGCTCTTGAAGTTTATACAATATTCCCAATTATATTATTTAATCCAGAAATATTTTTTTCTTTCAGTGACTTTGTACTCACGGTCCATCCTCAGGAAGTCATTAAGCAGTTGAAAGAGAGGGAAACTGTCCCAGCTGTCAGGTGGCTGGACTTCCAGGGCAGCATCCATGTCCACCGAGTAAAGACAAAGAAAGGTCTCTGCATGCTCCACCATCAGGTCAGACCACCAGGCAAACGCCTTCAGGAGAGGACAGCCAGAGATAGAGAAACAATTAGGAGAGGAGGAATGATAATAAGCAATAATCATTTAAACTGAAACTATTCAAATCCTACAATTAAGGCAGGAGATGTCATTTGTAATTTGTTGTTAACTCACTTTTTAACTTAATGACTTCTTGGAAAGAGATCTTCTCAACTTCAATAAAGGACAGCGCTTAAGCACGAAAACAGAGTCTTTCTTTTGGCCCACAGAGGAAACATCAGCAGCCTCCTGACAGGCATGGCGGGGAGCTACTTAAACACTCCTCCAGCCTGTTAACTGAGTCGATCACAGAAAGGAGCGCGCCAGCTTTGCTGCATTCATATTTCCCCATCCAATTTGTGGAGTGTTTGCAACCATGTTATTCTCATAGACATAAAAAACACACTTTTCCATGCATCTCCACTCCTCGTGGGCCTCTTAAGAGGCTCCATGGTGTTTGCTCATTCACATCCAGCTGTCAGCATTGTGACGTGCACGTGCCCACAGGCTTCATGGAGGAGGCTGGGCAGAGATGGCAGTTCATGCATTTACTAAAGTAGCTCTTAGATATAAATGTTTGTTGTTGGAAAGAATCATTTAGTATTCTATTCAGTCAGTTCTGTTTTTTAAACTTCCACTCAAATTAAAAATTCAAATTCAAATTAGAAACTTCCCTCAAAAGGCTATAAAAGAGTGTATGCTTAAAACTACATTCTAGGCTTTTAACCATGCAACCTTAACAGGCATTTTGCTTGGTAAAGAAACACTGTACCATGCTATAGTAAGACTTCTGGATTACATTTGGAGAATGATATAGCTTTTTACAGGTTAGAAAACAACCACAGTAAGTATTGAAAAACATTTGAATATTAATATTATTTCATGGTAGTTATTTTACTGTTCACTTGCAGATACTCTTACAACCATCACATTTTTATTGATCTATCTTAATGCATTGCATTTGTCAATGGGATCCCTTGTTTTGGAGGGAATGAATAAGAATCTTCAGGTCAACTCACCTTTGTTTTCAGTTTTCTTTCTTGTACTAAACCTCTCAATTCTATAAGAATAATATGCTGTATAGAGAAACTGTTTTTTAAATGGATCAAAGCTCTCATCCTACTCTTGTCATAGGTTTTCTGGTAATCTCATATGCTGTGAATGAAGACATGTACCATTAAGCGTTGGTTGATGTAAGTCAAATACGGTATTCTATGATATTATGTGGCAATCCATACAGTGATATAAACGAATGCCTTGTAGATGTAAAACTTTTAATCATACAATGATCTCTATTTGTATACATGCCACTTTAACAATATAACCTTAACCTAATTTCATTCAAATCGATCATGTGATAAGCTTTATAAAAATGTATTACTATGATTTTTATTTGGGGTTTATCACTCGTACCTGCTTTTCTCAACTAGTTTTTGAGGTGATGAAAATAATGTTTTTGTTGCTTTATTCTTCCCTGAGCCTACACGTGGTGCTGAGGTGGAGTTTAAAGTGTTTGTATTTAAAGCAGCAAGTTGAAGTACAATGCAAAAGCTTTGCATCTTAAAAAGACATAGATGTACATGACCAAATTGGAGCATTTGATAAGTGGCATGTAGGTTGAAATGGAAAAGTGGAACAGTTCAAGTTGCCTGGCTGAAGTAGCTTTTCGGTGTGTCTCCATTTACTTTACAATGACCACAGAAAAGGTTATAGAAATGTTCCAATGGTAGGCTTTAGGGAAATCACAAACTGCAATTATTTGGCAGTAAGTGTTTTGCATACGTTTTATTTAATTGTTTGTTTTTTCTTTTTTCAAATTGATACAGAGCTGCTTAAGAAAATTAAAACTAAGAAACCGAACACTAATTTGAGACTGCAAGTTAAAATACCAGTTACAGACTGTTTAGTTCCTCATTTTCAGTTTCTTCAGTGCTCTCTTTGCTAATTTCATTCTAACTCTTTTTAGATACCTTGAATTAAATGCATTCATGAGGTTTTCTGTGTGTGTGTAAGCAAGTACACATCCAGGCGTGTAGATTTACACACTGACCTCAGCATGGTGTTCCTCGTTCTGCTGAAGAACCTCCATCACCAGCTCGGCCAAGCGTATGGTGTCCTCCAGTTTTTTGGCAGGGGTGACTAAATGCCCAGCATTTTCTGGAGGATGTCAGATATTGAAAGATTACTGGTGATGGTTAGTGTGCATACTGGCATTAAGAGAAACATTTAATGGTACATAAGGGGTGCAGTAATGTGGGGGTAATGAGGAAAGTACTCACGAATGGTTAAATCCATCACTTGTGAAGCCAAGCAAAAGACGGGATGCTCGTACATCTCTCTCTTTTTCCCTAGAGAGAATGAGGGAGGACATTGAGTCATAGCAGTGCCCAGAGTAAAGTTGCAAGCAGTAAAGGTAACATAATTTCAAAAATGTAAATGGATGCCATGGCACTGCAGCCAAATATTGATGGACATGCGAGTGTCTTTCTGCGGCAGCAGAAGAAATGGTGAGAAAGTACAACCGGAAATTTGTAGTTTATGTACAACTTGAAAGCTGCACAAGCCTGAACTCAAAGTGTATTTGTGTAGCAAAATCAGCATGTTACATGTTATTAACACAGCGTGTAACCTCACAGTTGCTGAGTTGATGCCACTTCCGCAAGTGTGCGTTGCTTTTTTTATTTTCAACTTCTGTGTCTGTCCTGTTTTGGCTTTTTTACCCTATGTCTTTTCTGACATTTGTTTTCCTTCAGCTACTATTCTCGGTTTAAGTTTAGGGGAATTTGTAGACTCAAAAGCACCAGATTATGCTGAAGCCAAATATGACGACCTCAAAGTTACGTTCAAATGTTGGACCACAGGTTGACCAACAAATGTTGGTCATGGTTCCATAAAAAAATTGTACATTTTGTTTGAACGTTGCTTAATAATTAAAAACTGGCCTTCGACCGACAGACGCAAAATAGATGTGATCTTCACATTTATCAAACGTCTGATGTTTAGTGGGGGGCACCAAAAAGATGGACAGATAGGGCAGGGAATGCAAGATTAAAGGGTAAGGTTGGAGCATGAAATGTGATAAACAAGAAAGCACTTAAACTGTATACTTTCTCCTCTCTGCCATATGTGATTGACGAATAGAGACACTGCAGATCCAGTTGTTACTACTTATTAATCTGATATACTAAACTATTATCACTCACATATAAAATAATGTATCATATATTCTTGATGTGTTGCTAATTGAAAGGAAGTTGTGAATTTTGGCTTACTTTCCTTACTATTTTTTTACACACCAATCTTTCCAGCTAAAACTGGATTTTGGTTTTAAATTGCCTTTGACATTTGGCAGGGAGGTGTATGCTCATAGATCTATTAAGTAAGCTAAAAAGACTACACCCTGCAAATATAATGCTGCTTGAGTGAGATATAAAATTCATTAGATTTTTGCACCGTCTTTGGTGCGCATGCCTAATTAATCAACGCTTTTTTAAGGAGATTTAACATACTGAAAAGTTTTTTCTGGAGAAAGATCAAGACCTTTATCTGAAGCATTCCGATTAACAGGCAGCAGAGGACACTGAATCTAAAGTCACAAGTCCAAATGCTGTCAGCACCCAGACCCTAACCTTTAGCCTGAGTAAAGTGAAAATTCCAATGTTTTGGAGGACTTCCGAGTCATAACCTACCTTCTAGTTTAGCATACTCCGATAGACGCTGATAGTTGATCAGAGCTGCCTGTTCCAAACAGTTCCTTATCACAGCTTTTACTTCTTCTTGTTGGACTGGGGTAACAATATCCTTCATCAGAACCTTTGCAGCGAGACAAAGTGAGTTATTGATGATCGTAATCTTTTAACATATCTTTTAATACTTATTTTTTTGCAGAAAATTTGTATCATTTAGTACATTTAGTGCACTTTAGTACATTCAGTAGTTGAAGACATTCGAAACGTAGCATGTATACTACATGATATGTTTCCCAGTGTCACAATAAAACTCTTAATAATCAGACTCCATCATTTCCAGTGGTGGGAAGTAACGAAGTACAAGTACTTCGTTACTGTACTTAAGTACAATTTCCGTGTATCTGTACTTTACTTAAGTAGATTTAATAATGGATACTTTCTACTTTTACTCCACTACATTTAACAGTAAGTATCTGTACTTTCTACTTCACTACATTTCTATACAGCGCGTCGTTACTCGTTACATCCAAGACGCATTTCGTTTTTTTTTTTATTTGTTCGTTAGTTTGAAAGTATCCAATGGCGAGAGCAGAATCAGTCCGCTGAACCAATCCAAAGCGGGAAATAACCATTAGACCCTCCCTCAAGAAGAGCAGCACAGTAGTGCAGGACCTGCCGAATCATTAACTCCCAGAATGGAGTCCAAGGATAGTCATCCTCCAGAAGACCTGCCCCACCCATGGCCTTATTTAAAAAAGTTTTATGTAATCTTAGCAAGCTTTTTGTTGAACTCGACTGCAGTAAATAAATACGATTAGGCTACTGTATATTGTTATAAGCTAGCATGAACTTCCAAGTAACAGTGATTACTGCGGTCGTGATCACGTCTCCAGCCATGAATGTTACATCTAAGTTGACGCTAAACTCCTTCACGTCCTGGTTATTATATAAATGTTAGCGCCATTAAAATAATCTCCATGTAACAGTTACAGTCATATTCAATAAATTAGAAGGTCATCCCTGGAATTCTGATGCATAGAATAAAATATCTAAATCTAAACTGTCACAGGGGGTAAACACAATAAAAACATGCTTTATCTGCAGCATTGCTCATTAAAATGGTACATTACTGACTTATTAAAACTAAATACGATAGGTACACTTAATGACATTATATAAGCCGTTAGGTATTATGGTTGGCAAGTACTTTTACTTTTAATACTTAAGTAGTTTTAAAAGCTTGTACTTTCTTACTTTTACTTATGTAAAATAATAATGTGGTACTTTGACTTTTACTTGAGTACATTTATGTCTGTGTATTTGTACTTTTACTTAAGTACATTGTATGAGTACTTTCTCCACCACTGATCATTTCCTAAAGAGCATATCGTTAGATATTTTCCAAGCAAAGCACTTTGCTCTCAGGTCTACTCTCTAAAAGTGGAATGGGATGCAGAGTGTTACAATGGCCCTCTCTTTGGTTCAAGAAACGTTTCTTTTACGCTTAGTAAGGAAAGGCTCAGGTGATCCTGAAACATCCCACAGTTACGCTGCTACAGATTGCACACAGACATACACACACACAAATAGATCAAACATTAAGAACTAGGGAGCGATCTTCCTCTAGTGAACATAAGACACGTCTTATCCCCCACCGAGCCATGAAAGTCTCCAGATTGCTTGTCAGTGTGTAATATGTGTGCTCCACTTGACGAGCTGTAACCAGACCTTTCAAGCACCGCACCACATCCGTCCAGCCCTGACCCAACATCTGATGCTTCCTCGTCTTTCAAATTGCCATTTAACTACGCAAATCAAAAATTGAGTAAAACCAATGTCAGTTTTCTCCTCACTAAATGTGTGAGTCCAAAAACAAACAAAGGGACAGAGAAAAACGTCTCCCAAAGCTTCCACCCATTCCTTTAAAATTCTAAAAAGACCAGCTAGCCGATGACAACCCACCACTAAGTGCTCCAGTGTCTCACTTTGGGTGCAGAATGGGCAGCCCTCCCCAGTGCCTTGATCCAGGTGAGCTCTGTGTCTTTTCATGGCTATTGATCCATGAATCATTCTCCACTGAAGGTCCGCCATCCTTTTCTCAACAGGGGGTTTATTCAGGCCCCTCTACCTGCCTTTGGGGGTAATGTCTGATGCAAACACCTCACACCATTTAGATTCACTACAGCCAGAGTGAAGGTTCGGCACTTTCACACAGCTGTAGTACAGCTGCTTCTTCCCACAGGGGCTCAAAGTGCCCAGCACTGGTGATTTCCATGTGAGAAGAAAGCCACCTTCCTCCTGCCAATCTTCAGCAAGTGGACAGACGCTCAGAGACGGAAAAACATACAAGCCATCACCCTTCCACTGGCCAGCAGGATTCCAAGCAAACCCTCTCAGTGGTTCAGACAGGGACTGCCAGACGTCCTCCACAATCCTACTCACCAGTCTGGAGGACCTGATGTTTGTGACGTCACAGAGTGTGTCCATGGATGTTATCGCTAGGTGGCACACTTTAGTAATGCCGGCCTCAACAAATTTAGTTCTCGAAGTGGAGGAGGACAATGTGCCGTTTCTAAGAAAGTTGTTATTAAACAGTGGCTCCTGCTTATCCAGCCCAAGCCGGCCAACGTCCCTGAGCAGCAGCCGAGCAGGAGCTAACCAGCAGCGACTGTAGCAGCCTCTGTGCCATCTGCAGTCTGAAGGCTGCCGTGGACATAATGTATACAAGTCCTTGTCCTTCCTCTGCAAGAGGGAGATACAAGACCATCATCACAGAGACATGGCTACACACACAAATCCCTGATGCCACGGTGCGACTAGTAGACCACATGCTACACAGATGGGACAGGAACAGTGACTCCGGGAAGAACAGAGGAGGCGGGCTCTGCATCTACGTGCATGAAGGCTGGTGTAACAACAGCACTATCTTGGACAGACACTGTTCTCCTGACCTGGAGTTCATGTTGCTGAGATGCAGCCCCTTCTTTCTGCCTAGAGAGCTAGCTGCTGTTGTCATCACTGCAGTCTACATACCACCAGATGCTAACGTAAACATGGCTCTCTCTCTACTGCTAAATGCCATCAATACCCACCAGCGCGCCCACCCCAGTGGAGTCCACATCATTGCAGGGGACTTCAATAAGGCAAATCTCAAGACTGTATTACCAAAATTCCACCAATATGTAAAATGCCCTACAAGAGGGGAAAACACTCTGGATCATGTGTATTCCAACATCAAGCATGCGTACAGAGCTGTACCCCTTCCCCACCTGGGCCGGTCAGACCACCTCTCCCTGCTCCTTGCTCCAGCATACACCCCCCTCAGTCGACAAACAAAGCCCACAAAGAAGACTATCACCACCTGGCCCGAGGATGCCCTCCCCCGACTACAGGACTGCTTCGATAACACACAGTGGGAAGCCTTCTACCACGAAGACCTGGAAATATTCACAGATGCAGTACTGTCCTACATCAAGTACTGTTTGGGAATGTCACTGTGGAAACTGGTTTTGAGACACATCAAAGCCTGTCTCCCCCCCACCCCGGATCCGCACCAGTCTGCATACCGGACTAACAGATCCACCGAAGACGCCATAGCCATCGCTCTCCACTCAGCGCTGAGTCACCTGGAGCAACGGGAGAGCTACGTCAGGATGCTTTTCATTGACTTTAGCTCTGCTTTTAATACAATAATACCGGACATTCTGATCCCTAAGCTAACCGACCTGGGGGTCCCACCACCCACCTGCTCCTGGATAAAGAACTTTTTGGTCAACCGACCCCAGCAGGTGAAACTGGGTCCTCACCTCTCTTCTTCCCGCACTCTCAGCACTGGCTCTCCACAGGGCTGCGTGCTGAGCCCACTACTCTATTCCCTCTACACATCCGACTGCAGTCCCGCCCACCCAGAGAACATCATCATCAAGTTTGCTAATTACACAACGGTGGTGGGGCTGATTACAGGGGGAAACGAGGCGGCCTACAGAGATGAGGTCCTGAAACTTGGCGAGTGGTGTGTATCAAACAACCTGGCACTAAACATCAACAAGACTAAGGAACTCATCCTGGACTTCAGACGGAAGAAAGCCGCCCCTGCCCCCCTGTACATCAACGGTGGATGTGTAGAACGAGTGGAGTCCTACAAATTCCTCGGCATCCACATCTCTGCAGACCTCTCCTGGTCAGGCAACACCACAGCTCTGGTCATGAAGGCCCAGCAGTGGCTCCACTTCCTGAGGGTGATCAGGAGGGAACAACTAAAACCTCAGCTGCTGGTGACCCTCTACCGCTCCACCATCGAGAGCCTGCTGACCTACGCTGTGACAGTGTGGCACTCCAGCTGCACGGAGGCTGATAGGAAGCGACAAACACTGCAGAAAAAATTATCGGCTGCCCTCTGCCCTCTTTGACTGCCATCTATAATTCCCGTTGTCTCAGCAGGGCCAGATACCTCCTGAGGGACACCACCCACCCCGGCTTCCATCTCTTCAACCTGTTGCCCTCAGGCAGGCGCTTCAGGTCAATACGGACCAAAACTGACTCAGGGATAGCTTCTTCCCCAAAACTGTCACCTTACTCGATCAACATCCAGACTAGTACTAGTACTAGTACTCCAGTTGCACTAATGTATTGTAAATGGATGTGTTAATTATGTGTCCACTTTTACGGAGCTGCTCTCCAAATCTCATTGTACTGTGTACAATGACAATAAAGGCTTTCAATTCAATTCAATTCAATTTTTTCAAAGTGAAGATTTGTTGCAATTTTTTGGTTTGGGAGACTTTTGTTATAATTGTCTCTATGTTTATGTTTTTTATGTTTATGCATTTGGCAGATGCTTTTATCCAAAGCGACTTACAGAGTAGACACAATATTACATTTCTCATCACTATGACAATAAGCTATCCAGAGGAGAAACCCTGATTAGAGTAAGTGGTGACAGCAAGAGATAGAGGTAGAGGGGATCACAGAAGGAGTTGTGGGGGGGGTATTGGTACGGTTTAGGATTAGGATAGGAGATGCTCTTTGAAGAGGGGGGTCTTCAAGAGTTTCTTGAAGACAAACAGGGACTTGCTGTTCTTGTGGCGCTTGGTAGGTGGTTCCATCATCTTGGAACGACACATGCAAACAGTCTGGATTGTCTTAAGCGTGGTGATGGCACTGCTAGACCACAGTCCATTGCTGACCGGAGTCTCTATATGAATTGGATCGATATGTAATTAAATTCAATGTAGCTAGACTTACATTGTGAATAGAGTGGGCGTCCATATTACCAGGGACCTTTTTATGTAGAGTTTCCCCAGGTTTAAAAGTATGATATTGGCATTTTACATGTGTGCACCTTGTAAATTCCAGTTAACTGAATTTCAGTAATATTGCCTTAACTGTTCTACTGGTGTAGATAGGATTTTATTGATACACTACTCAGTAATTTCACTGGTGGCGAGGATATAAAATCAAGGACTACAACAATAACACCTCTTAAACTATGGTATTCAAATACAAGCCCAGAAGGTATTTGTGTTTTTAGGACTATGGTGGTAAAGCTAATATTCAGAATTTGCACCATTGTATGTTTGCACTTAAAGGGAGATGCATTGCATAGTGAATGGAGTGGGTGTCCATTTAAAACAGGGGGGCTTTTTGTTGTGTATGGGTTCCCTGGACTCAAGTGTGTAACACTGGCATTCAAAATGGGTGAATTTTGCAATTGAGTGAAATTTAGGAAAGCTTCCCAATTTGCTCTGGTCTGCATGTTATTATAATTGTGATTTGTATTATTCTCATTCATAGTTACTTCAATTAGATATTGACTGTAAGTGCCATGAGATGACTTGGTGGTTTATAATCAAGTGCGGCACGGTGGTGTGGTGGTTAGCACGATGGCTTCACAGCAAGAGGGTTCTGGGTTCAAGTCCCGGGGTTGAGTTTGCATGTTCTCCCTGTGTCTGCGTGGGTTCTTTCTGGCTCCCTCCCACTGTCCAACTTGCCCGTAGCAGTGAGTGTGAGTGTGTTGGTCCTTGTATGTCTGTGTGGCCTTGGGATGGACTGGCGGACCATCCAGGGTGTCCCCCATGTCTCACCCATTGACTACTGGGAAAGGCTCCAGTCCTCCCACAACGCCATCAGGGAATAAATGGTTACAATAATGGATGGATGTAATTGATCTAATTTAACTTACTCTTTCAAGCAAAGATAGAGTTGCTTTCAATGCCCCCTCTGGTCGTCCAAAAGGAAAACAGTACCTGAAAAAACAAAATAAACGTCACTTTAATGCTTTGCGGTCAAATTTGGAGGGAATTTAATAGTGTGCGACTAGTTCCTACCTGAAGTGTGTAATCTGGTTTTCAAGCAGCACCCGTAGCCTCTCCTTGATTTCCTGAAAGCGCTCCTTCTCCTCTACAGTTACTGTACCAATACCATCAGGTCTGAAAGACAAGGGGAAAAATGTATCATCAAATTATATATGTATCACAATTAATATAAATGGGCATGATATAGAAATACCAGGTACTTTACACATGTATTAAAATGTTACACAAACACACATTACAAACAGCAAAATAAATTCAACTTTTTTCATATCAATAAACACAGAAATATATTCTCTGATGATTTTCACAGCAGAATCCTTCATATGCTCACAAATTGTTATTTTATGCAAAGATCAGATTACATTTGCACAGGTATGAGTTTATGTGAGCAACAAAATATGACCCACATGTTATATGTAACCATCACATCCTGAGTCCACTGTGGGTTCAAAGATTCATAACACTGCGTTTGATCAGCACAATACATGCAAAATAATGCAACATTTCCTGTTTTATTTATCACCGCATTAAAATTGACAAATTACTTTCTGTAATGGGTTGTTTGTATTGCCATCTGCAATTGTAGATAAACAGCAATTAGATCAATATTCCATGGTTGGCCAACACTTCAGGGTGTTAGCACATTTCAAACCTATCCCGGCTGACGACAGGAAGAGGCAGGATTCCCATTGGACAGGGCACTTGAACCAGGAACTCTCTTGCTACAAGGTGACGATGTTAATACATAAAGAAAAGGGGAGTTCCATTGTTTCTTCCATTACAAAATTTTCTGCATCTCTGTTCCTCCAACCAAGAAAAACTGCGCTCTCCCCTCGCTCTTAACCCTATAATAAAAACTTCGCTTAAAACCTTGTTGTAAACAATTAGATATACCTGATTATAGGACGCAGAAGGCTACGATGCAATTATTTTGACATCACATGGTAATAAATGATCAATATTCAAAAATGTCTTTTTACTTTTTTCATACAAAGCCAAATAAACACTACAAACAAGTCAAGCTCAACCTCAGAAGGTCCCTGCCTTACCTGCCTAAGTCGTCCAATGGTTTCTCACAGCTTGAGGCCTCATGACAGTCCTTTCTCCATCAACAAAAGAAATTCCAAACATGGCCTGTTTAGATTCTATGTCCCCAGCCTTTTTCTGGATGAGAATTCATTTTTCCAGACTTTCCCAGTTCACCCTTGTTCCAAGTTGGGCGCAACCGCTTAGACTCATTCTTTGCCTTTTGATGTGGCGTTTCAGGCCCGAAAGCAAAGTTTAAGGCGCTGAGGATCCACAAACTGGCTTGTGGGCCTTTGCCCACTGCCCTTTTAATCATTTTTTATAACATTTAACATTTTACTAATTCAAATAAAAGTCTTTACAGAATTCAAGGTTTCAAGAATTCAATAACCTTCTTATTATTCATATTGTTATTCAATGTATTTTAGTAGCTAAATATGCAGTCTATCTTAATTTTAAGGGCAAAACAGGGCAGGAGTTTCAAATTATCCATGGCCAGAAACCTAGATTCATGAGAGCATTTCACATTTATATAATCCAGTGCCTTTGACCAAATCAATTTATAAAAAATCATTACGTTCAGCTCCCTCAAATTTTGTATTTTGTTTCTTTAGTCATCTCATTTTCTGGGCTCTAAGAATGAATAAAATACGGCGCACATACACAATTAAAACTGCACAAAATAAAACACTCATCCATCCATCCATTATCTATTCTGCTTATTCCCAGAGGGGTCGCTGGAAAAGTAAAACACAATAATAAGAATTCTATACAGTATTGTAATGTGTTTGTGTGTGTATCTTATGTGTTTATCATTTGTGACATGGTTGGATTTGAGTCTGGTCTGACCAAAGTGCATGTGACAGAAGAAGCATTGGCTATGACAGCCTCCCACCCCACTCCACCCCCACCCCTAACATATTATTTATGTGGACAATAAGAAATTGGGTTTGCTTTGGGAGTGTCCATGTTTTTTGTAAAAGGGCTGAGTGTGATTTAAAAAATCTTTGGTCACCGTCACTGTGTTGCCACAATCTCCAGGTTTCTGCTTTTTTAAATCATATTGCTATAGAGGAATAGAGCATTTGATTTTAAAATGAAAATATATCTCAAAGAATTTTAAATTGTAAGATTTATTAGACATCAGATTCTAACTTATATATTATTGAAGTATTAAAGTTTTATTAAAGTACAAAAATCAACCAAAATCGTAATAAGTTGCTAAATCATATAAAGAAAATAAAAAAGGTCCATAAAGACAGAAAGTATCAACAAATATATTTTTAAAATGTATTTTCACATTTTACCACACGCTGGTTAGTAACACAGCAATTGGACTGATAACTAGGGTAAAGACGACGAGACACAGAGGAAAAGGGTAATCAAATTAGAAAATTAGAGGGAATTTTCATGGTCACTATATCCTGCGGGATTGTTTGTTTGCTTTTCTCTTCTTGCAGGAGCATGTTGCTGCCTGGCAGCCTCCTCATGTTTGCTTGACCTGCTGACCTCATAGTTTCTGTGATGACAACAAGCAAATGAGCCATCAGTGGCAAATGGAAACCAAGTTCTTTTTATAAAGGTTTGTCTCTTAGTTTTATACAAGACATTTGCACAAGATGAATGGTATATGGATGTTCCAGTTGTAAATTACCACCTCTATCTTTCTTTTTTTTATTTTCCACTTAAATGTAATGCTATGCAATTACATTTTTAATGTAAATTTAAACAAAGTGTTGAATTTCAGATGTTATGAACTTCTTTTCAGTTGTCATGTTTAGAGCTTATTGTTGGATTGTGCTGCTATTGGCCGTATATAAGTTTGACTGATTTATGTACATGAAAATATTTAACAGAAGCAAGTCTGCCATCTAAAGGATACAGAAGTGAAAGGACCTTAAGAACTTTTGATTCCATGATGCAGATGCACGGTAGATTAAAAAAGTTCAACCAAGAGCAGATGAGCACAGAGCTAGCTGCTTCTGCCTGTAATGACTTTAAGGTCGCCATTTTTAATGCTATCAAGTAAATATTCATTTATAAAATATATTCTAAAAACATTCAGAAATCAAATATATAAAAACATTCAACACAAAATATAATATGCTTGATAAATGAATGTGCTTTAGTTTGGTAAATATAATATAGTATTCTTCAGGCTGTCCAACAATGGTACATTCTAAAACGGGAAAACGGTCTTCACTTTTTTCCTGCTCCTTTATTTTTCATATTCACTTTAGTTAGCAGGAATTGAAGTATGTTAATGTTAATAGTCAAAATAAAAATGAAAAAAGCAATTACACTTATACCATAATGCTGGTGTCCATTTGATATATTTCTTTCATTTCAACAATGCATTTTATTAATTTATTAATAAAAAAAATCAAGAATATATATAATATCCAATAATACGCTGTATTCCAAACTAGAGGCAAATAAAGCAGGCCACTGGGCAGAAAGTCCCGCCTGATGCATTAGCACTTCTCAGCTGCAAACCCTGACCCAGGCTTGTAGTGTTTGTGTTTTATGTGAATCTTTGTGTGGGTGGGGGGTGGGGGGTGAGCAGTGGTGGTGATTTGGATGAGGTGTGTGCACAGAGGAACATGCAGCAGAGTTGGCAGCAGAGATACTGGCCCGTCACATGATGACAACCTGTCAACCTGTCATGTCATAACTTCCAGGCAGGGAGGCCTCTGTGTGATGCCTGTTGCTGTGGACTTGAGTATTATTTTTGGATTTTATTCTTATCAAGTGAGAATGGTTGATATTGATAGGAATTTTTCTTATCTTAATTCTTCTTACATTGAATATTTATACATATATCTTTTTAACACAAAAACTAAAAGAGATTAGACTCATGCAATCAGAATATAATTATTCCAAAGAGGATTTACTGTCACTACTACTTCATTATTTGTGATTTTTTTTTTTTTAAGATTTCAGAAATCTAACTATTATAGTTTTCATACAGGATCCTAACATACAGTATGTGATAGGCATGTGAAAATGCATTGAAATTACCCTCTAAGCTCATCCCTTAGTTTTGCCATTTGAAAGTAAACTTCAGTGTAAGTAAAACACTGCAGGAGGAGTACTCCAATGATATCTGGGTCATAGATCAAAGAAAACCCAGAAAATTGTGCTATGATCGCATCTGTGATATTGCATTGGTATAAACTAACTCCAAATTTGACTTTATTTCAAGATGTATTATAATGTATTTGATTGATTTGAGTAATCACAAAAAATGACCTTTTGTGAACCTTGAACAAAAATATTCCAAGTGCCAGCATCCCCGACAATATCTTTAAACCAGGAAAAATGGGTTGAGTTTAACAAATATCTGTTGCAGTCCAAAGAAAACTGACAGAAATGAAAAGAGAATCACAAGATATCGATAAAGCATGTGTGTAGAACAATGGTCAAGAAGGAGTGGGTGAGACCCAACAGCACCGCCACTGCTCCCATAACCCCATGTACTGCTCCCATTACTTCCATCAGACATATTTTTTCTTGAGTTATCTGTGTCAGTTCCACATGGCTGCTGAAGATCCACTAGGACAAAGACTTTTAACAATGCACATTTTCTTCATGCCTGAATAAAAACCAGAGTTAAAGACGGTAGTCCCGGACATTATGGAGAGCAGAAGCTGGTTTGCCCTATTAGAGATCATACACCGCTACTAAAACAACAACAAAGCACTTTGCTATCTACAGGAGATTCTGTTTGGCTTGTCTTGTCTCTTTACTGAATTTCTATCAATGTTATGATGGCATAATGTTTAGGAGAAGTTCCCTGTATGTCAGTCTGACTGAGGCGTCCAAAGAACAGGGAATGCCATAACATTCCACAACAACTTAGTTTATTTACAATCTATTTCAATGTGATATAAGTAAGTATCAAATAATATTCAGCTTTAAATGTTTTATGTTCATTTTATTCTATCCAGTTCTTATTGTTTGGATAAGGAATACATCCCTATATGAAAAGAGCGCACTATACATGTGATTTACCTGAGGGATTCCTAAAACAGCTAGGTTCATTTTCATTCATTTGAATATGAAAAGTACACTAAAAGAATCTGTGCGCTTAAGATGTATTATTGATCTAAAAAGATTAAAATGTTTAAAGACGTCAGGATTTAATTGCCTTTAAGTTGAATTTTTATACTGAAATTTGTGTACTATATTAACCAACTAAGCAAAATTGTCTATTAATGGGTCAAAAAATCTTTTCTTAAGTCCCCTTTATTAATTAATTAAATACTCTTGAGTAATAATAATGATTATGATATATATATTGGAATTCAAATTGATTGAATACATCAACCATTTTCAAAACAGAAACTTCTTTCTTAGAAGGTTATCTGTAGTTATCTTCCTGAACATTACACTAAAACAATTAAGGCCTATTTCAGTTGAGTTATTCATTGATTTAAAAAAGTTATGTTCCCATGAGCCTTTCACATGAAAACAACATGAGACGGTGCGTGCTGAAAGATATAACAATAGGAATAACAACAAAAAATGAAAATACGCTAGTACACAATTTCTATAACTTTTGTTGAAAATAACATATAAGACACAACATTTATTAAATAGAAATAGGTCGTTAGGTGCTATAAGGGTAATGCTTATGACGGAAGCTCTCATGAGGATAAACTTTTTTCCCCACAAGCTCATGCATAGGAACAGGAAAAAAAATCAATATTTTTCTACAGGGTGAAATATTCTTTCTCCTATTCACAACTTGCAAGTTTAGAACAAAAACTTACTTTTTATCACTTTTATCAAAATGGACTATTCATTTTTAATTCAGTTTGAAAAGCCTTGGATAAAAAAATGATTACTATCACATCATATCAATGATATAATTGGATTTCTAAGATTTCCAAAGTTTTAAGTGAACGTTTCAAGTCCTACAGACATGTGTGGGTGTGTGGAAGTGCAGGGAGAGTGTGCACTGGGTGAAATTTTGTAATTTAGTTAAAGTGATAATTCAAGAAGACAAAAATATGAGTAGTGACTGTTGATTCATCTTGTTCAACATCAATTTAAATGATTTCAATCATTTCGGATAGACTTTTATCCCGACCTAAAGTCTGTTTGATTTTTACCTATTTCCGAGGACATGTGAGGCGCAGAAAGCAAAGCTGTAGTGAAGGAGCGTAGGGTCAATCATGGCTCCGTTCTCAGCTCTCTCCAGCAGATCGGCCAGGTAGCACAGATGCCGGTGGCAGCCCCGAACACCGTAGCGAGCACAGTACTCATCCAAGACAAACACCTGACCGGGACTGAACCAGCCCTGTGGGGAAAGGAGTTCATTCAGTCAATTCCATTTTTCATCTCTTCTTCAGTCCTTTAACAGTGGTTTTGTATAATTGTCTGTTAATAAATCACCTTACAACCATATTTTGTAGAATCCGGTTTGCCTTACTGAATAATTATTATCACACCTGAATCATTGTTCTTAAATAGTACAATGATGGTTGCCAGGCCAAGGAGGAGGATTTGCAACTACCTTCAAATCCAGTTATCTTCTACTTTAGGTTCTAGTTGTAACTTTATTCCTAAAGAACTTGAATATCTTACTGCCAGATGTATTACTTTACATGCAATGCTTTTTAATGTAACACCTGAAAAAGAGGGTAATCAGTTGGAAGACCCGGCTTGTTTCTACATTTACTTGTTTAAAAAAAGTGATTTAAAACAGATTTCATTAAAAAAAAACAGATTTAAGAAAATATTTAAAGAGCAATATTGTAAGTACATTACTCTGTCAGTTTAATAACTTATTAGTAATTCCTTATTTGTTTGTTTTAAAATAAAACATGACTTTACCCCTAGTTTTATAGATGGGAATATTTTTGTAATATTCCCTCTAATGTCATTTATATGTCCATTAGTCTGTAGAACTGACTGTTAAACTCATCCTAACCAATGGACAGCAAGTAATACATTTCCATTGTTATGGTATTCACTGTCTGACTGTCTCACTGTTCATCACTAACTGCCATTTTTGTTGTCATCTCAATCAACTTGATCAAGGAAGAAAGCTGTCCTTCTTATGTTTACCATTATGTAACGTCATGTGCAAATTTGACTATGTTCATACTGCCTGAAGGGACCCAAATCTTTTTTTTTTGCTCAATACAACCTTGTATTGAGTCTTTCCATGACAGTGTGAACAAAACGGAGCAGATTTCTTTCAGGCCACATGTATATGTGGTCCTAAATCTGATACAATCTTTTCAAATATGACCTGTGTCTTTAAAACCAGGTTGATCTCATCCAACCTGCCCATCACTGAATCTTGACAAATATCACTTCTCAGCTTCCTACTACATGAAAGAAAAACCACAACCATGGCAGACAACAATGCGAAAATCAGTGGGAAGAAGGTTATCGGCAAGGTTTCTGATTTAATAAGTATTTGAGGGTATAAAGCTCTATCCAGGCCAAACTCCAGGGTCTTATCACGACTGGGTGATTTTAGCTACCCTTTCCCAACAAATGGCCGAGCATGGGTATAAACATTCCTGGCTGCAATGCCAAAGAATAAAAAAGAGCCTGTGCACCAAATAAAAAGGAAACTAAAGACTTGGGACTGCAGATAAGGAGCACAGTCGCTTACATGTCACATTTGGCTGACTTTAGGCAGTAGTTTGAACGTAGCCTGTGCAACAAATCTAATGTAATTCACTCTCCATTGAATTCCTTAGATTCTTATTTACTTTGGTATGAAATTGTATAGAGGAAATTCTGTTTAATTAAACTTAATTAATCATCAAAATATCACTTACCTGAACTGAATTAAATTCAGTTAGCAACTAATATGTGAAATCGCTTGTCACGTTTTTTCTCACTGATTACTTATAATACCATTACATTGTGTGTGTGTGTTTATACATGCTGTATTGTATATATAACAATCAATATTATTATTAAAGTTTGATTGAATAAAAATGTCATTAATTTAGGTTTATGTCTCATTGCTGAGTATTTACCGTCATTACATTTTCCCTTAGTTTTTAGAGATTACATCAGGCAGGTTTAAACCTTAATTTAAAGTTATTTATTAAATAAAATACATATTCCATTTGCAAAACTAAGTGCAACACCATTAGTTATCTTTTCTTACCAAGCAAGAGTAGGAATCATTGAGCCTGTGATCCAGGGTAAGGCGTTGCAGCAGTTCAAACAATGAGGAATGCTCGAAGTTGCAAGGGTTCGCTGAAATAAATTCATCCATCCCATGTTTTTGGGCTCGATCAGCATCTGTTTACATTCATTAATAAAACACATTCAATCAATATTGAGAGGGACAGAGAGTGAGAGAAAGAGAGAAGTCACATCAGAGCCTGACAAAAAAAACAACAAAAAACAAACAGGAAGACAGTACTCGCTTTCCCTTACTATTCAAGAACAGGTCAAATTACATGTATGAAACATTATAATAAAGAAATCCTTTATTTGGGAAAAATGTATGTGTACTATTCAGCAGTGATGTTTGTTCAAATATCATACAAATGAAATTTCCCAATATGATCACGATTGTTCTGGAAACTTTGTTTACATATCATTAGTTTTTTGTCTTCCATTTTCATTTAAATTGACAAAAAATAGGCTAAGATATGTAATATGTTGTCATTAATTGGCTTTATTGTGCAGTCTGCAACATACATTTGGAAATTTTAGTTTTACTGATAAATAACATTAAGCAAAGATAGATAAAAAAGACTCAAGTTTAATAGTATAATTGACATATGCGACAAAATTACTGAAATGTGTTTAGAAGCAGGAGTTAAATGACTTTATCTCCCTTTAGGCAGTGATTTCAGGGCATTTGCATTGGCTAGAAAGGCAGGGTACTTTTCCAAAGACATTCTTACCTTGGTGTTATTCCACTGATTTTGACAACATTCTTGGTATTCTCAGCAGTGAGTTCTAAGTCAATAGTCAAAGAAGACAGCGTGCTGCTTTAGCGGTGTGCTGCTGACGTGCCATTTATTTTAGGACTGATGTCAACGAGGTGCAAGACCACAAGACCAAGTTTACCACTGAGGACAGAAAAGATTACAGACACTGACAGCTGACTATGCGCTGCATTTTGTATCTGCCAGTAGTTTAGGCAGATAAAAGCACTAGCAGGACGTAAAGTCTTATTCAGAATCATCAGCTACGTACTGAGGAGGGCCTGAGCACCTGCCACCTCCCTCCATGATGCCCCACAGGTCCTTTCATTCAAGCCTTTTTTCTGTAGGTCTGACTGTGCCCCCAAACAATATTAAGTAACAATCAATAACAATTTAGCTAAATAAAATGCTGCTGTCAGTCATATGCCCCAAGTGAACCAAAGTTTATCTGATACGCCTCTGCCACTTAGTCCTCAGGTGTCCAGAGGGAGACTGTGGGTGAGTAGGATTAATGCGGGAATATACACATTGTTGGTGTCTTTAGGCAAAGTTGAATGAGCATACGGTAAGTAAGTTACAGTATTTCTCAAAGTCTTTCTGGAGAGATATCTCAATAAAAAACATAAAATATGCTTATTTATGTAATATTGAAAAAATATAAGTAAAATGTTTTTCAAAAATACACTGTATTTATATATTTTTTGAGAAAATATTGTCAGAACTGGATTATAATCGATACATTTTTCAAATATGTCAAAATGCTAATATAACATCGGCAAAATGAATGCATCTGTATAAATTCAATATTTAATTAGCTTTCTGCCCTGCAAAAAGTAGAGAGTGAGACTTATTTAATGTAAGCATAAATAGAATATTCATATATCCGTTACTTTATAATTTCATAATTCTGAATCACTATTTAGTTTAATAGCAATGCGACTTAATATGTGATAAAAAACTCTGGCTCAATATCATGAAGCAAAGCATTGGCCAAAGTTTACTGTGTTTCTGGAAAAGGTTTGACATATAACTGTGCGTATATGTTTTATGCATAAGGGTTTTTTTTATTATTAATCATGATAAAACATTTTCCAGACATGTCTCGTAAGTAGATGAGGTTGAACTTGCTATGTGAGGCTGCTAAAGGCAGTGAATATGAACATAACTATAATTTGTGTTGTACTGTGTTCCCCCTCTTTAAAAATTGCACCTCCAACTTCAAAGGCGGCCAATCACAATATTTTATAAAGCATTCACAGTTTTAAAAGATCATTGTTTCCACCGTAGAACATACAAGTCTTAGAGGTATTGAATATGAATACATTGAAACACATAAAAACAGGCTTTTGGGATTTTAAGATTGAGAATACAAATTGGTTATCACTGGTAAGATGCTGGTCAGATCATTGTTCCCAGTAAGGCTGTAACCTTCCTGCAACAGGCACATAGTCTCTATTGTATATTCTGAATAATCTATATTTATCCAACATTTGACAACCTTTTTGTTGATGATGCACCAATACCTCACCCACTATTTTTTTAAGTGAAAGTTTTGATACAGATAGGCAAATGCATCTGTATGGAATCATTTTTGCTCGGTCAAACAAAGGGCAAAAACTTTATTGCTTAAAATGCGACTGTACATATTGAGCTAGGAAGTTCTTTGGATACAAGCTCCTGTATTCATGCATTGCACAGATTCATGGCTCGCAGAGGGCAGGTCAAGCTTATTCGCTCCGACAACGGAACCAACCTGGTAGGTGCAGAGCGGGAGCTGCGAGAGACTTTTGTGTGAATTTCAGTCTCTTGAGATAACCTGAGTTTGTACATTGGATTCCTCTTTAAGTCACTTTTTCAGGATTGGTAGAAACAAGAAGTAGAGGCTGAGCGTTTATTATGGTCATGACCTGAGCTGTAAGGTCGATCAACACAGTTTTTATTTGCAAGCAATCAAAGTGCAATCATTATCTCCCACGCTTCTGCTATGTGAAGTACATGCGGGGCATTAAATGTCCAGCTGAAGCTGTAGTCCTACAAACTGTCTTTGACCACAGGCTCTTGAATGTTCATTTACAACTCTTTACAGGTGCCAATGAAGTTTGTGCCTTGGTCTGACCGTAGGTGTCTGACCGTCTGCCACTCTGAGCTCTATGTGTACTGCCCTGGAACTCAAACAGGGAAACATTACCACACATCTTTGACTGACAATGCTATTTGCTCTTGTGTGGCGGGATGTGACATTCCAAGGCACAAAGATGTCCAAGGCTGCATGAGTGAAGTCTGTCAACAGGGTAAGCTGGCCATTTCTAAATGGCTTCAAAATGTTTACATGTAACACATTTATGTAGTGTGCTAACAATGAGTATCTTGCCTTCAACAACCCATAGTCCTGCTGAGCGATGCCTATGATGAATCAGCAGCATGATGAGCTGCTTGGTTGTGGTAATGCCTAACTAAAAGAACAACTACATGATGAGTACCGTACCTAGAATTATCAAAAGGTGTTTCCTATATCTGAAAGATCTGCTGATTCTAAGCATCTCTGACCTTTAACAAACTACTATCAAGGAACGGGTCAAGTTTTCCAACTGAAATGCACAAACAAATATATATTCCTTTTTTAAGACTTTCCACTTCCTCTTTGTAAATCTCATCTTGAATGCACTGAATGATTTCTGGGTTTAGGAACTGAATCTGTTTTATTTCTAAAATAAATATCCTCATATTTTATTAGTTTCTGATTAATATTAGTTTAGCTTTGTGACGGAGAATACATATTTAGATTTTATGGAAATATTAACTACATTTGTCAAACATAATTTCAATTTTACTGTGCAAAAAAATCACAAATTAGAACGAGTGAAAACAATAGAAAAATAGTAAAAGCATTGTGTTTCATGATAAAAATGGGCACGTTTCAATATTATTGTTAGTTTGTGCAAAATGCAGTCCATGATGTTATTTATCCTGACCAAGGCAACAACAATATCAACACATTTTTAGAAACCAGGGGTCTTATTTTATCCTAATTTCAAACAAATACAGGTACGTGCATCATTTCGATAAAACCACTGATACATGTGACTAAAGCTTAAATTTAGCTCCATAGCACTCACAGGATTTGCAAAGCTATGTCCTCTTTACTGCCAATCGATTATGCCCCAGCTGTCAGTCAACAGAAAAAACAAAGAGCAGGGTGCTGGGAGCTTATTGTGTCCCCTCAACAAGTCCTGACTTCCCTCCCTACACCCTCCCCCTAAAATCTAAAAGGGTGACATTGTGGTGCCCCTTTGGTTGGTGACTGGTGGCCTGTCAGGTCTGTTTGATGTGAGTCGGTGCGAGTGGAGGAGGGACGGCTGGACAGTAACATGCAGTGACATTAGTCAAGCCCGTATGTCTGGGCTGGAGAAAGATAGCCTTGACAGTGACTGATGGCTGATATTCATTTATAGATCTAAAGGAGAGGCAATATCCTGGACTTTGGTTAGGCGGTCAAAAATATTTGGGGCTATTTAGCATGTAGCTTTTTTTTTATGGACTGCTTACAAAATGAAGGCAGAAAAATGATTTTTCAAATGTTGGAAAAAATGGGATATTCTGATCTTCTTCCGTCATGTCTGCTGGTCTTTATAGCATTTGGGCCACTGTCATTTAGGTTTGAGATGTTTCCCTGCACAACACAACGTAACACAACGTATTCAATCAATGCAGTATCAGCAGTCCTGTGCCGAACTTAGCAATCTTTTGAACAGATCCTTTTATTCTGTTGAAGAAGGCAAACATCTCAAACCTACAGAACAGCAGTCCTTCAGAACGACAGTTTGACTTGGCTTGAGATACTGTTCTTTTTACTGTTTTTTGGAACTTTTTAACATTTACTAGGAGTTCATATGACAAAAAAACGCTGTTCGAACAGAGATATTTTACAGAACAAACCTAAACTTTATTCCTAATATTAAGTGTTTCTTTTTTTTCTCTCTGAAGGGTCACATGGTGTACTTTAATGTGACTCTGTCCGAAATTCCATACAGAGTCTGTAAATGAGAGATTTTTTACTCATTGTTACTGGACAAACAGCCATGAGTCCAAAGGGTGGATTGTATATTTGAGGTCAGTGTACTCTGGCTTCTATCTTCATTCATTTAATCACAGCAAACAGTTACGGCATCAGTAATGCACAAAAAGCTGAGTAAAGAGAAGCAGTGCCATGGTGGTGGCAGGTAGCCTTAAATTGAATTGAATATTGAATTGAATTGAATTCAATTGAATATACTTTATTGATTTCCAGGGAGAAATTGACTAAGATTAAAGACAAACAACAGAGAAGTATGAATGAATGGAATAATTTAAGAAATGTGTATAATCCCACAGCACCCCTTCAAATGCCTCTGCATAAAGTGTGGTCTATTTTAGATGAATCCAAAACCTGAAGAACATAACTGATCCTCTTAATTACAAAAATAATGATATATGTAACTTCTTCATTTCTATCTGCTGAAATCATTGCCGTAATCATTCGCCTATCTATGTGTGAAATGTTCTCTCGCAGTGCATATCAAGAAATGACTTCCACTGACAGAACTTTGTGACTAACACTGATGGCTGGGACTCAGGTGGAAGTGCACTTGTCTGCTCTTGAAAGGTCAGGGCTTTGGACTCCCAGCTTCCCCACACCGCGTCAGGGTGTGAAGAAAGCAGTTTATAACATGTATAGATGTGCTGTATGACACATTTGTGAAAGTATTCAGAGTAAGGACCAACTCTGTGTGTTGGCTGTCCTTGCTGTATGTAATTCTCAAAAATAGTTCATTATTTTTTCTGTTCTTTTCAAACATGTTTTCCTCCTTCTCGTTTCCCCAGAGAAAAAAATAAGGCACCCAGAATAAAAAAAAATATGATCAAAGTGTAACAGCTTCCACACTGATGATTAGAGAACAACATAAAAGATAAATGTGATGATCCGTTTGCTTTGACAGCCTTAACGAATCAAACTTCACACTGTTGATATAGATACAGCAGACGGTTTTCAATTAAATGTCAGATATGATCAAATTTCCATATTTCAATAACATTTCAGTAAATTGTTAATGTCATACCATACCAAAAACCTTTTTTCCAGCAGGGAATAAATATTTCTATAAAACTAACACAAAATATAACAAATATACAATTTTAAAGCAATATGTAAATAATTTGTGAGAACCTGGTGTGAATGAAAAATGTTTATGATTTGGTGTTTAAGACATGTTAAATTTGATTGTTTTATGTAAAGTATACCACAGTAAGTTTTTTTTCTTTTAGCTATTTTCAAAAACAATCCAAGAACTATTATTTAACCTTAACTTCAAACCCGAATAAAATGTTTAAAAAATGTGTCCTGGAACAAAAATGGAACAAATATTCCTACTGGAAACAAAACTTGTTTATCACCTTACTTCTTTCACAAAAAATTAACAGTCAATGCACAAAACAAGAAAAAGAGTCAACTGTGAAGATAAATTCACATCTTAGCTGATCAAAGCAAAGCTTTAAAATCTGTCATTGTTGTTACATTGTTTGAATGTTGGGTAATTTAATTTGGTTTGGTGTTCAAAAGCCAAGTGTGTGGGAGTGGCATCATTGCATATTATTCATTACACTGATCCAGGTGTGAACTGGCACGTAGCTATTTGGTAACATTGACTGACTGGTGCCTGATTTAATTGTGCAGAAACCTCACTGTATTATTCATGACCTTGCACTTTTAACTTGGTAATTACCAGCTACTGAGACTCAGTGGGACTCCAGTGGTTGTGTCAAAAACAGCTAGCTCTGTTAATTCACTAACACAAATCAAATATATTTATTCATCTATTGAGTGTGTTCCCCTGTGTTGAATCCAAGGAGGTGTTATATTATACAGGCATTTTAAAAGTGAATTTCTGAATTTGTGTGACTTTAAGAGAGCTATATGCCCACAAATGACGAAGGTCCTACTTCCCAAGGACTAACTCATCGATTCTAACGTGAACTTTCCATTATAAATGGCTCCTCACAGTTGCTTTACTTAGATTAGGTGGAATGAAAGCCAGTGAAGCATATATTTCATACGTAGGACATTTAACAAAAGGTGGCTCGTGGTGTGGTGGTTAGCACTGTTGCCTCACAGCAAGAGGGTTTCCAGTTTGAGTCCAGTGGGACCGGGACCTTTCTGTGCTGAGTGTGCACGGGTACTCCAGCTTCCAGCTCCTGCAATCCCAAAACTGGTTTGCCTCAGGAGTGAGTGAGAGTGCGTGTGATTGTTTGTATCTTTGTGGCCCCAGCCTCTCGCTTTTTATCGGCTGGGAAAGGCTCCTCCCCGCGAGCCCGGAGGGAATAAGTGGAATAGAATAGGGATGGATGGACATTCAACACCATCATATTTCTATTGTGTAGTTCTTTCTCACTGACTGAAGTACAAAATGAATCATTCATAAAAAAGACATATCATATTGATTATTAAAAATATTCTAACTTCAATACATAATTCAGCAATAGACACATTTTTCCATAACTTTTCTAAAATTAGATCTTAAATCACAAAAAGTGGGGCTGTAACATTTGGGTATGGGTATGAATATTGATATGTCAATGTTTGTAACAGTATTGCTAGAATGATCAGAACAATACAGGTAAGTCGTTTGTTCACCTATTCATCGCTGTAAAAAACATATTCATATTATCCATACTGCAGTCCCAATGTCTCCATATGCGGACATCGCATTTCTGCCTGTGTTTACCATGATACTTAATTTCTTTTTGAACTGTGATGTCTTGGCCTCATAGTAAACGCTAATGTTTGAAATCTAAAATAAAATGGTTCCATACATTTCCAAACAATCATGTGCTTAGTGTGTAATTAAAATGTTGTAATCAAGTAGTTTGTATTGTCAATTCTCCAAATTGCAGAGACATGTTTTAGATACATAAATATACATTCCATATCCAAATATAAACCCACTGTCTCTGTATTAAGGAAAACTTCGACTAATCCCAGAGGAAGCTAAAAATTGTTGTTGGGTCATCACAATAATGGCTTTATATCTATCCATTTTCTGTACCGTTTATTCCCAGATGGGGTCCTGGGGGGACTATAGCCTATCCCACTATGCGTGAGAGGCGGGGTCACCCTGGACAGTCTGCCAGTCCATCGCAGGAGCACAGAGACACACAAACACTCACATTCACTCCTGAGGGCAATTCGGATTAGCCAGTCAACCTAACATGCAGGTTTTTGGACGGTGGGAATAATCCAGAGTACCTGGAGCAAACCCACGCAGACACTGGGGGAACGTGCAAACTCCACACAGAAAGGATCTGGTTCCCCGAGGGACTCCAACCCAGAATCCTCTTGCCGTGCTAACCACCACACCCCCCACACCCCCCATGGCTTTACATATTTATCCTAATTTACACATTTTTATGCTATCAAAACATTGAACCCCCACAGAACAACCCGAACTTTCATCCATTTTGGAAGGATAGAAATAATTGTGGTTGTAATGTCAATAACAAATACAACAGTTATTAGGGATTGGGAAATATGAATTAAGTTGCAGAATGCTACAATAAAATGTCCAATCCACCTGCTTTAAAACCAAGTTGGTTTGTAATCCAGTTATATGTTGAGATGGTTCCATTGTGTTAGATTTTTTAGTCAACATAAAACAACCCATAACTCCAGGGTTTGTTCAAATGTTTTGTTAAAACAGATATTTGATATTATCTAAATACTGGAAGATCAATAAAGCCTCAATAAATCAATATGCCTGTGAGCTATAAGAGAAACATTGGGCAAGTAAAATTTGTAAGTAAAACTGTCAGATTGTTCAGGCAATCCAAATAGTTAGATCAGAGGGCTGGGACTGACATGCCTGTTAATGGATTTTGAAATGCCCTCATAAAAAGAAGACCAGCATACCCTTAGACAGGACAGAACAGCAGTACGAGGATTTGCCGTGCCAGGCAACCATTTTCTTTTTTGCTTAAAGAGTTATATACAATTAATGCAACTCAGGAAGGGTTAGGTTTCGGGTTAGGCAGGGTCCCAGATGATTTCTTAAGCACAAACAACCCCTGCAGCACTTTAGTCCAAACAGTAAGATACATTGCATTGGTGGTGCAGTTTGCACCACTAAACCAATCTAACCATTCTGATGCCATAACCGGAAATCACCTGTTCAAACACTTTTACACATCAAGCTACATTCAGTTCCTCATTCAGTGGCTACACAATGCCTTTTTGCAAAGGGAAGCCTTGTCACATGGTCAGTGGAAAATATCTGCTTGTCCTACTGTGCTGCCCTGTCAGTGACAGTAGGCCCCTGTTCTGTAACTTATAGTGAAGGCATTTCAAAACTGGTGCATTCCCTTTTCTTAAAACTAAAAGACAAAATGTCTTGATAGCTCCATCCAAAAGTTCTCCTGCAACCATATACATGGAAAAAAGCAAGGGAGCCACTGGATAAGTTGCCGGTCCTTAATTTAGTCAAAACTGAAGCAGTCTTGCCAACCCACATTCTCAACTAAGTTCTGCTTAAAATCAACATTTATTAAGCTTGCAGTATGGGGATGGGACTTTTTCTTTATGAGAACACATCAGGTCTATTCTTAAACACATATATTTAGTATTCACAGAATCCACTGAATCTGATAGACAAAGAAAGAGCAAGATCAACAAATTCTGGAAAAAACACAAAGCTGGAATGGCTTGTTAACTAAAGATCATGGATATGGACAAATGTCCATGCTGAGATCTGACAGATTCCAAAAACTTTTATTGTGAACCAGCAAAACAAGATACACTTCTTGTGGGAAAACTATTCTCACAAGTTCTGTCCTACCTTATCTTTTATATACATACACACATATATATCTGTGTGTATGTCAATGTTTCCACCACATTAAGTTGTCAGTTCTACAGGAGAGGAAGAGTTATGACAATTAAAACAAATCGAAAGAAAGGGGAGAAAACAACATACCACTTCATCCAGCCAGACGAAAGCAGGGTCATGGTTTACAAGGAGTCAGGTTAAGGATCATGGAACAAACAAAGAAACATAAAGACATAGCAAAGCTACTATCACATCAACACTACAGCAGAACAACAACAAAGAGGGAGGCAGTACGCAGAAAAAAGAACAGCATGAATATTTACTAACATGTTCAATAGATGACCATAGAATTTTTTGACTTAATCAGAAAATGTGTAAAGAAATATAGTTTGCAGAGGAGGCAAAAGATAATGGCACTGTAAGAGAATAAGATAGAGAATAAGAAGAGAAACACAGAGGAAAACAAGGAGTGGAAAGCAACAAAATAGAAAACCCTGATGTGGTTGAAAGTACATGAATTAATTGATTGTTCTAACCTTTTATGTTTCTGTTTCTGCATTTGGCAGACGCTTTTATCCAAAGCGACTTACAGAGTAGACACAATATTTATCTTAATTCATATAGTCAAAAACAAATCTTACTTTTTTATGTAATGTATTTGGTTGATGGAAACACAATTTTATGAGTTAAATCGACAACAAGTGTATGATTATTAACTTCAGGCCTTTTAGTAGTAATACAAGACAAAGACAGGTTTGAGAGTTAAGAACTTACAGAACTGAGATATGGGAGCATCAAGTTGTGGTGCTTTAATCCCCCGGGAGTTGAGCTTCTGGACCTGGGTAGGAGGCACTGGCTTGTGTGACTGTCCAGTGGCCCTGTACATAGCCTGAACCCATAAGATACGGTCTTGTTCATCGTCACTGGCAAAGATCACAGTGTCCCCCTCTTTTACAGCGTTGAAGAATGTCCGACCACCATCTAACCCTGAAGTAGGGATATGAGAAGTCTTAAGAAATAAGCGGGTGATGTTAATGAAATCAGACTGTGCATACACTCTTATCACAACACTGGTAAAAATAACAAGAATTGACATCAAGCAGTTTCCTAAAAAGGTAGCCAGAGGCGTTTGTTAATAGCAAACAGTCATGCAAAGCAAGGTCCTATTTTGTTTAATCTCATACAACACTAAGTCTCTACCAAAAACCCAGCGGAAAATCCTCACATGAATTAAAAGACAGTATGAAGTCTGACTGTTGATCAGTATAAAGGAATAAATGACAAAGATGAAAACCTGGAGGTCCTTATGTTGTATTTTCAGGTATAACAACCTCTAATAAAAGTTTTACTATTAATAAAGAAAATAATTCCTATGTTTGCCTACGTTTTCGATACACATCATAAACTTGGCAACTTAGGGGCATGTTAACGCATTCTTTGCAATAGTAAACCTGTTTAGATCATTTCCAAATGGTGTAAAGATAAGAGAGAGGTTGATTGATTGAGTGTACAAAAAAAATGTAGAAAAGAATGGTGAATGGTCAGCAATCAAAGCAACCTGTAGAATTAACAAGAAAAAAAACAGCACTTTATAAATGTAATGAGTCTCTGAATTATTGTTTTTTTCCATGTGTCCATTTTGTGCATCCACATTGTGACTGTTAGTTTTGTCTCCCCCTTGTGTGTGCAGCTTTGTGAATGTGTTCAGTGGTTTAGGCATTGTCTTACTATTCTTACTTACCAGCACTGTAAGTAAATCACTTGAAGTATATCTATTAGAAATCATACAACCAACCCAATTCTTTGGACATGCTCATCTTATTGTCAATAAGAACTGACAGTCACAGAGAGTTCTTCTCAGTGAAATGATAAAAGACTTATTCAACTGATGTGTTGTATGATTTGTCTTGTGTGTATATTGAATAAATTCACTGTTACTGAACAGACTGTTCATGTCAATCAAGTGCTTAAGAAACCTTTTGAGAATAATCTGTTGTCAGATGTATGAATTTCAAATGTAATTAATAATTGTTTAAAAAGACATCTTCATAAACAGACAGAGGAAGATGGTTCTATAAAAGCTGAAAGCAGTGGTTGAATAGTGTACACGCATTTATGTTCAATAGTTATATTGACGCAAAACGAATTACTATTGCTGGTTCATTAGAAATCCCTGTTGCATTAGTTCAACTCCATCTACAGTGACATTGTGGAGGGGAAACCAAGATTAAATAAGACTGATGCAGGTAACCATCTGTTGGCTGTCTCTCAAAGTCTGGTTCTCCTTTTAACATATATAAATGACAATTGACTCATATTGGACCTTCTGAAATCATCAATAACGTCAACCCTTCTGCTGTGAATCTCGGGTTTCTGCTTTGCATGAGGGTGGACCGCACTTTCCATGTGTTCCAATTAAAACCCAGTCCAATCACACCCACATTAGTAAAACGAGTGGGTTGCCCAGAAGATCCTCTTAAAAGAAGGACCACTGTCACAAGCCTCTGCATTTTGATCATGGTATTTTCTTCTGTGTCCACATATCCTGTCTTCTCCCCCAGCATACATGTATGGCCGGGTGCATGTTTAAGCAATAGTTGAGAGCATTTTATGAAAGGACCTGCTATTTTTTGCACTTTGCGCAGGCCCTGACGGCCCACCACTGCAATACATGTATATGTGATTTGGCTGGACTTACCTGGCTGAGGGTCAGTGTAATCCACTGTGTATCCATCCAGCTGAAGAAGATCCACGGGTTCAGTCTTCTTCTCTCTGTAGCTGCACATTGCAAAGGTATACTGACTCACCTGTATCAATAACAGAAAGAAGGATGGTTATTTTAACAGTAAGCTCAGAGCAGAATGAAAAAGTAATATATTAAAGGAGTCATATTATACCCTATTTCAAAAAGTTAACATAGTTCCCTGGTGTCCTAATGTGATGTCTGTGACAAGTTTTGGTCAGAATCCCATAAGGATGAAGCCCAATAGCAGTTCAGTCCCCCTGCCTAACCCTAACCCTAACCCTAACCCAAAACAGCCCCTTTCAGAGCGCTCGCTTTGGAGTGCCTGTCTCTTTAAATGCAAATGAGACACAGGCAATCCGCCCACTTCTTCAGGGAGGTGTGCCCACGTCGGCACGCTAACGCTACCATGCTAACGCTACCACGCTAACGCTACCACGCTAACGCTACCACGCTAACGCTACCACGTTAACGCTACCACGCTAACGCTACCACGCTAACGCTACCACGCTAACGCTACCAGGACGTCTCCACAGATAGGGGAGTAAGCTGAGGGGGGGGCAACATGCAGGTGAAAGGCTGGAATATTATAATGAGCTAGATAATATATAATAATATTAATATAATAATAATAATAATATTATAATGAGCTAGAGCTAATGACGTCAGAAACTACCCACTCCTGAAACCTCCTGATTTATCTCCTGGATTCAGACTGAGGCGGCCCACAAAAACATGACCCAGTTATTTTTTTCACACTTTTCCTGCTGATAGGCCCTCCACAGTCCCAAATGTACACAATCACATGATTAAAAACTTGGTTTTGCATAATATGTCCCCTTTGACTACAAACCGTTACTTTCTTTTAGGAAAGGTTAAAGTATCACTAAGGGACTGTTCGGTTCCTTTTTTAACATAATCTCTAGAATAATGTTGTATATTCCACACTTCCAAAGAGTAATATACATTTATTCCATTTGTAAGTCTAAGATAAATACAAAATACACAAATGAAATGGTTTCACACATCCCTGGTGCTTCAGATGTGTGCTGACGGATAGTGATGAAACAACCTCAGCTTCAGGGTCACCTCACTGATTTTTGTTTATAAAACTTTAGCCAAAGAGGCATAGCAAACAAATGCCATCCTTTTTCTGACAGTGCTGTAAAAAAAAATGAAATATCACATCCTGATCCAAGATTGCCATTTCTTTGGGGGAGTGGAGGAAGGAAAAAACAAGACAATATTCTTGAAGTCATGTTCTGAAAAATACTTGTGAACAAGATACCCAGATACATATATTAGCTATCAGGCTCAGCCAGAGACCCATCTACAACTGGACCAAGCATATCACCTGTTTCCAGTTTCTGGTCCAGGGTGGATAAGATGGCTGTTGGCCAAGACAGCATCACAGACTGCTGCTTTGCTTTAGTCTGTGCAGTCTGTGCCTTTGCTTCTTCATTTCATAGATAAATCTCTGGAAAACAACACCGCACTTCTAATTCTTCTTATGCAGTCTGAGGAGCACCACAAGATATTCTGTCTTGTTTAGAGAGGTATCTTTCATTCTCTTTGGTTCGTACAATCTATGACGAATTTTAAGTTTTGTGTGTCTGTTGTTTTCGCGTTTCCTGTGGTACAGGGCAGTGGTGGCTGGCTGCTCCTGATTGGGCCTGACTACTTCACCTGTGACTCGTCCTGTTGGTTTTGGTATTTAAGCTCCACTTGGTCAAGTGGTCAACACCAGATATTGTTCACCTACAGTTGGCACTTAGTTGTTGTGCACATTTTGTCCCCTTTGTAAATAATAACACAACCTTTTACTAACTTTTGCACATACATCTTATTCTATTATGCGTATTTGACGCCTACACATTAACAGCTGATCCTGGGTGTAACTAAGGACTAATGTGCATTAACACTCACACAAACAGGAGTAACAGCTACAAAGCCCAGGAAACTTAATGAAAGTCCCTCCTGCGATGCTTTTCAATTGTTAGTTTACGGAAAGGTATCTGGATATATTTTTAACCTGTTTCATTAGGGAATATGTTTCTGGAAATCCCTGTGAACGATAGAAACATGGCTATTACAACGTTACAGCATTGTCCAATTGGCCTTTTTCACCATCCAAATAATTATTTTAATTCTGTTGGAAACAATTATATTCTTGGTGAGAATAAGAATCCAACAGAAACTATATTTTCAGGCTTTGATTGGCTGTTAATTGAGAGATTAATTTGAAAGTGTGCAAAGATGAGGCATATCAGATGTAAACAGGTGTTAAAGCTTGATATGAATTTGGTATTTCAGCGCAAGTTAATGCAGACTTGTGAGAGTTGGACTGATATACTGGCAGAATTCTGTGAGTGTGAGGACAGCACAGCTCTGAGTTATGAGGGACTGTGGGTTTCTTTCTGTTATTCTTTTCTCCTAAAAATTCTCATAGTATTTGCATCACCTCTATTTTTTTGTTCTTTGGTCTCTTTTTTATCTTAAGACTTTTTTTTAAATTAAATTGTTGATGAAGAAAGAGTCAGATCTTTTTCAGGTTAGTATTGTACACATGACTGAGAGACACAGTGTGTTACTTGAATAGTGAGAAATATCAAATGTGTGAAGATGTTCTTACAGGGTAACATGGTGGAGGCGACAGGTTGGCACCTGTGGATGAAGTTAGTGCAGATTTTTTTAAGAACTTGGCTTTGCTATACACATGAGGTGACAAATGTGGGAATGCAATACAACGTATTTGTTTTTTGAATAATCAGCAATATTTTGAACATACTATCCGTCTGTGTAGGCATAATACTTCCTTCTCTACTCTGTCTGCACATTTTCTTGCTTAGCTGTAGTTTATGCATTGCCTTGCTTCAATCACATATTCACCTATTCTGTGTTATTGCCAGCCAAATCATTTAATCATTCACTTCGAACCAGTTCACTAGCAAGTTGATAGTAGTGAAATATAAAGTGTATCTGGAAGCAGGGCTGAAGTCACTGACACAATCATAAATCAAATACATCTCACACGCCAAGCAGTTATAATTCAATAATATGATCAATACTCGAGACTTAATAGAAAATGTAATTAAATTAAATACAGAAAACACTGTCCTAACTCTCTCAGTCAGTCAGTTAATCTAATTGTCCATCTGCCAGCCTGTCATCAGTCCTATTGGTTATATAGGTTCACACATAACTGTCTGTTTTTGGTTTGAATTATATTGACGGAACAGTTCCCTAAAGATCTCGAACGATGCACAGTCCTGTTTCCAAAATGTAGCAAGTTAACTGAGGGATACCCTAGGACAACTTTACCGCTACATGCAATTTGCTTCCTGGCTCCCTTTGTTCCAGGTGGTTTATACCAACACAAATCTTTACTATCACATCACTATACTGCCACAATATATCTAACAAATAGGCACAATTTCTCATGATCTCTACACCAATAGCTCTTGGATGGGGGTGTTCAATGTTGCCCGATCTACTAGACTAGTGATCTAGTTGTATAAGATATAGTAAAAACGTTTTCATTTAGCCTTATTTCTTTGACTTTACCCAATCCCTTAACTGGAGACGTCTAAAAAAAGGAGACACAAAGAATGTTTCCATGACAACGGTGGTCAGGACAGAGAGGTGAAAAGGTTAGATACACTTTCAATCCTCCGCAATTAAAGCTTTCACTGTAGCCCATACTGTCGCTGCTCTGACTACTTTGAAGGTCCCTTTGAATAGGTAAGTACAATATGTACAATTAAAAAGTGATGCAGGAAAAAATCATATGTTGTGGTGTTCTTAGGTGTCTGTGTCTTTAGTGTTTGTAGAAGTGGGTGGTGGGCTGAGATGTTCTTATTCAAGAGGGTTGTGGCCTAGGGGGAAATGTTGCCAGGTGGTTTTGGTTATGATGGACCTGAACTTCGACCTAATGGGATGGGTGTGAACAGGGAGTGAGCCGGGTGAGATGGGTCCCCCACTATCCACCTAGCCCTCTGCCAGGATCTTTCACTGTGCAGAACACACACGTGTTCCTGTTCGAGGCCTGTGAGGCGGATCGCTGTGCCCACTATGCACTATTCACTAGAACATCAAAAGGGATTGTTGTCACTGACCTTGGACCCGGTTGGACCTCTCATATTTGACTCCATAAATTTTGCCCATGAGCATAAATCATTTCAGTGAGACGAGAGAAATACATTGATTGTAAGGAAATATGCAACGAATGCCCTAAAGGATAAGGCACTAGCCTCCTAAACCAAGGATTGGGGGTTCAAGTCCCATCTAAGGTGTTTGCCCTTGAGGTGTTTGCTAAAGTGAGCTTTGTCCATTAACCAAAAGGTTACTTGATTTTTCCTGAAGGAGTCATCCGAAGGGATGACTAAACTTTAAGTCTCTATTTGCTTTTTCATTCAATTTCATAAGGAGTTTCACCAGAAGTCTAATGTAAATGTAATATCATTCCAATGCTGTGGCGTCCGTGGATGGGATAGCATCACATTTCAGGGCTAGTGTGAAGCATCAGCCAGGTAACAGTAGCCAGGACCCCCACTTCACAGTAAATATAGATTTTTAAGAGTAATATATTTTGGAACTTTGCGATGTAGCTAACTCTACAGAAAAGATCAATCAAACAGGCCCAGGGGTAACAAGTTGCACACAGAAATGCAACTTCTTCCCAGTTTAAAGTTTCAGATGACCACCTTCCCAGGACACAGCCTTACTTTTTGACTTTAATTACACAAGACACCACTGCAGTCGCAAAAAAAACATTATCTAATACAGAAAGCTAAAAATAATGATTCTAACATCAAGCAAAATGTTGCCAAGAATTAACCTGCATTTGACCTTAAATGAACTTTCTGCCATGCTTATTTCAAGTAGAGCAAGAATAATATTTCATATAGTAAATACAAATGATATGACTGCAGTTATTTATTCAGAAGTTTTAATATAAAACAAAACCTCTGAGTAAATAACAAAAATTGTATACAGGTAAGCATAAGCTGACCAAATGATGGCTTACAGAGATCACAACATCTATGCTATTAATAAAAGATGGTTTCTGTCAGATCAGCTGTGTTTCAAGATTGCTTATGTTACAGAAGAGCAGTTTATAGTTTGAGGGGGGAACAGAAATACTAAATCCCCCATCTCCCCTTTACTTTATCCTGCTCCTCCAGGGGGATACTAAGTTGTTCCAAAGTCAGTAAAGAGATAAGGTCTCTGCAATGGGTCCTAGGTCTGTCCTGAGGCCAACTCATACCAGGATATGGTTGAAGTGCCTTCCCAGAGAGATGTAAAAATGGAATCTGAGGAAAGGGTTAAACCTCATCAACTCGGTTAATGAGGAATAGCAGTGAGTCAATTCTAAGCCCACTCTAAGCCCCTATAAGATTACCAACCACAGTATTCCAAAGTTGAATTTCACAGCTTGAACTCAAGACCTGAGTCTCTTGGTTTCATCCAACGGTTGTAACCAAGAAACCAACATCACTTATGGTGAGGATCAGTCATTGTCATGGGCCTGCCCATTTACCAGTCATGACCTTGAGTGGTCAATTGACAGGTAAACACATAGTTTTGCCTTTCAATTCACCTCTCCTTTAACAATAACAATGTGTGCAACCCCCGAAATCTGCCTGTCAATATTTTTTTCCCTCCAACCCTCTCTTGTAAAGAAGACACTTGATATTCTATTCTTGAGGCAGGGAATGAGAGCTAACTTGGATTGAACAATAAATCATTTTATTGACTGAGAGCAATGGACTCAAACGTACTCATTTTCATCCTGGCTTACTCACGCTTTCAAACTGCTGAAGGTCCTGCTGGATCTCTTTCTGACCAAATCAAAGGGGAAAAGCTGAGATGCAATCTAAAATGATATCCTTTAAGTTATAAGTTGATGAATTCCAGCAGCGTCCAACCCATCGCAGAAATGAGCCAGACTCAAGGTAACCCATGTATTGCCGTGCTAATGCACATGGAAAAGGAGAAATGATTAAAGCAGCACAACCTCCCACAAATGTGTAAAGATCAATAAAAAAATAAATCTAAAAAAAGGAGAGGAAAATCTAAAAACAAAAGACTAAATCCACAAAATTTCACTTGAGCTGAAGCAACTTGCCGTCACTATGGTGTGATTCATTAAAGGGAGTAGCTGTTATGATTGTAGAGCAAATGGGAAGTGATAACAAAGGATGAGTAGTACTATATTTATTTTATTAAATCTGTAAATCACTGGTAACTGTCATTTAAAAGCTGTGAGTGCAGATGAAGATACAGTATTTTATGACATTGTTAGGGCATCTTGGCATAAGCTTCATACGATACTACACTTAGCTGGTTTGAAGATATAGACCGGGATGCATTTATTGCATAATATAGTCAGAAATTGTCAAGAATTATTATGTGACAGAATGCATTTACTTTTTTGTGAAGAACATTATCCCCACTAATGCAGTGAGGTGTTTCCCCATAAATTAAAAGGAATTTCTGGACAAGAAATAGAGATTTATTTGTAATTTTTGAGCACATTTTTACAGATGACCTGTTGCAATTTCTCGTGTTGAGGAAAAAATGAATTCCCCTGTTGAGGAAAAAGAATATTCATAAAAGGGATACTGTGATAATGACAAGTAGTCTAAGAGGCATGACAAGGCCAATACTACATTTGATAATTCTATTAGTTGTAGCTCCTTCCATTGTGGTTAGCTTTGTTGGTGCGTACTTATACAGAAAGCTAACTTCTTAATTATGTTTATCTTTCCTATCACTTGATATGGATAATCAATCTTTTGCTCAACCAATGAAGTAGTGCCTTGAAATCTGAGCGAGGTGCATCCGGGCTTTCAAATTTGATGTCTAGTGATAGAAGAATATCTCCCCATATAAAGGATCAGTGAGGCTGGCTCTGGTCTTAGATGTTGCAGTCATATCACTGACCCCTACCTTGTTAGCTGAAGTTGGCTTTCAGTTACACAAGCTGCCAGTCATACCAACCTGTCGTCACAAATCACAAGGCCATGCCAATGTGCAGCTGTCACCACATCTTCTCACCCCTGCGCAGTTGTATTCCATGTGTGTGTTTGAGTTGGCTTTCCCCTTTGTGTGTGACAAATTAGATTCCTCAAGATAGCACTGATGAGACCTGAGGCCCAGGAAAAGACGTAGGGAGCTGGTCTGATGCTCTGGATGCTCCCTGGCCTGCAGGCCATTATGAAGACAAGTAGTTGTCTGAAGGACTCAACCCCTCCATGGAAACCCCAAAACACCTAGCTTCCAAACATCGCTCCAAGCCACAGTTTTGTTAAAGACATTGAAAATGATAAAGAAGCATCTATTCAATCAATCCGGCCTATCAATCAGGGAAGGGTGTCAAGGCCATTCCAAACTGTTTGAGGTCTATCATTCTGGGGTGAAAATTATTCATAGGGAGAAAATATTCAAGACAGTTGTCAGTCTTCCTGGTAGTGGACGTACCAGAAAGTTAAATCATGATCAGACAACAGCAAATAAAAAACCAAAAGAAAGTAGAGGACTCAGTCCCCAAGCAGCATTTGAAAAGTAAAAATGTCCCCCCTCTACAATGACAAAAAGATTGAATGGGTTATGTAGAAAGTGTGAAAAAAAACATAACTGCATGGCTTAGTTTTACAAAATTGCAAATGAACAAACTACAAAACATCTGAAACAATGACATTTGGAGAGAGAAATATTTGGTCACTATGCACAGAACAGGATTAAAAGAAAACCTCATAACAAATGTTAAGTATTGTATTAAGGAGTAAAAATGTAGGTTTATTTTGCTATTACTAATTCTACCATGAATGCAATTCTTCATTAAAGAGTCCATAGTCAAATGTGAGTCTGTCTTTGCAATGGCTAAAGCTCCACTTAAATTCAAGTACTAAAACAGGAGAATGACTCCAAACTCAGCAACCATTCCATAGCAGATTGTCTGAAAAAAGAAACAACTCAGACCAAATCCTAAAGTAAGTATTCCGCCGGGGGTGGGTGTGTGTGTGTGTGTGTGGGAGGGGGGGGGTGCCTCAATGCACCAAGTGAACTGATTACTTTAATTTAGCTTGTTTTAAATTATACCAAACTAAAGTGATAAAATTAGGTTAACTGATTTTGCTTTAAATTTTTAAAATGTGCCACATCAAAGCTATATAAAGCTATATATCCATAGCTGTCGTGTATTTAGTGCATCATCAGGGTTTTAGATGATATTTAATCTTTTCAAAAGCTGGATATGAAGACAATTAACCACCTGATTACAACACTGTTTTCTAAATGTAAGGAGACAGTCAAAGGATCGAGAAAATTAGGGGAAAAAAACATAATTACTCCATGGAATAGAGGATGTGGTAAGTTATGTTTTATTATGCTGATATATGGGAAGAAAGGTAAGGATATGGATAAAATAAGGAAAATGAAGGAAATAATAATCATAATGATATTTCATATTTTCAGTTAAATGAAAAATACTGGTTGGACCATTGTAGTTGTTTGGGTTTAGATCTCCAACTCATGTTGCTTAAATGAAGTGTTTTAATTTCTGTATTTTAAAGAATTTTGTCAGCATTCAACTTTAGACAGCAAAGTAAAATTTCCATGGTCTATGGAACTTTCTATTAAGTGCATGCCACTAAACTTTGAAATTTGAAACTGGGATCACTAATTTAAAAAAAAACATAATAAAACATTAATTACATAGCATAATATTTGCAAGGACAACATAAATCTTCACTCAATGTGCTCGGGAAAAAATAACCGTACATTACTATAAATGAGTTAAAATACACTAAAAGAAATAGACAAACTGATCCTTATCCATATTTTTGCGTTAAGTAGAAACAAGGACACTAAACGTGTAGATCCCACACCACCATCATAGGAAATATATCAATATCAAAGCTGTGTATGGATAATTGTGACTATTTGAAAATGCATGAAATCAGAAGTTAAAAAAAACTAGACAGTTATCTCACAGTTATGCAGCATTTCTAAAACAGAACTGAATCATACAAACAGATTCCAACAGAGTACCTCTGCTCCACTCCTCCTGACAAATATCTTGCACATTCAAAGACAGCAAACACACACACATGAATGTGCAGTCTATTGACCACTATTTGTCACTTGCTATCTATTTAGCTGGCAGCAAGTGAGATTTCAAGTTGGCAGCACTCAGGCTTTCCTAGCTGCAAGTGTAAGACCAGCCAGTGTTCACTCCACTTTGTCAATCCCCTGTCAACTTGTAGCTCTGAGACATATCCTCTCTAACACATAAGAGACAGGCCCACCCACGCCCACCCCCTTTCTTCCCGCCTGCTGCCTACCTCCCACTGCATAGCTACCAGGAAATGGCTGCTACCAAGCCCCCACCCCCCAACCCAAACTACATCCTGACAAAAGCCTGCTTGGCCTCTCCATCATTTCTCTGACAGCAGAGAGAAGACAGCTTGCCTACATCTCTTTATTATGCTGCAAACAAAACATGTGGTTGGTAAAAACATTACACTTTCATAGCAAAGCTCAGACTGTATGCTCTTCAATCTTCTTGCGAGTGATATTACTAAGGTCCTCTTGTATTATATCTTCATATATGAAAATATTATGACCATGAATGAAGAACAAACACAGGTTACTTTTTTCGAGTCCTCTCACAATCACTCTCTATAATGCCATATGTATCATTTTGATACATAAGGTTTTTTTTTAATGTTTTGCAGCTGAGGACTTTCACATCCTTAAATGGAAAGACTTTGCTCAAAACCCTGTTGTACACAATCAGATATGGCACACGTCTGTCTGACTGCCTGATAGTTCTGTTCTGTGTTGTTTCCTACTAAGGGAATGGCACTAGAGACAAAAACTGCAGGAAGTGGACAAACTGGTTAAAACGTTATTCAGCTGGACCCTCTCAGAATTGTGGTGGGAGTAGCAGATAAAGAGAAAGCTATTTCTATTTTGGATAACACCCCTGTGTTTCAGTTATTGGTGTGAAACTGTGGAATGAATTAAATGATGAATTTAAGTTATGTCCTTTCTTGGTGAACTTTAAAAGAGCTTTAAAATGTAATATGATAAAATCTTACGTTCTTAAGTAGATCTATATATGTACTATGTACTATGTAATCTGAATTTGTAGAAATCCTGGTTGTAAGGTAAAAAAAATAGGGTAGGCAAGACTAAGCTTTGCTTCGGCCTATTCCTTTTTTGGTAAACTGTGGGTTTGTCTATTGTTATTTTCTTTCTTTTTTTTTCTTTTGTTGTTTCTTGTGTTTAATGTGGACAATTTACCAAATTTACCAAAATAAAGTGAAAAGTGAAAGTGAAGTGAACATCCCTACAATCTCCCTAGACAGTGTCCTGGCATGCAGAGGGACGGCTGTAGTGAGAGGTTCACGAGGTCCTTTGTCCCCACAGCCATAGGCCTTTTTAACAGTGATATCCAACAGTTTTAATTTAATTATTTATTGGTTTATTTTATTTATTTATTTACTTAAATCTAGAATATATCAATTTTGAGCCACATAAGAATAGAAATTTCCCCCCAAAAAATATAAATTACATTTTTGTTTTTCTATTTCTTTATTGCATAGGTTGTACATGTGCATTCTATGGAAGATATAACTTTCAATAATATAATTTCAACAATTGATATGATTTAAGATTTGCAACCATCAGGAAAAAAAAAAACATTTTCATTGTTTCAGCCCTATCTAACCTATTGTGTTGGAGTGTGGGGCCACACTTACAAAACAAACATTCAACCATTGATTATTGTGCAAAACAAAGCAATACGAGTAACGAATAACAAACATTATAAAGATCACACTCACTGTTTATTCCCAGATTCAAGAGTTCTCAAATTTGTAGACCTGATTGATTTCAAAACTGCTCAAATAAAGCAAGAAATAAATTACTTCCTGCACACATACAACAATTGTTTACAGATAAAGATCGAAAATATAATCTAAGAGGAAAATTTAATTTAAAAACTAAGTGTGTTCGAACAACAAAAAGAACCTTCAGTTTATCAGTTAGCAATAGTGAAGCTCTGGAACAGCTTGCCTGAAAATATTAAACAATGTAATAGCATCCAGCAATTAAAAAAACAATATAAGAAAAGTATTTTTGATGAATACAAAAAAGAATAATACATACAAAGTTAAACTGTTTGTCTTACTGTAATCGTCCTTTACCACCACGACTCATGTAACTGAGGGGTAGGGCTTAATAAGCTTTGGCTTCATCTTGCTCCTTTTTTAAACGTGATGCATGTTTAGGAAGCATTCTATATAAACATTGTAAAATCATATCATGTTTCAAAATAAACGAAATGGAAAATGGAAAAATCTATGATTTTTACCTGAGATTTGGAGTCAGTCAAAAATAATAACCTGAATTAAATCCTTTTTTTCTTTAAACTTCTTGAACTGGGTTACAACTTAATCTAATTTACAAATTATATGCCTCAGAGCCTTTCAAATTCTACCCATATAACATGTGTCATCCCTGCAAAATGTTTAAGATTACATTACTAATCGAATACATTTTTCTAAAAAAATGTTCTACTATGACTGTGAATATGCTTGAATGTGTGATTATTCATGTGGAAATATTAAGACTTAGCAACAGTGTTGTTTTTGAAACAATATATTAGTGTGCGTGTGTGTGTGTGTGTGTGTGTGTGTGTGTAATATCATAATATGTCTTATGCATCTTGGAGGGGAAAATAAAATAAATTAAACTGTACTTACCTGGACCAACACAAAGAATCTCTTCTTCCACCTTTTCCACACATTTTTTCCAATGGCCCACAGGTATCTGAGCAAAGGAACAGGAAGAAATATTAGAAACATGGAACTTTACAAAGATGTCCTTGTGTCAAATGTATGCATTGGCTTCTTATGCATCGGTATCTATAGGCGAAAGGTCTGAAGCAAGGAAACTACTGACCTCTTTTGGTCAAATGCTGTTACTGCAATTAGATGCCCATCCAAATCAACTACATGTATGTCCATATCTATGCTAATATATATATATATATATAATCAATCTATCTACATATCTATCTACAAATATATATATAAATATATTGATCGATCTACAAATCCAGATAGATAGATAGATAGATAGATAGATAGATAGATAGATAGATAGA
>CAJRST010033334.1:21127759-21172144 GCA_907169785.1 Menidia menidia | reverse complement strand
GATAGATAGATAGATAGATAGATAGATAGATAGATAGATAGATAGATGAAAAGGAGAAAAAGACCCCCCCCACTCAAAAACTCAGAATAAGCAATTCGTCAACTACGCGACATAAAACGTCTCCACTTCCCCAAATAGAAATAAACTCATTCAGGTCTGACACCATCCTACAGTAGGTAAACTCAGTCCTAAGACGTGCAGCCAGCAAGCCTCTGAACATCAGCTCAGCATCTGCCCCCTTCATGTTATTCCTGCTGCTCAGCCACATGCTCATCTTTGCCTGAACTAACAAAAAGTTAACCAGACAATTATTTCTCTGTTGTCTGGGTTCAAAAATAAACAGCTCATTTTGAAAAATGATTCCTAATCCACTCACCCACTGCTTTAACAGAGAGAATAGAGGAGTTAGTCTGGGACATCGTAGGCAGAGATGCTGTAGCGTCTCCTCAGCCTGACAAAATGCCTACGGACTCCCTGATCTGTGATCAATACGTGCCACATGTCTGTTTGTGGCCACGGCCCCGTGCACCACCCCCTCCACTGGAGATCCGCACTGCGTTTCTCTATGGGGGGGGGTTGTACAGGGACCTCCAGCTGCCCCTGGGAGACGAACTTGGTGCCAACACATCAGACCACCTCGACTCTCTGACCCCGGCCAACATTGCTCTGTTCAGGACCTTCACAGACACATCATACGGGCTCTTCTTGGATGCTTCCGGGAAGTTCCACAACTCAGGTGCTGTAAAGGACAGGAGGAGCCCGTCTGCTTCCTCCTGCTACTCCACTGCAGCACAAATGGACAACCTTGGAAACCCCTCTGTATGGTCCTCTGCCTCTAATGCTCTCCTGAAGGAACCAGGAAGTTCCTCCAGTATCTCCTCCACAAGGTCAGAGTCACAATCGTCGGAACTAAACAGGCTGCTGTAAAAGTCTACGGCCAGCTTCCTCATCTCAGATGGGTCACTGTTCCATTGGAGCTCTTGAGGTGCATCATCTGGTTCTGTTGCCTGACCTTTTTTTTCAGCTTCAAAAATAATCAAGTGGGTGCATCTATGTCCTTAATAGACAGGATTCTTGATTTAATTAGAGCACCTTTAGCTTTTTCATATAAAAATCTGCTCAAAGATGCCCTTCTTCTCCCGAGTCACATTATCATCATTATTTTGTCCAAACTATTAGTTATGCCCTCTTCCAATAAATTAATTTTCTTTTCCAATAGTTCAAACTGATCCCTTTCTATTGCTTCTGTGTGTGATGTCTATTGCTGATAAAAAAATTCTAATTTGTGTTTTCCCCACCATCAACCTATGTTTTCAAAACCTGATTTTCTGCATTGACCCCAGAAATCAGAGAAAGACTGACAGAAAGTCTTGTCATGAATCGGTCTTATGTTAAAATGCCAATAAAGAGATCTGTGAGGAGGCACCATTAAAGAAAAATTAACATTTACAAAGTGATGACCTGAAAACCCAACCGGTGATATCACGGCTGCAGTTAACCAATTGCTGCATGTGTTGTTGACATAGAACCTGTCCAGTCTGGCTGCACTAACCCGGCCCTCTGTGACTTTCACCTGCGTATAATGCCTGCTATTTGGATGGCGTGTCCTCCACACATCTACAAGATCGTTCTCTTGAATTTGATTTTTTTTTAAATAGGCTGATGATGAGTTAGGCTCTCTCGCATTCATGTCAACTGAATAATCTGTAATGCAGTTCCAGTCTCCTCCCACCACTACTACTGAGCTGCTACTAAACTGTTTTAACACCATTATTAAGTTTCTGAAAGACGTTGATATGGCTAACAGCAGAGGTGTAAGCATTTACATTAACAAACACAAAAAGTGTTTCTCTGATTGTTGCACCACTTGTATACGACCAGAAACTGGCACATGCGACAGAACGATGTGCTTTACAAACAGGATTGCTACACCTGCACTCAGATTAGAGCTGTGACTCAGGAAACACAACCCTCCCACTACCCCAAGGCCCAATCTGTGTCATCCGTTGGAGTGGTATGTGTTTCCTGTAGGAATGACACATCAATCTTTTTCTGAGTTTCCACCTCAGATATTAAAGTTCCATTGATGTTTAGACATCCTATTTTTAGGCTCTGCGTAGAGATATTAGAAAGGAAAAGAAAGATACAGTTTCCCCTCTCTGAGCTTTTCCTCAGGACTTCCAGATGTTTGTTGAGATGGTAGCACCTCTTTTCATCCAAGAGGTCATTGAAGCAGGCAGAGTGAATTGGTGGAGCAGGGAGCAGATTCATGACAGAACCCCCCCTCAAGGGACAGCCCCACACGTCCCAAGGACAGAGCCACCAAGCAGGGTGGGTGGAGTGGGGAACCGGAGGAGGGTCAGAATTCCTCCGATCTGTCAGTGTCTATGGCCTCATCCCCAGAGGGCACCGGTTCCACCACCTCATCGCTGGTGAAGAATTCATCATCTGACGGCGCTGGGGCTCTTCAGGAGTTAGGGTAGCACGGCCAATCTCCATGAGCTCGGGCTGGCTTGACTGGATGGAAGCAGACGATGTGCTCTGACCATGGGTGGCTGGCTGGCTCTGGCGTCCCTTCTCTCGCCTCCGGGTCTGAATCCGGCGGTCAATGCAGGCTGTGAGGGCAATGGCCTCATCGATGATGCTGGGCAGATCATAGGAGGCAAGCTCATCCTTGATGTAATCCGCCAGGCTATGTGGAAGGCTTCCACCGTGGCCTCCATGTTCAAGGAACTGCGGCTTGCCCAGCTTTGAAAGTCAATCGAGTAATCTGCACCTGTCCGATTGCCTTGACGGAGGGTCAAGAGGGCAAGGGGTGCCTCAGAAGTGGATGAGCCCACGTCGAACACCTTGACCATCTCCTTTGCAACCGCATTGAAGGTGGCACAGGCTGGAGTTTGCCTCTCAAATTCAGCTGTTCCCCACAGCCGAGCTCGACCTGTCAGGTGGGTGATAACATATCCGACTCTGGCCCCCTCTGTAGCGAAGGTCCGGGGTTGCAGTGAGAATTGAACTCTGCAGCTTGTCAGGAATGCTCGCACCCGTTTTGGGTAACCATCAAATCGCTCGGGGTTTCTGATCTTGGGTTCCGGGGCGTTCAGGTGCTGAGGACGTTTTCTGTTGGAGCGTCGGGGGCTGGAGCGTTGGGTTTTGGTAGGAGTGGTGCGGAGGGGGTGGGAGCAGACGGAGTTAGCGGGTTGGTGAGTGTCTGGATCACCTGGGTCGGCTGCTGTTGTTGTTGCTGGAGCCGATTGCCGATCCAGATCAAAGATACAATATCACCAGACAACCGGGTGACTTTCCCTCCAGGATGTCAGGATCTTCAGGATAGGCTTAGATTGAATGTATGCGACATGCAAGTTTATAGCATCAATATCTTTATGCTTGATCAAAACTCTTTGCATCAGTTACCCATCTTATTTTAGTTACTAGATCATCAATAATGTGTTAGGTAGCAATCTAATCTGGATTTTCCAAGGGTATAAATATATATCACAAACATCACAAACAATCATAAAAAAGGTAAATTAGGACTATAAATGACTGCCTGTCTTCCAAGCAGTGAATTTTTCAGAATCATTGTCTTTTATTTGCCATATTACAATCTATTTGAAGTTATTTTTGTACAACAGTAGTTGTTTGTATTATTCTCAGGTAATAATCATGCCAAAAAGAAAATTATGAAGTGGGTAAATTAAGTGCAGTTCCCTGTAGCAAGGACACTATTTTTGTCTTTCAGTTTGTGTAGTCTAGTGCAGGGGTGAGCAACTCCAGGCCTTGAAGGCCGGTGTCCTGCAGGTTTTGGAAGTTACCCTGCTTTTACACACCTGATTCCCATCAACACAACATCAGCAGTCCTGTGCAGAGCTGAACCATCTTTAAAAGTGATCAGTGTTATCTGAATCAGGTGTGTAGAAGCAACGGAATCTCTAAAACCTTACTAATGGGACCTCAAGGTTGAAATGTTAACTTTAGCTTTTACTGAAGTTAAAAGGAGATAGGAGAGGACGTCTTCACCTTGAACATTTAACAGTTATATTAGTATATATCACAAGGTCAGGGAAACAGCAGCTGAGATGTTGATGTGTAGTTATTTTTTTTGGTTAAAACCTATTAGTGTATTAATTATTAAAATTGTCTCAAAACTTTCTGAAGGTCAAAGGCACATTTTCTATATGTTCATAAAACCCTGATCATCCAGTAATTTGATATTGATACACATGGACAGATTTATTTATATATATATAATATAAGTCTAATTATATCATTCTTGAACTGTAAGTAACTGATATCCTATTCAATTTATTTGGTGTATAGGGTGGACATACGCACAAAGAATGAAAAATATATTTCGAAAAGGTGCTCACAATTTAAATGAGCTCGATATTGGTGTTGTAACATATGGTATCCACAAGAGGGAAGCAAATGATTGCATTTTAGATGGGTGCATGTTGGAATGCTCCCTTAAGTACCAGTTTACATCAGTTTGATGATAAAAGCTCATTAAAAAAATACCCCATTGTAAAATTAGTATGATGCTGATAATTTCCCAGAAATGGGTAAATATTTTAAACAAAAAGGGAGTGACATCAGGTTTTGGGAGAAAGATAGCAAAAGCTGATGTCACTTGTATTGATACTTTTTTACTTTGTAAGATATTTTAAAATGACATCGCTGAGTTCTCATTCCAAAGAACAACAAGTTCCAATATTATGGTGGAAGTACTTTCTAAATTAATCCTGACCTCTTCTGCTGAAAAACAACTGATGTCCTCGCCCTAAATTTAGACATATGACAACACTTTTTCAATTACTTTAATTTACCCATCTCTTTCAAACCCATTTCTGTCATATGAACAAAACATTCAAATTCTGCCAATTAAAATGATCGACGAGACACAGTTATAACCTCAAATTGTTCGCTAATCTCGGGAGATACTCATCCTTGCCTTGGATCTTTTAATGCTACATCTTCTTTCATGGCAGGAACATTGCCTGTCTCCCATCCCATCACTCTGTTTCTCTGCTGCTGAAACCCTCATCCACTCCTTCATCACCTCAAGAACGGAGTGCTATTCTATGGAACACCATAAAAACTTTTGAATAAACTAGAGTCCATCCAAAAGCTTCATGTTTTTGGGTGAGCACAGTGTATTCAGTTCAAAATCCTCCACCTCCTCACACACAAAGCCCTCCACAAACAGGCCCCTCACTGACCTGCTCCATCGCCACAATTCATCCTGCAGCCTTCGTTTATCTGATGCTAACCTCCTTACTCCAACAGGCAGGACCATGTACCAAAACTTGAGCAACAGAGCCTTCTCTGCAGTTGCCCCCTCCCTATGGAACTCTCTCCCCAAACACATCCAATACTGTACTGACTTGCCCACCTTAAAATAACTGACAGAAAAACGCCTTTTTAAAAACGGATTGGTGTAGTTTTTAAGTAGTGTCTTGAATATTTAGAAAAGTGCTTTTAAATCAAATGTATTATTATTACTAAGATTATGTTTGAGATGATTTGAGTTTTGTGACGTGGTGGATTATCCTGCTGGAAGTAACTCAGAAACTGTGTTCACTGTGGTCATAAAGGGACATGTTCAGCTTCTCAGGTAGGCCACAGCATTTAAACCATGCTCAATTATTACCAAGGAGCCCAAAGTGTGCCGAGAAAATACCCTTCACCATTACACCAGCAAACATGAATCATCGATACAAGGCAGGATGGATCCATGCTTTCATGTTATTTAGGCCAATTTCTAACCATACCATCTGAATGTGTGTAATAGAAAAAAAAGTTTACTGGTGATTTCTGAGTGAACTTCTGAGTAATAACATTTTGTCTTAGAGACTGCCAGGTAAATCAGGTTAGTCAGTGGGGAAAAAGGCTCAGCTGATGGCTTTCATGAACGTGTTGGTTAATACATTTGTGCAGACAAATTTCCTTGGCAGGTGTGTAGGTAAGTCCCTGCGCTCCATTGAGGGAGGTTTATAGAAAGTAACTACCTTTTCCTTCAGATCAGCTCGGTATGTCGTATTAACTAATTGTATGATCATGCTTGGTAGCTCTTCATGAAGGTCACTTTTACTAAATTCATTATTTATTACTTTTATCAAAAAGACTAAGACTGACGGCGCCCTGCTCGGCTGCGGCTACTTCGGCTCCGGTTAGCATTGCAAACCTTATGCTACATTCGGCAGTTAAAACAGCGATTCCCATACGTACAACGCAGCGACATAGTGTAGGAACAGTGTACACCCATCCATCCATCCATCCATCCATCCATTGTCCACCGCTTATCCGGGGTCGGGTCGCGGGGGCAGCAGCCGGAGCAGGGAAACCCAGACTTCCCTCTCCCCGGCCACTTCAGCCAGCTCCTCCAGGGGGAACCGAGGCGTTCCCAGGCCAGCCGGGACACATAGTCCCTCCAGCGGGTCCTGGGTCTTCCTCTGGGCCTTCTCCCGGTGGGACGAGCCCGGAACACCTCCCAAGGGAGGCGACCAGGAGGCATCCTGATCAGATGCCCGAGCCACCTCAACTGGCTCCTCTCCACGTGGAGGAGCAGCGGCTCTACTCCGAGCCCCTCCCGGATGGCCGAGCTTCTCACCCTATCTCTAAAGGAGAGCCCAGCCACCCTGCGGAGGAAACTCATTTCGGCCGCTTGTATCCGCGATCTCGTTCTTTCAGTCACTACCCAAAGTTCGTGACCATAGACGAGGGTGAGAACGTAGATCGACCGATAAATTGAGAGCTTCGCTTTTAGGCTCAGCTCTCTCTTCATCACGACAGACCGGTACAGCGCCCGCATTACTGCAGACGCCGCACCGATCCGCCTATCGATCTCACGCTCCCTACCCCCGTTCGCGAACAAGACCCCGAGATACTTGAACTCCTCCACTTGGGGAAGGACGTCCGCTCCGACCCGGAGAAGGCACTCTACCTTTTTCCGGTGAGAGACCATGGTCTCGGACTTGGAGGCACTGATCCTCATCCCAGCCGCTTTGCACTCGGCTGCGAACCGCTCCAGTGAGAGCTGTAGGTCCCGACTTGATGAAGCCAACAGGACCACATCATCTGCAAAAAGCAGAGATGCGATCCTAAGGCCACCAAGACTGACACCCTCAACACCTCGGCTGCGCCTAGAAATCCTGTCCATAAAAGTTATGAACAGGACCGGAGACATAGGGCAACCTTGGCGGAGTCCGACTCCCACCGGAAACGGATCCGACTTACTACCGGCAATGCAAACCAGACTCTGACTCCGGTCGTACAGGGACCGAACAGCCCGTAACAAAGGGCCAGGTACCCCATACTCCCGGAGCACCCCCCACAGGATACCCCGAGGGACACGGTCGAACGCCTTCTCCAAGTCCACAAAACACATGTGGACTGGTTGGGCGAACTCCCATGCACCCTCCAGGACCCCGCTGAGGGTATAGAGCTGGTCCAGCGTTCCACGGCCAGGACGAAAACCACACTGTTCCTCCTCGATCCGAGACTCGACTATCCGACGGACCCTCCTCTCCAGAACCGCTGAATAGACCTTCCCAGGGAGTGTACACCCGTAAGACTATAATTAGTCTCAGGAATTTAGGGCTTCAAGACTTCCTCTGCACGGAGACGCGGACTGCACTCGCTACCCTCGGACTGCTACGCCAAGCGGACCGAGCGGCCAGCGGAACAGCGGTCCCTCCCACAACCAGAGACCACCCATGGAGACGTCGGAGACGATGCGACAGGAAGCAGAAGCGCGGCTGCCGCGGAGGACTAACAGCTAAGCTAAAAGCTAACCCGTACAGATCGCCGCTTCCCTCCCGGCTGCTCGCCAACGTACGCTCCCTGGCAAATAAAATGGACTACCTCAAGCTGGAACTACACTCAAAGCTTGAAGTAAGAAACTGCTATGCCATTGTCCTCACTGAAACATGGCTCAGTGCATCGGTCCCAGATAGCGCAGTTAGCCTGGACGAGCTAACAACATTCAGACCCAACAAAAGCAGCGCTCTCACAAGTAAAAGCAGAGGGGGGGGGCGTTTGCATCGACACGAAGAACAGCTGGTGTACCAACGCTTCCTGGGTCTCCAGTCACTGCTCTGCAGACATTGAACTCCTGACTGTGAGATGCCGACCCTTTTACCTGCCACGTGAATTCACCAGCGTCACCATTGTTGCCGTTTACATCCTACCCAGCGCCAACACGAAGCAAGCCCACAGTGTTCTCTACCATAACATCACGGACATGCAAGCCACACAGCCAGAAGGTGTTTTTAATTTTACTGGCGACTTCAACCGGGCCAACATGAAGACCGTGCTTCCAAACTTTACCAACACGTGGACTTTGCTACAAGAGGGGAGAACACGCTGGACCTTGTTTACACCAACATAAAGAAGGCATACAGAGCAGCCCCCCGCCCACACCTGGGCTCTTCAGACCATTTCTCTGTCATGCTAATTCCTGCATACCAGCCCCGGCTCATTAGAGAAAAACCTGCAGTGAAGATGGTGCGGGTATGGCCTGAGGGAGCGATGTCTGCACTGCAGGACTGTTTTGAGTGCACTGAATGGAGCATCTTTAAGGAGGCTGCAACAGACAACCAGTGCACCAACGTGGAGGAGTAGGCGGCATCGGTGTCCGACTACATCAGTTGGTGCATGGAAAACGAGACAGCAGCCAAAACGATAGTCACCCGGGCAAACCAGAAACCTCGGATGACCAAGGAGGTGCGAGCGAAGCTGAGAGAACGAAATGCTGAGTTTAAATCTGGTGATGCTGTGGCTCTCAGGTCTACAAGGGCTAACCTGAACCGGGTCATCGCCAAGCGAGCCCATAGCCGGAAAATCCAAGGTCTCTTCCAAGACTCCAACGACACGAGGAAACTGTGGCAGGGCATCCAGTCTGTCACAGACTACAAACCCCCCCCCTCATCCTGACAAAACGACATCGGCTTCCTCAAGGAGCTCAACAACTTTTTTGGAAGATTTGAGGAGCTGAACTCCAACCCTGCGAGGAAAGCGACACCACACCGCGACGAACAGGCACTCAGACTAGAAACATCAGCAGTGCGGAAAGTTCTGAGGAAGGTCAACGTGCGGAAAGCTGCAGGTCCCGACAACATTCCAGGTCGGCTGATTAAAGAATGCTCGGACCAGCTGACCCACGTGCTCACGGACATCTTCAACACATCCCTGAACCAGGCCGTTGTCCCACGGTGCTTCAAGTCTGCCACTGTCGTTCCGGTCCCAAAGACAACCACCAACACGTGCCTTAACGACTTCCGCCCCGTCGCACTCACATCCTCCATCATGAAGTGCTTCGAAAGACTTGTTAAGGACCACATTATCTCAACGCTCCCCCCATCACACGACCCGTTCCACTTTGCATACCAGCCCAAGCGCAGTGCGGAGGATGCAGTCTCCACTGCTCTCCACCTGAGCCTGGAGCACCTGGAGGAGAAGAACACCCACGTGCGGATTCTGTTCCTGGACTTCAGCTCAGCATTCAACACCATCATCCCCCAGGACCTGGTAGGCAAACTGGGACCCTTAGGAATAAACACTCCCCTCCGCAACTGGCTGCTGGAATTCCTCACTGACAGAACCCAGGCTGTTAGAGTGGGGAACAACACCTCCAACCCTGAACACCGGCACCCCCCAGGGCTGTGTCCTGAGCCCCCTGCTGTTCACCCTGATGACCCACGACTGCTGTCCACGCCTCAGCTCCAACCACATCCTGAAGTACGCGGACAACACCACAGTAGTGGGCCTCATCCGGGACAACAATGAGGCGGCCTACAGGGAGGAGGTGCGGCATCTGGTGGACTGGTGCAGAGGGAACAACCTGATCCTGAACGTCAACAAGACCAAGGAGATTATCGTTGACTTCAGGAAATCCAGACCCACCCACACACCCCTCCTCATCAACGACTCAGCTGTGGAGGTCGTAAGCAGCACCAAGTTTCTGGGGTTGCACATCACTGACAACCTCAGCTGGTCAGTCCACATCTCCTCACTGGTGAAGAAGGGCCAGCAGCACATGCACTTCCTGCGTCGGATGAAGACAGCATCCCTCCCGCCCCGCATCCTTCAGACATTCTACAGAGGGACCATTGAGAGCCTGCTGACCAGCTACATCTCCATCTGGTCTGGGAGCTGCATGGCCTCTGACTGGACGTCTCCTCAGAGGGTGGTGAGGATAGGGGAGAAGATCATGGGGCGCCGCTCCCCTGCATCAAGAACATGGCGGACAGGCGCTGCCTATCCCGGGCTCACGAGATCCTCTCCGACCCCCCCCCCACCCCAACCATGGACTGTGTTACCCCCCGGCGTCCGGGAGAAGGTTCCGCAGCATCTTCTGCAGAACGACCAGACTACTGAACAGTTTTTTCCCCCTGGCCATCAGACTGCTCAAGGCCACATAACACTCCTCCTCCCCCCCCCCCCCCCCCCCCACTAAAACCCCCCCCCATGGCCAGGACCAAAACCACCCCCTCTTTTACCTTTTTCTTCAACTCAAGTTTTAATCAACTCAGTGCAATATTCATCGATGTTTATTTTGTAATAACTCTCTATGGTAAACATATTTATTGTGTAGGAATAAGGTCTTAGCTGTTACACTGGTAGTCATTGTTTTTTGTACAATGACAATAAAGGAAGTCTAAGTCTAAGTCTAAGTTGTTTGAAATACAAATTCCACAACTTTTTTGTTATGTCTTGGTCATGTATTGGTCTCATGTGTATTGTGTCAGTAGTCTTGGTTTGCTCTTGGTCTTGTCTTTAAAAAAAAAAGTAATTCTCATATTGTTTCAGGTGACTTGCTCTTCCTCCTGTACCACCAGTCTGTCTTCCTTGATTCCTTATTGAGTCTACCTGTCACTAGTTTCCGCTCATGTGTACTTATAGTCCACATTGTCCTTGTGTTGTCAAGTTTGTTTATTCTCCATGTGAAGTCTTAGTGGAGTGATTCTCTGTTTTTATAGCTTCATGCAATGTCCTCCTTTTTTGGGAGCAATTATTTTTGCCATATCTTGGTGGTTCTAGATACTTTATAGTAAAGCCCAGATGCCTTTTTATTCTTCCATTTTGTATATATTGTAGGGACTAAGTTCATAAATGTAGTTAATAAATGTTTGAAAACAAAGAGACAGATAAATGTTCTAGAGATTCTTATTTATAGTTAGCTAATGTATTGATAAATAGCTATGTGTAGGGATAATGTTTGTTTTTATATTACCAGGTAAACACCCAGAAATGTAAAGAATCACTATTTCATGAAAGTACATTAGCCAATCCAGGTGCTGGTTATAGCAGATACAGTATAAGCCAAAATCTATACAAAACACTTAAAAAAACATTTACCTTAGTTTGGCTGTTTTAATTTGAGTAGTACATACAAACGTAATCACTGAAAACAGCATCCATCTGCTGTGACAATCATTTAGGGGACATCATTTTATAGCTTCAATTTTCACTTACCCACAGTGCTTCATATTCTGTGGTTTGTCCATGCGAATGGCTAGTTTTATTTTGAGGTCACTATCTGGGCAGCCTTTAGAAAGGGTCATCTTATGGAGCTCACACTGCTTGGGGCAGTTCGGCGTTGGGTGAAGCACAACCTGGCAATCATATAAAAAACTGCATGTTACCACATTATAGGAAGTAATACAGATGTAACATTATGCTAATTAATTGATCGCTTACCCTTCCTAGCTCTTTATCCTCCAGGGCCAACACACCGGTGCTCTCCGTGAACAGCTTCACCTTGACAGCAGGTAATGGCTGGGTGGTGGTGAAGTCACCCTGGGTACCCCAACTATAGAAAAGAATATACAATAAAGGTAGATAGTGCCATCATCCCCAGCTGAACTATTTGTTGTAAAGCCTTCAGGAAGAAAATAAAAAACCTCCCTCACTTGTCAGTATCACTATCACTATCAATGTGTGCAGGCAGATTTATGCCACAAGCTCAAGCAAGGATCCCTGTCCAAACAATCTTTGGTAGGTCCATTAATATTCCAACTTTTTAATGTTGACACACAATCCCCAATTTAAAACAGATGTCATAATAACCATCTTGGAAATAGATAAATATTGGTTCACTTCAAACTTCAAACTGATCCCTGTAAAAAAATCTAAAGGCACTTCCCCTACTAGAAACTCCTTCTATTTGCTTTGACTTGTAAGGGAGGAAATTAACAAGCTGGTAAAATCAAGTTATGCTGTCGGTGGAAGAGACTTAAAAACCCTCTCATCTTAGGGACCAAATGCAGTTTTCCATTTCCAGATATCTATCTTCCCATTTAAAATTATAGTTTAAACTATATTTGGAACACTGGCTCTGTTAGCTTCCCTAACTGCGGATGCGTGTGCTCTTTTGCACCAAGAGCAAAACAAAAATGCTTTCATTTATTTTCTCTTAATAATTGGTCAAACCAGCCAAGGAGGATCAGGGTTGCTTATTTTGTGCAAGTCTTGTTGAAAGCCTCCTATCAGACACATCTACAGGTAGACGATTATTTTATTCCAAAAGTTTAAAAGAATCTGACTTTAACAGTCTTTTGGAAACTTCGGACCCATAACTAACAGCAGTATTTGCTGCCCACTCCTGGGACTATCTCAAGCATACTAACCTGTTTGAGAAATGTCCAATTATTTTCACACTACCTGCTTCTCTTTAGTCAAGTCATCAATCATTTCAAGATTTCATTTTTGCTGCTTTGTTGATGATATATACCTGTCAGGAAGAAAAATATTGTCTCCACAAGATGTCTCTCCTCACTTTCTGGTGAATGGCTTTCTGCTCAGCTGCTCTACATCATAACAACAAACTCACTGACATGCTGGCAAGAAGAAAGTTTTTTTTTAAAATGCAAATCCTTCCTCTTCACGCAGAAGTTTAATCTATAGATAGTATTTTATTGGTTTTCATAACAAACATACTTAGTGATACATCACCTGCTTTGAGCACTAAGGCATACAAAAATGTAAAATGGTTTACTATCATTATCATAATCATTGTTATGAGTTTATGGCATTTTTCATGGTTTATTTATTTTCCAAGTTCCATATTTTACTTTTTATTCTCCTTACTCTGGGTATTACTCTTGGTCCCTTAGTTTTGCTTAACATTATTTTTACTAATTTATTGTAGCCATTTACCTTTTTATTTGAACAGATTATACTAATTGAAAATTTTGTGTACATTTTTTTTTACTTCATTTACTTACAGCCATTTTGCTGTCTGTACATTCATACTGATGATCCCTCCCTAAGAATCCTTTCTGTGCCCATCCAGTATTGTGCTGGCAGTTGGGATAACAATCACTGATACTCTGTGCATTACTTGTAATTGGCTGCATGCCAGTTTGTTTGTTATATCAACGGTTTGAATTTTGTTTTTTTTACTGTTTTGATAGTGTCTGCTTGCCGCCTATGTGTGTGAAGCAAATTCAATTAATCAAATTATCAAACAACTTAGAATTTTACATTTCTGATGACCCACTGGGTGGAGTAATAAAATTACCCCAATGTTATGTTATCAGTGTTTAAGTTTGTGTCTCTGCAGAAGCAAGCGTAGACCATATTCAAAGACCCACTTTTCAGATACTTCCTTCTGAATTTACACCACCAGTGCATCTTTGGCGTTCAGATCAAAGAACCGCTATTTAACAGATGTGAGTCTGATTTTTCTGGATCACTCTATTTCCCAAATACAGGGATTTTTCCTCCTACAGTCTAAAGATGTGAAACGTTTTATCTCCTCCTCATGGCCTTGGAAACAGAGGCAGGATTTCAATCTCCACAGACACACAGAGGAAGCCTGTAGTGTACCCTCCAGCAGCCACTACAGCCATTATGGGAAATCCAGGAAGGCAACCATCAGGAGCATGACAAAAAGACAAAAAGAAAACAAAAAACAAACAACACAACAAGCATCACGCATCAGCAACCCCTAGCACCAAGGACATACAACAAATACCACAGAACTACACTACATCTGCAAGGCAAGCATGTGACTGTGTTTATGGGTGTGTAAGCATGCAAAAAACAGAGCCCAGGTTTTACACTAGGTGAGTTTAATTATGTGGGGGGAGTTCTCCTTTAGCATTTCTGCCACTGCCCATCCTTCAGCAATCAGGAGCAGGAAAAGTGGGCCCCAAGCCCCAGCACTCACACCGGCTATAGAATCCAGAAAGCCCACCAAAGAGACAACTAAAAATCCACTCCTGAGACCACAGAGCTTTGTTCGTGGTCTCATGGGTGGATGTTTGTTCCCACTACAGATCCATCACAACCACAGGACAGAGGCCTCCCAGGAACCATCAGTGACAGCTCACCACCCCTGCCAGATCCCAACCCACTTCACAAGTCCGGGCGCCACCAAACCACACTGCTGAGATCCCACCCAGCAGGGCCAGAGAACAACCACTCCCCTAAGAGCCCTGCCCACCCAACCCCCCAGGGGAGAACCTTGGTGGTACCAAAACTGCACCCCACATGTCCCCCCCAAAAAAACGTATGTGTGAATGTGTGTTCTGCACTGGACCCAGAGGGAAATTGGTAAGGGGGTGTGGACAGGGAGGCCCCTCCACCATAGAAGAATAAGTTAATCTTAATAAAGAGAGTTTGACAGCTGTTCAGCAATTGCATCTTTGCTACAAAGAACCTCAGCAGTTAATCCACATATCCATAGAAACACTAGCTTTGTCTCATCTTCACAAGTTCAAACTTATAACTGCCTTGAAGAACTCGACTTTCCCAATATATTGAAAATTCTAAACATTTTAAAACCAGCTCTAAAGCAGTCGACCAGATTATTATTTTTAACAATGAGTTGTGTCAGGTCATAAGGGGTTCATTCTCCTCATGCTGATGAGATCACAGCCATCGTTGCGGCTTTCCAGGTAAGACATTCCTGCTGTCAGCATCCAAGAGAGTATTTATCTAAGACATACATACTTCCAAGGTATGAATGAGGACAGATGTCCCTCACTATCATCTCCTGCCCTCCACTCCAAAGGGGGCAGAGAAGAAACGTCTACAAAACTCAACTCAATTTGCTCTCATACACTGCCTATAGGGTCCAGCTCTGTCAGAGGTCCAAACCTTCTCTGCTTCTCTTCGCATCTGGAAACACATAGCTTGCTTGGACCCCTTTTAAGCTTACCAAGCGAATGCAGATGTACACTCCAGAGCCTACTGAGAGATGACCACAGACCTGGCCTGACCCCAAACTTAGAGAGGACCAGAAGAAGGATACAGTAACCTTCTAGAGAGTATAGAACGTTTTACACTAAGGACAGGAAAGTATCTTTAGCACTTTCATTTTGGGTAAAATAGATAATCCTGGGCTTCCAGGAAAGTTGAGGCTGTGTTGTCTACAATTTGTATTGTTTCCTAGGTTGATGTTGCCATTGTACGTGTTTGAGATTCTATTATCTGTTTCAAAGAGAAGTTAGCTACTACATTAGGAAGTGGCCAGGTGATCCTCAATGTTTAAGTACTATGGCATGTATGGAAAGGCATACTCTAGCTCCCAGTATCTAGTTGTTAGAGGAGTTTACATGCACTAAGGTTAGGACAAAGCTCCCGTTGACTGGGAGTAAAGATGTGGTAGTTTGTAAGGTGATTTCAAACAAGGTCAGGAAATGGAATCAAAGAATGGCATCTCAATCAGAAGCATAAGGAAGTTATTGGTAATATTGAAATAAGTCAGGGAGGCTTGTGGCTTGGCCCAGGTAAACCAGTGTGGAGGAGAGCAGATCCCGAAGAGAAGACAGCTCGTTGAGAAGCAGGTTCATAGGAGGAAATGTTAAGGGGCAAAAAGGCAGGACTGTGGTCGAATTGGGAAGGTTTAGAGAAGAAAAAGCTTAGTTGGAATGATCAGTGGAGTACGGAGGAAAGTAGTATTAGATTTTTGATGGGGGAAACAGATAATGTATTGCCCACTCCCCAAAATCTAAAACTTTGGGTAAAAAGAGACCCACAAATTTCAATATGTTAAGGTTACTGCAACTCTAAGGCATATCTTATCAGGCAGATACAGTATATGTGGTGACATACTGTAACCAAGGAAGCTTAGTTGCAAGCATTCAAGATAAACAACGGAGGGTTAATTTAGGAGGGTCGCAGTTGAAAGGAATGGTAATTAAGTTTGTTCACAGATCGATTAATTTGTTAAAGGACTTATTTGGCCACTAGACTGATTTAGTACTGTCATTCTGTGTAAAAGTTTATTTTCCTTCATGTACAGCATTAGCTGCTTTTAAATCTTTGTCAATGTGAATGAATGGGTAGTGCACATACATGGGTTTGGAGGCTTCAGCTTGGTCCGTTTGTAGTTTATGTCCTCCCTCGACCTCCATGGTGCAGTACACTATTCTATTAGGAGCCAAGGACCTCAGACCTTGCACTTCAATTATTACCACCTGAAACAGAGGAAAAGTTTAAACAAATAAGGACTAATATTGCAGTTATAGAAATAATTCTAGCATGAATAATAACTTAAAAGTCATCAAATCATTATATAAAAGAGCGACACTAAATTAATCTATGTTCCCACCCTCATCTATGGTCAGGAACTTTGGGTCATGACCGAAAGAACGAGATCCCGGATACAAGCGGCCGAAATAAGTTTCCTCAGCGGGGTGGCTGGGCTCTCCCGTAGAGATAGGGTGAGAAGCTCGGCCATCCGGGAGGGGCTCGGAGTAGAGCCGCTGCTCCTCCACGTGGAGAGGAGCCAGCTGAGGTGGCTCGGGCATCTGATTAAGATGCCTCCTGGTCGCCTTCCTGGGGAGGTGTTCCGGGCTCGTCCCACCGGGAGAAGGCCCAGAGGAAGACCCAGGACCCGCTGGAGGGACTATGTGTCCCGGCTGGCCTGGGGTCCCCCCGGAGGAGCTGGCAGAGGTGGCCGGGGAGAGGGAAGTCTGGGTCTCCCTGCTCCGGATGCTGCCCCCGCGACCCGACCCCGGATAAGTGGTGGAAAATGGATGTCCACAGCTTGATGAAGTGCTTCTATCCATTTCAGTTTTAGCTTTTACAATTGAAAAGACTATACAATATTATAGTGGGATGGTTGATGATGGGGTGGTGTGGTGGTTAGCACCATCGCCTCACAGCAAGAGGGTTCTGGGGGACCTAGGACCTTTCTGTGTGGAATTTGCATCTTCTGTCTCGTGTCTGCGTGGGTTCTCTCCGGGTTCTCCGGCTTCCACTCACATTTCCAAAACCTGAATGTTAGGTTGATGGAACATTCCAAAATGCTCTTAGTAGTGAGTGTGAGTGGTTGTTTGTCCTTGTTTGTCCTCTGTGTGGCCCTGCGATGCACTGGCGGACCATCCAGGGTGTACCCTGCTTCTCGCCCATTGACCACTGGTCAAGCGGTAACGATAATGGATTGATGTTACGTTGTTAGTACAAATTGTATTTATAGAAGCACAGGATACAAAAACATCTCCAGAAAAGGTCTTCTTTCACTAGCATGTCGATAAGTACAAAATTGTAACCAAACAATAGTTTTTTCTTACCTCCAGTGTAAATGACAGAACAACATCAGATTTTGATAGTGTGGTCTCATCCTCTTGCCCCATATCAATGATCGAGGTGTTGTGGCCTCGTTTCAGTTTTTGAAGCTTAAACTCTCCTCCTTTCGACACAGGCATGCTCTCCAGGTTTGCCATTAGCAAGTTGACAGAGGATCTCATCTCCTCAATGTACATAACTTCCATTTCTCTGGACGTAAACCTTGGGAATCTTCCTCCAAACTAAAAAACACCGGAGATCATACACTCAGTTAACAGGATTGCTGACTAGGCACATCCTCCACGGATGTAACCCTTTATTGTTCAAATCAGATGTAAGTGATCTCAATCAAACTGCATTTTTTTTTGGCCATACTTTAGGAAATGCAGATCAATTCTAATAATCTGAATCAATCTACTGAAATCAGATTATTTTGAAAGATGTTTTTAGGTTTAACTATAATTAATAAGTATTTCGCAAAAGAAAACTATGGTTGTTGTAAATCATCTTACATCATAAAAATTTATAATAACAACCATGTTACAACAATTGTTAATATATAACCAAATTTCATACCATCAGTTCATTCTTCATTGATCCAACTTTCCATCCATCATTCTTTACATTATTTTTATCTCTTACCCGAGAAATCTGATCTGCCATATGTAGTCTTCCATCCAGTTCTCTTCTGATTTGAGCAGCCTGCTCATCTGGATTGTCAAGCTGAAAAAAAAGACACACATAAAATACACACACCAACCCATCTTGTTTAAAGGATGACTTTTTTTTTTTTTTTTTATCAAATTGGATTAAGCACCAAAAAAGATGACCTCAACTGTAAAAATTACATGAGATGCCAGGCACACTTCGGTTGATCATTTGTATGTTATATGACCTTTGTTTTTATTTATCCCACGTACAGTATATTGCACAGCCCTATCACACAAGGAACAAATGGGAGGATGCAAAAAAAGTCTAGACAAGAACTTCAGGTTCCCGATTTATTTTCATAAAGTTTATCACATATTCTGCCCCATAACTGCTTAAAGTTTAAAAGGAGTACTAAAAACAAAGTGATCTATCAGACAGACGACAGATCACAGTCAGTTGTGATGATTTTATTAACTTATTTTCTAATTCAATTGTTTCTATCATTATAAAGCATAACAGATTACAACAATCTGTCAGGCCGGCGGAACTCAGTGTGGACTCAGTCGCGGAACTTGTCAAAAATCCAAAGTTTATTAACAAAAACACACTCAAAGGAGTGGACACAAAGTATAACTCAAAACTCTCCAACAACGGAGGGACAAAGTAGTACATCAAAGACGCTCGAGAACGAGGCCGAAAAAAGTAACAAACTAAAGCTGATCAAAGTGTCAAATCAAAATCACTCACGAATGAAGAAAGGGGCAAGAAACAAAGTAACAAAGAAATACTCAATAGGAATGGGCTTCTAGGAGAAAAACACAAAGGGCACTCGATGGAGGCAAAAACTCAGGAGGCTCTATGGCGGGGAACGGGATCAAAAGGCAAGGCAAGGTTTTCTGTGGCAAGGGAAAGCTATGGTCAAGAGAAGGCACTGTGGTCAAGGAACGCAACACACTGGCACGGGACAAGGGGAGACGAGGACTATTTAAACACATGAGGGAAAGGAACCCCAGGTGTACACCATAGGTAATCAGGGAGACGCACGGACTGATGACACAACAGGAAGTGCAAGTCACCTGAAACGAGATGAGGGTTATTCTTCAAAATAAAACAGGAAATGACAAGACTACAATAAGACGAGACAAAAAAACCTTCAGCCAGGAACACCACCGTGACACAATCTATTATCTTTAGGAAATCTTTGCCTGGTGCCATATTGCATATCTCTGTGATATTCCTCTTAATAATGTTTTCCCAAAGAGACGGCCAAGATGAGTCGAACTTGGCCAGCAAGGTTGTGATGGCCTAGTGGTCCATCTGCAGTGTAAAGCGCTGCCCATACAGGTACATGTACCAGCATTCGCATGCCCACACACAGGCTAGAGTACTTTCACCCAGCAGGGATGAGGGACCACGAAGCAAGCACCCGTAGGCACTCCACTCCTCGCTGAAGTTGGGATAAGACAGGGGCAACTGCAGCATAAGAGGCATCACAATAATGGGGTTGTGCATTTCAAACTGGCATGGTAATCTGTGATTGAAGTTGGAGGACTGCATCTGCACAGACATGGACTTAGTTCAACAGCTCCCAAACTGGAGATATTCACAGGAACAGTACTGGACTGTATCAGTTCTGTGTTGGGAATGTGACGGAGTTTAGATAAATGATCCCTGGTGTTGGGACGCTGTTTTCATCAATAAGCACTAGGGGTGGGACGGTTCACAAAATCCACGGTTCGGTTCGATTCACGGTTTCGTGGTTACGGTTTTGGGTTCGGTTCGGTATATGTTGATTGTTAGGAAAATCTATTATGTCTTGTATAGTCAGGTTAAAACTGAAAGAAAAAAGCAGTCTGACATTTGATACATTATTGTGACAGTCTTAGATTAAAAGTAGGTGATATTCTGTCATTGCAAGCGAGGAAACAGTGCTAATTCCAACATGTGCTTCCCTCTAAATGCAAAGTGGTCCATACAGCAGACCTAGAAACTGCTGTTGGCGCGTCAGATTTTTATCTGCTACGCTGCTTCGCTTCTTCTTCTTGTTTACTACTGGTGGTTGGCTTTGGGCGCAGTAGCGCCCCCTTCTGCTCCGGAGTGAACACGCTTCCCTCTGAAAAAAAGGAGCAGCGCATGAACCGAAATCAACACACGTGAACCGAACTGAGACAGTCCAACCCAACGGTTCAGACGGTTTTCAGAAACCGTCCCATCCCTAATAGGCACTGCTCGACACATCATCAAAGTCTGTCATACCTTCAAAAGGGACTTACAGCTGTCATGATAGCTGCTGTGTACATTCACCAGAACTCCAACAATAACAGCAGGAGTGAAGTGCTGAATGAACTTAAATACCACCTCAGACAGCCACCATATGCTGTCCTCATCTTGACAGGGGATTTCAACCATGCCCCAAACACTGTGACAATCACAAACTAAAGAAGCTTTTCCAACTCCCGGCAACAACATTTATGATCAGGTTTACACCTTCCAGAGAGGATCTTACAAGAACACATCGTGCTAATGCCAGCATAGAGGGCACTGGTTAAAACGTTAGAGGTCTACAGAGGCAACTCAGGACTGCTTTACCTTTTCCTGGGTGTGCACAGATATTGTCTCTCCTGGACAACCAACCCCTCATCACTGGCCTAGAGGGGTCACCAATGACTTCACTTCCTCCGCTTCCCCCATCATGTACTTGAGTTACGATCAAGTGTTTTTGGAGTCATAACTATGACTACTCTGGAGTATTTACAGAGCTTCGTGCAAAGCAGCACACCCTGGAGGAGGAGCAGGTGTAGACTGTGTGACCATCGACAGAAACCGTGGCTGCCAAGGTGGGCTAACAGTTAAGCTAAAAGCCAACCCCTACAAACTGCCGCTTCCATCGATATTTCTATCCAACCTCAACGCTCACTAGAAATAGGTCATCTGCAACCGGAACTTTCTTCAAATAAGGAGTCTAAAAATTGCTGCGCTTTCATTCTGACAGAGACATGACTTAACTCGTCAATACAGGACAACGCCGTTAGACAGGAGGGGTTCGCTACATTCCACGCAGACAGGAGCAGCACTGTCAGCGAAGCAGTGAAGCAGGTGAGGGTGTGAACTGAGGGGGCCATGGAGGCACTCCAGGTCTGTTTTGAGTATTCTGACAGGGACATATTCGAAGCAGCATCCACATATGGCAGCCCAGATCAACATCGATGTGTATGCCATGACAGTATCAGCCTACATCAGTAAATGCACAGAGGATGTCAGCACTACATCATCTGGGCCAACCAACAACCCTGGATGACTGACAAGGTATGACAAACGCTAAAAGCACTGAACTAAGCCGTCAAGTCTGGCGACAAGGACGAACTGAGGACAGTGACAGCCAACTTGAACCGTGCCATCAGGTTAGTGAAGAGGTCAAGAGATCCAGGACCTTTTCCACGATGTCAGTAACACCATGAGTATGTGGTTAGGCATTAGGGCAATTACAGACTTCAATGCACCTTCCCCAGGTGGTGAAGTTGATGCTGACTTCCTCAATGGACCTAATAACTTGTTTGTGAAATTTGAGGCACTGAACAGTAACCCAGCAGATAAAACTGTTCCCCACCCAGAATAGGATGCACTCCGCTTTGACACAGCTGGGTTATTGAAGACTCTGAAGAGAGTCAACCCACAGAAGGCCTGTGGCCCCGACAACATACCTGGGTAGGTGTTCAGGGAATGTACAGATCAGCTGGCTGGTGTTCTAATGTACATTTTTAACACTGTGCTGGACCAAGCCACAGTGCCAGTATGTTTCCAGTCAAACCTCAAGTCACTTCATTCAACAATTACCAGCCTGTTGTGCTGACTTTCATCATGATTAAGTGCTTTGAAAGGCTGGTGAAAGAACACATCATATCCAGACTACCCTCTATATTCGACCCATTCCAGTTTTCCCTACCGCCAGAAGCGCTCCAGTGAGGACACCATCTCCTCCGCTCTTCACCTGAGCCTGGCACACCTGGAGGAGAAGAACACCCACGTGCAGATGCTGTTCTTGGACTTCAGTTCAGCGTTCAACACTATCAGTGCACAGCATCTGGTAGGAAGACTGAGATACCTGGGCTTCAGCACCCCCCTTCGAAAGTGACTGCTAGACTTCCTAAACGACAGTCCTCAGTCAGTCCGGGTCAGACAGCACACCTCAGATATCATCACCCTCAGCACAGGCTACCCTCAGGGCTGTTCACCCCGATGACACACAACTGTGTCCCCAGGTTTGTCACCAATCACATTGTAAAGTTTGAAGGTACCAGCAGGGGGCGAGAGGTGGGGTACACCCTGGGAAAGTTTGCCAGTCCACCGCAGGGTCACATAGATACAATGCTCTTTTTCTATTTTACACAGATACAGTGCTGTTCTTCTATTATATCAAGACTTTATTCTGTGTTTTAGGGAAACAGAGTTCATCTCTGGAGGTTCATTATGCCATAGAGTCCCTCTGCTCAACACTGAGGTTCCAGTGGGTACAAATGATCCAGGCAGTCACACTACTGGCTGACGGACTCCCTCAGATCAATGCGCACTAACCTCAGAGCTGCGGAGAGAAGATGGCACAAAAGCAAAAAGCCAACAGATCTGTCACATTTCCAAACATTGCTCTTATCCTTCTGCTCTACCCTCACCACTGCAAAAACACAGCCAACTCATCTGTGGTTCCACGGTGGTGGAACGACCTTCCAAGCACTATCAGAGCATCATGATTCTCTTTCCTCTTTCAAGAAATCCTTGAAGACCCAGCTTTTCTAAGAGTGTCTCTTGTCCTGAAAGCTCAAAATGCACTTATCTCCTGATAGCATATAACACTCAATGTACTTGTGTTATCTATGTTATAGTTTAATGTTAAATCCATAATGTTAAATCCTCTTCTAAGTATTTCACTCAAGGTAAGGTAAGTGTGTAAATGGTGTAGTTAACATTAAACCTTCTTTTTTTAAGTCACTTTGGATAAAAGAGACTGATAAATGCATACATTGCAAATGCAAATTAACCTTCTGAAATTTCGGAAAGTATTTGGTGATTAAATGCATCTTTCAGATTCACCCTCGCACTGAGTGACAAACTAAGATTAACATGAAAAGTTTACACAAGCAGGATTTTACACATAACATCCATGTTTTTAACCAGAACATCATATGTTGACATTACATGATATCGGTTTGAAGCTGGTGTTGTGGAAACATACATTTCTTTTTTGTCATCCATACCATGTAAATATATTTTCATTCACATCTATGTGTTGCTTTTTTCTAAAGTTAAGGTAACGCAAAGCAGACCTCTCCAGAGCTTAATTTTGACTACCTACTAGATTGTATGTTGTACTTTTTAAGGTAAAAATCCCATAGCTACATTGCCATCTAGTGGGCTCAGTCCCAGGGTATTCACCTAAACATGATGGGTTCACAGACATCTGAACTTAAGATCATCATTTATATCACTTTTTTATTGCAATAACACAGGATACATTGAAATGAGAAAGATTCTCATTCTAAATGCAATTAAAACTTTAAATCTGATCTTTATCCCCAGAACTTGAATTTGAGCCTAAGCCTCACGCTCCACCTGCATTAATCAAAACCCCAGAGCAAAAGGAAGAAAATGGGTTTTTAAACAAAGATTACTAGAAAAACAAGTTATAAAATAAAAAATTTTAAAGTTTTTGTTCATTTTGTTGAACTATTCATTCTTTGCATGGCCATTGTTACTTATTTTCCATATAACTTTGACTTTATAATTTGAACATTTTAACCCTCTATTCCATGTTTGATCTTACATGTCAAACAAAGAGAATGTTGTTTCAAGAGATACTGAAAGGTTTTTATTTTTTTTTATTTTTTTGTATGATCATTTTTGTAAACTGATTTAAAGCACTTCAGTGAACTGATCTGTGATGGAAAAGTTTGGATCTGATACCACAATTAGATTTGCTGGTTATTTTTCTGTTATTCTTAAGTTTGTGAGAAGTAAAGTATCTTAATTCTCAGTTTTGTTTATTATTTCTTATTTACCTTACCTTTACTGGGCACAGGGGAAAAGGGAGAACAATGAAAAAGAAACCATGCCAAAATGGAGAAAGATTCTTTATAGAAAAACAGAGAGACTCTACACAGTTAAAAATGGCTCACAGGTAATTCTCTGTCTCCACCATAACTCAACCAGCATTTACATTTTGGATCAATCGAGAGTCAACCCACTAAAGCTCTTCAGAGAAAATACAGTCAAATTTAACCCTGTAATGCCAAATGTATCATATTTGATACATACAGCTTCTGAAATGTTTTGCTTAATTTAATGGTTAAACAATCAGATACACCTGATAACAGGGGGCAGAAGACTACACAAAAAATCATCTTGACCTATCGCATAGTAATAAATTATTAATATTAAAAATGTGTTTTTGTTTTTTCTTTTACATATTTAGTTAAAAGGCCAAATATCGACATAAAACTTTAAGTTTCTGTTTGTCCTCTTCTCATTTCACATTATGGCTCGTGTTTAGATATTCCTCATAACAGCCATTAACCAAATCAAAATTGCTAACTTTTAATTCATTTAATGCTAGGAACCAAAAATTGAGCTTTTGAAGCCTTTCCACCGCTCATATATACCAGACATGTGATTTGTTATTTGGTAGTTTCCCATTCCTTAGTAATGGAAAGTTTGGTGTATTTCTTAGGTAGCTCCTCCTTCACTGTACCTTTCTGAAGTCTTGATGGTTGGCTTACCTCCTATTATGTTGCCTTGAACCTTCATCTCCACTGGGGGTACTGCCACTCACTCCTTTGTGTTACCAAATGTGTGCCAAGCATCTCTAGAATTACTGCAGCTGTGGTTTACAACAGTTGATTGGTCTTTGTGATGGTCTTATCAGGCATTGTTTGTAATGCTGTATTGACGTCCTATGACGTCTTGTCACACAGGCTACCAGCACTGAACTTAAGAGATTGATGTAAACTAAATAAAATTTTTGTTTATAAATGAAAGTTTCACAACATACTGAATTACACATTCAATGATTAAAACTTTCTTAGGAAGTTCATTCTGTTATGCACTGTTGAGGACAGCATGTCTGTTGCATTTTAAATGATGAATTTGGCTTCAACCTAATCCACCTAAAATCTACAATCATCTCTTTTGTTTTGTTTGTTTTAAATATTAAGTAAGCATTTCAAGACATTGACAGTTCATTTTGCTCATCACTGACACAACCAACAACTGCTGAGTTATCCGCGTATCTCAGATGACAAGACTGAATTGTCTGGAAAACTGATGTGCACAGTGCAAGGTTGGCTTTGCTACTCCTGCTCCACCTTTAGACACACGATCTTCGGTATAGTAGTCTATTCTTGAAATAGCCAACGAAGGTCACACACTGCACTGCTGGTGCTTAAGAGCTGTTTTTTCTCTTAGTTTTTAACTGTTAAATCTAATGAGTGTTTCTTCTAGCATTTGCTCCTGTAGTCCCACTTCAGGGACACTTACATTATCTTGCTTCTATGTGACACTGCAGCATTTTTTTGGCAAAGTATCAATTAAGACATTCTATGTGAATGGGGAATGCAGCAAGCAGTATAAAATCACTTTGAGTGGTCATCTGAAAAACCTTTACTTTTGTAGCCCGGTGTAATAGTACAGGGGTTGAAGTTAATTTGTAATACCAATAATTATTTCAATTTATGAAATAATGTAGTAATGCAAATAAACTGAAAGTAATTTAGGGGTAGAAACAGCGAAAGAGGAAATGTTATGAATAACATAAATTCATGATAGAGTGTAAATAGTTAATTAAGTAGTCACATTAAACTGTACAGTAGCAGCCGAAAGGTGTGTGGTAAACCAAACATGAATAGGTAGATTTGTGTTATTGGTTCATGCTGTACTTGTATATGTCATTCCCAAGACGAATTGACGCTGTATTGGACGCAAAAGGAGGCCCTACACCATACTGATAAATTATTGTGTTCTAAAACCAGGTGTTTCAGTTTCATTGTCCAATCCGTGTATTTGTCCAATGGAATTTGTGCAAAATTGTCACGTCTGGTGTCTCGTCTCGTCTTGATTACTTATTGTGTACACCTGGGATTCCCTTCCCTCATGTGTTTAAATAGTCCTCGTTTCCCCTTGTCTTGTGCGAGTGCGTTCTTGTACTCTTGTCCGTCACGTCCTTCGTCACCCCCACGCCAGGTTTGTTTTCGTCATAGTTCTGCCACAGCCATAGTCACAGTTTTGCCACAGTTTTGTTAATCGTTATTTTGTTACTTTGCTTCAGTCTTGTTTGCTTATTGCTTTGTTACTTTGCTCACCGTTTGCCACAGCTTTGCTTTGCACTTTGTCTGGACTCTGGTCTTTTGTTACAATAAACCTTGTTTCCCCTCATCTCTGCAACTGAGTCCTCCCTCAAGAACCCACCCACCTGACAAAAATAAAATAAAGTTCTCAAAGTTATATCTAGTCAAATCATGTGATTTCAAATATTCTTGTATATGTGACTTATGCTATTTGTCGTGTGTGCAAAATCTTGGAACTGATTAGATTCATGGTAGTGGCTGGCTTTTGCAAACTTTTTGATTCTGTCCGTACATGTGTATAGCTAAATTGAGTTCAATAAATTTCAAATATATCATTGCTGTTCTTTCTATGCTGCATTGTTTTATCTTAAAGTTTAACTTGGGATGAATTCATATACCCCTCCCTGGGCTGCCACTTTATCGTGGTGGAGGGGTTTGAGTGTCCCAATGACCAATGATCCTAGGAGGTATGCTTTCTGGGACTTAAAGCCCCTGGTAGGGTCACCCAAGGCAAACAGAACCTAGGTGAGGGATCAGACGAAGTGCAGCCCAAAAGACCCTTTATGATGAAAAAGTTAAATGGATCTAGTGCTCCCTCGCCCGGATTCGGGTCACCGGGGCCCCACCCTGGACCTAGGCCCAGAGGTGGGGCACGTTGGCAAGCGCCTGGTGGCCGGGCTTTAGCCCGGCCGGGCTTTAGCCCATGGAGCCCGGGCTCAGCCCGAAGAGGCCACATGGGTCTCCCCTTTCATTGGGTTCACAACCCATAGGAGGGGCCAAAGGGGTCAGGTGCATTTTGGAATGGGTGGCAGCCGGAGTCGGGGACCTTGGCAAACCGATCCCTGGCTGCAGAAGCTGGCTCTAGGGACCTGGAACGTCACCTCTCTGGAGGGGAAGGAGCCTGAGTTGGTGTGCGAGGCGGAGAGATTCCGGCTGGACATAGTCGGTCTCGCCGAGAAACACAGCTCTGGCTCTGGAACCAGCCTTCTTGAGAGGGGTTGGACGCTCTTCTACTCTGGAGTTGCCCCCGGTGAGAGGTGCCGAGCAGGAGTGAGCATACTTGTTGCCCCCCATCTCGGTGCCTGTATGTTGGGGTTTACCCGAGTGAACGAGAGGGTAGCATCCCTTCGCCTTCGGGTGGGGGGACGGGTCCTGACTGTCGTTTGTGCCTATGCGCCTAACAGCAGTGCAGAGTACCCACCCTAAATGAATTCCTTAGAGGGGGTGCTGGAGGGTGCCCCCCCTGGGGACTCCCCTTGTTGTACTGTTGGACTTCAACGCTCACGTGGGCAATGACAGTGAGACCCGGAGGGGCGTGGTTGGGAGGAATGTGCCCCCAGCTTGAGCCCGAGTGGTGTTTTGTTGTTGGACTTCGGTGCTTGGCACGGATTGTCCATAACGAACGCCATGTTCAGGCATAAGGATGTTCATATGTGCTCTTGGCACCAGGACACCCTAGGCTGCAGTTCAATGATCGACTTTTTTGTCATTTCAGCTGGCAAGGCTCCGGGGGTAGATGAGAGTCGTGAGATGAGTTCCTGGATGTTGTGGGGCTGCATTGGCAAACGCGACTCCGCAGCATTGCGTGGACATCAGGGGCAGTTCTGCTGGATTGGCAGACTGGGGTGGTGGTCCCCCTATTTAAAAAGGGGGACCGAAGTCTGTGTTCCAACTATATGGGGATCACACTCTTAAGCCTCCCTGGAAAGGTCTATTCAGCGGTTCTGGAGAGGAGGGTCCGTCGGATAGTTGAACCTCAGATTCAAGAGGAAAAGTGTGGTTTTCATCCTGTACCTGGAATGCTGGACCAGCTCTATAACCTCAGCGGGGTCCTGGAGGGTGCATGGGAGTTCGCTCAACCAGTCCACATGTGTTTTGTGGACTTGGAGAAGGCGTTCGACCGTGTCCCTCGGGGTATCCTGTGGGGGGTGCTCCGGCAGTATAGGGTACTGGGCCTTTGTTACGTGCTGTTCAGTCCCTGTAAGACCGGAGTCAGAGTTTGGTTTGCATTGCCAGTAGTAAATCGGACTCATTCCAAGTAAGAGTTTGACTCTGCTAAGGTTGCCCTCTGTCTCCGGTTCTGTTCATCACTTTTATAGACAGGATTTCTAGGCGCAGACGAAGTGTTGAAGGTGTCGGCATGGTGGCCTTAGGATCACGTCTACTATTTTTGCAGATGATGTGGTCCTGTTGGCATCAAGTCGTGACTTACAGCTCTGGGTTAGCGGCTGGAATGAGGATCAGTGCCTCCAAGTCCAAGACCATGGTGTCTCACCGGAAAAGGGTAGAGTGCCTTTTCCGGGTCCGGGTGTTGTTCGCGAATGGGGGTAGGAAGCGTGAGATCGAAAGGCGGATCGGTGCGGCATCGGCAGTAATGCGGGCATTGTACCGGTCCATCGTAATGAAGAGAGAGCTGAGCTTAAAGGCGAAGCTCTCGATTTATCAGTTGATCTGCGTTCCCACCCTCATCTATGGCGATGAACCATGGGTAGTGACCGAAAGAATGATATTGCGGATATAAGCGGCCAAAATGAGTTTCCTCCACAGGGTGGCTGGGCTCTCCCTTAGAGATAGGGTGAGAAGCTCGGCCATCCGGGAGGGGCTCGGAGTAGAGCCGCTGCTCCTCCACGTGGAGAAGAGCCAGCTGAGGTGGCTCGGGCATCTGATTAAGATGCCTCCTGGTCGCCTCCCTGGTGAGGTGTTCCGGGCACGTCCCAGAGGGAGGAGACCAAGTGGAAGACCCAGGACCCGCTGGAGGGACTATGTGTCCCGGCTGGCCTGGGGTCCCCCCGGAGGAGCTGGCAGAAGATACAGGGGAGAGGGAAGTCTGGGTTTCCCTGCTTCGGCTGCTGCCCGAACACAAAATGTGAGACAATTATCTGGAACTGGCAAGGTGAACTTGATAAATCTTAAATACACCTATAATAGCCTACAGGTGTGTGCTATTGGACAATGCCCCCTCAGATGTCATTAGGGGCAAACTGAAAAGAGAAAAGCCAAAACGCAATAGACTAGCTCCTCATTTTTTTTTAATGCTTTTGAACCAGGGGTTCTAGTTTTTTTTAATCTAATGGAACATTTGTTTTTTTAAAGCAAATTTTATATTGCAACATACAACTGCCACCTAAATGTCTGTGAGTGCATTTAAAGAGTATTGGAGTCACATTAATCTGATCACTACAACAAGAAGATTTGTGAATGGCTTAGGACAGCAGGTAACACATAGAACTATGAAAAGCTGAATCAAAAAGTGAAAATTCTGTATGGACAATCTCTTGACAGGCATAAAAGTGCTGTTAGGGTTTGTGAAATTTTAGTTTTGGTGTCTAAGATTGCATTAATGTTATGTAATCATAATTTGCATTTGTTTCTATGTTTAGTTTGTTTGTCTCAACTGTGTCACATAGTTAAAGTTTGCCTATGTGCGATCTAAGTGCCACATGATCTGTCAGTATACACACGTTATCTGAAAATCCCAGAGGCTTTAACAACATAGAACATAGGAACGAACATAAGTAGAACAGAGACAAAACGTAACTCTGAAGGCGCTGCAGAGTTCCCACAAAGAGACTAAATTATTCCTTCTTATTGGATGCAATTATCATAAAAGTAATTAATCACAATGCATAAAACCCACACATCAACTGGGCATCTGGTGAAATTCTTAGAATTCTTAAACTGCCAAAATGAAATATTTGATCATATTCAAGCATGTTATTCCAACCTGTCCAAGGTTCCCTCTGGGTGCTATGATCTAAGTAAGAATGACTGATTGATTTTATTTTGCCATTAATCTTTTACCTTCACTGAGGTAGACTTTACTTTATTTCTACACCTGAAAGAGGGGCCATTTACATTTCAGATTATTTCAAGTTTGGTTTTATATTCATCTTTACTCTTCTTTAAGGCATGATTTATTTTTTGGAGGAAGGAGGATGACACACCATGCATTAATTAATGTGGACGTAGTGACATAATCAAGAACATTATCCATTTCTGGTACTGTCCTCTGCCTTAGAACTGCTGATTAGAACAGAGTACTCTGATTGCTGCATAGTGCTGGTATCACACAAACTGATGATACTGCTGTACAATCGTCAACAACTTACACAACTCTACAACAGAAATGTAAAATATCTGTTGATATGCATACATATACACATACTGTATTTTCTTAGATTTTAAGTGGCTAAATATTGACTTACCTGGCAGGCATTGTAGAGGAGCTGGTGCTCAAACTTCTTAATACCTAGGATCTGCTGAAACATTTCATACAGTTGATCCTTACTGAGGATGAGTTCTGAAGCAGCACTTGCTGTTATTCTCTGCTGGTGCTTCCTAGGGTCTTCTTCACCTCGATAAATTGTATCAAATTTTGCCATCCAGGAACTTAGTACTGTCTCTTTGCTCAGGCCATCAATTTCAGGTAGACCACGCACTCGCTTCTCTATGTGCTTCTTAAAAACTTCACGAGAGTCACTGGCCGAACAGCCACCACTCTGTACCATTCGGAATACACGGTCACTTTTCAGAAAGACCTGCAATCAAGAAAAAAAACATGAGTTTGCATTTCTTTTTTTTTTCTTTTTATTGAGCATCAGTGATATATTACATTCTTTCAAATGCAATATACACAATACTCATATTTACATTTTAACCCCCAATCCCAAGAATATGTTGAACACCAATCCTTTAAGAGTAGATAATTGAAGATAATACAAAATAATTAACAACAGAAATAAATTGATGTAAGAAAAAAAGTATATATATATATGTATACATCCATATACGTACACACGTGTACGTGCAAACATACATAACAAAAAGAACATGTACCTCGGCTCGCCAGCACTGAAGTTGTGCACTAAGGACGACATGGTTCACGCGGATTCAATCACAATCAATATTACAAATCTCATCCTCTATCATCCGTCCTTGTGTTGGAGGGTCATTTTATGTAGCGCTCCCCTCAGTAATGATAGAGATAAGGGCAGGGATTTTGGATTCTTCTAAATAAAGTTATCATCAATGTTTAATCCTGATCAAGTCAGTTTTAAAATTTGTTTTGAATTTCCCTTTTTTACCCTTATACACAAGCTCTATTTTGAATTTAGCCTTAAACTTACCATTCACTCATTTAATCCAGGAATATTTTAAACACAGAATTAACCTAATTCTTATTTTAAAGTAATAAAGACTGTTGGCCTGAAATAAAACCAGTTTGGTCAGCAGATATCCCGTTCTTTATTGTGGTTTCAAGGCGTAGGGCAAGGGCTTTGGCCAACATCTTCACAATTTAGGAGGGAGATGGGTCGATACAAACCACATTCTTTGCAGTCTTTGCCAGGTTTAAATAGGAAGGTAATTAATGATTCAGTCAATGTCTGTGGGAGTGACCCATGGAACAGAGAGTCATTAAACATATCAAATAAAATTGTTGATAGTTTATTAGATACATTTTTAAAGAACTCTATTAGATACCCATCTGGGCCTGGTGCCTTGCCACTCTGAACTGCTTTTATGGCAGTAATGCTTTCTTTACAGTTTACTGGAAACTCGGTTTCAGTCCTGTGAACAGTTGGTACATAAGGAGCCTGGAGGTTATTGAAGAAATGTTCCATGTCAGAAAAATAGTTTTTCATCTCTCATGTGTACAGATTTGAATAAAATGAAGTAAATGTTTCATTAACTTTTCTGGGTCAATAGTTAGTTCACCATCTTCTTTTCGAATTTGTGGGATTTGTTGAGAGGCTGAGCGGCACTTAATTTCATGTGCTAATAAACGCCCAGCCTTGTCACCATGCTCGTGGACGTACCCCCGTGATTTTGATAAAAGACGTTCTGTTTTTTCAGTTGAAAGCAAATCATATTGTGTTTGGAGGTCCAGCTTATAGAGCTCAGAGTATTGAGCATCCACCATAGATATTGCTTTGATAAGCTCCTCTTGCTTAATTCTTTTCATCCTGTTCATTTGAGCTAAGTACGATAAAATCATACTTAGCTGTAATCCCTGATTACAGCTTTTAGTATTCCCTACAGAAGAGAAGGAGAAATGCCATCTTTTGTCTTAAAATTTATAAAGTCATCTATTATTTGAGATATAATTTCACAAAAGTTCTCATCAGCCAAGAGGTTTCTGTATAGTTTCCAGGAGGGGTGTTGTAATCGGTAGAGATGGAACGCAAGACCAAGTAATACAGGGGCACGGTCCGACTCTGCTGTTAGAATGGGGCTATAATTACTCACTTTAGCATAGTGTGTTATGACTTAATCGATGTAAATGACGGATTGTCTTATTCCTTTTTAGAATTATATTATTCCTTTTAGATTTATACTCTTGTGTTGAACTCTGGCTGTGCCCAAAGATTCTCCGTCTCTCTCTGTTACAGTAGATTCATGTCTTCATGGTCAACATTCACACACACACTTTCTTATCACATTCCACCAAAATCTGCATAAACCTCCCAGAAGCTGTAGTGCTGAAAGCATTAGTGATGGTTATTGCAATCCAATGGGATAGTATTGTTGAGGAGAAAAAACAAGAAGCTTAAAAAATACTCTTAGGGTCATCTCCCTCAACAGAAACTCTAACAGAACCCAGACTATATCAGAAATCTGACAAGATGGAGAACATCTTAGAAATGTACAGAAACTATTGTACTGCATGGAACTATGAGAAGGCCAGTTAAGACCCAAGCTCAAAAAAGAGTAAGAAGCCACTAAACAGCTCATTTTTACTTTTTTAAACATGGGATATTACAATTTAATTTAAGAAAAGTTCAGGGTACAGATTGATTAATTTCCTGAAAGAGGCCGTTAAATGAACAAAATGTTCTTCTTAGAATTACTTTTGCTTCTTATAGTCCATCCAAAGCTGTAATACCCATTTTACAGAATCCATGCATACTGTACATCGGGAGAATATTCACATAACTAAACAAGGAAAGGACTTGAAACTCAAACCTTGATGGTGTTAACCACCACGCCCTGTGCAGCCCTTCTTACAATAGTGTATGTCAAATACTATGTTTTAACCAAATGAATAGAACAGTCTTGAGGAGACAAGCTACACAATGCAGACATACCCTTTTCTTTTATCACGTTGATCATCTATGAATCATTGGATAAATTGGCTGATTTCAGGCTTTTTGTAAACCCCCTTATGAACAACATGCTGAGAATGTATGATTTATTAGATCCAACAATCACTATTGTCACAAACAATATTCTTCACCACATGTTTACTTAATAAAAACAATACAGGACAAGAATTACAAAGGAAATTTACAGTTGAGTTTACATGTTGAGTCATGAAAGAACAGCGAAATATTACAGAATGCAATTAGATATTTAATTTACAAATTAAGTATAATTGTTCAATCTGAACAACAATATAATTGTTGTAAAAATAATTTTTGTGTGTGCTTGGATGATGTGTAAAAATCTCACCTCATAGTAGCTCTGGACAGCGTTGATAAAAGCCTCATCAGCCACAATCTGAGTTTCTCCACTGAGGAATGCCTGAAAACGTTCTTTTATTGTCTGTAGCTGCAGTTTATTAATCTGGTGGAGACAGAAAAATACAGATACAAAAAATGTTATACTGACTAGTTACTATAAAAGTGATACTGAAATAATAACTCTCACTGAAAGTAATTAAGATACTCTAAAGATGATTAATTCAAGTTATGTTCATTAAACATTACAATTCAGCATAGTCTTTGATCCTCCAGAATAGCCAATACCTTTCGAACTACTCTTCAGTGAGGGACTAAACATAAATTTCCCTTCTTGTGGTACAAGAAAGGCTGTTTTTATTCTATACTACTTCAAAACTTCTAATAACAAGACACAGAGTGCCAAGGCTGACAGTACAGTATTGGCATTCTCTTCAAAGAACTGTGCACCTAAATCTAGCTCTATATTTATATCACTCTTTACAGGGTACACCCATGTAAGGTCTTCAGGTCTCAGGTCAGGTCTCCATGGCAGGGCCACACATTGACAAGAAAAAACACTATTTACCTAACATGTATGTTTTTGGATGGTGGAAGCCTGTGTACCCGGAGAGAACCCACACAGACACAGGGAGAACATGCAAAACTCAACACAAAAATGCCACTGATCCACTGGGGATTTGACTTGGGGTATGTGCTAATGCCAAATCAATCTCTGGAAGGTGCATGGGTGTTTTCTTCACATGTTTTGTGGGTCTGGAGAAAATCCTTGATCATGTTCTTCAGGGTGTGCTGATGGAAGTGATTTAGGAGTATTGCGCAGCTCCTGAGCCACATGCGGCTCGCCATGCTTTATTGGTGGCTTTCATTACAGGTTACAACCATACAACAGCACAACCAATGAATTTTCAAAACATATAATGCGCTCTACATCTCAAACATTTGCATTTTCAACTCTCATTTTGCATCAATGAGCTAAAAATGTGGTTCCAAATGGGGGATAGTATCGAAACTGGCAACACAGGCATGATGCTGCTGGCACAGCTACACCTGACAGTAGAACGCTACACAGCAGCATTGATTCTACAAGCTAGGTTGCGCAATATACTAAATGGAGTGATTTATAATAAAAAATGAGTCAAAAAAGGACGTGAAATAGTGAGGATCATTGAAGTGCCGTAGGAGCTGAAGAATGTAAGGTGTTTGTTTCCAGATTGTGTAATGTGAATTACAGATGGACAAGGACATTTTTAATTTAATTGAAAACCCCCTTTGAGGGGATGTATCCTCACTTGAACCAACTATCAAGCAACTCTGTTCTGACAGCCGTGCCAGGCTTTAGAGCGGCAAACAAATTAAATCCTTCAAATGGAACTCCGAGATGGTGTTGGTTACTACTGGAGTTTAGTTTCCAAAGCAGACTTTCCTCAGTGTGGCTAGAGCAAATAAAAAATATAACATGAAGAAAGTCAAAGACATGCACCGAAGCTCACAGTACAGTACATCTCAGTACAGTACAATGATTTTATTTACACAGATCATGTGTTTGCTGTGTTTATTTTATGTTAATAGGTTTTTCTCTTTGAGTTACTTGTGGCTCTTTTGAAAAACTAGTGAGGATCACTGTACTAGGTCATTGCATCCTGTATAGCTGCAGTTAAAATTTAGCTCTGTCTCCCAGCAAAAGTAGATATATTTATGGTGTGTTAGACTTTGCAAATGGCTACGAGGGCTCAAAGATTCTATTGAGAGCCATTCTAGAAGATCTAAAGGTCAGGTCAATGGGACAGTCAAGTGTTAACAAGACAAACCCTTATTCTGAGGGCTTAGTCTTTTTTGTCTGCCAAAAGAGAATTGCACAATTTCTCCTGGATTGCGAAAAAAATACCTACTTGAAATGGATAAGTTTAAGGGTTTCACTCATGGAACAGCAGAGCTGGAGAGTGACTGGGCAGTATCTACAGTGATGAGGACAATAGACTGATCTGGGCTGTGCCAAAAGAAAAAAGCTGCTCATCCTCAGGCACTACATTATTCAACTTTACCCATACATAGTCATGAATTTTGGGTGGTGACTTAAACAATGAGATCAAAATTCTAAACTGAGGATTTTTTTTTCTTCTGAAGAATACAAATTGGGGAGTTGCTGCTGCTCAGTATCGACAAGTATCAGATGGGTTGGTTCAGACATCTTGTTGGAATGCCTTCTTAAGGCCTCCAGAATCTGTTTCATACATGTTCTACCCAATATAAAATGGATGCATAGACGGTGTATGAAAGTTTGTTTTAAGTAACTTCTACTTCCACTAATAAAAGGGAAATTGTCTACAAAAGCATAAGGTGGAGTTTTGGCTTAGGGCAATTTCTCAAATTTGGAAGGTCAGCATCTTACAATCAATCTACTTCCATGCGCAGCAGTATGATTATATTGTTTGTGTATTCTGGTCAAGAATACTTTTTTGCATTTTGGTAACTGGCTTACAAGCACTAACAAATCCTATCGAGATCAGACAAGAAAACCCTGTGTTGGGCGATCAGAAGTGAAAAATTGTCAAATCATATTCAGCTGATCTTCATAGAAGTTAGTAAAGACACGACAATGGGAACACAGAGAATTTAAACACATGAAAGGAAGGGAACCCCAGGTGAGCACAATCAGGGATTAAGGGACACATCCTGGGACACAGGGACACAGATTATGGACATATCCAAGTCAGTGATGTGGTGCTTATAGAAAGTGTGTAACAGGACCCAGATGTTGTGCGGTCTCCTGAACAGCCTGGTAACATTGTGAGTATTTGCCAAAGTAAATCTACATAATGTACAAATCCTGCTGTGGTCATTTACATTTCTTTTACAGACTTCACAAACTGCCAAAACCTTGTATGAGAAAGCACCTAATGAGACAAATAGAGCTGGCAGATCTGAAAATTGCTCCAAAGAAGAGAAGGCTCCAAGAAATGGAGCTGCTTCAGGGTCAGAAAAAAACATCTTAAGTGTGGCAAATGGTTCCTTTATTGAGGTTCTCTGCATCCCCAACAGAATAAAGGAAGCTCCCACTTGCTAACCATTTCAATGTAACACAGACCCCCTGTGGTACAGTGAAAGCATGGCCCCACGCCGTTTTGTACTGTATTTTTGGAACCAGCAGCCTAAATAAATATTTTAGTCCAACACCTGAGAATCTGTATCTCTCAATAAGATATTGACTCCAAAGGACAATTGGTCTGACCTGTCTCTGAAGTCCTTTTCATGCACAAATGCTCGTATGAGGATTAGGGCTTCTTCATCCAGTACATCCTTCAAAAAAGGGCAAGCCATGATGAATAGGGAACAGATGAATGGGAATTTACAGATTTATTTTAAACATCTTTGCAACTCTATCACTATTGTTTAATTTAAATTAATGCAATAAAAAATGTATATATTATACACACCTATATTTAGTTTTTTAGTAGATACCATATATATATTTATATTGTTTATAATTCAATTGTTTTTTTTATCTTCTTTTTTTTTTTTTTGAAATTTCTTTTTTTTTTATTTCATTCTGCACAGATTTAACCAGGTCAAATTCCATCTAAGTGCAAACCAACATGATTTTGATTCTATTTATGAAACCTCTGAAAACTATTTGACGAGCAGTCTTCATGAACATAGCACATATCCTGAGTAATAATACTACCATTTGAATCAATATAAAAAGACTGTTGCAATTACAAAGAGCCATCCATCCATCCATTTTCTGAACCGTTTATTCCCTAATGGGGTCGCGGGGCGACTCTAGCCTATGCCATGAGTCTACGGGCGAGAGGCGGGGTACAAACCTGGACAGTCCGCCAGTCCACCACAGGGCCACACAGAAACACACAAGGAAGGACAACCACACACACACACTCACTAACTCACAAGGGCAATTTGGAATGGTGGTGCTAACCACCACACCCCCGTGCTACCGTGGTGTTGGACTTCAGGCGGAACAGGCCCCTGCCCTCTCCGGGCATCGGTGAAGTCAGCATCGGTGTGATGGATGGAGAAGGTGCCTTCCTACAAGTATTTGGATGTCACACTGGACAGTAAACTGGACTGGTCCACCAACACAGAGGCCGTTTACAAGAAGGGCCTGAACTGGATTTACTTCCTGAGGAGGCTCAGGTCCTTTAATGTCTGCAACAAAATGCTGCAGAGGTTCTATCAGTCTGTTGTGGCGAGCACCATCTTCTTTGCTGCTGTGTCCTGGGGTGCGGGCATCAAGGTAAATGTTCGAATTTGGCTATAATTATTCACTTAAGCATTGTATGATCTATGTAAATTACTGATTGTTTTATTCCTTTTATAACTATATTTTGTGTTGAAGTCTCTGGCTGTGTCCACAGACTCTCTCTTCTCTCTTTTTTTCTCTTTGTTGCATTAGATCCACCTTTAGGTCAACACAAACACACACCATTTGTTAGCACATTCCTGCCATCTGCATGAATTAGGACCTGGCCTGTTCATGACCCAAGGTAATTAGCCAATAGGACTTGGTTATGTCCAGTCCTCCTCTGAGGAGGCGGATGGAGCCCAGGAGATAATGCCCATCACCCAGATCTCAGGGCTCTTTGCCCACTGAGACCCAGAGAGAGGTTTTTGCCTGTTAGAGCTCAGCGCTGATACTTTCCCTGTGACGTAATAAATGTCATTTTTATACTTTAGATCTACTCTGGTTTACTAAAGAATCAGGCTAACAAAGAATGCTGACAGACTGAAACAACTGTTGTTGGCTCTAAGCTTGTCAGGCTGGCAGAGGTGGTGAGGGACAGGATGCTAGCAAAACTGCTGTCCATCATGGACAATCCTTCCCATCCCCTCCACAAAATACTGGACAGGCTAAAGAGCATATTCAGTAACAGACTCATTCAACCCCGCAGCTCTAAGGAATGCTACAGGAAATTGTTCCTACATACTGCAATAAGACTGTACAACTCACCTCTGTCAGAGGCTCAAGCACAGACTGGACTAATCACAGAACAGTATCTATTTATTGTTTTATTGTACGGTATCGTATCCTACTAAGGCAACCACATTTCATTGCATCGTCATAAGCGAGTCATGTTAACTATTGAAATGATATAAAAAATAACCTTTGCATGTATATTTGCTGGAAATAAAGAAAAGCACATTTATATTATATATAAATGTATAAACTATATTTTTATAGTTGCTGTGGTGGTGATGATGAGCCTGACAGATGGTGTCTCTCACTATTCTCTCATCCTGGATAACTGGCAGGTGGATGGAGGGTCTTCAGTTTGAAGGGCAGGGTGTTGTTCACATCCAATAGTGGCAATATTGTGAAGAACAACAAAACCACAGTTATATCACTGAGGTGATGTAGGCACCCAATTATATTGGGAAATCCTAAAAGGAAATAAAACAACTAATCAAAGTCTGATGTTGCAGCTTAGTGTCATTAAGAAGATATCATTTCAAATTAATCTAACAATCCAGAAGAATGGTATGGGTTTATTCCCCAGGAAACTTAACGATGCAGGTAAAAAACCTGTCAAGGCCAGGCACACCCTCCTTACTGCTCTGCACACTGTTGTCATTCTCATAGGCCGTGGGCCAGAATCTGTACGATGACTTTTCGTTTGAACTTTTTGGGGGCAACTTTCCTCCAGTTTAATTAGATTTTGACTTCAGTGATCTCAAAAAGCCAATGTTCCCACGCTTTCACTTGAACATTAATTAATTACGGGCAATTAAAATGTCGGTAGTTCCACATCTGGCGTATAGGTGGCTAAAACTAAGAAAATATCCATATTTTTGGTTTAAACAAGTGATCTTTATCAAAATACTTTAAAATCATTAGGGTTGATCATTAGAAAAGGTTTTTTTATGCAAAAACTGATGGAATCAACATGGAAATGAAATTTTGACCTTTAGTTTCGATGTTCGCTGCCAGAGAGTCACTGAACCTGAACTGCTACATATATTCCACTTAGCAAGACAAAGGACAATAATTTTATATGCAAAAACCTTGTTTTTTGTCCAAATAATTTATTACTAATTTAGTTATTGAAAAACTGACACTTCACTTTCCTTAATATTGCATTTATTAACTTAATGAGAGAAATAAATGTAGGATACTTTCAGTCTAAAAAATAATCAAAACAACATAATACAGTTGAATAAAGCCTTACTATCACAAGTAAACCTGGCTATAAAAAATGGAATAATATATCATTTTCACTGTCAATAAAAACTAAGGATCCATATTTACTGTATATACAATGAAAAATATGAACCTCTCATATCTACAGTTATATTATTTCAATCTTAACCTTTCCTCGCGACATCATACTATTTAAATCCAAACATATCACATTTACATCATATTATTTAAATCCAGACCTTTCATATTTATATTTTTTATATTTTCATCAAAAACTTACAACATATATGAAAAACATTTTCTGAATCATCCAAGTCCTCATTATCATCTGAATATATCCCTTCCACATCATTCTCATTTTCAATCATAGCAGGACAGTTTGCACAGTGAACACATTGGCAGAGGTCACTACACGGCAAATGACCCCTCTTGCATGGACAGATTTGTGTAACACATGCATTTGTCTTGAACTTGCAAGATATCGTGACATCAGATGGAGCTGGAGGATTTACCCTCCAACCATAGGAGAGCACTCCATCTTCAAAGGACCAGCCATGGCCTTCTGGGTTAGGGGCGTTAATAAACTGGTCCAAACACCTTCTATAAATTGCTAGCTGGTATGGAGCTCGTTTAGAATGTTGTCAAAGACAATCCTCAATTGGTTTAAAAGATTTATCTGGTTTACAGAGAAGAGAATATTTTAAACCTGGCATCATTAACCCAGTTTTTCTGTCCATACAAGTGACAAATTCTTCAAGCTGAAGGAACAATTCATCATCAACATCCCAATTTTTCCCAAGAACTTGAAAGAAATTATCAGCTGGCTCTGATTCAAGCATCAGCCTTAAGGCTTTAACTTTTCCTTTCCTGCGTTATCCACTAAACTTTTTAAAAACAAACAGATCGGGTCCACTGGACCCCCACGACGGCACAACACATGCTCAGCGGGTCTCGGCGACTCAACTGTGAACTGAGAGAAAGTTTCGGCTATTTCTTTCTCCCTGCCATCCAGGTCTATCCCGGAGTTGCAAATTTCAATAAATCGCCGCCAACTGAAGGCCACTATCAGAGCAACCTGGGCTCTCATAACGCTGAGCAGTGCCAGAAACTCATCGACTCCAAGCCACGCCGCATTGATGCAGTAATTGAGGCAAAAGGAGCTCCAACCAAGTATTGAGTATTGTACATGCTCATATTTTTCATTGTCATACTTTTCAGTTGGCCAACATTTCTAAAAAATCCCTTTTTTGTATTAGCCTTAAGTAATATTCTAATTTTGTGACACACGGAATTTTGGATTTTCATTTGTTGCCACTTCAAATCATCAAAATTAAATGAAATAAACATTTGAATGCATCAGTCTGTGTGCAATGAATAAATATAATGTACAAGTTACACCTTTTGAATGCAATTACTGAAATAAATCAAGTTTTTCAAAATATTCTAATTTACTGGCTTTTACCTGTAGAAGTGTGGAAATTGATGTTCTGTGTACTACATACACACACACACTCACAATGTTGCAACCTAGTGTGGGAACTGCAAATGCACAAACACAAAAGAAACAGTTCCCACACATTGTTTGTCTGCTCTAATTTTCTTGCACATGTGACCCTCTGTCTATCTGCAAAAAATTGGGGGTGGGACCACACTGGCACAGAACTGATCAAGATGGTCTAAAGGTTCTCTGGAATTTATTTTGGATGAGAGAGAGAAGTTAAAAAAAGGAAAACATCTGTTCAGTATTTTAACATAAAAGTGTTTGATTGTGAGGCATTAAAAGCCACAAAATGCAACGGGTCCATCAGACCCACAAACACTGGCTGAGTAACAACAATATGAACACCACACAAGGGTTAGTATAATTAAAGCATAGGATATTTCATTGGATATTAAAAGGAAAGTCATGGAAAGAGTTGATTATTTCTGTCATTGCAAAAGCAGGAAAATATTTACCCATTAGTCCTAACTGTAGACCAACAAGTGTAGTATATACAAACATTTCCCTGCAATTCAAACAAGAAAAGAGAAACTCTTACCAGACATCATAAATTTAGATCAGACAGGTTTTATAAAACATCAGCAGACACATGATGATATCTGGTGAACACTGTGTCACAGTTGTGCCCACTTTTGCCGAGTCCATTCCCTTTTTTTCCCTCAACCACCTGTTGTTTTACTTGAGTCACCTGTTCCGGCCCACCTTTTACCTTCTGCCCTGCTATCTACTCACCTGAGTTCCAGCTGTAACTCATTCCCATCTCATCTGCCCAGTATTTTAGGCCCTCAGCTTTCCCCTTCATTGCTAGTTCGTGTTTCATCTGTGAGACTCTCAGTGGATTTCTGCATCGCTCCTCAGCCCTTTCCATCCCGTTCCTGGACTTTATTCACAGTGTCTGCATGTGGTCATTCTGTTCGTGCCTTGTGCACTTTTTTCAGTTTTAGTGGACATAAAAGGTGTTTCTTTTTTTCAGAATCAGAATCAGGTTTATTGCCAAGTAGGTTTTTAGACTTACAAGGAATTTGCCTTGGTGTTAAGTGCACAACACAACACTTCTATGAGAAGCAAGAAATAAAATGTAGAGATAAAAATATAGGACAGAAATGATAAAACTGAAAAAAACAATCTTTAAAAATATAGATGTGCAAATGTGTTTTCGTCATTCCTGCTTAGCAGAGTTTTGTGTTTGGATTTTTGAAGACCTCTTTAAAATAAAGACGGTTAAATTGGCCTTCCCGGTGTGTTGCATTTGAGTCCTGGAATAACTGCGTGACACACTGCATATAATGCAATATATAAAGAATAGAAAACTAACATAATTGGGAGGGATGCAAAAAAAGCTTTTGATTCAGTCAAATGTGATTTTCTGTATATGATTATGAAGAAGTTTATTTTTTGTGAGACCTGTGTAAAATTAATACAGGCTTTAGAATAAACAGCTAGAATGAAGGTCAAATGAAGCTTTTCAAATCATTCTGGAACAAGACTGCAGAGATTACATGTAATAGTAAATAAATATCTTTGTCGAAAAAAGGGAATAACCCATTGCTCGAGGTACATTTGGCTATTTGGATTAATCTCATGATTAATCCAGTATATAACTTAACAGGAAAAATTAACATTAATGAGGTAAATAAATTACAAAAAAAGACGAATGGGTCAAAGACGCATTAGGACATTTTCAGAAAAATGGTCTGATAAGTTTTCAGAAATTAAAGGATGCATATGCTTTGGGTGATCTGGATTTCCAATCTTACCTCCAGTTGTGACACTATTTAGGTCAGGAAATAAAGAAAGAGTATATGATACCTCCCAATTAAAGTTAATCAAATTGATGATTGAAGATGACAGATGATATATATATATGTATTTACAAATTATGCAGGGCTCTGGAGGACTTAAAAGGTGATACCACAGATGATGTAAGGGAGAGATGGGAAAAGAATCAAGGGTTGTTATCTCAAGGGATGAATTGGAAGAAATAAACAAATTACAATTGAGGATCAAAAGTTCTCTGATTTGGATAGAGTATGGGTGGAAGATTCTCTCCAGATTCTTTGAATCAGCTCCAAGAAGGAAGTCTGCAGATATAATGTTGACGACTGATGTGAAGCAGAAAGGGCAGTTCACAATCATATTTTTGGGGGATGTCAATATTTCAAACAATATTGGGTTGTTTGATAGGCATTGACTAAATAAATTTATGTTTGAAACTATGCATTTAGGAAAGAGAAGTTTATGAAAATACTGAGAAAGTATCTGTGATGAGAACTGGTTACTATTTAAGGGCTTTATCCTTGGACAAACAGTCACGGGTCACTCAAAAGATGAAGAGGACTAATCTTGTCTTGCTTCTGTTTTGTATATTTGAGCATAACAGAATTTCGTTTTGTCTGAAAATCTCCAGTAAAAACAAAAGAGAAATAAAAAAATAGTATTAGTCCCTGATTTTGAAAATAGCCACAATGACAGAAGTTAGAATAAAAAAGCAACAAAATAATGAAGTGCCAACTAAAACATATGCAAAAAGACTAAAAACTGTTTTTCTATGTTCACAAAAATAAGGAAACGCTCAAAGTAAAATCAGCTTATATTCATAATTAGTCATACTTATTTATATTTACAAAACTATTTAAAATTACAAAACAATTTAAAATAAATATACCAGTATATTAAAAAAGATCAATATATTCATGTGTAATCCAAGCAGAATACTGTGAATGCATGATCAATTTTGTTCAGTCGTTTCAGTGTTCATTGATTATAAAACAG
>CAJRST010033334.1:21111572-21127749 GCA_907169785.1 Menidia menidia | reverse complement strand
ACAGCTCTGGTCACTACTACACTGGGCGGAGACAGCATGGATGCACATCAGGTCCCACCCCTACCCTTCTCTGTTTCTCTCTGATGTCATCCTCCAGCTGGGCTTTTGTTGCATAGGATAAAAAGTCAACTTACTCTTTTCTGGCATAATCTAGCGAGTTGAGGGTTAATAAAGCACGCTGGGTTGGGAATCTGAAAAAGCGGGGATTTGATTAGAAAAATGGCCCCACCTTTGGATCTTATTCATTGATGCTTATCGTTTTTACTATACAGTGGGCTACTGCAAACATTACTGCGCTTCCATCATTGTGCAGCGCTCGGGTTAGAGTCAGGCTTAGTAAAGTGAATATGTGAACTGAAACGTGTTGAGTGAAGCGCGGCGGGCTTTGTTCGGTGGTCCTCCATCAGGCAGTCAATGAATGACGCGACATCGCAAACAACAGTTGGCTTCCAATAAGATCGTTGGTCTATTACAAGCGGCATATCACAACCAGCGTCTTTTCATCCACGCTTATCTTACCTTTTGCTGTCTTCTGGCCATGTCCGTGGGCTGTTTGGCGTTGAACGGATAAGCGATGCAGCGCATCACGAACACGTAAAGCTGAAGTCGCTTTTTCCTCTCGTCCTCCTCTCTCTGCATGTTTTCTAAGTCCTCTTTTTCCTTGTCGCTGCCCAAAGACGGGCTGGGGCTGGAGGGCCGGGCCCCTCCGCTCCCGCGGGGCCGGGGCTGAGCCCCCCCGCGGCCGGGGCCGGGGCCGGGGCCGGGGGCGGCTCGGCCCGGGGGCGGCTGAGCCCCGGCCAGGCTCTGCGGGGCCGCCGCTTCCGTTCGCTCCACCTCCAGGATCACTTCCCCTTCTTCTTCGCTAGAAGATGGATCCAACATGACAATACGTCTGAGAGACTATGCAACTGCACAAGTCGAAGAAATGAGCAGCTTCCGTGACAAACACGGAGGCAAAGATTCAACGAGTTGTGAGAGCCGCTGGAGACACAATTCCCGTTTTAAGAGACGCACACCCTGTTGCCTCTCAACAAAAGCAAAGGCAAACAGCAACACACACACACACGAAAAACAATAAAGTGGAGCCACTTGCGAAACTGAAAAAAGAGAAAAATGAAAGTAATGTTCTCTGCTGCCTGTGTGATTTCCAAGCTTTCTAACTCCACAAGTGAGCGACAGGTTGGACGGATTGAAGAAGAAAGCAGAGACCGAAAAAAAGGAGGAAACGAGGAAGAGGAAGAGGAAGAGGCAGGGCTTGGAGCTGACCGCGGTGCTGAAACTGATCAGCGGCAGTTAGACGACCACCTGATGATCCACCTGATCATCTGCTGTCCCTGACCGGAAACCACACTCTTTGCCTTTCAGAGTAAAGGCCAAATTCATGAAAAAATGATATGGGGAGGAGAGATTACAACATGTGCTCAACAATTTATCATGAGAAACGTTTTCCTTAACCATCCTTGACTTTCAGAGTCGAGGATAACATAATTATCGAACAAAATATGTTATTTTTCATGTAAAACACAAACTAAATATTGTAAACCATTCCATTTATGCCACTTTTAAAAAGAGTGACTCAAAGATCTATTCATGATTTACTGAATTGAAAGAAGATAATTTTGATTTTTGTAATATGCTGGAGATTTAAGCTCTTAAAAACTGTTTCCAATTTTCTGTACCCACTCAGAACACTTTGAGGACAGTGGAGCCTGTCCCACTTGTGATTGGGTGAGAGGCAGGCTATGCTGGTCATCTGTCCATCAGAGGGCCACACAAAGACAAAGAACTATACATTCCTATGGACAGTCTCAAATTAACCAAACATGCATATTTTTGGACTGGGATATAGACTAGGTACGGTGGCCCAGAGGTGTCAACACTTAAACAAAAGCCACAACATAAATTTAAAAGCCGCAACACCAATACAAACGCCGAAACACTAATATAAAAGCCACAACACAAATACAAAAGCCACAACGGAAATAGCCGCAACGGAAATATAAAACCACAACGGAAATAATGTAACACAAGAAAAAGCAGTCCCACCAAAAAAAAGACGCAGCTTTGCTTGCGGACTCACAAGCAAATATCGCCTGTTTGATAAGTAAGTGCAACGTTTTTCTTTAGTTATATGTGATGTGATGCAGGTGTACCGTTATACCAGAAGGCGGGTTTACTGACAACTGGAAGTTTGTTAACCCTGTGAAGAGAAAAACATTGCATTTAAGTTTGAGAGTCAGTGGTTACCATGGAAACGAGTCAGACAATTTCAGACAACTTGCATTACTTAGCTACATTATGGTGCATAAAACTAAGAATTTGTGACGTTATGGTGCATAAAACTGAGAATTTATTGCTCAGAAGTTATAACTGAAAATGTATTGTATACTTTGGTCAAACTGTTTAAATCGACTCCTTAGACTCATTGAGTTATTTACAGTTTGCGTCTTTTTTAAAGCAACCTTTTCATTTGTGTGTCACAGATTGTGAATGAGACTTAGAGACTTAGACTTAGACAGTACTTTATTGATCCCTTGGGAAGACTCCCTCAGAAAATTAAGGTTACCAGCAGCTTAAAGGGCAAAAAGTATTAAGTTAGAATTAAATTAAGCAAAAAAATAAAAAAATAAAAAAATAAAAATACTAAAAATACAGATTAAGTACAGTGTATGTAATATCTCTTCCCCCTGTCCTGTGTCACCTCCTCGCCCCCAGTGAGGCGTTGTACATTTTGATGGCGTGGGGGACAAAAGAGTTCTTAAGTCTATTGGTCCGGCACTTGGGAAGCAGCAGTCTGTCCCTGACCAGCTCCTCTGGCTGCTGATGACGGTGTGCAGAGGGTGGCTGCTGTCGGCCATGATGTCCATCAGTTTGTTCAGTGTCCTGGCCTCTGCCACCGTCACCAGAGAGTCCAGTTTCATTCCGACCACGAGCCCGCCTGGTCAGTTTGTCCAGTCTGGACGTGTCCTTCTTGGATGTGCTACCTCCCCAGCACACCACGGTGTAGAAGAGGACACTGGCTATCACAGACTGGTAAAACATACACAGCAGTTTGCTGCAGATGTTAAAGGACCGCAGTCTCCTGAGGAAGTACATCCTGCTCTGTACCTTCCCGTACAGGTTGCTGGTGTGTTTTGACCAGTCCAGTTTGCTGTCCAACCACACCCCGAGGTACTTGTAGGAGTCCACGGCCTCTACCTCAGTTCCCTCTAGTACGAATGGTCTCGGCTTTGGTCTGGACCTCCCAAAGTCTATAACCAGCTCCTTTGTCTTAGAGGTGTTGAGCTCCAGGTGCTTTGTGTGGCACCAAAGGGCAAAGTCCCCCACCAGATGTCAGTACTCCTCCTCTCTGTCATCCCTGATGCATCCGACTATGGCTGTGTCATCAGCAGACTTTTGTATGTGACACAGCTCTGAGTTGAAGTGGAAGTCAGAGGAGTACAGGGTGAAGAGAAGAGGGGCCAGCACTGTGCCCTGGGGGGCTCCTGTGCTGCTGACCACAGTGTCAGACATGGTGTCCTTCAGCCTGACATACTGCGGCCTGTTGGTGAGGTAACTGTGGATCCAGGTGACCAGGTGCGGGTCCACTCCCATGCTGTGTAGTTTGTCCTGGAGCAGAAGGGGCTGGATAGTATTAAAGGCACTGGAGAAGTCCAAGAAAAGGATCCTCACTGTGCCCCTGCCCTTGTCCAGGTGGGAGTGGGCCCGGTGCAGCAGGTAGAGGATGGCATCCTCCACACCAACATCTGGCTGGTAGGCGAATTGCAGGCGGTCTTGAGCATGTTGCACCCGAGGTCTAAGGAGGCCGAGGAAGAGCCGCTCGAACGTCTTCATCAGGTGTGAAGTGAGTGCCACGGGCCGGAAGTCATTCAGCTCGCTGGGCCTGTTCTTCTTGGGCACTGGAACGATGCAGGATGTCTTCTAGAGGGTGGGCACTTCCCTTAGCCGCAGGCTGAGGTTGAAGATCCGCTGTAGCGGCTCTCCCAGTTCAGCAGCGCAGGTCTTCAGGAGTCTTGGACACACCTGGTCCGGCCCTGCTGTTTTCCTGGGCTTGAGCTTCCTCAGCTGTTCCCTGACCTGGTCTGTGGTGATGTGGGGCGGAGATTGTGCTGAGGTGTGCGGGGGGGTTGTCAGTGTTGTGTTGTCTGGGGGAGGTGTGTGGTGGGGAGGAAAGGTGGCTGCAGTGAGAGAGGGGGTTGGGGGGCATGGGCTGGTTGAACCTGTTGAAGAAGATATTTAGCTCGTTTGCCCTCTCCATTGTTCCCCCAACGGCTCTGGTTTTTGTGTTGAGACCAGTGATGGTCCTCACACCTTCCCAGACCTCCCTCATGTTGTTCTCTCTCAGCTTCTGCTCCACCTTTCTCCTGTAGCTGTCTTTTGCTTCCCTCACATACTGCTTCACCTCCTGCTGAGATTCCTTCATGGCCTCCCTGTCTCCTCTCCTGAAGGCAGCCTTCTTGTTGTTGAGGACAGTTTTAGGATAACAGCGGACTGTCTTAACAGGGGAGACCACATTTGCGCAGAAGTTCAGATAGTCCGTCAGGCAGTGTGTCAGCCCATCTATGTCCTCGCCATGCGCGTTGAACAGTACATCCCAGTCCGTGGTGTTAAAACAGTCTCTCAGGGCACTCTCCATCTCAGGGGACCACCTCCTGCTGGAGTGAGTTGTTGTAGGCTGCTTTTGGACCAGGGGGGTGTACAGTGGCTGTAGGTGGACTAGGTTGTGATCTGACTTCCCTAGTGAGGGGAGGGGTGTTGCTCTGTATGCATCCCTCACATTAGCATACAGGAGGTCGATTGTCCTGTTATTCCTTGTGGGGCAGTCAACAACTTGATGGAAAACAGCCAAAGTAGAGTCCAGAGTAACGTAGTTGAAGTCCCCAGAAATTATCACAAAAGCGTCAGGATGTTGTGTCTGTAGCCTTGCTGTGACAGAGTGGATTTTTTTGCAGGCAGTGACAGCATCAGCTCTTTGTGGGATGTAAACACAAATACAGATCACGTGACTGAACTCCCTCGGCAGATAGTATGGTCGCAGACTAACGGCTAGTAGTTCGAGATCCCGGCAACACCTCACAGACTTTACAGTGATATGTCCCGGGTTACACCATCGGTTGTTCACATACATGATAAGTCCCCCACCTTTTCTTTTCCCACTCGCTTTCATGTCCCTGTCAGCTCTCACAGCGGTGAATCCTTGCAGGTTCACGTTAGCATCCGGTACGAGGTGGTTTAGCCATGTCTCTGTGAAGATGAACAAGCTGCTCTCTCTGTAGATCCGCTGGTTGTTCAGTGCGGACAGCTCGTCAATCTTGTTCAGCAGCGAGTTAACAAAAGTCCCATGATTACGGTGGGAATCGATGGCTTGTAGCGCCTCCGGTTGTCCGCTAGTTCAGCCTTTAGTTTAGCTCCAGCCTTGCAGCCCCTCGGTCTCTTCCTCAACTCCGCCGGAATGTTGTGTCTTATGCCGGCTCTTCCCATTGTTCTAACGGCCAGCAGTTCCTCTCTCGTATAAGTTAGAAAAACGTCTCCTGGTTGCGAATTCAGGTCGGAATTATCCATCGAATAAATGAAGAGTACACACAGCCTCTTCTCAAGAGAGTAAAATCTTGGAAGAGGCAACTTAAAAAAGTTTTAAAAAGTTAAAAAGAGGTAAAAAACTAGAGAGCTACTGGAGAGGCAGCCGTCTCCACAGCGCCAGACCTGAGTACCTCAGGTGGTACATAATTGAAAGGAATCACAGTACAATCAAATAGGAGTTGTTTTTTGTTATTGCCGTTGTTGCTCAAAAGTAAATAAAATAACTGAGTGGTATAAAACAGGTGATTTATTTAAATGCTTAGTAGCTGACATAAATTGTACATTTAATTTCCTAATCAACCTGTTATGGCATTTCAGATTGAAGAATGGACTTGCTACATTGCAGTTTTTGACAGCCCAGTATCCTATGGCGTTGACTCCTGTCTTGTGCCATTTTGAGAAAAAGTTGTCGTTTGTGGACATCGAAAATCCTTTCCGACCAGAGCTCAGTCCAGATGGCAGCAACCAGAGGGCCCAGGAAAATGAGACAACAAGGTTCTGGTCCGACTACCTTCTTGTCTGTGAAGGTTTGTTTATTTGTCCCACATCACACTAATTACAATGAAAATGAACTACTTACTGTATGTCTCAGTTTTGGTATCTATTTCTACGTTCAGAACATAACAGTCAGGTGACCCTGGAGGATGTCCTTATGTTTGCCATAGCTGTGCCATTCATTCCTCCTGCTGTTGTTGGCTCTAAGCTTGTCACCCTGGAGGAGGTGGTGGAGGACAGAATGCTTTCAAAGCTGCTGTCCATCATGGACACTCTCACCCCCTCCACAAAACTCTGGACAGGCTGAAGAGCAGCTTCAGCAACAGACTCAATCAACCCCGCTGCTCTAAAGAACGATATGGGAAATTGTTCCTACCTACGGCAATAAGACTCTACAACTTATTTACCCAAGTCACAGCATAACTGGACTGGTCACAGGACTGCACATTATTTATTTTTACTTGTACAATACTGTATCCCACTACCGTACTGGGACGGCAACCACATTTCCCTTTGGGGATAAATAAAGTAATCTATCTATCTATGGACCCGCAGCCATGTGTTGAATTTCTTCAAACTTCAAAATTGCTTATGGCAAAAACATGTGCCAACACTTTAAAGCTGCCACTCTTGGACAGCTACATTACATTCATATGAACTTTGAAATGAAGAATTCCCCAGGCTTTGGATGCCTTTAGTCAGCATGCTGCTGTTGGTATCTTGGGCCAGATATGATCTTTAAAGGTTTTGGGTTTCACTTGTGTGGGTTATATGTTTGTGTCTGTGTGTGTATATACTGTATATATTAGTTCTACTGCATTTGTAGTTTGGTCTGAAAGAAAACACGTATCAATGATATTGTTTTTTAAGCAGCAGTCGCTGTATTGCTTGTTAAAATAAACAAAACTTGAATGACTTTTCTGTTTACATTGTGTTTAAAGTTATGAAAAGGGTTGTTGTTTATTTTACAGTCTTAACATTTTATAGGTCGGCCGTGTTCTTCATAGTTATGTAAATTTGTACAGCAGCTTCCCATTGAAGAGGTGATGACAAACCATTTTGTCGCCGCAGTTCTTCAAAGCCATTTTCCTGTTTGTCATTATCATCACTTTGAGTTCCTGCATGAGAGTGTTTAACTGGCTCAGAGCTTGTGTAGATGCAGGGAATCCGCCCATTTCTGTTGTTGAATCTTAGGAGTTACAAAAAAAGTCCACATTTACTGACAGTTGCAAAAATTAAGCTTATCTCCATATCTGTTTCTTGTATCTATCCTTATGAAATACAAGAAAATTCAAATAGATGTACGTATGCTTTCTAATAAAAAGCACTATCCAATTTATAGATGAAACTTTGTTTCATCTATATTTACTGAATTCAATTCAATTCAATTTTAATTATATAGCGCCGCATCACAACAACAGTTGTCTCACAGGGCTTTCCAAACAGAGCAGGTCAGACCCTACTCTGAAGTTAATTACACAAACCCAACAATTCCCACCATGAGAGGCAGCCAACAGTCACACAAAGACTAGATGAAAAATGGTAATGATATTAATACTTATGATAATGGTAGAAGTTATGACGGAAACAGAGCAGGAACACGGGGGCAGCAGGAAACTCCCAACCACAGATCCAGACTCCACAGCTCTAGGAACATCTGCAGGAAGTGATAGGAGGAGACTCCCAACCACAGATCCAGGCCCCACAGCTCCAGAGCCAGGAATATCTGCAGAAAGTGTTAGGAAGAGAGAGGAGAGAGAAGGGGGACGAGAAAGCACACGACTACGGGGAAGGGAGAGAGTCCAGTTAGTAATGGAATGAGGTTGCACCAGGAGGGAGAGAGAAAAGGAGAGGGGAGCTCGCTGCATCATGGGAAATCCCCCGGCAGTCTAGGCCTATAGAGGAAGGAGAGGTGCATCATGATGCATCCCCCGGCAGTCTAGGCCTATAGCAGCACAACCAGGGGTGGACTTACCCTAACTGTAAGCTCTATCATAAAGGAAAGTCTTAAGCCTACTTTTGAATATAGATACGGTGTCTGCCTCCCGGACCCAAACTGGAACCTGGTTCCACAAAAGAGGACTCTGATAGCTGAACGCTCTAGCGCCCATTCTAGTTTTCAAGACTCTAGGAACTGCCAGTAACCCTTCATTCTGGGAGCACAGTTCTCTGGTAGGGCAGTAAGGTACTCTTTAAGATAAGATGGGGCCTGACCATGAAGAGCTTTGTACGTAAGGAGAAGGATTTTAAATTCTATTCTGGATTTAACAGGAAGCCAGTGCAGAGAAGCCAAGACAGGAGAAATATGATCTCTTTTCCTGGTTCCTGTAAGAACACGTGCTGCAGCATTCTGGATCAGCTAAAGAGTCCTAATGGACTTTTTTGAAGACCCTGATAGCAGGGAATTGCAGTAATCCAGCCTAGAAGTAACAAATGCATGGAGTAATTTTTCTGCATCATTTTTACACAGGATGCTCCTAATTTTTGCGATATTACAAAGGTGAAAGAAGGCGGTTCTTGAAATTTGCTTAATGTGAGAGTTAAACGACATGTCCTGATCAAAGATAACTCCAAGATTTCTCACAGTGGTGCTGGAGGCCAGGGCGATGCCATCCAGGGAAACTATATCTCTAGATAATGCGTCACGAAGGTGTTTATGCCCTAGAACAATATCTTCAGTTTTAGCCGAGTTTAACATTAGAAAATTACACGTCATCCAGGTTTTAAAATCCTGAAGACACATTTGAAGCTTAGCTAACTGATGAGTTTCATCTGGCTTGATCGATAGATATAGCTGAGTATCATCTGCATAGCAATGAAAGTTGATAGAGTGTTTCCTGATAATATTACCTACAGGAAGCTGTAGTTTTCATCGCTAACATGCACAAACTGAAACCGATCTGATAAATAGGACCTAAACCAACTTAGAACGGCTCCTTTAATGCCAATTAAATGTTCCAGTCTCTGTAGTAGGATCTGATGGTCAATGGTGTCAAAAGCAGCACTAAGATCTAATTAAACCAAGACGGAGACGAGTCCTTTGTCTGACGCCATTAGGAGGTCATTAGTAATTTCCACCAGTGCTGTCTCTGTGGTATGATGAGCTCTAAATCCTGACTGAAAACCCTTAAACAAGCTATTGCTATGTAGATAGTCACACAGCTGTTTGGCTACTGCTTTCTCTAGGACCTTGGACAAGAATGGAAGGTTGGATATAGGTCTATAGTTGGCTAAGACATCTGGGTCCAGGTTAGGCTTTTTCAAAAGAGGTTTAATTACAGCTACTTTAAAGTACTGTGGCACATTGCCTGTTAATAAGGACAGATTGATCACGTCTAGCAGAGAAGTACCGATTAAGGGTAGGACTTCTTTAAGCAACCTAGTCGGGATGGGGTCCAAGAGGCAAGTTGAAGGTTTGGATGAACAAATGATTGAAGTTAGTTGACAAAGATTGAGGGAAGCAAAACAGTCAAAACGTATAACTGGTTCTGGTCCTACAGTTACTGAGTTTAAAGATAAGTCGATGCTAGTTGAGGGCAAGTCTTGGTGGATTTTGTTCCTGATAGCTAGAATTTTATCGTTAAAGAAGCTCATGAAGTCATGGCTAGTGAGAGCTATTGGAGTACTTGATTCAATAGAGCTGTGGCTCTCACTCAGCCTGGCAACAGTGCTGAAAGGAAACCTGGGATTGTTCCTATTTTCTTCAATTAAAGACGAGTAATACGCTGCTTTGGCATCACGGAGGGCCTTCCTATGAGCTTTAAGACTATCTTGCCAAGATTAACGAGAGTTTCCGAGACATACAGTCATGGCCAAAAGTATTGAGAATCAAACAAATATTATATTTTCACATGATCTGCTGCCCTCTGGTTTTCATGTGTGTATGTCAGATGTTGTCATCACATACAGAAATACAATCAATGCTTGAATTTTGTCAGAATTCCTAGGTTTTCATTTTTCCACCTGTCTCTTGATGATTGACCACAAGTTTTCAATGGGATTAAGATATGGGGAGTTTCCAGGCGATGGACCCAAAATCTCCATGTTTTGTTCCCTGAGCCAGTTAGATATCACCTTTGCTTTATGGCAAGGTGCTTCATCATGCTGGAAAGGGCATTGTTCATCACCAAACTGCTCTTGGATGGTTGGGAGAAGTTGCTCTCGGAGGACATTCTGGTGCCATTCTGTTAGAAAGCCAAGTTATTTTCTGTTTGAAATTGTTTAGTATATTTTCTCTTCGGTTAGTTTCCATCTGTCTGACGCTCCTGAACGCACCATAGGCGTTCCGACACAGCTGATTACACCGCACCTGTGTATGAGATGCGTAAATGTTTATTGCTTGTCTGCTACCACCGTGTATAGCTTGTCATTCTGTCCTTTATACTTATATATCCGAACCATAGTGGACTATTGGTGCGTACATGACAAAAGGTGAGAGTAACGGCATTTCATTGTGGTGTATGGTGCCCTTGATTATTGTGTATTTGAAGTGGCAAAGGCTAATACTGCCACAACGCTTAGATACTAGGCTGATTCTTGCCGTGTGGTTGTTTACAGTCATGCCTCATTACAGAATATATTCCTTTTTGTTGATATATTTATGTATATTATTTATTTATGTTGCATTGATTATTGTTTGTATTTCTTTATAGAACCACCAATGTCTAAGTAAAGCTGATCAGATCAGACGTCTGCCTCCGTGTCTTTTAACGGGGACACACCCCATACCTCTTGGCCGCTCTAACACCAGCAATTTTAGGGAGAACACTAACGTTCTCCAATTTACATTCTTTATTCATGGCTGTGTTTTTAGGTAAAACTGTGAGAGAGCAGACTCCCTAGGCTGAGAGGCAACCCCACACATGAATGGTTTCAGGATGCTTTACAGTTGGCATGAGACAAGACTGGTGGTAGCGCTCACATCGTCTTCTCTGAACAAGCTGTTTTCCAGATGTCCCAAACAACTGGAAAGGGGGTTCATCAGAGAAAATTACTTTACCCCAGTCCTCAGCAGTCCACCCCCTGTACATTTTGCAGAATATCAGTCTGTCCCTGATGTCTTTTCTGGAGAGAAGTGGCTTATTTGCTGCCCTCCTTGAGACCAGGCCTTGCCCCAAGAGTCTCGGCCTCACAGTGCATGCAGATGCACTCACACCCTAACCCTAACCCTAACCCTATATAACCCTAACCCTCACACCTGTCTGCTGCCATTCCTCAGCTAGCTCTGCACTGCTGCTAGCCCGATCCCACAGCTGAAACACTTTTAAGAGACGGTCCTGGCGCTTGCTGGTCTTTCTTGGGCGCCCTGGAGCCATTTTGGCAACATTGACGTTGAAATGTGTTTTGGGGGATAAAGTTAATTTTCTAGGAAAATATTGACTTTGCAATTAATTGCTGTTATGCTGAACACTCTTTTTAACATTCTTGAGTATATGAAAATTGCCGTTATAAAAACTGAAGCAGTAGACTTTGTAAATATACATTTGAATCATTCTCAAAACTTTTGGCCATGACTGTACATTCCATATGACATACCAAGCCCCTCTGAAGTAAAACAAATCATATGGCATTTTATACCCCTCCCTGAGTCTGAGGTAAGGAGTAAAGTATGTCTCTCATCATAGAGAAACAAAGGATAGCATGCAAGTTAGTAGTGACACAGCAGCCTGATAACATACGAATACGCCATTTACATTACCAAATAATGACAGTCAGTCATTAATTTTCTGACATATGAAGGAGCATAACCTTTCCATTTAGTGATGATTGGACCACCTTGTTATCTATAGGAATATTAATCATGAAGGTAATGCTGGCTGTTCATAGTCTCATCTAAACTGACATTTAATCACAGTTTTGACTGAATATTAATCAAAAAGCTATTTTTAAAAGGGAAAAAAAATATTAATCTTCTGGCAAATCATCAAAAATGGGTGCTGTGACTAAAAGACAAACAGTTCACCCCTGTTAAAATTTCTTATGAGCAACAGCAAGTTATTATTTTCCTCCCAAATAATCTCTGGTTACTCAGCCTAATCATTGGATGACTACATGCTCTGTTTGATGTTATTGTGGCCTTTGTCACATCAGCTTTTGATGTTACTGTTACCATAGTGATGTCCCTGCCAGCAGCTTCAGCAACATTCAACATTCCAGCTACATTCAGCTCCAAAACACTTAGACCAGCTTGCTGTGACCCAGAGTCAAACCGGAGCTGCTGTGGCCACCACACAGAGTACTGACCACTACACCAACAGCCTCTGGCTCATTTCTGTTGTGTCTGGAGTTAAGAGGCTGCTAAAGGCAGTGCTGGGAAAACTGGAACATCTGATGGACAGAAATATCTTGAATCCAGCAGCTGAGTAAATACAGGAGAAGGAAAAGGTGAAGAAAAGGGGCTTTCTGTGTGAACAATGGATGTTTTTTAGGTAATCAGCATCATAACTCAGTCCAAGAAGCTCTCTGAGCACAGAGCAGCTCTGCTGATGTTCTGGAGCTGAAAGGAGATGATGCAGAGCAGCCTCATGTTCACTGCACAGCTATGATGAAGCAAAGGGTGAAACTTTACACATTTAAAAACAATTGGTTTTCTTTTTAGCTCTGTTGAAACAGTGGTTTTGGTTTGTTCTTCCTTTTGTCCACACAAACACCAGAAACACTCACAGGCACCACACTCGCATCCAGAGCTGGTCCAGCTGTTCCCGGCTCTGCTTCCAGTCTGTCTCTCCAGGTCCAGCATGCTACTGTTTTTATACAAGGGGAGAGTGATTAGCCAACTGATTGTAGGTGTTCTGTTTTACTGAACTTGGTGGTCATTTAAAGACCAAATCCAGGGACATAAGCTTCATATACTGCCTAAGGGAAAGTCAATAAACACATACTGCAGTTACACAATGTGGCCACTGGGTGTCTCTATTCACCACAAACATTATGGAGGGAGACAACTGTCAAAAGTTTTATTTGTATTCTTACATCCACAGAAATGTTGAACATAAACTCTGCGGCTGTTTGTGCAGAAGCTAATGCAGACTGCCTCCAAAAGGGGAGTCCCTCTGATAACCAGCAAATAGTTATTTTCAGATGATGATGTGGTTTTTGGTTATTATTTAATGAACAGAGTCAGTCATATAAACCCAGCTCACTGCATTCACTGGGGATGGAAACTGTGTCCTGCACAGCGTTCTGTTTACTGAATCAGGAGCAGAATCGGGTTCCATTAGTCCCACCTGTGACCTCATCAGACATTTGTCCACTTGGAGCCACAAACCTGAATTTGTGTCCACAATAGGGTTGTCACGATACTAAAATGTTCAACTCGATACCGATACTCAGGAAAATACTCGATACTCGATACCATTTTCGATACCACAAGGATAAAAACAAAGACCCCAAAATTTAACTGAATTTTGACAGGTTAGTGTCTTTCATTTGAAACTGACCTGTTACTGATGTTATCGTGGCTGGTGGCCCGAATTAATTACCCTAATCCTGACCCTAATCCTAACTCTAACCCTGACCCTAACCCTCCACCTTTCATAATTGTGAGAAACCATTTTGGGGTTAAACTTGTTTGGACTTATTGTACAAACCTATTTAACATCCACTATTTTTAACATAATATTATGGATAGAGTTTAATTAAGTGTTTGAAAGATTAATTTCACTATTTTTAAATTAATGTCTATATTGCCATGAGGCATTACTATTTTCTTGCCTGGGATTTCCCTTTTGGTGACGTAATCAAAATGGCCGATTTGGATGTGGGCTGAGACGGATATGTACTTGATTAATGGTAGCATGTTTTTATTAGCCATTAGCCGCAGCTAGCAGTTCAAGGCTAACGTCACGTTAATGATCATAAACAACGTAAATAAATACATAAATAAATCTGAAAGAAGGGGACGGCAGGTCAGCGTCGCGCGCGCGCTTGCGCGAGCTCGCGCGGACTCGCACGGGCTCGCGCGGTGGTATCGATACTTTTGAAAATGAGTATCGTATCCGGATACAACATTTTAGTATCGATACTTTTTTAAGTATCGATACTTTTGACAACCCTAGTCCACAACAGTTCAGACTTTAGAATTTAGAGTTGTGTTCACAATGATTTAGACTCCCACTCACACAGAAACAGTTCTAACCTGCACAGTTTCTCAGACTCAGGCTTCTGTGTCTTTTGTGTTAATTTCTGTGGACCACAGATCTGTGAATAGGAACAGGAAGCTCTCTGAATCCATACAAAGGAGCCATAAAGCTGACAGCAAAGGCCACACGGGTCTCTGACTGTGTGGAAATCCAAACTCTGTGTGATGCTGTAGATGAGTCTCTGGCCTTTTTCATGGCTATGCAGGAAGACGTCTCCTTCCATGTCATCCCTCCTAAAAGCAGATCAGTCCTGGCTCTTCAGCCTGCCCCAGAACAATGGCTCGTACTGGCTCTGCTTCTGCCTGGGACCATTCAGACAGTAACAGACCTCCAAGTCTTTGTCTTTGTGCCTCAGAAAGGAGACGTTTACAGGTAGTGAAGAAAGATCAGAGTGATGTTTCCCCCAGCATGAGCAGGGAGGCTCTGATAGCCTGAAAGGAAAAGAACATCAGAGTCCTGACTCTGATCTCCATCATCACCAGAGAAGGTGTCCCACAGTCTGAAACATGGTCCTGGAACCTCTCAGGTTCTTCTGGTCCACATGGAGATGAACAGCCTGCTGACATGAACACGCTCACAGGGTTTGAAGTGTTTAGATATTATTTTCTCCCTCTGTCCCGTTCGTCCTCTGACTGATTGAGGGAATTGATAGAATTACACCATGTTGGTTGGTTTCAAGAAACCGTCAGATATTAACATTTGGTTTATATTTGTATGAACCCCCCCTCCACAAAAGAAGCCCCAATCAAAGCGGAACTTCATGAAAAGGTAGCTAGCATCATGATGAGATAGCTTCTTTAATAAATAGATGTATTATTGTAGAACGCTCTAGTATCATTATCATTAATCAACATGAGTCTATGCTTTGAATGTAATGAGGGAAAACACAGATTCCTGAATCTTTCTGAATATTCAGAGCTGTGTTTTCCCTCCACCTACAAGCATGCATGGAATAGTGTAGAAACCAGGAGCCAGAGAAACCAGTGCGTTTGTTCTCTGGCTGAGGGGTTAGATAATGTGTTCACTGGGTTTTATGCAGGTGTGCTCTATATGGAAGCTCACAGCTTCTGAAGTTTTAGATCCACTAAGTAAAAAAGGAGAAACCCAGCAGGGAGAGCTGGCTGACCTGACCAAAGAAAAAGGGGATATTGTGTGCATATGTGTAGATTATTACTACTGTTGTTATCTATGCTGTATACTGTCATTATATACTGTGATATACTATCATTATGATTATATATATAATGTATATGATTACATTACATACTATATGTGCTGTACTATTATTATTAGCATAAACTGTTTGGTTCCAATAACATTACCCTCATATCATCAGTACTTCCAGCATCATCAAACCTTACTTATCTTCTTTTATCCTTTCTAAGTGTCCTTGTCCTACTCTGTGTTTTATCTTGTTGTTGTATTTTTCCACCTCAGTGTTGGAGATGAACTCCCTTGAGGACTCACAAACAGCCCCAAGGAGCAGAGGTGTCTCCAGGGCTTTGTTCTTTGTGGATCTCTGGGCTTCAGCTCTCAGCCTAAAGGCTTCTTCTGTCTGACTTGCTGATAGAGCTTCTGGGAGGAGGGACAAGCTGCTCTGGAAGTGCTGGGAAGGCCACACCTGAACCCCCCCCTGCTTATGGTGGATTTTTCCTGTTGAACAGTAAGCTCATCTGCTCCTCTCTGTCCAAACGCTGCGTCCCTTCCCTCTGAGAGCAGGCTGAACCGCTGAGTCAGGGCCTGAGGAGCTGGCTCTGCTCTCTGCTCCTGCTGTCTGCTCTCTCCTTTAGAGGTCCTCACACTCTCTGCTGCTCTGCACTGGCTGAGCAGCGCTGCAGGGTTTGTGTTTGGATGCTTTGCCCCCCCACTCTGAGCTGGTGATAAGGAAGCCTTCAGCTTTACAGGAACACACTCATACAGTGTGCTTCCCCCCCCCATCCCCCCCCCCCCCCCACACCCCC
>CAJRST010033334.1:21089056-21101977 GCA_907169785.1 Menidia menidia | reverse complement strand
CTAACACCAGCAATTTTAGGGAGAACACTAACGTTCTCCAATTTACATTCTTTATTCATGGCTGTGTTTTTAGGTAAGACTGTGAGAGAGCAGACTCCCTAGGCTGAGAGGCAACCCCACACATGAATGGTTTCAGGATGCTTTACAGTTGGCATGAGACAAGACTGGTGGTAGCGCTCACCTCATCTTCTCTGAACAAGCTGTTTTCCAGATGTCCCAAACAACTGGAAAGGGGGTTCATCAGAGAAAATGACTTTACCCCAGTCCTCAGCAGTCCACCCCCTGTACATTTTGCAGAATATCAGTCTGTCCCTGATGTCTTTTCTGGAGAGAAGTGGCTTATTTGCTGCCCTCCTTGAGACCAGGCCTTGCCCCAAGAGTCTCGGCCTCACAGTGCATGCAGATGCACTCACACCCTAACCCTAACCCTAACCCTATATAACCCTAACCCTCACACCTGTCTGCTGCCATTCCTGAGCTAGCTCTGTACTGCTGCTAGCCCGATCCCACAGTTGAAACACTTTTAAGAGACGTCCTGGCGCTTGCTGGTCTTTCTTGGGCGCCCTGGAGCCATTTTGGCAACATTGACGTTGAAATGTGTTTTGGGGGATAAAGTTAATTTTCTAGGAAAATATTGACTTTGCAATTAATTGCTGTTATGCTGAACACTCTTTTTAACATTCTTGAGTATATGAAAATTGCCGTTATAAAAACTGAAGCAGTAGACTTTGTAAATATACATTTGAATCATTCTCAAAACTTTTGGCCATGACTGTACATTCCATATGACATACCAAGCCCCTCTGAAGTAAAACAAATCATATGGCATTTTATACCCCTCCCTGAGTCTGAGGTAAGGAGTAAAGTATGTCTCTCATCATAGAGAAACAAAGGATAGCATGCAAGTTAGTAGTGACACAGCAGCCTGATAACATACGAATACGCCATTTACATTACCAAATAATGACAGTCAGTCATTAATTTTCTGACATATGAAGGAGCATAACCTTTCCATTTAGTGATGATTGGACCACCTTGTTATCTATAGGAATATTAATCATGAAGGTAATGCTGGCTGTTCATAGTCTCATCTAAACTGACATTTAATCACAGTTTTGACTGAATATTAATCAAAAAACTATTTTTAAAAGGGAAAAAATTATTAATCTTCTGGTAAATCATCAAAAATGGGTGCTGTGACCAAAAGACAAACAGTCCACCACTGTTAAAATTTCTTATGAGCAACAGCAAGTTATTATTTTCCTCCCAAATAATCTCTGGTTACTCAGCCTAATCATTGGATGACTACATGCTCCGTTTGATGTTATTGTGGCCTTTGTCACATCAGCTTTTGATGTTACTGTTACCATAGTGATGTCCCTGCCAGCAGCTTCAGCAACATTCAACATTCCAGCTACATTCAGCTCCAAAACACTTAGACCAGCTTGCTGTGACCCAGAGTCAAACCAGAGCTGCTGTGGGCACCACACAGAGTACTGACCACCACACAGAGTACTGACCACTACACCAACAGCCTCTGGCTCATTTCTGTTGTGTCTGGAGTTAAGAGGCTGCTAAAGGCAGTGCTGGGAAAACTGGAACATCTGATGGACAGAAATATCTTGAATCCAGCAGCTGAGTAAATACAGGAGAAGGAAAAGGTGAAGAAAAGGGGCTTTCTGTGTGAACAATGGATGTTTTTTAGGTAATCAGCATCATAACTCAGTCCAAGAAGCTCTCTGAGCACAGAGCAGCTCTGCTGATGTTCTGGAGCTGAAAGGAGATGATGCAGAGCAGCCTCATGTTCACTGCACAGCTATGATGAAGCAAAGGGTGAAACTTTACACATTTAAAAACAATTGGTTTTCTTTTCAGCCCTGTTGAAACAGTGGTTTTGGTTTGTTCTTCCTTTTGTCCACACAAACACCAGAAACACTCACAGGCACCACACTCGTATCCAGAGCTGGTCCAGCTGTTCCCGGCTCTGCTTCCAGTCTGTCTCTCCAGGTCCAGCATGCTACTGTTTTTATACAAGGGGAGAGTGATTAGCCAACTGATTCCAGGTGTGCTGTTTTACTGAACTTGGTGGTCATTTAAAGACTGAATCCAGAGACATAAGCTTAATATACTGCCTAAGGGAAAGTCAATAAACACATACTGCAGTTACACAATGTGGCCACTGGGTGTCTCTGTTCACCACAAACTTTATGGAGGGAGATAACTGTCAAAAGTTTAATTTGTATTCTCATATCCACAGAAATGTTGAACATAAACTCTGCTGCTGTTTGTGCAGAAGCTAATGCAGACTGTCTCCAAAAGGGGAGTCCCTCTGATAACCAGCCAATAGTTATTTTCAGATGATGATGTGGTTATTGGTTATTATTTAATGAACAGAGTCAGACATATAAACCCAGCTGACTGCATTCACTGGGGATGGAAACTGTGTCCTGCACAGCGTTCTGTTTACTGAATCAGGAGCAGAATCAGGGTTCCATTAGTCCCACCTGTGACCTCATCAGACATTTGTCCACTTGGAGCCACAATCCTGAATTTGTGTCCACAGCAGTTCAGACTTGGTGGTCATGGAAATTAGAGCTGTGTTCACAATGATTTAGACTCACACTCACACAGACACAGTTCTAACCTGCACAGTTCCTCAGACTCAGGCTTGTGACAGCAGAACGTTGTGTTTGTGTGTTTTTGGTGTTCATTTCTGTGGACTACAGATCTGTGAGTAGGAACAGGAAGCTTTGACAGCTTTCTGACTCCATACTAAGGAGCCATTAAGCTGACAGCAAAGGCCACACGGGTCTCTGACTGTGTGGAAACCCAAACTCAGTGTGATGCTGCAGATGAGTCTCTGGCCTTTTTCAGGGCTCTGCAGGAAGACGTCTCCTTCCATGTCACCCCTCCTCAAAGCAAAGCAGCCTGTGTTGTTCAGGGTCTCAGTGAAGGCTCCAGCTTTTATCTGACAGTCCTGCTCTTCAGCCTGCCCCAGAACAATGGCTCCTGCTGCCTCTGCTTCTGCCTGGGACCATTCAGACAGTAACAGACCTCCAAGTCTTTGTGTTTGTGCCTCAGAAAGGAGACGTTTACGGGTAGAGAGGGAAGATCAGAGTGATGTTTCCCCCAGCATGAGCAGTGAGGCTCTGAAAGCCTGAAAGGAACAGAACATCAGAGTCCTGACTCTGATCTCCATCATCACCAGAGAAGGTGTCCCACAGTCTGAAACATGGTCCTGGAACCTCTCAGGTTCTTCTGGTCCACATGGAGATGAACAGCCTGCTGACATGAACATGCTCGCAGGGTTTGAAGTGTTTAGATGATATTTTCTCCCTCTGTCCAGTTCATCCTCTGACTGATTGAGGGAATTGATAGAAATACACCATGTTGGCTGGTTTCAAGAAACCGTCAGATATTAACATTTGGTTTATATTTCTATGAACCCCCCCTCCACAAAAAAAACCCCATTTAAAGAGGAACTTCATGATAAGGTAGCTAGCATCATGAGGAGATAGCTTCTCTAATAAATAGATGTATTATTATAGAAGGCTCTAGTATCATTATCATTAGTCAACATGAGTCTATGCTTTGAATCTAATGAGGGAAAACACAGATTTTTGAAAATTTCTGAATGTTCAGAGCTGTGTTTTCCCTCCACCTACAAGCATGCATGGAATAGTGTAGAAACCAGGAGCCAGAGAGCCCAGTGCCTTTGCTCTCTGGCGGAGGGATTAAACAATGTGTTCACTGGGTTTTATGCAGGTGTGCTCTATATGGAAGCTCACAGCTTCTGAAGTTTTAGATCCACCATGTAAAAAGGAGAAACCCAGCAGGGAGAGCCTGCTGACCTGACCAAAGAAAAAGGGGATATTGTGTGCATATGTTGTTATCTATACTGTCATTATATACTGTGATATACTATCATTATGATTCTATATATAATCTATATGATTATATTACATATTATATGTGCTGTACTATTATTATTAGCATACACTGTTTGGTTCCAATAACATTACCCTGATACCATCAGTACTTCCACCATCATCAAACATTACTCATCTACTTTTATACTTTCTAAGTGTCCTACTCTCTGTTTTATCTTGTTGTTGTATTTTTCCACCTCAGTGTTGGAGATAAGGGGGGGTGCATGGTAACTCCCTTAAGGACTCACAAACAGCCCCAGGAGCAGAGGTGTCTCCAGGGCTTTGTTCTTTGTGGATCTCTGGGCTTCAGCTCTCAGCCTAAAGGCTTCTTCTGTCTGAATGGCTGGGAGAGCTTCTGGGAGGAGGGACAAGCTGCTCTGGAAGTGCTGGGAAGGCCACACCTGAACCCCCCCCCCTCTGCTTAAGGTGGATTTTTCCTGTTGAACAGTAAGCTGATCTGCTCCTCTCTGTCCAAACGCTGTGTCCCTTCCCTCTGAGAGCAGGCTGAACTGCTGAGTCAGGGCCTGAGGAGCTATATATAAATATATATATATATATATACCATCCTTGAGATACTGCTGAGTTGCCGGCCGGTCTTTAAAGTGTGTTGAAAAACATGATCAAATCATGCATTATGCGTTACTCATACTAGTTCTCTACAGGGCTTAAACATGCCTTTAACATTTGAAGATACATCAAGCTGTCCTGATGACAGACCTTGACCAAAACATTTGCCTTTTTCTGTGCATGTACAGTTTTAAAAAATCGTAATAATTATTATTTATGACAATAAGCTGTACTGTTTGCCAACTCAGTCAAAAACCTTTGTAAATGGACACTGTGTTACAATTTAAACCGCTAGCAACTCTGCTAAGTATACCGATGTGTGTAACTAACGTTAGCAGGCTAATAACTGTTATATTTCTCAAGCCCAAATCATTTTCACTCGAACTGTAGGTCTCTTACTGATCTTGCATACTTTCTTCACACAAAAATGAAAACGTTCTGTAATGTTCATTTGACATCACGGGATGGATATTGCATAAACTAAATTGCACAAGACACATCTCTAACTAAAATTAAACAGGACTTATAACTAGTCAACGTTAAATTGAAGGTAGCCTACAAAACTTCTACCTTATCATGTAAAAAACTAATGGACCCAATAAACTATGTTGTCACATCAAATATCATAAATATTTCATCCAGCAGGGTCAACAATGTCATATTATGTATTTTTCACTTACTGATACTGAAAAATGACATTTATTGGGTCACAGGCAAAGTATATCAGCTGGGCTCTAACAGGCAAAAAGCTCTCTGTTTCTTTCAGCTTTAACCAGAGGCCATGCAGTACAGCCTGACTACAGCGACACTCTGTGGCAGTTTGGTGTAACTACAGCAGGAAAAAAGGAAGCCTGTGTTCAGTTTTCCTCCGTTTCAATCAGAATAGAAAGGAGTTCATGTTACTTTTAGAGCACAGACATGCACATGATGGCTTCAAATGGTGAGCTCAGCCCAAAACAGACTTTGTCTTTGAAAGCTTTGTTCAGATCAGGATCTGCTCAGGCTGAACAGACTGCTAAAGAATGGATCCACTTTTTTCAAATTAAAGCCAGGGTCCAGTTTCCTGTCGGGCTATAGAACTGAGTCTTTCTGCATTTTTCAGGTACTTACAAGCTTTCTGCTGCAGTTCTGCAACTCTTCTGGCTAAAGCTGTTGCAGAATGACCTCAGACTGAGTGGATAAGACCAGTTCCAGCTCTCTGCTCTCTCCATGTGGTCTCTGTCAGCAGAGGAGAGGGGGGAGTCCTGCAGGTTACCCCAAAGACTCCCTATCTCCCCTCCTCCCCGTTTATCCTTTCCAAATAAAATCACTATAGTTTACAACACAGACAGAATCTGCATAGATAGATAGAAGTTTGATAAAAATGAATATTTACAGTTAAGAGATTAGGTTATCTTTATTAACTCTTCAACTATCTGGATCTACATGCGTTTTCTAACCTGTTACCTGTCATTTTTCAATCATGTTATTCCTGTTTTGCCGTTGGTTGTTCAAATTCACCAGCCAATCACAGTGAAGTGTATTGGAAGGGGCGGGGTTACTGGCGTAGGTGCTGTGGGGAGCTAAGACAGGAGTAGTGGTGTGGAGCAATTCAGTTTTTATCTTGGACGTCATACAGACTAACTGCACGAGGTGAATATGATGTATATGCCTGTATTTTTCAATGTAATTTTCATAGTTTAGGGAAACTGTGTAAGACGGTTAGCGAAGTGCTAATTAGCGTTAGCATTTGGTTCTATTGGGCCTCTATGTCATAGCTGTAGCATTGTGATATTTCCCAAGCTAAAGAAAGTTAAGGCTAATTCAAAATGAGATAGTGTTCATAGTTTGGCTCAATTTGAATTTTTTTTAAGGAGACAGCCACTAGAGAAAGAGAGAGATCCCTGTAAAAAAATGATTAAAAGAGAAAAAAATATCTGACAGTGTAATAACATGTAAGATTAAAAAATATACTACTTATCATTTAAAAAATATTCAATTGTGTGCTGCTTTTAAGGATGAATATATGTAAAGTTGTATTTAAAAAAAATACTATTTACAGTTGATAAATCAATTCATCCAATTTTTTTTACGTTGAATTTTTCAAATATTTGAACTTAATCTAACCGACCTGTGGCGTGTCAATCATGTGATTTATATTTTGCCATTGGTTGTTCAAATTCACCAGCCAATCACAGTGAAGTCTCTGTGAATGGGCGGGCTTAGTGGCGCAGGTGCTGTGGGGAGCACAGGGCGCCAACTCAGAAGACAGAGACAGAGCGGAGAGACAGGAGGAATAGTGGAGTAGTAGTTTTAGCGTGGACGTCCACTACTTGTGGTTCTAATCAACTTTTTGTGACCTGCACGAGGTAATTAGGATGTACATGCCTCTATTTTATACTTTATTTGTCATAGTTTACTGAAATTGAACGTGTAAGACGGTTAGCGACCTGCTAATTAGCGTTAGCATTCATAGCTGGAGCATTGTGATATTCATGAGGCTAAAGCAAGCTAACGCTAATTCAAAATGAAATAGTGTTTGATACTCTGGCTCAATGGCGATTTTTTTTAAGGACATGGTTATTAGAGAGAGAGATATAGAAATGTTTTGAGGTTCAGTCCTGTCCTGCTGAGCTGCAGGATTCTTTGCTTCACCATTAGCTGCGTTAGCTCAGATTCAAGGTCATTGGGTTAGCTTGGATTCAAGGTCAGATTGTGTGAGGGCCCAAAGATAACATGTAGAGTTTTAAGTTGTTCATTCAAGAGTGATGTTTTGAAGATCATTTAAAGATTCTGAGCAGATGGTGTTTTTTTGGAGGGAACAGCTCCAGGACACACAGAAGGGCCTCACCTGTTCATCCATTCTTCATCTCTGATCAGCTGGACCATGGAAACCTAGCGGTGTTAACAAGTGGTTCAGTCTGATCAGGTGGTAAGTACATGTAACTTATTTACAACATGCTGGTGCTAATGATGATGCCACTGATGTTAATAATAATAATAATAATAAAACGGATGCTAGTGATTCTGGTGATGCTAATAATACTAATCATGTAGATGATAATGATAGTCATGATGTTAATGATTCTGGTGGTTGAAATGATGCTGGTCATTCTGATGACGTTAGTAGTGGTGCTGATGATGCTACATGTGTAGATGATGCTACTGATGTGAAACGAATTATGCTAGTGGTTTTATTGATGTTAGTGGTGCTGATGATGCTACTGATATTAAACGAATGATGCTAGTGGTTTTATTGATGTTAGTGGTGCTGATGCTAGTGGTGCTAATGATACAAAGCTCTGACATGGTGCTAACATTCAGTGCTATTAGGCCTGTATATTCTAGCTGTATCATTTTGGTGTTTTTCAAGCTAAAGAGAGCTAATGCTACTTCAACATGAAATGGTGTTCTATATTGAGTCTCAGTTGGATTCATATGCTTTAGGAAGGCGGTCACTGGAGAGAGATCCGGTTTTGGTCTGTCTGTGTTCAGGTGTGTCCTGTCTGGCTGACTTCACTTCCTCATTGTGACTCCATGTTTTCTTCCTCCATTGTACTTCTGCTAACCAAACCCGTGGGTTTGTGAGTACAAACACACACTCCACCTGCTTTTAGTTGGTGCTCATCTCTTAGTGAAGCAGCCATTACAGTTTTAGGTCTCACTGCACACAAGCTTCAAGAAACAGGCCAGAGAGGTTCAATATTATTGGTGTGTCATTGAGTGTATGTGAGCCCACAGATAACATAATGAGTTTTGAGTTGTTCATCCAAGAATATTGTTTTTAAAACGTATGAAACAAAAATAATGTTTATTAAAATTTCATCAATTATATGTGTATACCAGTAAGGGTTCAAGTATTATTTTTGTAGTTTTCTACATACTTTTATTGATACTGGTTTTTATTTTGAAAACCGGAAGTTTTATTTTGATAATACAGGAAGTGTGATGCTTAAAAAAGCGCATCTAGCTTAACCTCTTTAATTGACTCACGGAGCCCTGCTCTTTCACTCACGTGTGATGAGAAAAGAGAGGAAAAGGTATGAAAACCATATTTTTCTGTGTCAGTTAATGGTGTTAACTTTGTAAAAATCCTGTCTAGAGCGTGGATGAGCACAGAGGGAGAAAAGTTAGTGGGTAAACACAACACCATCCCTTGGTAAGATAGCTCTCACTTGTGTTAATTACTGTATGATCACATGTCATGTTGTTTCAATGATAGTGATTGAAAAACGTTATTTTGCACACTTTAAGTTAATTTACAGAAGATTTATGTTACTGTGTACATTTTATTTAATTAGTTAACCAAATATCTGCAGTAATGCACGCAGGGTTACTACAGTAAATTTATATTGCTTTACATGAAAGGTATTTGATTATAAATTGATCATTTCATAGGTTAAAGACAGTAAAAATGTTATTAATGTTAATTCTTGGAGCTTAAAGCAATGTATTTTGGTTTAAAATATAAAAATATGTTAAAAAGAGAGTTAAACAGAGATGTTGCATAAATGTAGAACAAAGTTTATGCATTTTACTTTGAAGCATAGTGTGCAATTCATTAGTAAGGTAATTTATTGGTTAAAGTGTGGCCAAATAATCACATTTCAATTTATGTTTTGTCTGTAATGGGTTAGAATGGAATTATTCAGACACGGTAATAATTGAAAGTCACCAAAGTAACTGTTATCTGCTTGTTCTACCTTTATACAGTTAATATTTGGAAAATGCATTTATAGTTGTACAACACTTTGATTATAATGAACGAGATGAATATATAAGAGTTTAGACTATGAACCTGTTTGTGCAGGTCAGGTCTTTTTGATGAATCCAAGAAAAGTGAAGATTCTATCCCTCATAACCAGGAAGGCAGATTCTCTGACCCGTTGATGCGAGCCTCCCAGCTTGAATCCAGAGTCTCCACACCCCCATACAGCGGACTACCAATCTGTTTATGGTATGATCGTGCCAGTCACTTTAACTGACACCAGCTTGAGTCTACCTGGAAAAGTGCACTTGGATGAATCTCTCAGCTCTACGAACCTAGTCTGTGACGTGTGCATACCTTGAAGTGGGTTACATATGCAACTTAAATTTACAGTAAATAGTCAATACTTTTGTTTTGTTAATAAGTACCTGTTAAGGGGTGATTGCATTTAAAGAACAGTTTTGTTGCTCATTCTTAAAATATAAAAATTTATTAAGAGTATAAATTATAAAAGTAAAATAGACAAACTGTATTTTCATAGGGAGTCCAGGCCCAATGCCATTGTATTAACGCCTCCAGCTTTATGTATTTTGACTACATAACAACCTGTGTTACAGATGGACATATTGAATAAAACTTAACCCTCCTTCTCTCCTCTCCTCCATCTTTCATCTTCTTTCACATTTGCCTCTTACAGTATAATCTTTTTTTGGGGGGGGGGGGCTCTTATATAAACCTCCTCTCTCCTCCTTTCTTTTCAGAGTGTTGGGGGTCTCAGTGGCTGGCCTGTTCCCTTCTTCCTCTGGAGCAGCCTGGAAGGAAGTCCCCGCTCTGACATGGCTGCTCCTGCTTAGTTATGGTTACTTCTTTAATCCTCTGTCCTGTCCTTCAGCCAGGGGGCTATTTTATTTATTTCTTATTAAAGCTTAAAGGGTTTAACATGGACTGGACTGCTCGAGGACACCCGGACAGACCTGAGCTGTTGATCATTCTTCATCCCTGATGGACTGGAGCATGGAAACCTGGTGGTGGTAACAGAGGTTCAGTCTGATCAGGTAAGTACATAGTTTATATTTAGTCATTACTAAATGCTGCTGCTAATGGTGCTGATGGGAATGGTTCTGATTGATGATGTTACTTTTACTGCTACTGTTGGATGCATGGACAGGAGGCCTCTGGTATATTGAGTCAAAGTCAAATAGACAAAAACTGTATTTTTACAACCAATCCAGGCACAGTCTCATTGTATGAACCACTCAAGCTTGATTTTTATTTTATTTTTTTGTTATAGATGGACAGATTACTTAGTTTAGTTTTATTAGGATCCCCATTAGCTGCCAAATAAATGGCCTCTAGTCTTTCTGGGGTCCTCACATGAAGAAATTACACTACATTATGAACAAACCATTAAAGAAAATCACATTAGGAAATAATAGGAACATGAAAAGCAGTATAAATATACAACATACATACACAGGTCAGTTCATCATATCATCTGCAGTAGTTCTGAAGACAGTGTCTTTTTTAAGCTTGTTCTGTTCTGAACTCTTGGTGTGGTTATTGGTTCTGGTGACATATGGCTCTATAATGCACTGTTCATGTTAGAGAGTTTGTTCTGGGTCGAGGGAGTTTAATGTCTCCACCTCGTGCCCGCTTTGTTAGATAAATATGACTTTTTTCCACAAGGACTAAATGTTCATAAAAAAATTAGGGCTGTTTTTTAAAGAAAACATTCCATATAAATAGGTGAAGTCTTAATTTAAGGTTATGGGTAATTGTTAACCATGAAAGCCGTCTATGCATTGAAGCCACATTTGTTCTCTGTGAGCACTGAAGGACCACTCTAGCTGCCCTGTTTTGTGCCAGCTGAAGCTGGTGAAGCTCACTCTGTGAAGCAGATGACCATATCACCGGGCAGTACTCCAGATAACTCAGGACCAGAGACTGTACAATGAAACACATTTCTTCACCATCGTAATGCCTTTACCCATTTTATCCACAATACCATCTATATGAGAACCCAATACAGGTGTGAGTCTAAGATGACTCCCAATCATTTAGTTTGCTTTACTTGCTTCAGTTGCAGCCCGTTGACCAACAAACATAGTGAGATTTCAGTTTTGAATTTATGATTACTTCCAAAAGTGATAGATGTTGTTTTTTCTATATTTAATTCCAATTTATTTTCTTTAACCCACCTGCTGACTTTTTCTAAATCATAATAAAGTAAGTTTGACACACGGTCAGCTGTTTGTCCTGCACAATACAATCTGGAGTTATCTGCATACATAACTATATTTGTATTTTCCAGTATGCAGGGCAGATCATTTGTAAAAATAGAGTACAAGAGTGGAGAAAGGCAGCGTCCTTGTGGTAATCCGCAATGAAGTGTTTTACTGGACGAGTATTCACCATTAAAAAATCCTCTCTGAGAGGTAGCTGTCCATCCATGACGGAGCAGAGGGAGAAAATCCACAGCATTCTAGTTTTTTCAACAATATGGCATGGTCAATCAGATGGAAAGCAGCACTGAAATCTAACATGACTGCCCCTGCTAACCTGTTTGAGACTATTTCTTCCAGCCATTTGTCTGTTGTGTGAGTTAAAGCAGTGCATGTGGAATAACCCTCTCTAAACGCATGCTGATTCTTAGTAATGAGCCCATTGGTGGTGAAATATTTCTGCATCTGTTGGAATTAAATTTTTCCATAATCTTGCTGAGAGGAAGTACACTAATAGGTGGACAGTTTGTTCCTGTAAAAGCAGCTTTTTTATTTTTAGGTAATGGTGTAATTTTGGACTCCTTCCATTTACCTGTAAATGTGGAGTGTGTAAAGCTCTGGTTGAATATATGAGAAATTGGACGGGACAAAGTTTTAGCAGGTAACCTTGAATCTAAATAATCAATTACTGATGATTTTCTATCTGGTGGAGATTTTACAATATTTTCAACAAAAACTGTATCCACTTGATGGAATGTAAAAGAAGAATTCTTTTTGTTCATCATGTTGTTAAAGATTAGATTATATATCTCAGAACCACCATCAGCAGGAGTCAGAGTAGCTCTTAAATTCTCTACTTTGCTGGTAAAATAACTATTAAAATAATTTTAATTCTTTTTTTTCTTTGCCTTAACTACATTATTTCTTAAACCTTTGTAGTGTTCTTTATCTACTGATTCACCTGAACTATCTGCTTTTGTCTTAGCACTGTCCCTAATACGCATCAATTCCTTCAATTCATCATCCAACCATGGTGCACTTCTGTTACTAACTGTACTTTTCCTTAACGGGGCATGTTTATCAACAATTTTCATAAATATTTCCATAAATGTGTTTATAGCTGAGTCTGGGTTAACATCAGTGCACACTCCTGACCAGTCAGCAACTTATGTCAATAACAACTAACCCTCCCTCTCTACTCTCCTCCATCTTTCACTCTAGTCATTTACAGAAAAAAAATTATTTGGGGGGGACTCCTCTTAGCTCCTCTGCTGTCCTCCTTTCTTTTCAGAGTGTTGGGGGTCTCAGTGAGCCCCCGGCTGGCCTGTTCCCTTCTTCCTCTGGAGCAGCCTGGAAGGAAGGCCCTGCTCTGACCTGGCTGCTGCTGGTTAGGTCTGGGGGGACTCTTCTTTAATCCTTATGTTTGATCTATTAAAGCTTAAAGGGTTTAACATGGACTGGACTGCTCGAGGACACCCGGACAGACCTGAGCTGTTGATCATTCTTCATCCCTGAT
>CAJRST010033334.1:21010848-21061277 GCA_907169785.1 Menidia menidia | reverse complement strand
GTTCCACCATCTTGGAACGACACATGCAAACAGTCTGGATTGTCTTATTCACAGTATTGAGTCCAAACTAGTCAAAAAACTGCTTTGTAAATGTTATTTAAAAGATTCCCAGCCTTGTCAGAAAAAAATCTCACTGGTACTGACTTGCAGTCAAAAGTGACACACTATCCAGTATAAACCCACTTAGAAAAGGATATTTTAACTTCGTTTGGACTTACTACAGTGAAGTTAGAGAAAAATCACATTTTGGGCATAACTTTGTGAAAGACCGTCATTTTTTGATTAATGTAGGAACGTGGAATATGTTTTGACATGTTTTGTACAAAGCAATTTTACCTAGCTTTGAGCCAAGATTTTTAAGTCAGAGAAAAATCCAGTTTTTGGCATAACCTAGTGAAAGATGGAACCAACTGCCATAATAACCACACTAAGAGTTCAGAACAGAACAAGCTTAAAAAAGATACTGTCTTCAGAACTATTGCAGATGATATGATGAACTGACCTCTGTATATATGTTGTATATTTTTACTCTTTTTCATGTTCCTATTATTTCCTAATGTGATTTTTTAATGGTTTGTTCATAATATAATGTAAATTCTTCATGTGAGGACCCCAGGAAGACTAGTGGCCATTTATTTGGCAGCTAATGGGGATCCTAATAAAACTAAACTAAACTAAGATACTCATTTTTGGATTATGTGTTTATGCGTTTGGCAGACGCTTTTATCCAAAGCGACTTACAGAGTAGACACAATATTACATTTATCATCACTATGACAATAAGCTATACAGAGGAGAAACACTGATCAGAGTCAGTGGTAAGATAGAGATAGAGGTAGAGGGACTACAGAAGGATTTGTGGGGGGATAGAGGCACGGGTTAGGATTAGGATAGGAGAAGCTCTTTGAAGAGGTGGGTCTCTTGAAGACAGACAGGGACGCTGCTGTTCTTGTAGCGCTTGGTAGATCGTTCCACCATCTTGGAAAGACATATGCAAACAGTCTGGATTGTCTTAAGCGTGGTGAAGGCTCTGCTAGACGGCAATCCATTGATGACCGGAGTGATCAAGTTGTGACATAAGCCTTTGCAAGAGGATTCAAGTAGATGGGAGCCGTACCCTTAAGCACTTTGTAGGCTAGCATCAGGGACTTGAATTTGATACGGGCAGCCAGAGGTAACCAGTGGAGTTCAATGAACAGAGGGGTGACGTGAGATTTTTTGGGCTGATTAAAGACCAGACGCGCCGTCGCGTTCTGGATCATTTGTAAAGGTTTTACTGTACAGGCTGGGAGACCAGTCAGGAGTGCGTTGCAATAGTTGGATTAATGTTGGAAACTGTCAAAAGAGTTCAACAGCTGGCAAGGACGACCTCTTTTATCATTCTGTGTTTCTGCAGATTTTAAGAAACCTCAGACCAAGCACATCCCTCTGTTTAAACAAGACAATATGCAGAGGATGGACAGAAGTGTCAAAACTGACAGAAATTATCTTTCAATTTTGCAGCATTCTCCATGGGCTTTAAAGTCTCTATAACCCTTCCAAAAAAACTTTGAAATAAGTTTTTTTTCCCCACTAGAATGAGTTATCTAGCATGTTGTCTTCATAACTTTTATAAACAGTGAACAATAATTTCCAGATAAGGACAACAGTGCTGTATTGTAAAGCTTTACCGGACAACATGATGGTGCTTTGTAACCAACATGTTGAATAAAAGAAGGATATGTAGTCTTCAGGTCATTTTAACTCAGCAGTGTGTGAATAGCAAAGGCTCAAGTTTGTAAAAGACCAACTTAATCAGGGAAAAGGGTGGGTTTGAGTTTCTAACTGTTTTAAATGATTCTCAATACATCCCATGAACCCCCCTGTATCTCTGATCACATTGGATGGATATAAGATCTTCTTTGTAGGTCCCTTTTAGATATCTGACTGATATGTCATGTAGCTCGCAATGTTGAAAAAAAAAAAAAGAAGGAAGCAATCAATTCTAATGTCAGTACTGAACTAAGACAAATCTGAGCATCACGATCCATCTTGTACTGCTCACCCAAGCCGTTTGCCCACCAAATAACTTCCTTGTGAAGATTTCATCCAGGACTTTCCTGCAAATGCTGGTAAGGATGGCATCAGCATGGTGTTCATATCTAAAATCAAAGCAATTGGACAATTGATTTCAGTGTTCTGTTTATGTGCAGCAGTGCTAACTGTTAGCCCGATTCTTCAGTTGGAAACCTGAAAATAAACCAGAGTAGATCAAGAGTACAAAAACCACATTTATTTGGTCACAGGTAATTCATATCAGCGTTGGGCTCTCCCTCCCTGAGTGTCTCAGTCGGCAAAGAGCCCCAAAATCTGGGCATGATGGACATTATCTTCTGAGCCTCTGTACACCCCTTCAAAAGAGGACTGGACACAACCATGTCATATTTTCTAGTTACCTTTGGGCATAAACAGGCCAGGTCCTAATTCATGCAGATGACATTGGAACGTGGTAACAAAGTGTGTGTGACCTAAAGGCGTGGATCTAATGCAACAGAGAGAGATAAAGAGAGAAAAGAGAATCGGTGGTTACAGCCAGAGAATAGAACACAAAAGTATAGTTCTAAAAGGAGTAAGACAATCAGTAATTTACATTGATTATGTTATAGGATACAATGCTAAAGTGAATAATTATAGCCACATTCTAACAATCCCCCTTTTTACAGAATTTTATTTTGTCAACCAAAAGAGGTGGGAATGTCAGTCCTGTATTGTGTCCCAACTCCTTGCAGCAGATAAAATCACGGTATCAGGACCAGCAGTGTGTTACCTTCATAAACTCAACTGATATTATGACAAGCTCAATAAGACATAGAATTCTTAAAATGGCACAATAGCAAATATACATCACAAAATGAAATTATAACATGTAGAAGAAGGAAAGGTGAACACTATGAATATCACGTCTACTGTATGTGTGTGCAGGCTATATGAGGATATGTAGTAACCTTAACAAAGTCAGTGTGACTACAGGGGTTCAGGGATAAAATCAGTGGTCTGCTTACTGAAACCTAGTCTCCAGAATGGAGTCATTTTAAAGTTTTGTCAGTTGGGGTCTGTCCAGTCTGTGGTAAAGTTTCCAGTTTTAGTAATTGACAATGAGTCTTTCTGCAGAATCCTTAAATATGGTCAGTGTGTGTCAAGTTTTGTCTAGTTTTTAGCTTCAGCTGCTGCCCAAACCAAAAAAGACGCTAGGTACAACTCAAATCCTTTTCCATTGTGTTTATTTGTTAGAATTGATGATCAGATTTGTCAAGGGATTTAGGATTGGAATTAGGATTAGGTTGAAAACCTTCAAAGATAAACTGACAAACAGAAGTTGAATTAGTTCAAGACAAACATTTTTACCATCGATCTATCAATCGAAATGTAAAGCACCATAAAAGCTTTAAAAGTATTAATGTTAGCACTTCTCTGACAGCCTGGTGGGAATTTCTGAAAATCACAAATTCCTCCCTTTTACCATTTAAGTGTACACCCGTCTGAAATAATCCTGACCTCCTCCAAAACAAAGAAAAGGCTAAGCTTTACTCAATGGAAGAACAAAGGAATATGACAGCTAGAACATATCATTCAAAATGGACACTTAATCCCATTTGATGAGCTCCTATCACAGTATGGGGGGTTGGTGGCACTCGGGCTGACAGGGCCTGGGTGCCGGTTCTCAGCCTGTGTCTGGGGGACGGGGCCCAGGGGGGGCTGGTTTGCTGTCGCTCACGGTTCCTGTGGGGCCTCTGCCCTACGGCGGTGTGGGCTCTTCTGGGGGGCTTTCCTGGTTGCCTTCTTGGCTGGTGCCCGGTCGTCTCTCTGGTTGTCTTCCTGGGATCTGTGCTCGGGTGGCTGCTGGGGGACTAGGTCTGGGGGCAATCTCTGCCCTCTTCGGAGCGCTGGGGGGGGGGGGGCTTCGGCTGGTGGCCCTTTGCACCATAACTGAGCACAATCTGGGAAACCTGGGCTGCGGTTTCACACACACACACACACACACACACACAGTCAGATACCCAGACACACGCCTCCTTCTGTACAGTTGCTGCACAATTCTGAGAAGCTCACTAATGTTCCTGCTACCAGTGTTGTTGCTTTTGTTGCTTGTTTTTTTTTTTTTTCTTCCCTGTGTCCTTTTGCCGGAGCTCCTATTGGTTCTCCAACCGGATTGCCCTCAAGGAACAGTGTCTTTTTTAAAGACATAGCAGCTGGTTGTATGGCCTTGTTGTCTTTCTTTTTTTCCCCTCTTTCTGTCAAAAGGATCTCTCTCCTTTCCACTGCTCTTCTTTCTTCCTTGTCCCTCTGTCATGTTCACCATTATTGGACAACATGTAAATTTGGTAACAAAAATGAATAAATAAAACATTTTTACACTGTGGCTCAACCATAAGCACAACATAAACTGAACATTACCAGGCCACAAACCATATTACAATATCTTCCAACTCAACTTCTACCTTTTAATAAACAAAATCTTAATGACAAACTTAATTTCCTCCTTACCAGATGTTTATCTGGTGATTGGACCATGAGCTGAACCTGCTTGGCTGAGAGCCGGTCTCTTCCTTTGTTTGCCACACTACCACACAGGTGTGTGCAGGTGTCCTGCAAGAACCCTTCCCCTCTTCAAGTTTGTGTATTTACTCTATTTTGCTAACTGTCCCTATTTTAATGCAAATAACCTGTGTTATGACAAGCCCCTGTACATGAGATTGGATAAAGGCTGAAACCAACTGGCATCCAAACAAGAGCATTTTCCAAGCACATTTCATTACCTGCCCCTGCAACATCATACTTTTTTGCAGGAATATATTGATAAGTCATATCTAAATCTTTTATTAGGCAAACCTTTTGAACATAACATAACATGCTCTTCCAACAAGGCAAGGCAAAGCCTATTCATATTGTCCATTCACCAACAGACTAATTTCTATTCCAAAGCTCACTATGTGAAAGAACAACTTATAAAAAAATTGTATTTTGTCTTGTCTTTCCATGTCATTCAACATTTCACTTTAGAAATTGACAAACAGCATGACTTCAGTGTTGGAGTAACATTTATTTCACACAAGGAAAAGCACTAGTCTCTTCATATCATGACACTGTCTCATGTTTTCTTCCTGTATTGCCTTTTCTTGCATAAACCTGTTACGAAGTTTATCTGCAAGTCGCAGAATGAACTTTTTACGACTCTCTTTGGACCCTGTCCATGCCTTGTACAACACATGCACGTTTGTTGCAGCCATGTCAAGCCAAAGCGCTCAGTCTCCTTTTTGTAAGCCAAGCTTGCAATCTCAATAATTCTGAGTCGATCTGTAGGGCTTATTTATTCCGGGAGCTAGACTTGACACACACAACATTTACAATTCCCCGCCCCCAGCCAAATCGGTTTTGAGCTGGAAACCGGTGAGCGCCGGTGTTCTGTCAGGTCAGCATACCCCGTCAGACCAGCATACCCATAGTCAATATGCATGCGCTACCTTTAGCAGAAATTTAAGAGAATAACATAGACGAAGTTTACTAGACTACTTTGTTTGTGCGTGACATGATTAACAAAAACTTGAAGGCAAACACACAAACTAACCAGAAAACCACACCAAAAGTCAAGTAGCCTTGTTTATTTATGCGTGATGTAATAAACAAAAAGTTTTAGTCGGAGGTAAACAGAATTTAAAGCTAAACTGCTTTGTACACAGACAGCCTCGCTTTCTGTGTTAGCTTCTTCACACGTAGCATGCTGATCTGACGGGCTAGGTATGACAATCTGACGGGCGAAGTATGCTGAGCTGACGGGCTGGGTATAACGATCTGACGGGCTAGGTATGCTGATCTGACAGGCAAGGTATGCTGATATGACGGCCTAGGTATGCTGATCTGACGGGCTAGGTATTGCGATCTGAAGGGGTAGGTATGCTGATCTGACAGGCTAGGTATTACGATCTGACGGGCTAGGGATGACGATCTGATGGGCTAGGTATAATGATCTGACGGTCTAGGTATGGTGATCTGATGGGCTAGGCATGCTGATCTGACGGGCTAGGTATGACAATCTGACGGGTTAGTTTTGACGATCTGACAGGTTAGTTTTGACGATCTGACAGGCCAGGTATGCTGATCTGACAGTTATAGTGTCAGACTAGCATACCCCGTACCTACCTTTCCTACCTTTTCTTATTTTTTTAGATTTTTTACATGATAATGTGGATCCTGTTTTCTTTCAGCCTTATTTCTCATTGTAGCCTTTGCAACTTGATTTACTTTCTTCTTGGGGGTGGACAAACCAAGCTTCCTTATCTTCCTCAGAATCCAGATCTGATGCTCCAACAGGAGATGTGTGCCCATTCCGATCAGAAAGACGTTCTTTTCATCCTCATCAAGATGTGAGAAGGCATTCGCAGTGTTGCACATCTGTGCACAGAGCCATCAGGGAAAGTAATGTCAACATAGTTGGGGGCCATCAATAGAGAAACATTTAGAGAACACAAAATGTCTCTGTCCAACAAGTTAACAAGACGGAAAGGTGACAGCAAAAACGAATGGTCAAACTAGAGAAAATTCTAAGTGCATGGGACAGGTCTGTGCAGAGGCAACTCTTCTGTTATTTCCGAGATCCCAACAACTGGTATGGTTTTCAGTGATAGTGGGAGTGACTTAATGAGTGTAGAAAACCTGGCTCCAATGTAGATCATATTCTCGGCCATTAATTTTCAGTTTAACCAAAGGCTCAAGAAACAAGTTGCAGAACACAGAAAGTCACTTGCTGTCAGCCCTGGGCACCCCTATTGGGACATTTGTGGAGCAAAGACTCTAACAACTTTCATTGTTTGAAGTTGATACTTAGTTGTATCTATTGATCAAGCCAGATGAAAGTCATTAGTTAGCTAAGCTTCAAATCTGTCTTCAGGATATAAAACCTGGATGACCTGCAATTTTCTAATGTTAAACTCAGATAAAACTGAAGTTATTGTTCTAGGGCCAAGCACCTCCGTGCTTAGGTGCTTAGACCCGGAGTCTGTGCTTAGGCCCGGAGGCCAGGGGAAACTATATCTAGAGATATAGTTTTTACCATGGATGGCATCGCCCTGGCCTCAACCACCACTGTGAGAAATCTTGGAGTTATTTTTGATAAAGTCATGTAATTTAACTCTCACATTAAGCAAATTTCAAGAACCACCTTCTTTCATTTACGTAATATTGCAAAAATTAGGAGCTTCCTGTGTAAAAATGATGCAGAAAAACTAGTCCATGCATTTGTCATTTCCTGGCTCGATTACTGCAATTTCCTATAATCAGGCTCTTTGAAAAAGTCCTTTAACACTCTTCAGCTGATCAAGAATGCTGCAGCACGTGTTCTGACAGGTACCAGTAAAATACATCATATTTCTTCTATCTTGGCTTATCTGCGTTGGCTTCCTGTAAAATCCAGAATAGAATTTAAAATCCTTCCTTACATACAAAGCTCTTCATGGTGTCATGAGCCCTCTGCTTGGGCTGATTGCCTGCACCTGTCTCTGCTCTGCTCCCTTCAACCTGCCAGCTGCTCTGCATTTCCTGATTACCACCTCTGTATATAAGGCCCAGTTTTTCACTCCACTCTTGTCAGATCGTCTGCAAGCCTGCATAACTAACCTGTCTGCTTATCTTTGACTCTGACTCCCACCCGTGATCCAGAACCAAGATTCCTGCTTCCTGCCTCCAGAACCTCAATAAACGTTTGAACTGCACTGTGCTATTGGGTCCTCCTCTGTCTGCACTGACACATGGTCAGGCACCATCTTATCTTAAAGAGCTCATAGTACCTTACTGCCCTACCAGAGCACTGCGCTCCCAGAATGCAGGGTTATTTGTGGTTCCTAGAGTCTTCAAAAGTAGAATAGGAGCCAGAGCATTCAGCTATCAGAGTCCTCTCCTGTGGAACCAGGTTCCAGTTTGGGTCTGGGAGGCAGACACCGTCTCTTTCTTTTATGATAGAGCTTATAGTTCGAGTGAGTCCACCCTTAGTTATGCTCCCATAGGCCTAGACTGCTGGGGGATTTCCCATGATGCACCGAGCTCCCCTCTCCTTCTCCCTCTCCCTCTCAGTGCGACCTCATTCCATTAATGCATGTTACAAACTGGGATTTTTTCCTTTCCCGTAGTCGGGTGCTTTCTCATCCCTCTCCTCTCTCCTCCTATCATTTTCTGCAGGTGTTCCTGGAGCTGTGGAAGCTAGATCTGTCATTGGGAGTCTCCCTCTGTGCCCATATTCCTACTCTGCTACAATTACAGCCACTGTTCATAGTCTTATTGCTATTATTACTGCTATCATTATCATTTCTATCAATACCTTACCATTTTCATCCAGTCTATGTATTACTGTGTAGGCTGCCTCCCTCTGCTCCCTCTGTCCTTCTCTACCTCTCACTCTCTTGCCCTCTCTGTCTCTCACCCCCAACCGGCAAGGCAGATGGCCGCTCACCCTGAGCCATGGTCTGCTCGAGGTTTCTGCCTCTTAAAATGAAGTTTTTCCTTGCTTGTGTCGCCTAGTACCTGTTCTTGGTGAGAATTGTTGGGCTTCTGTAATAACTCAGAGTAGGGTCTGACCTGCTCTGTTTGGAAAGCGCTGTGAGATGTTGTTGTGATTTTGCGCTATATAGATAAAATTGAATTGAATTGAAAGTCTCGACTAAACGAGTGTTTTGATCGGATCATCATGGGGAAAATGAGCCAAACATCGGCAGGTAAATCCTCATCTTCCAAGCAGAACCGGAACGAAGACTCCCCGGTGCAATGTCTCCCGCTGGCAAGGAGTGGTTGGACATTAGTTGTCAATAGACTCTAAATTGTCCAGTTTAGACGCTTGCCTGTCCCCCTTAGAGATTCTACATAAAGAATTTCAGGCACTGTGTGAGTCTTTGGAGTTCAGCCAGCAACAGGTGCAGACGCTGGTTGCAGAGGACTCCCTCACGGAGGGAATGAGCCGAGTTTCTGAGGAAAACAGGAAAATCAAAGAAACAATCATAGACCCTCCAGGCTTGCAGTATGAGGGACAACCTTGTGTTTGCTGGGATTAATTTAATTACCCTGAACTGGTTATCAAAAGCTTTATCCAGACTCATCTTAAGTTTCTGGAGAACACAGTGAAGAACATCTCCTTCCACCGAGTGCACCGCCTGGGAGGGAAGAGACCTGACCCCCGCTTGCCAAGACTAATCGTAGCCAAGTTCGAGCACTTCAAATCGAAGGTCTTTGTAAAGAGGCGTGGCAGGGTGCTGAGAGGAAACGACTTCAGCATCAATTACAAGTTTCACAAAGAGATCCTGGACAGACGGAGGGTCCTCACTGGGTGATATCTTTTGCATCCCCTTACCCCTCTCCCCCCAGGATCCAGTACACAGAACAAACTTACCACGTAGGGTCGGGTGGGTGTGGCTCTTCGGGTAGTGGGGACTGCTCGTGGGGCCTTGCTCTGTGACTCTGCAGGGTCGCCCAGTCCTCTGTTTTAAATACTTGTTAGACACGGAGGACCCCTGAGTTGTCCTCAATCCACTCCGCTGGCCTCGGGGTTGCCCGCCCCGCTACACCTGCGGGGCAAACTATCTATGTATAGCATACAATGCTAAAGTGAGTAATTATAGCCAAATTCTAACATAACCATTAGATTCAAAGAGTAGGAAGAACAGAGCCTTGCTGATAGTTTAAATGTTAAATTTACAATGAGCAACACAAAGTGAATCTTCTTTTGTAGGTTGGAGCCTATAAAAGAGTCAGATAAAAAAAAGAGTCAAATATGTATTAATTTGGAATGTGTTCATATTTCAAATCATTTGGATTATTTTCGATATATTTTGTTCCCTATTCACATGTACTCCCTTGGATTATGTGTATTCCAGCAGCTGCTCTATGGAAGTCTTCCTCTAAGTTCACATATTACATTTCCTACCAAACACAAACTGATTGAATAATCAGAATGGATATCTTTGTTATCATAGCTCAATATTTTCAATTGTGATGGATGTTAAAATGAGACATTTCCTACCCTAGTGAACTCAAATGTTCTGTAGCCTTGATGCAATGCACCCTGATTAGGTTTCTGTGTAAATGTAATGCAGATGCTAAAGAGGGACCACTCAGCCCTTCTCTACATAACGAGTGCAAAGGTCACAACTATGACATTTAAAGTAAAGTGAAGAACACAAAGTTGACTTTTTACTCTTCTCTGTCAAACTAATGTTCAATGATGTTTTGTGTAAGTGCATTCACTGGCTATAAATGTTGAAGCACCCATGCTTTGGGACCTAATTTCTCAGCTGTTCAATAAAGATAATCAAAACATGTATTTATGAGGTGTGTATCATGTGTAAAATAAGATTAAATATTGTTCACAGTTCAGTGTTATTGTTGATATTTATCACTAGCTTCAAATTTGCTAAGTTGACTAGTTAGGAAGGATCTCCATTGCCTTCAAAACACAGATTTAATTCAGTTTAAAGAGACAAATCAGACAGAAAAAGTACAGAAGATTTGTCAGGACTAGCCTAGATAAAGACATGACCAGGCAGCAGAACAGCAGCAGCAGCGTAGTTTTCTCCATCATCACATCCAGTCCAGGAGAAGAGTGGACGTCCAGAATAAATGACAGGGGCAGAAATTACATCAGACAACTCCACTGGTGGGACCACAGTTTCCCATTGCACAGCAGAACAAATGGATGTTGAAGCAGGCAGAGGTAGGTGCTCTGACACAGACTGGCAACTCTTAAAAAGACAGTTATTAATCACACCACATGCAAAGATTTGATTTGTGTATTGTCATATTTACCTAATTAAAAAAACTACAGACAAACAGACAAATTAGAATAACGGAGTTCCTAGTGTTCCTACTATGCCCCTACTCGTTGTCTTCCACTTTTACTATCCCTCACTGCCAGGAAAGACTGGACAAAAGAGACACAGGAACAGTGCTGTTTATTATCTTTGTGTTCTTAGTCAGTTCTTACTGAACCTGTAGCTCCTGGTGACTCCCACATTGCACATCATCACTCTCTCTTTCTCCTTGAGCTGAGCTGTCTGTTAGAAATGTGAATATGCCAGAGAATTCTGGCATATTCTAATTTATAATGTCATGACCATGATGGAACGTTTCATAAATCAAGACGGCAAAGATCACAACACTTGATGACACCATCAACTAGAGGCCAAGAATATATTGAAAGCAAATCCCCACCTTTGACATTTTTCTACTCTAGAAAGAAGTCTGATGTTGATTCTCCTCTGGCTTGTTCTATTTGTGCGAGCTATTCACCCGTCTTCTCGTGTAAGCATTTGCAGAGAGCTGTAGAAATGCGTGCGTACGGAACTTTGTTTTGTGACAGGTTTTCCGCACGTATCACGGACGTGCGGGGGACCTTTTTTATCGACGCACAGCGTAGCGAGCAAGATCATTCACAGATAAGTGTTGTCTGTTACAAGCCATACACCATCCTCGTCGTCTTTGTACTGTGGTTTTGTGGAATTAACTCCTGTAGTTAGGTTGTCACTTTATGACAAATATTGGTGAAATTCTTCCAGATAACAAATAAAAACATATGTCATTGCCTTTTGCGCGTAAACAACAAAAGTAATTTGTCTTGCTCCTTTCGAGCACAATAGTTGAGTCATTGCTACCGTCTCCCAGACTATTACTGTTGTGTGGTAATCTTCCCATGTTTAACAATCATGGCCTCATGTAACTTGTAGGCACTGGAGTCGATCCTCTTGTCGCAAACGCAACGTTGGCAACACTTGAGCGTAAATTACATGTATTCAACGTCGTTAGCGCTTTATTGGAACTAATTCTACAACAAAAAGAACAAATACGAAAAGGCGTCAGTAACTAGCTAAGCATGAGGGCTCTGAAACCCTTATTAGTCTCTCAACATTGGGCCCCTCTCAGGTGCATCCAGCCCAGATATTGTTCTCACCTAACTAACGCCACTGTGACCTCGAAACAAAAGAGGTCTACGGTATGTGAGAGCTTCAGGAGTAAGGTGGCTTCTGGTCCAAACTTTCAGGACTTTGTCAAAGGACTTTCAGAGAGCAGGACTTCTGTTGTGGATGCGGATGAGGAACCCTCCTATAAACAAAGTTATCTTCCTGGACACTTGGAGAGAGGGAACTCAAGGAAAGGTCGGTTTGGGTGGGGGGCATGCAGAATTTCGCTGGATGGTTTGGATAAGTGTGTGTTGATATGCCTGGTTACAGTGTATTTTGAGACCTACGGATGTCAAATGAATGTAAACGACACGGAAATAGCCTGGTCGATACTTCAGAAGAAGGGATATCTACGCACAGTTGACCTAAATGAGGTACATTTGTCATTGATTCTTATGTTTCAGGAATTTGAAATCCTTTTATGACACCCCTGGATAGCTCATGATGCGTTTGTGCTTGCAGGCCGATGTAGTCCTACTGGTAACCTGTTCCATAAGGTAAGGTGGAGATACAAGCTCAAGACAATGTTTTTACTTATTTTTTGGTCTAAAAAGGTTGCCCATGACTAAATTTTTTGAAACAGAGAAAGGGCTGAGCAGACTATTTGGAATAGGCTACACCAGCTAACAGCCATGAAGAAGAAGCGATTGAGGACCCACTCTCCAATGAAAATAGGGGTTTTAGGTGAGATATAAGTTATGTGTGTCAGACTGAGGTCAGCGGATGTGTTTTTATATATGTGTGCATATCTTTTCAGGGTGCATGGCGGAGAGGCTGAAGACAGAGCTTCTGGAGCGGGAGAAGCTGGTTGATGTTCTTGCCGGGCCAGACGCTTACAGGGACCTCCCCCGCCTTTTAGCTATTGCTGATGGAGGACAACAAGCCAGCAACGTGCTGCTGTCCTTAGAGGAGACCTACGCTGACATCATGCCTGTTCAGCTCGCTCCTCAGGGTCGGAGTGCCTTTGTGTATGCTGTTTTTTTAAATGTTTTTTTTATGCCAGTTTAGGTGAAGGGTGTCACTATCTGCGTCTCTGTAATGTGTTTGACAGCTCTCTGTGCCGGCAGGTCCATCATGCGCGGCTGTGACAACATGTGCACATACTGCATTGTTCCATTCACTAGAGGCAGAGAGAGGAGTCGGCCGGTCTCCTCCATCCTCGAGGAAGTCTGTATGCTCTCAGATCAGGTGAGCCAAAAAGACCCTCGTGTGTCTGTCTTTAGGGTTAGGGTTGCTCAGATTAGTGAGAATTGTTATCTCAGTTATGGCTTAATTGTGAGATAAATGACACATTTGTTCCTAAGGAGACATTAAAAAAAAAAAAAAAAGAAAAACCTACATTTATCTTAATGTCAACAGATGGACACACACACACACATATATATATATACATATATATATATATATATATATATAAATATATAAATATATATATATTTTTATATAGGATACTCAACAGCCTAAGAAACACGCAATACTTTTACTTTATATGTGTATGTATATATATTATGTATTATTATATATTTCTTTTTCCCTCAACCAGATGGCGCTACTTTTTATAGCATTCACTAAAATGTCCCCTTTTACTTTGAAAAAGGCAAAATGCGTGAAAACCAGTGTAGATGCCAGTCATCAACTCAAATCGAGGCTTTATTTAAATGATTATCCAATATTTACAGACCAAAACATTTGTCAGAAAATTATTTATTTATTTTTGCTTAAAAACAGCGGAGCTAAATGTACACACTGTTCTTAACAATTGTTCAAGCCCTTGCTCTTGGGCTTTGCAAGGCCGCCCACCCCTTTGTTTTAAATGCTTTGCAGACATGGAGGCCCTCTGCCCATCAGGGGACGAGTTGTCCTCAACTCAGTTCCATCATGGAGCCAGAGGGGAGAAGGGGGGGGTCTCCTTGTTTCCTGGGGGCTGCCTGGTTTCCCTCTGCTGGTCCCTGGTCTGTGGCGGTGGGGTGTTACAGAGTTGCCCGCCACGCTACACTCACGGGATGATTTATTGATTTATTTTTTCTCTAGTATTATTATTTTTAATTCCAATTTTTTTTCATTTTTCCCTTTCTTTTCTTTTATATTCTATTATTATTTATTTTACTTTTTTTGGTATTTATTTATATACTTTCCGTGTGTGTGTGTGTGTGTGTGTGAGAGAATGGTGTGTGTGAGAGAATGGTGTGTGTGTGCCTGGGTCTGAATGGAGTGACTCTGGTCTTGGGGGGGTCTGGTTCTGGTTCTGCTGTCCTCCGGTCCGCTCATGCTGTTCCTGGCGTTGGGGTGGGTGCTGCCCTGATTTTTCCCGCTGCTGTGCCGACCAACGGGCACAGCATGGGCTTCGGGTTCAGTGGCATTGGGGGTCTTACTGGTCCGCTGTGTCTGGCTCTCTGGAGCACCTGTCCCCTCCAGATACTGGGGGGGTGGGATTCTGCTTTGCACAATTCTGAGAAGCTCACTAATGTTCCTGCAACCAGTTGCTTGTTTGTTTTTTTGTCTTCCCTGTGTCCTTTTACAGGATCTCTCTCCTTTACACTGCTCTTCTTTCTTCCCTGTCCCTCTGTCAGGTTCTGCATTATTGGACACATGTAAGTTTGGTAACAAAAATGATTAAATAAAGCAGTATTGGGTAATCAAGGGGGGGTTCTCATCAACAAAGCCTCCCTTGGCAAAGCTAATTCGCTCAGCATAGCACGGTAGTCAGAGTTTAGTTCTGCTGCCATAATGCTGAACAGGACAAGAGGGAAAAAACAACAAAAAAACAATTGTACTAACACCCCCCGAAATTTCATTCATGTTTGATCATTCTCTGGCGCAAGTAGTTTAAAAAGACTGAGACAGTCGGGGCAAAAATATTTTGGGGAAGCTTTTTGCCATTAGAGGCAAACGTGTTAACAAGTGAAGGAGCTGCAAATTTTCCATCTTGATATGGATGGAATAAAAACCTTTTATGATGGCTTCAAATTACCTAACCCACAACTAAAATCTTTTCATTCATATTTGCTTTTTAAATTATACATGTACTAAGAAACATGTTTGTGATGTTGGCCACATGTAACCAAAATTAAATGTTTATCATAGTCTATAATATTTATAGTTTCTTCGTGGAGATCCTTAAGAATTTACCAACATATTCAACACCTGGAAGTGAGTTCCGAAAGTCTTAAATGTATTTTAAGTGACATTAAGATCTTCTGAGTGATCTCCCATAAAACCGCCAACCCTTTAGATTTGAAGCGGTTAACTCGATATTAAAAGAATATTTGTGTGAACTGAGTTGGTGTTTTTTTTTCTTTTTTGTGAAAGAAAAGGTGCTAAACATATGGTTCTGATTTCCTAATTCCCCAGCAACTTCTATAAGTTAAACTCTCAGAACTCCGACCTGCTTTTTATTCATTTATTTATTTTTTTGTTTGCGTGCATGTGTTAAAGGGCGTGAAAGAGGTGACGCTGCTGGGTCAGAATGTGAACAGCTATAGGGACACTTCCGAGGAACACTTCTGCGCCTCTGACCTGACCAAGCTCAGCCGCGGCTTCAAAACCATCTACCAGACAAAACGGGGGGGGCTGCGCTTCTCCGACCTGCTGGACCGAGTGTCTCGCATCGACCCTGACATGAGGATCAGGTTCACCTCTCCTCATCCTAAGGATTTCCCCGATGAGGTACGAGGCGGCTCTGAACGCCTTCCATCATGTTCAGCCTGCAAGAGGGGCATCTTGCCATGGCCACCCAAGCTGACCGCTGCGTGGCCATTCACAGGTTCTCCATCTGATCGCAGAGCGTAGGAACATCTGTAAGCAGATCCACCTCCCAGCTCAGAGCGGAAGCAATCAGGTCCTGAAGGCAATGCGGCGTGGGTAAGGAACAACCCTCTTTCATTCAGACCAAACACCAATTTGTTTATTTCTTGAAGCATCTCTTTAGAAAAATTGGAGTTGATGATGAAATAATTTGTCCTTTCCCTGCATTATAGCTACACCAGTGAGGCCTACCTTGACCTTGTGGGGAACATAAAGCAAATCATCCCAGGTAGTAAACTAAAATCTTGCTTTGTCAGTGACAATGTGGTTTAGACATTTTGACCTTTGTTAAAAAAAATAAAATCCAATAATTTGTCCTTTTTATGTATAAAGGAATTTGCCTTAAAGTGCACGTAAACAGGTTTATGCCGATGTCAAATTAGAGGAATTTGAGCCTCCTTGTATCGTTCCAGGATGCGTGATTTTGGGATTTCAAACATTTGCTCCATTGAATCCCATATGCCGGTGATAAAGTCATTTTAAAGTCCGCCATTTTTGTGTGTATGAGACTTAAAAGCCTTAAACTGTACGTTAGAGCAGTGGGAGGACAGTCAGAATGGTTATTCCTGTGGTTGCTTTGAGCAACCTACATCTAAACGGCCTGTCCAAATGAGCATTCATACATTCGAGGAGCAACAATCCTGACAAAATTAGACAAAAGAACGAGACCTTTTGGTGTCATAGCTTTTACATGGAGGCCGGTGAGAAAGTTTTACTTTTATTCTCTGAGATGTAGCACAGGAGGAATTTTTTTTTCTGTTCTCAAAATAAAGTACAAATGTCAAACATAGTTGTTTAGTTTAAAGCGCAAAGTCTGTGTTTTTTTAGACCACAAAATAGTTCAAGGTGTTTGAGGAACGGGATTCTAAAATCACACATATTCCCCATGAGGTGGACCTTTTTTTTTTATTAACACGATTCATGTTTCTGTGTCAGATGTGAGTCTCAGCAGCGACTTCATCTGTGGTTTCTGCGGTGAAACGGAGGACGACCATCAGCAAACGCTCTCTCTGATCAGACAGGTGGGCTACAACACAGGGTTCCTCTTCGCTTACAGCATGCGGAAGGTGAGTTGTTGCCACTCTACAACAGAGCTGTGGATTCTTGGGAGAATCCCTCCCGACTCCGAAAACGATTTAGCCACTTTTTTACATTTAGAAGACGCACGCCTTCCATCGCTTACAAGATGATGTGGCGGCAGAGGTGAAGCAGCGAAGGCTAGAGGAGTGCATCGGTGTGTTCAGGGAGGAAGCTTTGAGAGTCAACGCTGCTCTTGTAGGCAGCAGGCAGCTCGTGTTGGTGGAGGGAGTGAGTACTTCACACTTGATATGTGCAGGGGGCGCTTCATGTCCTCAGATGAGCTTTCAATTCCCTTTGGATTCATTTAGAAAAGACAGGAGCCATAAACTTGATTGTTATCTCGAGAAATGTGGCTCATCGTAGTAGGAGTAGCCGACCTGTGCGCTGAGTTACTTTGATACTAGCCTTCATTCTTGTTCAGGAAAGTAAAAGGTCTGCCAAGGAGCTGTGTGGCAGAACAGATGGCAACATGAAGGTGATTTTCCCCAAAGAAGATTTGCTGATACAGTCTGTTGAATCCAGCAATGTGCCAGTCAGTGCCGGAGACTACGTTCTGGTGCAGGTAATATGAAGGTTCAGTCTCCTATAATGAGAATCAGAACCTCCAAACCTTTGTCATTAGCTCAAAAAGATTTAAAATATCTGTAGATGCTTTTAGACCTTGTTCAGTATTTTCAGTCTCTTGTTTTTTTTCCTCCTAAAACTCTTTTTGCAGAAAACCCCGGCAGGGGTGTTATTTTTAGTGTGAGGAAAATTGTTATAGGGAGTCGCTGGCTCTCCTTTTAAATTTTTTTTTTTTATTTCACCTTGGTGAAAATGTTCTTATAGACCCACACACCACCTTAGTTTACATTAGAGAACTCATGTTCACTGACCCACTCAGGATAAAAAACAAAGTCGTCTGATTTATACAGTAGAATTTGGTCACATAGAATTTAGATACGCAGTATTGTACTGTGTACTATAAAAAAGGCAAAACATTGAGACCAGAGAAGATAAATAGCAATATGGAGAGGGACCACTGTAAAATAGGCTCTATGTATGACGTTTCCTCACTGTAATGATCAGAATAAAGGCTCGCTTTAACTCTGAAAATAATTTAATGTGTTAAATGAGTATCAGGATGTACAGCAGCTCACAAGGAATTTGGGATACCAAGGAATTTTTCCATACTATTATAGTCTACCTTTTTCTTCTTATAAGTCAGATTGTTTGATAGAAATAGAAATAATGGATAGAAATAATGTACCAGTAATAAAATGCTAAAATCATTCCTCACATGAAAGCTTTGCAAATATTTAATAGAATCATAAAACATATGCCTTTATGAAATATCATTAACAGACTGTAATCACAGCATGAGGGAAACCAGTGGAAGGACATTATTGCAGATATATAAAGGTGTGATGTCAATTCAGCCGTTGATTTTTTTATGTCCTGCTTGTGTGTTTTTAGATATTGTCAACTAACTCTCAGAGCCTGAGAGGCATAGCCCTCACTCACAGCTCCCTGGGAGGAACTCTGACAAGATGTGAGGCTCTGCCTGTAGACCAGCTTACGTGAACACGTTGCTTCAAACACAACCACGCCATCAATTAAGTCATTAATGGCAGGTATTCTTTTTTCTTTTTACTGTTTTTCTTTACTTTTACTTATTTTACTTTCTTTACTTAGAATTTCATCTAGTTTTCTTTTGTGAAAGGCTTATTTATAAAAGTATGGACAATGTGTCCGTGTGTCACTGTTTATCACTCTTGAGTCATGTGTAAAAGACATAAAAGGAAGAATACATATTGCTGATGAGTTCTTCTCTAAAGTTGTGGTGTTTGATTCATGTGGCGATCTCTTCATATCACTGATCAGCACATTTGTGGAAAGTGTGGAAACTTGAGGAGAGAATTTAGCCAGTAGCAGAAAGTGCAGCGGTGTCCTTTGGTCCTTACTTATGACAGAACTGCAGGAACACTGATGTCTCATGTCTACAAATACAAAAGTAATTGTAGTAAATTAGTAGAATTGTAGTAACTTTAAAATTTAAAGATCTGAAGTGATTCCTGAAGTCCAACGGCGCTCAGGATAAGGGTATTTCAGTCGTTTCCTGATTTAACATTACTAAACATTACTAAAGGTTCCGACAGCTCATCCTGTGAACTGAATGTCCGTCCCGATCTGCATGTAGTCCTACAAAAGGGAAAGTTATTGCATTTTTTCAGCCAGAAAATTGACTTTTCTGCATGACTCTTATTTAAAAAAAAAAAAAAAAAAAAAAGATACAAGAAGTTTTGCGAAAAACATCTCTTACCTTCAGGACTTGAATCTGGGTGTTCACAAGCCTCATCTTTCCAACTGTGGGAAGCGGGTATCCTTTGGCTAGTTGAGCTGTAAATCAAAATGAACTAGTTTTTAGTTAAGTCACTGAAATCGAATGTTGTGGAAATCCAAATTCTGTCTTCACTCTGAGTGATGTTAAGGACGTCTGGTAAGTATTTTCCTGTAGACGCAAATCACTTGAAAGATAATATACTGACTAGTTTGCTTGACTTACTGACTCAACCGACCTCTGTATACGTTCTGGTATCTGGCACCATGATGTCAGTTGAAGGTAAAGCTCTATAAATCATGAAGTTGGGCCTCCTTTGATTAATCTGTATTTCCAGAACATTTTCAATCAGATTGATATTTGGAGAATCTTGGGGAGGATTCAACCTCAACCTTTTTTAATGGGTTTGGTTCATTGTCAAGATAAGGAACAGATAATGTTTATTTGATGATAGAACAGTTTCTACCAAAGTACCATTCACATGACTTGCAGACCCCAAGGCTCACTAGCAGAATTTTGCCAAAAATATTGCATTAGCACTGACTTACCCTTATCCCATAATGCATCTTTATGCTGTGCTTTCCCATTAGAAACATTAAACATGCACCCTTACATATATTTATTGCCATTCCTCTCAGCTATAACACACTAACAGACATTCACTTCACTGAAAAGCTAGCAACTGAACCAATTCAGGGATGGCATGCCTTGATCGAATGCTGAATTGTGAAATGTTAGCTTTAAGTGGTTGGAACTGGGAAGGGTCAACAACAAGTTATTTTACAGCAAAAAATATTACAACATGCATAATGACAAACAAGTACTAACTTGTACTTAAAATAAAAATGCAATAAAACTGCACTAGACAATATTTCTCATCTTGATGCTTTCACTCCCTAAGTTTTAAGTTTCTGTCTTTTCAATCACATAGCAAATCTAAAGGGGTAGCAACAGCGATAACACAACTAAGAGCAGTTGACATACATATCTCTGAGTCTGCCCCCACTGGGCAGCCTAAGAAAGCCCGTTAAAAGCCCTTCAAAGATCATAAAAGCCATTAAAAGAGACAAGTCATCTTCACAATGAAGAAAAAAGTCATTTATTAGACTACTGCTCCTGGCTGAGCTTTGGATGACCCTATCTATATGACCCTCAAGACTCTCACTGGTTCATGGGTTCTTCCTGACTGACTGCTGATTTGTGTTTTTACAATGTGACTTAAACCTAACATTACCCTTGCATGGATCTCAAGTCATCTCACCTGCACACAACCTGTCTCTAACATGGCTATGTACCACAACCAATAAAAGCACCAGAAAAATTATAATTTTAAAGATTAAATATATTCCAAAATTCTCTCACGGAAATCTCATTATTAAATATTTCAAACTTTCCATAGGCTTTTAAAAGCATGCTTGTATTTCAGTAACACCATTACAGAACTCACCATTTAATTTGGGTAACACTACCATTTTCAGGACCACTTGGAATATCCTGTCAAGGGAACCAACCTGTAGATAAGGATTATAGTTAGTCTGAATGGATGCCAGCAGGGCTTGAAGTGACTCGTCACAGAAAGCATCTTTCACCTGGAACTGTCCTACATAACTTGTGCCCAAAGTCAGATTCATTCTGTGGGAGTTAAAAAAAAATACAAAGGTTGATGATCACCCAAACGGGTATTCCTTCTGAGGGAATTTATATGTGCTGTTTTCCAGATACTCACTCATTGAGCATAACAGAACCAGCAATCTTCATTCCACTGACAAACACGTGGGTGCTGACACTGCTTTCCTACCAAAACAAGAGTGGAAAAGGTCAGGAGAATAAAAAATAAAAAAAACAAACAAACACAGTGACTTTGCATTGTGGGCAGTGCTATAGCATACCAAGTTGAGGACAAAAAGAGGGGAAAGTGTGGTGTTTGGTTGGACTGCGTAGGCTGTCACTGTGGCTGTGGCCTGAATGGTCATGTTATTGGGTTCAAAAGTTATGATGGGGTTTTTCACCGTCTTTACCAGCAGTTTCATCATCAGACCTGGATATTGTTTGGCAATCTAAAAAAATAAAACAAAAGTCCATTACTAAGAAACTCCCAACGTACCTTTAGCCTTTTAACAGTCATTAGACTGGCTTGTCACCTGTGGAATGAAGACTCCAAATGTTCTAGTGTTGAGTCGGAAAGGAGAGCCTTGGGGAATCTGTTCTGACCAAAATTAAATGTTTTGGATTAGTGTAATATTCTGGAACTAACCCAGTTTTAAAATATATGCATTTTTTCACTGATCGGGGGAGGTCCACAACAATCTGTGGAATGATTTCCATCATTAGGTGCTCCTGGCTATGTTGGTGGGATGTTTTTGGTCTTTAAGTGCTGCCTTGCTTATGAAAAGTCTCTTGCATTACATAATGTTTATGGTTCAGTAACTCCCATCATCCCAGTTTTCCTCCTTATATCCCTTGGTGGCCAAAAACCTGGGTGAGATTTGGCGAGGGGACATAATGTGATACCAGCGTGCAGATGAGCATCGACAAGCTGACGGATCAAATGTTTAATGTTCAAGGAATAGGATGTGTATGTTAGTAAAATTCTTTCCTTTTTTTTTGCCAAATTGGAATGTTTTGAATGTGGACTAATGTGGTTACAACATTCCCTGACAGGTTTGGTTTGCTTGGACATAGAAGCATCAGCAGAGTTTAGCACACCATATCATCTGTGATGTACAAGCTCAGAACTCCGGCTTTGTTGTAAACAAAGGCTGCAGAGTTGGCTGTAAAGGCAGATATTCCCATGTACAACATGTCGTTTGCTTGGGGCGGCAGGGAAAAGCCAGCAGGAGTGAACGGAGGCTCCTGATGCTTTCCGATGTTGTAGAATTCCCCCTAAAAAAAAGACAAGTGGAGAAAAAATTGGCGCATATTCCAAGTCTCTAACAAATGGGTGGTGTAGAACATTTCTTCACCTTTAAGCTAAGATTTATTGAGGAATTAGAAACTGATGGCGACGACACCATTGAGTATTCAATCTCGGCGTACTGGTCCACTTTGGCCAAAACTGCAGTGAAGGAGGAGGACAGTAAAAAATTCAGTAATGGTGAAGAATATGCAACAGAATTTTTTTTTTTTTTTTACTATTGAGAGTTTTCAGATGAGGGTTTAGATCAGATACTGCGTCAGCCACCAGAGGACAGATCTGCAACAGAAAGAGGAGAAAAAGAGGACCAATGTTTCTGGGTTCCATGATAAAAAAAAATTAGCTCTATTTTTGAATGAAAAAATAAGACATCGTTAAAATGGCTCCCAAGGTTGAAAAAAATGCTATTCTATAATCAATCAACAGATGATAAACAACAAAAGTAATTTGCTGTTTATTTGTAATTGTAGACTTAATTTAGGAATCATTTAGAATTTCTGTATAAAAATCCACTGATTTAAATTGTTTTAAAAAATCTCTGAGCTGCTCAGCTGCTTACACCGAAGAAAATAACTGCAAAGTCTACAGATTCTATGTACCTCTCCACAAATATTGACCACACAGTTCAATCTAAAAGAAACAGAAGACTGTATTAAATTATCGTTTGAGGATCCTGACATGTGATATCCACAAGAAGTGAGGTAGATTTTTCTCCTGAAATCTAGATGCACTCCTTACTAACGTTTTGCAAGCAAATGCTACTCAAGGGAACAAATGAATAATTATTCAACTGCACCACATAGATTGCCCAAATCCTGATAAAACATAAATTAAGTGCACGTAATCATAGTTTAGGCAGAAGGATAGTTAAACAGATAGCTGGAAAAAGAAAACAAGCTGACAAACCTTATATTAGGTCTATTAGAAATAGAGAGAATATAAAATAAACTGAAACACAGACAGACTTTTGTAAAATGAATACTGCATAAACAGTTTGACGCTGTTTTTTTGTTTCACAGTGCATTAAAAGCCAAAGAATAAAAATGTTTCTTCAAACGAGATATGAAAACATCCACTGAATAAGCTTGTCTGACATGAATCAGGTGCGTTAAAGCCAGGAAACCTCTGAAAACCTTCAGTTCAGCGGACCACTCAAGGACTGACTTTGGACACCTCTACTGTAGGTAAATCCTTATTGGAGTGTAAATATCCCTCCTTTAAGGGAGAGGCAGTGAAATGGGCCTAATATATCGTGTAATTATGGTTAGAAAATCATCAGAGTGAAAATAATTAAATCATATGCACGGATAGCATTCAGTTACGTGTAAGCTCAACATGTTACAGCAAAGGCTTCCTGTTTGGCCTTAGGATTTACACTTTTTACAGAATGGCTCTATCCATTATGGATTTCATTTCCCCTTTTTATGCCCTCATGATCAACAGAACTCACTTATTCTTCAAAATATGTATTGCTCATATTTGCCTGAATGAACTTAAGGCTCACCAGTGCTTTTACGGAAGTGGAGCAGTCTCATTACCTCTCATGCACTGTCAGCTTATGCTTTTTTTTTTAATAGTACAGCCTTTAAAAAAAACAGGCTTTTTTAAGATCTCCAATGACTGACAGATGTGCAAATTCTAACCCTGATTGAACAAATGTGTCAGCAAATGACAGGAAAAGTGTTTGAAAAGCTAATAATTTTGCTTTCATCTGCTGACACTTTTTGCTGTATGTTATGTGACTTCATACATAAATCCTTGCATCTGTCAAAAAGGATATACCCTACAAGCTGAGCCAGGTTATTTAAGCTTAAAAAGTACTGTGTGGGGGAGTAGTGATCAGTTTATTTGCTGGTTAACTCTCACCTGTCTTTGCAGAGCATTTCGCAAAGCCTTATCTATGAAGCTTTTGAAGAGATTATACAGCCAGCTGAAACAAACAGCAACCAGATATCAGGACAATGCAGCACACCAAGTCAAGAAGTGTTACACCACAAATTCTCTCACATGGGTTCAAGCAGAGTGCAGCCAGGTGTCTCTTACCTGGCTCCCCCGTGAAACTTAATGCTTGCGCTGCCAACAATGGCTCCACAGTTCATAATGCTGACCGCTGGCCGGCCTGTTTCGTCACTCTTGATGGCGATACTTGATGTGATGGTGAGTCCATTGACATTCAAGTCAAAAGAGCCGCTGTCCTTTCTGTTGGAAAGCTATTCTCAAGTCATTGCTGTAGCAAAAAGTAACTGTTCTTTGTAAAGGAAAGCTCTTTTTTCCACCTACATTACTTTAAGGTACTTGACCCTCCAGTTTCCATGCAGTCCAAGGAAGGCATTACCAATACTCAATCTGACTCCGGTCCTGGGCACGAGATCCACTGAGGACTTTGGTAATCCCACATTCACTATCTGCATACTGAAACGAATGTAAAACTTGTTTGTTGGAATAGTTAAGCCTCTCCCGTTTTAAGAGAATTTAGATTTGTGTTGAGTACACTGTTGCCTTACTTAGTCAAACTGTACTTGACCTTGCCAATGGGAGACACCCTCTCTGTCCCTGATATATCTTGGATTTTGATGGATTTGAGCTTCTGCTGCATGGACACGATGCCCAGTTGTCTTCCTAGCAAAAGACAAGTGGATCAACCCTGAAGATCAAACCCTGGAGAACAATAAACTTCTGAAAAGGAATGCTCCAGCAGCAAGGCTTACCATATTCAAGGCCTTTATCTGTCAGCCTGACTTTTACACCTGGATTCGTTGCAAAAGTCTCTGCTGTCTGAGCTACTAGAGCCAGCCAAAAGCACAGGAACATCTTGACCTCTGGGAAATGGACAGCAAGATGGTGATAACGAACAGTTTGGGGCAAACTCAGCAAAGCTTCTGTTATTGTGTGGTTGGAGAAGTAACTGTTTTGCAAAGAATGTTTGGAATTCAATGAATCAAAGCCTGTTCCTCCCACAAAGAATTAATTTGATAAATAGTAATGCTCATTCGAAAATACACTATTATACACTTTAGATACACATATTTAGAAGAGCAGCTTCAAAATTATATTTCAGTTCGGTAGTTGAGGAGAGCTGACTGTCATTGTCTCTGATGAAACCACATGACCCTGACAATTCTGCCAGAGCCTTATTAGATCAGGCTGAAACTCAAGACCGGACCCCACAACTTTTGCCAGCTTGGATGGATATATGAATCAGTGTAGAAATGCATGCTTTATAAATGAAAAAACATCCCATGCTATCACCACTTGCATAGATAGATGAAGTATCTACATCAACTCATCACATTATGTTTATAGAAGCAGTTCTATTCTTAACTATCAGCATATTTTTAAAAAAGTCAAGCAAACCTAGTTTAGCAGACAAAAATCTTGAGTCACAAACCGAGTGGGAAACCTGATGTCATCTATGTCATTTTGATAGTTTACACTTTATTCTCCCTCTGTTTGAGGGAAATTTCTATAGATAAACAGAAAGATTAAGCATTAAAATCTCATGCACAGCCAGTATACATTCTTACCTCAGGCAGCAGACTGTAAGGAACAGATTATTTTCTCCTTTCTCTGACGGTGTGTCAGTTAGACTCGCAGACCAGGCAGTGTGAAAGAGGAAGAGAGTCACATGGCCTCTAATTTACTTAAGCAATCAGGAACTGAACCTAGCAATGGGACTAACCCTCAAACTTTAGGCTAGCTTGGTATTTTGTCACATGTCCTGATTGTAGTGAAAGACGGGACTAAAGGGGGTTTAGATAGAGATAGATACTTCACATTAAGCAGTTGTTTTTTCTCTCATTGTACATTTGGATCAATCTTTTTGCTCTCTCGTTTCTTGTTTTTATTCTTGGCTAAAAATAGCAATTAACAAGGAAACAGAATTGCACGGGTCCATGAAACACAAAGACTCCTGTCAGCTCCATGTCAGTCCTGTTTGACCAGTTACAGTGCACCTTCAGCAAGAGCTACTGTTAAATGTGACTGTAATATGACAATAATAGCAGTATTGTTGTGTAAATTATTTGGAAAAAATGCTTTACAGGAAGGAATCTAGTTAGTTAGTTACAAAATAAATGTTTGATAAATGTTGTGCAACGTTGTTATTGAACATAATAAGATAATACGGAGAAACCAAAAAATGATAAAGAAACCTGATAGATCTGAGTGCAATCAGCTGTAATCGTCTTTGTCACTGTGCCATGAGGTGCTCCAAAACCATAAAAGGAGTAGAAAACATCATTCTAATGAATTATTTGCCAGCTTTAACAAGATTACATTCTCCAGAACCTATACAATTATTTTTACAACTTATGCTAGCTGTGAGAGCAGGAGTAAGACGGGAGAATCCAAAACTGCTTTATTTATTCATTTTGTTATCAAACCTACATGTGTCCAATAATGCAAATACAAACTGTGTGTGTGTAAAAGAATGAGAAACCGCAACCCCGTACCAACCAACCCGTTGTGGCATGCCAAGGGCAACCCAGCACCCCCAGACAAAGGGAAGAGGACGTCCCCCAGGACGGAGAGGCAGCACCCAGACCCCAGACCCCAGACCCCAACCCGTGCCCGAGCAGACCGGCCACCCAGTTCGGAGCCAGAGCCACCGCAGCAGGGTCCCCAAGGGACCCCTGCCCCAGGCCGCAAGACAGCTCCATCCGAGGGCTCCCAAAACCACCAACCCGGTCAGACACCCATGTCCCCCCACAGAGATCCATTATCCAGCATGTGCATAATCATCTGCTGTATTGTCTGTGCAATGTGTGCAGATTTTTGAAGGTGTGAAACCCATCCTGAACATCTTTTGTCCTGTATATTGAGTTTCAATGCTTTCTTCTCTGTACTCCAGCGTTTTGAGTTGGTTATTCCCTCGGAATATATATTTCCTATATCGTGAACAATTTATCTATCTTACTCAAATGTTTGTTTAGGTCCGTGCCATATAATTCAATCTCCCGACAGTCCCACAGAGTCTCTTGATACTACTGCATTCTCGCGGTCTCACTGGCTCCACTCACCTAGGCTTTCTGTCAGGCGGATGGGTCTCATGGAGGACTCAGTTGCGGGGAGTGAGGTTCGAAAGGGTTTTAATTAACAAAAATTTACTCAGACGGAGTGGATGACAGACAAAGTTCAAACAAGGCAGACAATACTATGAACAAAGTATCAAAGCAAGATTAACATGACTGTGAACAAAGTATCAAAACAAGTAAACAAGACTATGGGCTAAGTATCAAATCAAGTAAACAGGACTGTGAATAAAGCACAAAATCCAAATGGCAAAAACAAGACTGTGACAAAGTACAAAATAAAAACACTCTTACATGGCGTGGACAAGACGAGGAACGAAAGCAAAAGAGTTTAGTTTACTTTCATTATCCTCCGCACATGAATCAGCTGTTGCCAGAGGCACTGTTTGGTCAGTCAATTTGCTACTCTTGAGACATACCTTAAGGTTATTTCTTTAAATCCGACACAACTGATTTAAATAAATAACCTATTATTTAAAGAAATAATAAATTGTATTATTCAATTTTGGTGGTCAAAATGACAGAATCAGGATAGAGACACTAATGGTAAGAAACTTTACACAAATGTAACAAAAGTCATGTCTTACCAGACCTGTAGTCAGTAACACTAACTATTCTATTTATATTAATGACTTTTGTAGAAGTTGTAGAGGTAATTTTACTTTTTGTTTGAAGCCTTTATTTGGCCCTTGAACAAAATATGAAAAAATATCCATTTTGAATATTCATTGTTTATTAAAATGCGATAAGTCAAAATTGTTGTCCTGTAGTCTTCCAGCTGTTGTTATCAGGTATATCTGATCGTGTACAACAGGGTTATACGTTTTTAACTTTAAATAATGCAAAAGATCTCAGATGCAAAACATTTCACAAACTGGATGTATCAAATATGATACATACAGCATATAGGGTAAAAAGTTGAACGACCTTTTTACGATTTAATCTTTTTAATTAATCATATTGAGCCCCACATTTCAAAATAGTTTAAAGGTGACAAAAGATACAAGCAAATCAACAAACATGGGATTCCCATCTGCTGTTATGAAGATATAATTCTGAAAAATATTGGAGATATCTAATGATGGACTTGTCCCTGAAAAGTATCAGGAAAAGCTGCAGCCTGGGTTAAAATGAAAGCTGGTGGCAGAAAACACACAAAATCAAATTTGATCATGTTACCTACAGAATGAAATTCCATGCTGGTGATGGCCACAGATTTAGGTTTTAAACTGTCGACGCAGATTTCTCAGAAACTGATTAATTTATTTTAGCTGACCATGACCAACATATAGGATAAATGACTAAAACTGTCATTTTTCCAGTTGTGGTAGTAGAAGTAGTATTACCATTGTCAAGATTTCCATATTGATAAAATATGCTGTATTGATTGAGATGGCTAACCTTCTTTTTCTTTTTTTAAATTCTCTGAATGAGGCTGCCTCCAATAAAATAACCACAAATATAAAAACTGTGGTCAGTCGGCAAGTGGATTTCTAAACAAACAAAATAAACAAACAAAAACACATTTCTCTTACACCTTTTTGTAAATGTGAATTCAAATGACTTTCATTTAAGGTTGAGCTTAACCAGGATATAAAATTATGTAGGACTGACATCCACTTAAGTAGAATTATCAGACTAAAATCTGTGCTCAGTTACTGATCAGTATGCTAAGTACAGATGTCAGAATAGACAATTATCTTCAACATGATTAGTTTCAGCAGTGCTGCCCTTGCCTCCCTGAGTTTTTTTGTAGTTTTGGTTGTTTTACCATTTGTGGGTTGTTTATGCTTTTGCTTTTGCCTTTGAATTTATAGTATTTTCCATTATTCCTTTGGTATACGATTCTTAGTGCGTTTTGTTTAGCTGTTTTCATTGTTATAGTTCCTCCCTGTTCTCACTCACATCAGTCTTTCCAGTCTGGCCAACAGCCACTTAAATAACTGCCCTCTGTCACCATAGTTCTCTCACTCTTTTGTTAGATCTTGTCAGTTATCACTGTTTTCATGCTGCCTGTCTTGTTTAGATTTGTATTAAATAAACCTTAGATTGATTTAACTTCTGTTGCATTCCTGGTCAGCACCATGCCACATCATTACCAAGTATTCTTTTATGTACCAATAGTAAATTATGAACATAGCTTGTAAAGGAAAATAAAACAGACAATGAGAAAAAATATATCAATAAACATAATAATTTAGGCTTTCACATTTAAAGGATATTGATTTACATTGATATTGAGCTCTACTGACATCTAGTGGCTAGAATCACTAAATGTCTTTTTTCTGCATGAGGCAAGTTTTTTTTCCAAGTTGTATAAAGTTTGTGTAAAGTGCTTGGGGTATAATATTATTAGAGTGTGAGCAGAAAGTCGGCTAATTTGCAACCAGAGGAGATGCTCCAAGGTTTTGGCTCCAGGATTTGGAAGATTATTTAATGTTCATTTGTACATTTCTGAAATGCTCTTTTATGAATGCAGTCAGTGCATCTGATCAGTGGATATTCATGCACAAGAAGCTCTTTTGTGGATGACTGAATGGCTTCATACGATCTCAGTAATTCTTTGTTTTTTGTGGAATTAATTAGTGTAATTAGTCTGTGTAAAATATGGATGTGTCAGTTGGCTGAATGGTGACAAAATGCCCAACAATTGATGCTCCGCACCCTGCTAATAAGCCCGGTCCATGTCTGAAAACAAGGGACGATATCTGCAGACTTTTTTCTCTCAACTAAACCTCTCTCATGGTGCATGTCAGATTTATATTTGGACACTTATTTCATCCGATGAAAACACTCAGATCTTGGATTGATGGCATTATTTGCTTGATTACAAAATTCAGCGTCATGGTGAAACTGGTAAGAATTGTTCTTCTGGTTGTAGGTAAACTGGAAACATCAGGTCATGTACATCCATTAATTCAGTTACTGGGAACTGGTGGATGTACAGTTCACCAAATGATCGGTTTCACTGTTGTGTTGGTGAACTTAACTGGTAGTGGGAGTAAGAATGGGGAGTTATGTTGAATATGTACAAGTTTAAAGGGGAATGATTATGTTTCATAGATTGCAGAACATTTAAAATACATTTTATAAAATTAAAACTCATACTCAGAGCTCTTTGATAAAAAGATTTTTAAAGTCAGAATGTCTTTTTCTTTTCTTTTTTTGTCAGGCACCATAATAAGAAAATGTGGTGACAAGATTTGATATTTACTAAGTCCGATTTTGATTTAGAAAATACTTTTTTAAAAAATAACAAAATTTCACAAAAACATTACGTTTGTGTAAAGTGTGTGGGGTATAATTTCATTAGAGCGTGAGCAGAAAGTCGGCTAATTTGCAACAAGAGGAGACACTCCAAGGTTTTGGTTCCAGGATTTGGAAGATTCTTTAATGTTCATAATTTTACATTTCTAAAAATGTACAATGTAACGTTAAATAGTGGAACGTTAATTTTATTATCTGTAAAATGGCAAATATTTAAGACTGTGAAGTCATCTGGGGGTTCATGTTTTGTCCAAAGCATCTTGACATGTAGAGTGAGATCAAACCCTCCAACTTGCCCACTGTCAAACAAATGCTCCTAACCCTGAGTAGCTGCCAGTAGAGGACAAAATGTACAGTAGAAACTCTATACACAAATTTAATTCGCTCCAGGACCTACTTCGTATGTTGAAAATATTTGTGTGTTGGTTCAAGCATTCCGATTAGAATACACTGTAATTTGTATAATTCGTGCCACAGCCCCAAAAGCTACAATAAATCGTTAATAAATACTGCAGATAATTACACATCACAAGAAAACAAATGCATTATAAAAGAGAGATGTAAAAATAAATAGATTATAAACAAATGATAAATAAAAAGGGGTTTTTATTGGCACTTTACCTTAGAGACTAGCGAATGGAGGTGTAAGCTTAGCGATGCAGGAGACGGAGGAGACGGTGGGTGTGGAGGCAGAGGCGATGACTGAGATACAGGATGTACTGTAACTTACTCTAACTTTCACTACGTGAACTTTAAACTAACTTAGCTCATTTATTTTATTTAATTTTTATATTTCATCTCATTAATTTTTATATATGACTTTGACGTCATTCATATGTTGGAAATGTACTTTGGGTGTTGAGTCGAATATTTGATCAAATTTCACTTCTTATGTTGGAAATTTAGTATGTTTTGGCAATCGTAAGTAGAGGTTCTACTGTAATTGTTAAATTCAGAACTGAAAACTTTGATGCATTTTTAAACAGAACATAGGAAAATACTGTTATCAGTAACAGCCACAATACACATGAATATTTTTATTCAAAAGAAACACATGGGGAATAAACACCTGATGAAGTCAAGCATGCAAAATATCTGCTCAAGTTTTATGCCTGAGTTGCCTTGAAGAAGATGAGTTGGCAGAAAAGTCAGCATGTTTTATTAATCCACTCTTGTCTGGAAATAGAACCAGATATGCTGTATGAGGTATTTTGCTGAATGTTTTCTATATCTGAGGACAAGAGACCATATTTGTGGATCACAGTAAGACCAAACAGCAACCCAGTTGATTCATACAGACAACAAACATATAGTTCTTATCGTTCTTGCTTGTTGGGACCTTTTGAACTTGCAGAATAATAAAGTTTTAACTTCTGTGGAGATTCACAAAAGGGAAGGAAACAGTGAGGATGCTCTGAAGCTGCGGCTGAGGAGATGTAGGATGAGCAGTTCACGCAGAGTTCGGCTTCATTGCTGGGCTCCCCTGTCTGTGTTTTCATCCAAGCTGTCCACTCTTAGATCTACAACCGAGTGCCTTTTTTTTTTTTCTTCACCAGTGTCAAACCCTGTCAGCCCTGCTTACTGCTTCTGTGGAGAACTGAGAGGCTTGTACCAGGTAACAGCAGAGGTTTGATTTCAGGGTATGAGCTTGTCCAATAAATGAAATTCTAAAATTCCACTTCAGCTTTCCATATTATTAAAAAAATTGCCCACCTGGACAAAGTTTCAACATTTGTGAAAAACATTTTTCACAAATGTTGAAACTTTGTCCAGGTGGGCAATTTTTTATCAATGAAAACTCACCTCTGAGTTCTTAGCTGTGAAGGAACACATTCTTTCTTACACAGGTAATGGTATAAAATCACAAACTTTAGCCTTCAAGATCGGACTGAGCTGTGCTCAGAGAAACTAAACAGAGAAAAAAACTGAGAGCTACAGTTAACTTACTGAATATCAAGTTTAAAGTTCAGTTAGATTAAGACAGAACAATTATAAACAATTTGGAGGAGAAACCCTCTTCTCTGTAAAAAGTAACAATAAAACATGGCAGCACAGCTCTGGTTGGGATCAAAGTCCTTTCAACAGATCGAAGTGGAGACATGCATAGCAGTATGTTTAAAGAAAGGTCAACATTAACACCTCATGCCAACTGTGGTGGAAGGCTTTAGACTTGTTCTGCATCTTACCTGATTGAGACAGGCGGAGCAAAGCATTCCTTGAACACATTAAGCCTTTTGTGAAAAATGTGTGGAGATTTTTACTGAATCGACGCCTCAGAATCACTGCAGTGACTAGAATTTTACGAGTGAGAAATTTAGCCTTTGAAACTATGATAAATACCTATCAAATCTCCTATCAAATTTCAGGGCCAACACCAACGGCTGTCCACTTGAATTCATAGATTCTTAGCACACAAAGTGTAAGATGAGATAAGACATTCCTTCGGATGTCACACAAAAGGGAAATTTAAGTAAGCTGGCCACTTTGCAGAGCCTACAAGGAATTCAAGCATTTCATCTTCATACTTTGGGATATACTGAGAAAAAAAAGGATATTGTTAGAATTTGGCTATAATTACTCACTTTAGCATCGTATGCTATCACATGATCTATGTAAATTAATGATTGTTTTTATTCCTTTTAGAACTGTATTTTTGTGTTAAATGTTCTGTGACCACAGATTCTTTCTCTGTTGAATTAGATACACGTCTTTAGGTCAACACACATTTTTTTTTACCACATTCCAATGTCATTTGTATGAATTAGGACCTGGCCTGTTCAGGTCAGAAGTAACTGGCCAATAAGCACTAGGTTGTTTCCAGTCCTTTGAGGAGTGTGCCCAGCCCAGGGGACAAAGACCCATTACACACAGAGTTCAGGGCTGTTTGCCGACTGAGACCCAGAGAGAGGTTTTTGTCTGTGAAAAGCCCAATGCTGATATACTTAACTGTGTCCAGTAAATGTTATTTTTGTACTTTTGGTCTACTCTGGTATATTCTCAGGTTTCAAACTAAAGAATCGGGTTAACAATATCCTTATAAACGCTATTCTCAGTCATGGCTGTAATATACTGTAGATCCATATTGACTGTTGGATTAATCAAAAGGATAATGGAAACAGCAGATCTTCAATTTATGGTATAAATGAATAACTATTGACTTTCCCGCTGATTAACATAGTCTAACCGTTCAGCAGGTAGTATAGTGGAGCAGTTCACATTTTCTGTGAAATTGTGTATTTGCAAAAGATTGTATATGCTTCGGCAGTCAGGAAATGGGAGGACACAGATGGCCTAACCCTCCCGTGGTCACTTTGTGGGCCAATTAACTTCTCCCCTTCAGAAAAGATAAACCTCAAGGACTTTTTTCCACATGTTTCAAAGCAACAGAAATTAATCTGGATTCTTTTTGGCTGAATAAGCCAGTGTACCATTTAGAGTTCATGCGGTTTCACTTAATTCTACTCTGAAATGAGAAGGAGCGAGTTGTCCAATAATCCTGAGGTGGAGTTAAAACATCAGGAAAGTGGAATCAGTTTCCAGTTGGCCATCTCATTAGATAACCAGCAATGTTAAAAGACTTGTTGATTTCCCTCATGTGCGTTCTGAAAATGGGCTGCTGGGCGTCACACATGGGCGTCATGTACGTGATTTCTTCCTAGATCTATGTCTATGATGAAACCTCCACCATAAGATGCCAAAGAGACACTTTAATATGATAGAATCTGGCATTCTTGAAAGCAACTGTTAGCTCGCTGCTGTGAGGAGACCGTTTGGTAGTTTGTGTCTCAAACGATCATTTCCTGTTCATGGCGAAGATTTTCCATCAATTCAGATCTAGCCAGAGTACAGGAACTTTACAGCCTTGATAATTTTTCTACCATCGATCCCAGCTCTTCTTCTTAAATCCAGAATGCCTTAGGACACAGGTGTAACACTCCAGTTCTCAAGGGCTGCTGTCCTGCAGGTTTTGAGGTGTCCCTGTCACCTGACACATGATTCACATCAAAATGCCATTAGCAGCTCATTGGAAAGCTCCACAATGTCCAGAGGAGATCCAATTTAATCCAAATCAGGTGTGCAGAAGCAGGAAAGTGTCTAAAACCTGCAGGACAGCAGCCCTCAAGGACTGGAGTTCTACACCTCTGCTTTAGGAGGAATCCCAATTGACTAGATGGCATATCTCAACATCTCAACATAGGATTTATGTACAGCCTTGTGGTGTTATAATTCTTGGTTGGTTATTTGTCTGCTGAGGAAAATAATCCAAGCATGGCAGCTGTAACCATAAATATTACTTACTATCAGTACAGCATGAGTAGATGTAGGTAGCTAAACAGCAGTGATCATAACAAACTAGAAGTCATTCTCACTAGTAAACATGAACGGGAACAACTGTCAACAGGTTTATCTTGCATGAGTGTCAAACAGCAACCCAGTTAGCCATGCTATTGCTGGAGGGATGGATCTTGATTAATCCATTACACACAAACTATATTACACACACAAAAAAACTTGCTTCATGTATATAAAATGTATACATTTACACAGAAATAAAACAGCGTTAAAAATGTAATATTTCACACAGAAATCAAATTGATTGCATCTGACTTTTTGCTCTAATTTTGCCCTAAGTGGAAAATACCATTGTATTTCAAACACACACACATGCACACACAAACATGCACGTATATATATATATACAGTATATGTATAAATCTTTTTCAATTGTGGTCAACACTTTGTTGTTTTTAAAGTTTTATATAGATAGAGTTGATCTGGAATAGATCAGTCTTGGAGATTCTCTATAGATTCATTAGATTTATTTCATAGTGGACTTGATGGAGTTTTTTAGGTCATTAGCAAAGTTTTCAGGATTTATCCTATTTGACTTACAGTTTGTATGACAATACATCCTATCAAGCTTCCAATATATTAGTGCTGAATGCAAGCTGCCGGATATTTTATGATGCACATGCAAATAATTTATTTAAAATGCATGCAGCTCTCAAAAGCATGCTCTTGCACCATGTGGGTCAGTAAATATTTCAACACTTGCTGCAGTTATAGCATCATCATGATGAGCAGACACATTTTCTTATATTGCCTTAATCTCTTCAGTGTTTCATCTTACAACATCACAACACAGGAATCATACTTAACATTTGAGTTGCTGTTGAGCTGAATGTGTACTGAGGGACACTTGGACATTACTGAAACACATCGGAGGCGCAATGGAGAGCAGAATTAGCAAAGTTGCAATTCAGGGTCATAAAAGGGCCTTGGCCTCGTATTGACAGAATTCCTCCCACATAATGATGCAAACTGGTCAATGCATCAGCCAGTGGGGGAGCGTAATGATTATCAATCAAGTAACTCTGGAGCCAACAGAGCTGAATAAGGGATAGCTAAATAAACAAACAAACAGACTCTCTCTCTCTCTCTCTCTCTCTCTGTGAGTGCGTGCTGGGAGTGGAGGACTGTGAGAGTGGATGCGCGTTGCAGCGAGAAAGTGATTTCCATCTTTTTTCTGTTAATTGTGTGTTTGTTTTGTTCTGTTTGTTTTGTTTGTTCGTTGTTAGTTTTGCTGTTTGTATTTCTTGTGGCGGCTAGTCTCCTGAGCGGTGACGCCCGGTTTTTACCGGCGTCATGCCGACTCACGGAGTTGCGGATGCGGGGCTGGCGAAGCTCACACGCCGACACGGGGTTAAGCTTTGTCCAGCTTTTAATTGCTCCGTGGAAGACTGCAGTCTGGCGATCGGAGAAATTGTCGGTTATGACAGCGTGAAATCTGCTTCCAGAATGAACAACGGAGTCGTGATTTTTCTGGATAGTGTTGACAAAGTCAACGTCATCGTAGAACAGGGTGTGGTCATTCAGGACACCTTTGTTCAGGTAGTGCCGTTAGTAAACCCGGCCAAAAAGATTATATTGTCCCAAGTTCCTCCGTTTCTCAGTAATGAAGCGCTAGAGAGAGAACTTGCGAGACACGGACACCTAATGTCCCCAATTAAATTGATCCCTCTGGGCTGCAAATCACCACAACTTAAACATGTCATTTCCTTTAGAAGACAGGTCTTTATGGTATTGAAAAATAACATTGAGGACGGGCATCAGGAGGCAGCCACTTCTGCTAATGCTGCCCCGGCTCCTGAAGTTTCTGCTAAGTCAAGCACTGATGAAGTAGTTTCTGATGGCCCGGTAGATCCTAGTCTGGATACCAGGGACTTGGGTGCTGCTTGCTCTGAGGCTGTTTTCTCGGATTCAGTGGTAGGAGCCAGTGAACAGTCCCACAACGACAACATTTCCACACAGTATGAAACAGAGCAGGTAAGATTTTCACTGGAGGAGGAAGCTGAGATGCTTGTGGACAAGGAGTTTTCCAATGAAACTAAAAAGAGAAAACCAAATGAAGAGTGCCAGTCCGCTAGTAAGGTAAAGAAAGTTGTTCCCCCTGGTGAGTGTCAGCAGTCAGGTGAAAGTGAAGGTGATGAAGAGAGTGATGTGGAGTCTCTGGCCCCCTCACAGACCTGGACTCACAAGAAGAGTGGTTACTCTTTAACAAGTATCAAGAGTTTTTTACAGGACACCAAGGGAGCTAGGAATGTTAAAGTGGACAAAGCGTTTCCTGATTTGCAGCTCTTTCTTGACTCAGTGACGTTTTTTCTGAGAACTCCTGGAGTCCTGGGAGAGAAAGCTTTCACTGACCAGGAAACCTATCGTATTAAGAAATTTGTACAAAAGGTTAAAAAACAGTTAGAGGAGGATGAATGAATTTCAGACTCATTCTTTTCTTCTGTTGTTTGGCTCTTTTGTTTCTGTGGTATTATTACATCTCTATGTTATGGGGGACATACGTATAGGCAGCCTAAATTTAAATGGGGCAAGGGATGATGGGAAGAGGGCTTCTCTCTTTAAGTTATGCTCTCTAAAAAAGCTAGATGTTATTTTTGTACAGGAAACACACAGTATACAGTATACAGATAATGAGGCAGACTGGAGGAGAGAATGGGCTGGTGAATCCTTCTTAAGCCATAAGACTAGTAGCAGTGGTGGGGTTGGGATTCTCTTTGCAAAGAATTTTATTCCTCAATCTATAGAAACTGAGGAGGTCATAGAAGGCCGCTTGTTGAAAGTAAGAGCCGTGTATGAGAAGGTAAAAATGGTTTTTATTACGGTCTATGCTCCAGTTGTGGGAGTGGAGAGGGTCATGTTCCTTGACGCCTTGAATAAAGCTATTGGAAAATGTAGTAGTGAGGAATATTTATTTATTGGGGGTGATTTTAATTGTACTGAGGACAGCAGGTTAGATAGGAACCATGCAGAACCTCATGCCGCCTCTCGCACACGCCTTATTCAGCTTCTAAAAGGCCAAGAGCTGTGTGATGTGTGGAGAATTTTACATGGTGAACAGCGACAGTACACCTGGACTCACGCTAAAGACAACTTACTGTCTATGGCCAGACTCGATCGTTTGTATTGTTTTAAACATCATTTAAACATTTTTAAAGGGTGTTTAATCAGCCCAGTTGGTTTTTCTGATCACTCACTTGTAATGGTCTCTGTATTTATAAGGTGTGTAAAAGCCAATAGTGCTTATTGGCATTTCAACACAGCTCTATTGGAGGATAAGCATTTTAAAGATACATTTGGGGTTTTTTGGAAAAACCATCAGAACAAAAAATCAGATTTTATCTCTTTACAACAATGGTGGGATTTTGGTAAAGTTCTGATTCAACAGTTTTGTCAGCAGTACAAGCAGAATGTCACGAGAGCTTTGGAGGGTTCAGTTAGGGCTCTGGAGTCTGAGGTGGAGGAGCTCAGAGGCCTATTTGAAGCCACAGGAGACCAACGCCACACTCAGAGACTTGAAACTAAAAGGTCTGTTTTAGCCAGCTTGCTGGGTGTCTCAGCTCAGGGGGCTCTTGTTAGGTCCCGTTTTCAGCACGTAGCCCACATGGATGTTCCATCTAATTTTTTCTTTGGTCTGGAGCGTAAAAATGGACAAAAAAGGTTAATCCACAGTCTGAAAGACAACACTGGGCAGATGCTGACTGATCACGCAGCTATTCGTAAACACGCCGTCACTTTTTACAGCAACCTGTTTAAATGCGAGCACAGAGAGGAGCAGGCAGTGTCACAGGGCTTCTACACTGGTCTTCCTCAGGTGGAGCAGCAGAGCAACATAGAGCTGGAAGCAGCTCTGTCCTCTGACGAACTCTACGCAGCTCTGCAGAGCATGCAGAGTGGGAAAGCCCCTGGTATAGACGGTCTACCTGCAGATTTCTACAAGTCTCTCTGGGCAGTAGTGGGAGAGGATCTGCTGGCAGTACTGAGTGACAGTCTTGCTAAAGGGCGTTTGCCACTCAGCTGCAGAAGGGCTGTCCTTACTTTGCTGCCCAAGAAAGGTGACCTGCAGTTTATAAAAAACTGGAGACCTGTTTCACTGCTTTGCTCTGATTACAAACTCCTCTCTAAAGTGTTGGCGACAAGGCTGAGCAAAGTGATGGAGAAAGTGATTAATTTTGATCAGACTTATTGTGTACCGGGCAGATTGATTTCTGACAATATTGTCTTGATTCGAGACTTTGATCGTGTTGAACATGATTACCTATGGCTCACTTTGAGTGCTTTTGGCTTTGGTACTGGTTTTATTGACAAAGTTAAGGTTCTTTACAGTGACATTCAGAGCGTACTAAAGATTAATGGTGGTTTGAGCGCTCCCTTTCAGGTCCAAAGGGGAATTAGGCAAGGGTGTGCCCTCTCTGGCATGTTATATTCTTTAGCTTTTGAACCATTGCTGCATAAACTCAGACGTGACCTTCAGGGTTTGGTCATTCCGGGTTGCAATGTACCTTTGAAGCTGTCGGCCTATGCAGATGACCTTATCATCCTGGTGAATGCTCAGAAGGACATTGACATGTTGGTGAGAGATGTAGCTCAGTTTGGCACCTTGTCCTCAGCCAAAGTTAACTGGGACAAAAGTGAAGCTCTGTGTGTTGGTGGCGACCTGGGGAAACTGACACTGCCTGGGGGGTTAATTTGGAAGAAGGGGGGTCTTAAATATTTAGGAGTTTTTCTGGGCGATCAATCTTTTGGCTTAAAAAACTGGGAAAATGTTCTGGATAAGGTGAAGGGTCGTTTGACCCGGTGGAAATGGATTCTGGCAAAGATGTCTTACAGAGGCAGAGTGTTAGTGGTTAATAATTTGGTTTCGTCCACGTTATGGCATCGCTTGTTATGTATTGACCCCCCACCTGACCTACTGTCGAAGATCCAGGCTCTCCTTGTGGACTTTTTCTGGGACAAATTGCACTGGGTGCCGCAGAGTGTGCTGTATTTGCCTAAGGACGATGGAGGACAGGGCCTGATCCACCTCAGCAGCAGGGGGGCTGCGTTCCGGCTCCAGTTCATACAGAGGTTTCTGTGTGGTCCAACTGATTTGGTGTGGAGGCCGTTGGCTTGCGCTATCCTGAATCGGTTAGGTGGACTTGGACTCAACAAATCGTTGTTTTTGATGGACTTAAAGCAGCCTAACATTAAAGAACTTCCTGCTTTCTACCGTGGACTATTCAAAGTGTGGAATATGATCTTGAAGAGGAGGCTGGGACACCACAGCTCCCTGTACTGGCTGCTACAGGAACCGGTCGTCTATGGGTCGCGGTTCAGTACAGTTTGTCAGGTGGGGCCAACTCTACTCAGGCGGTTCTGTATGTCTAAGGTGGTGAATCTGGGACATGTAGTCCAGCTTGCAGGAGCAGGCTTGGACGATGCAGCTTCTCTTGCTTCCAGACTGGATGTGCATTCGACTCGTGTCATTGCCCTTCTGCTTAGTAAGTTGAGAGAAGCCCTCACTGCTAGTGAGAGGACTTTGTTACATCTTTATTGTGATGGCTCTGTTGCACCGGAAGAGAATGATGCTTTCCCTACAGTAAATATTTCCCCAGATTTTAAGGACTGCATTGGGCCCTTTTTAAAAAATGAGATCTCTTCTGTGTTTTCCTTTAAAGATATAAACGGTAAGTTGATCTATAAAACTTTTGTTAAGATTTTGCAGAGGGACAAATTGAACGGCAGAGTTGATACTCCATGGAGAGCTCACTTGGGTCTCAGTGACAGTGTTGGGCCTGAGTGGAGAGCGCTGTACAAACCACCACTGATTAAGCGAGTAGCTGACCTCCAGTGGAGGATTTTACATGGGATTGTGGCTGTGAATGCTTTTATTTCTACTATTAACTCTGATGTTAGCCAGGACTGTCCATTTTGCACTAATCGCGAGACTGTGTTTCATTGTTTCTTGGACTGTTCTCGTTTGCTGCCACTGTTTACCATGTTAGAACATTTTTTTTAATTATTTGGAGAGGGTTTTTCTAAAAACGTGTTCATTTTAGGGTACAGGTACTCTCAAAAGGCAAAAATGAAATGCCAGCTTTTTAATTTCATCCTGGGAAGAGCAAAGATGGCAAAGATGAGCAGGAAAAGCAGAATAGAAAAAGCTGTGGATGACGATGCTGTGCTCGTTTTTAAAAAGATGGTGAAAGCCCGTCTGAAAATAGATTTTAATTTCTGTTGCATGATGAAGGACCTGGAAAGCTTTTCCAAATTGTGGTGTCAGAAAAATGTTCTGTGCTGGCATTTAAAGTTATCCTAGGTTAATTTGTTTTCTGTAAATCCTGATTTACTGATTGCCGTTTCATGGCAGTTTTTTTGTAACTTTTAAAACCTTTTAATAAATGTATTGTTAAAATTCAAATTCTCTCACTCGCTCTCTCTCTCTCTCTCTCCCTCACACACGTAAAAAGAATGAGACTGGTTGGAGTGGATTGATGTTATTTTTTAAGTTAAATAATTTGGTCCAACCTTCATTGGTGAAAAACGGACTTATTCATATTTTTTGGTTTGAAAATGTTCTTTCTGTACCTATCAGCCGATAATCAGTTTTCCGGACAACATAAAAAAAAAATCTAAAATGAAAAAATCCATACCCTCTGTCATTGAAATAAAAAGTGATGCGTTTTCTGATCAGTTTATCCCAATTTATTGTGCACTGCTCGCCAAGTGACTTAAGGGATCTCTCAGTAGAGTGAGATGTTGCTGACTGAATGAATAAATAAAATTAAAACAATTAATTCATGTTAGGGTTACCAAAAGAGCGTGTTTTGATGTCATGGTAACCTCTCTGAACAAATTGGGCTTTTTATTTGAGCCCAGGTAAACCTGGTCAGGTCCTCTGGGATATGTTGGGGTTGGAAAGTCTGCATTTCTCAACTTTATGTTCAAACTTTGCCTAAAGCACAAACTATGAAAAAGCACACAACGATCAGAACTAAAAATGTTTCCCCTTCGGCCCCTTAGCCTCCCATCCTAATCCCATCCTGTTACATCTCTAATCCTAATCCTTCTATAATCATCCAAGATAATTGCCATTCACAGTTTCCACATCTTCTGCTGGCATCCAATGCCAAATAATTTTCTGATTCATCAATAAATCTCTCTAGTTGCCATCTTTTTCTGTGTGAGTCTTTCCAGGTTGAATTACAGTTCATCATTATGTAAAAACATTAGCTACATGAAGGAGGGGAGATGCTTGTACAAAAAGGACAGACTTTGGTTGATATTCAACTGATGAAGCTGCAAAGAATAGTAAAAGAGAAAGAAAAGTGGAAATCAGGTTAAAAAAACTCCCTTTCCTTTGTTGGTGAACTTAAGTGAATTATAGTGAAGATGGAACTGAACTTAACCGCCACTCGGAGGCACTGCAAATATGTCTTTAAACCAATCCCAAAGTCAGCATTTTTATGACTGATGCTATTAGGCTGTGAAGCAACCCAGAACATAGGTCTTCCAGTTTTCATCTTCGAAAAATTTTCAAATCTTTTTTATTAACAGAAGCTTGAATAATCCTTTAAAAAATAAGACCAAAATTATTTATACTACAACTCGAGCTTTGAGATTAGTGCTACCAAAATCATAAGTAGTTTTGAAAACGCCTGTAGTGTTGCAGATTGTGGCCTGTTTGAAGTCACAGTAAAAAATTCCTGGTTTTTCACAAGGAGAACATAAGAGTATGAATGTTTGCAAATGTTTGTCCTGCTGCACGTTGTGCTGAACCAAATTGTGTCAGTGTAGCAGAGATGAGGGAGCCTCAATATAAATGGTTCAGTGTGTTGTGTATAAAAGGAGCAATGTGCCCAAGAGAGAAGGCTGTCTTTACCCCAGCACCACGCAGCTGTGGGACACGGGCATCCATCCATGCCCTCTGCTCCATACACTTTAAGCTCTCCCTTTATGGCATTTATATATATATATATATATATATATATATATATATATATATATAGTGGCAGTTATATATATATATATATATACTGCAGTGGCGGGCCGTGCATTTTACACCTAGGCCTTCAGTAGTGCTCCGTCTGAATCAATTCACCCCTCAATAACTATTTTATGGTTATAGAAATCATCTTAATATGTAGAAATACAGTAGGGATGTCCCGATCCAGCTTTTTGTATTAAAGTTGATTTTTATTTTCTACTTACTTAGTTGTCAGACTCATGTTGAACAGGGATTTACTCTTATAACAACTAAAGTTTACACAGACCTGTGGGTTAGGAGATGCTAATGCTAATGCTCGGGTGGGATCGGACTTTAAAAAAAAATGTATCTGGAGTCTCGATTGGCATTTTCTCATGCCGGCCGATACGATCCAAATATCGGATCAGGACAATCCTAAAATACAGTCTAAAGATCAGGGGTGCACAAGTCTTCTACTCCTGCAGCCACAGCAGCGATCCCCCCCCCCCCCAAAAAAAAACAAAACAAAACAAAAACATCAATAATGTCCTCATAAACTCGCAATACCATTTAGGAAAAAAACAACATTTTACTCACTTACTTTTCTTGAAAAGTCCGTTTTGAAAATGGTCTTGACAGTAAATCCGCCACGAAATAATAAAATAGCTATTACACCAACACAACTATATTTCGGTTTGTTTGCTAGCTTTGCTCTGATTGGATATCTGACTATCCAATCAGCGGGTGTGGGTACGGTGGCATTTCCTGGGCCTTCGCGCAGGCCCTGGCATCACCAACCTAACATCTGATTGGTTGAAGCAACAGTGTACTCCACATGTATTTTCTGTGGGGGGGGGCCTGCAGAACGGATTGTGAAGGCCTCCAGGCAGACATCTTTTACTTTGACCCTGCCTAGCGACAAAGGATGTCTGAAATGTGATTGGTTAAATGCTTTTATATGAAAATACATGTCTGGAAGCAGCGCAACCAGGGGAGAAGCTATGAAAGGAAGCTGACAGACTATTTAGAGATATTTAATACCTTTTTTATGGACAAAATATCATTAACATCAGTCTGTGATTCAGATATTTTCTTAGGCCTTCAGAGAAGGCCTTGCAGGCCCTGACGGCCCACCACTAATATACTGTATATATATATAGGCTATGTACGAGATCTGCGCTCAGGGTGGCTGCTGGTGGACTGGGTCTAGGGGCACTTTGGAACGCTGGAGGGTGGGATGTGGTGGCGGCCCCACTGCACGGACAACTGAGCACAATCTGGGCAACCTGGTAGGTTTAATATCACACAGTTACCCAGACACACACCTCTTCATAGATCTGAACAGTTCTGAGATGCTCACCAGTGTCCTTGTTACCAGAGCTGTTGCTGTTGCTGTTCCTGGCTTTTGTCGCTTGTTTTTTCTTTTGTCTTCTACGTGTCCATTTGCAGTAGATTCTGCAGGTTCTTGATCCTGATGACCCACAAGAAACTGTTTCTTTTGGACAGACATAGCAGCTGGTTGTGTTTTTGTTGTTTTAGTTTTAGTTTTTGTCTTTCTGTTTCTCTTTTTCTCTCTGTTGTATGTACATCTTAGCTCTGTTCAGACCCTTTTCTTGTAGTAATTGGAAGCTGTTTAGAAAGCGATTTTTTTAGGTATTTGCTAGAATCCCTTGCACCACTTTAGCAGTTCCTCAAATGTGTGGAGAACTTGAACCACTGCACTACATCAGCAGCTCCTCAAATATGTGGAGAACTAGAACAACTGACTAATGCTAGTACTTTGACATAGACCTTGTGCTGAACTTCAACTGGCTAGAAATCTTTTGTTGTTGCTTGAGCCCATCATTATGCAGTAATTGTTTATTGCACAAAGCACATGCCACAGAAAAACGACACCATCTGTGTCTATCCTGGACCACTGTAAGACTTGACACTGAGTAAGATATTTCTCAGAAAAATGTAGGTGTTTTTTCGAAGAAAAAGTGGAGTGCTCTTGCACTCGGGCAACAAAGCATAACAACACATTTCATGCCTTTTGATTTTCAGTCAAACATGTTTCATTGTATTTTATTTCTTAACATACATGCTCACTCAAGACTTATTGTCCGGTTGTATGTCTTCACTTTGGACTAAATCAATTAATTTACTTGGTTTCTTTTTTCAACAACGTCCTCGAAATTTGACCAATGAGAACAGAGAACATTTGGAGGATCTGAAAGTTGTATCTTACAAATTTGTATCTTACAAATATTAATACAAGGCCATAATCACAAAAAGAATGTAATATAATGGATTTACAGAAAACTAAATTACTTCGTCAGGCCAAATGCAATATTTGTGCTCGACTGTGATTTAAATGAGAAGCCCTATAAGAGATACAATATGTCACCTACTCATTTCTCAGATTAGTTATTTTTTGTATGAAGAAAAAGAGAAACATCACTTTAAAGGATGAGTAACTCATTCAGCTTTAATTCCTGCTGGTGTGCATGTGCATGGATGCACACTGCATATTGTACTTGTGAGGTCGGAGATAACACATTAAATATTTAACAGACAACAGTTTCCCTCGGGATCAGTGAAGTTGATCTTATCTTATTTGTGCAAACAACTAAAGACTTTTTTTTTAAACAGCACCCACTCGACAAATATGAAATCATTGAGACTGTGTACAAGATGTGGGCGGCATGGTGGAGTGGTGGTTAGCAATAGTGGATGGACGTCCTCAAAACGTTTCTATCTGATATCATACTAGGATATATTTTGAAAATAATGCCAACAGTTTGTGAACCCCATTGGTTATGACAGCAACTGTGTGTGAGGGGTAAAAAAGCATGCAACCACTCATTCAAAGCTGTAACACAGCTTTTAGTTAGGTGTGTTACTGCAACGAACCATTAGATATATATCATCTTTTTAAATCTAGTAAAAATGGTTAATTTACATAGCTCTAAGTTTAAAATGTAGTTGGGAGAATGTCATTGTTCTTATTGTGTTGTGGGGGAGAGAAAATATTCAAATGTAATACCACGTGGTGTGGAGATGTTTATGTTTATGTTTATGTTTATGCATTTGGCAGACGCTTTTATCCAAAGCGACTTACAGATTAGACACAATATTACATTTCTCATCACTATGACAATTAGCTATATAGAGGAGAAACACTGATCAGAGTCAGTGGTGAGATAGAGAAAGAGGTAGAGGGACTACAGAAGGAGCTGTGGGGGGGTAGAGGTACGGGTTAGGGTTAGGATAGGAGATGCTCTTTGAAGAGGTGGGTCTTCAAGAGTTTCTTGAAGACAGACAGGGACTCTGCTGTTCTTGTGGAGCTTGGTAGGTCGTTCCACCATCTTGGAACGACACATGCAAACAGTCTGGATTGTCTTAAGCGTGGTGAAGGCACTGCTAGACGACAATCCATTGATGACCGGAGTGATCGAGTTGTGACATAAGCCTTTGCAAGGGGATTCAAGTAGATGGGAGCCATACCCTTAAGCACTTTGTAGGCTAGCATCAGGGACTTGAATTTGATACGGGCAGCCAGAGGTAACCAGTGGAGTTCAATGAACAGAGGGGTGACGTGAGATTTTTTGGGCAGATTGAAGACCAGACGCGCCGCCGCGTTCTGGATCATTTGTAAAGGTTTTACTGTACAGGCCGGGAGACCAGTCAGGAGTGCGTTGCAATAGTCCAGGCGGGAGATGACCATAGACTGCACCAGGAGATGGGTAGCATGTTGTGTTAGGTACGGCCAGATCTTTCTTATGTTTAGTAATGCGAAGCGACAGGATCGAGAAACAGAGGCAACGTGATCTTTAAAGGTCAGCTGGTCATCAATCATGACACCCAAGTTTCTTGCTGCCTTTGATAGAGTCAGAGAGAGGGATTCAGTTTGGATGTGAATATTGTGGTGAATAGTTGGTTTGGCTGGAAAGACAAGCAGTTCAGTTTTTGAGAGATTCAGCTGGAGGTGGTGGGCTTTCATCCATTTTGATATGTCAGAGAGACAGTCTGAGATGCGTGCTGAGACCGAGTGGTCATCAGTTGGGAATGACAGATAGAGCTGTGTATCATCAGCATAGCAGTGGTAGGAGAAACCATGTGGTTGAATGATCTGGGCCAAGGAAGTGGTATATATAGCAAAGAGAAGAGGTCCAAGTACTGAACCTTGAGGAACCCCTGTGGCGAGGTGGTGCACTGCAGAAGTGTGACCAAGCCAGGATACTTTAAATGATCGACCAGTGAGGTACGATTCAAACCAGGAGTGTGCTCTCCCTGTGATGCCCATACTCGAGAGTATAGACAAAAGGATGTCATGATTGACTGTGTCAAATGCGGCTGATAAGTCAAGAAGGATAAGTACTGAGGACTTGGCATTTGCTCTTGCTTCTTTTAGGGCTTCTGTCACAGACAACAGAGCCGTTTCAGTGGAGTGGCCACTTTTAAACCCAGATTGATTTGTATCAAGGAGTTTGTTTTGTGAAAGGTAGTCTGTGACCTGCTTAAAGACTGCCCTTTCAATGGTCTTTGACAGAAATGGAAGCAGAGAAACCAGCCGATAGTTTTCCACCTGAGTTGGTGGGAGAGAGGGTTTTTTGAGCAGCGGTGTGACCAAAGCTTGCTTGTATGAGTTAGGAAATGTGCCAGATGTCAGCGAAGCATTGATCACATGTGTGACTGCTGCAGTAACTGTAGGAGCTATGGACTGGAGTAGGTTTGTAGGAACTGGGTCCAGCAGGCATGTAGTAGGACGGCTACATGTGAGAAGTTTGGACACATTGCTCTCAGTGAGAGGAGCGAAGGAGGAGAACAAAGCAGTAGGACTTCTGCTTGTATATGTACTATGAGAAGTTTCATGTGCAAGCCGTTCAGTAAACTGTTTGCTTATAGCTGCCACTTTGTCAGTAAAAAATGAGGCGAACGAGTCTGCTGTTAAGCTAGTAACAGGTGGCGGAGGAGGAGGGTTAAGCAGATTTTTGAAGATGGAGAATAATTTTCGCGTGTCGGTTGTACTGTGAATCTTATCAGTATAGAAAGTCTTTTTTGCATCAGTCATGCTTAAAGAGAATGCAGACAGCAGTGCCTGAAATTTTGTTAGATCATCTGGATTTTTTGATTTGTGCCATTTTCGTTCTGCAGCTCTAAGGCTGGTGCGTAGTGCTCTGAGTGTATCATTGAGCCATGGGTGGGACCCAGAGGCTCGAGCAGGTTTAGTGGATAGAGGACATAGACTATCCAGGCAGGAGCTCAATGTAGAGCAAAGAGTCTCCGTGGCCTCATTAACCTGAAATGAGGAAAATGTGCTGGAGTTCGGGAGAGCGGACGCAACATGGGAGGAGAAGTGGGTAGGTGAGAGTTTGTGGAGGTTTCTGCAGAGGGAAACCATAGAGGTGGAAGCAGATATAGTTGGTGTCACTATCAGTTGTTGTGATGACCAGATGTGTGCAGCTTTTGATCAGAATGTCACGCTTGGTTTCCTGTTCAGCTGCAACAGAGCTGTGCTGCTCATTACAACTATCAAGATTTAAACTGTGAGATATGACGGGCAGAATCTTCCACACCTGCAATAACATAAGAGCGTGGACCAACTGATTATTGACACAAGAACATAGCTTCACTTATGGGTGCTTTTTTGCTTGTTTTGCTCCGCTTTCATCCCCCAAGGTGCATTTGAAATTCAGCCCTCTAAGTTGGCCACAGTAAACAGTCTCACACAGAAAAAGTCATATGGTGGTGGAACAAATCAAGAGAAGGAAAGAGTTGTGTCCTGGCCAATAGATAGCGAGGAGGGATGGTGAAGGAAAAGGGATCAGACAGGAAGGAGACAGGATGCGGCAGTTCTCCTGTGAGTCTTTTGAAAAACACTGAAAATCAATTGGAAGGACCCATTTTATCATCTCACAACCGACATTGCCACATAAGAAGGAACATCACTTTGGAATAGACTAGTTTGCATAACGACTTGTGAATCCTGATAGCAATGAAGTGGGATATAAAATAAAGCCCTGTTATGGACATTAATACACAGCTAAACAGTTTCTCAAAGAGGAGTATATTACAGAGATAACACTTCTTATGTAAGCTCAGCAAGTGTGACCCAGATTTGATTTCAGGGCTGTGCAGATACCTGATAAGGGAGCAAAGCTCACTTCCTAAATGTCAGTAGACCATTTCTTAAAGAAGGTGGAATGCTACACAGCGATGAAAAAGGACCTACTGGAGATGTCATATAAATTGAAAGTGATTTTTTCCCCAATGTCTTAAGATGCACCAGACTAGTATCTAAACCTAAACATTTTGACATATTACTGAACTGATCCAAAAATAAAAATCCTACTGACAACCAGATATGGTCTGTTGGCACCATCATTCAATGCACCAGCACTGTCAGCATCAAATCAGAGAGAAACATATTCAGTCTTCCAAGCTGTACAATGTCTACAATTCACACAATGTCAAATAAGGAAACTGATTAAATGTTCTGTAATATTTAGGGGTATTAACAGCTTGGCAGAACAATGCAAATACTCATCATGCATAACAATATCAGCTCCATCTAAAAACAATGTCAATATAGTCACAAGGGACATCATTAGAAAATACCAGAAACCAGAAAACATCCTGTCATAACCCTGTCTCTACCAACCTGTGGCAAGTTATTTGCAATTAAAAGTCTGCAGTGTACCCAAATTCTTTCGGCTTCTACCAAAAAAAGTCTTCCTCCAAGGAGTTTTCAGTAGAGGAGTTTCAGTGGTATTTTAAGGTTTCACCACCTTATCACCTCTCAGGTCACCAAAGAAAATGGTCCATTCAAAGTATGAGCTGAAGTAAATTTTCATCCAAACGTTTAAGGAAGTCACCGATAGAGATCATCTGTCAGTTCACATTTCAAAATGTCCCATTGGAGAGTTGCCCGTACATTAAAATTCAATGCTTCAGTCTAATCGTATAAACAGGTGACGTGGCCACCTGTTTATGAAAGATTAGTCTGCCAGAAGATAGAACAAATTATTGTTATCATTAATAATGGTTCCCTCAAAGTTTGCATTACAATGAATACGAGCATCAAAGACGGAGCACGGAAGTCTCCGAAGGTCAAAACAGTGAATATTCTGCATTGCTAGTTATCAAAAGCATCACAATGCACCAGGGTCAGAGCAGACTGTGTATCTAAAAAGAAGCTTAGGTCACCGAAGATGCTGCATGAATATGTTGCATAAATAACTCTGTGGTGGAGAGTGCTTTGCTGTCATTAGTTTGGACTGAAGAATCAGAACCGTCTGAGTAAAAGAAAGTGAAAAAGTTGAATTTGTGCTGGGGTCGGTTCCTGGAGCTGATCCTGCAGTCAGGAATGCTGTACAAGTTGATGCACATAATGAATGAAACTGTTATTGAACAAATCCATCCTCTACCGTAACACAGAATTGTAGAGGAAGTGCCACACGCAAAAACGATGTATGACACTTCCATTTTTCTTCTAGATTAACGAAATATCTTCATTGAGAGTATTTATTATTTGTATAATATTTATTTGTGAAAAGTACTTACATAGAACTGTAATATTTTTGTTTAATATAAATACATTTTTCTTTGACTGATTTTTTTTCTTTAATTTGCCAGACTTTAAGGAGTTGCGAAGTTTAAATAATCTTTTCAAAGTATCGTAGAATTTTATTTACATTCAGTGTATTAATTTAATAATCTATCTATCTATCTATCTATCTATCTATCTATCTATCTATCTATC
>CAJRST010033334.1:20904619-21010838 GCA_907169785.1 Menidia menidia | reverse complement strand
TATCTATCTATCTATCTATCTATCTATCTATCTATCTATCTATCTATACATACAGTATGTATGTGTATGTAAACTCTTTCATTGGTTGGGTGTAATATGTCTGAGAATGAATAGTTCTTCATTGCCAAAAACATCCTAAATTGATCCCATATATAATTTAAGAGATAGCTACAAATAGACTTACTCTGTTTTAGCAGTTGTGCTTAATACTCTGGAGTTTTAAGATGATTTATACATCCCAAAAGAGGCAATTTGTGGTTAAAGGGTTTGATTAAACGAATACTAAAAAAAAAACTTTCACAAACTCTCTCTCTTTCCCCTTCTCCCTCTCGCACACAAACAACCTAAACAATGTAAAACATTTTAATAACAAGAAAAGACACACAATGGGCTTCAACGGTGGCCGCTCTGCAGTTGGTAAACAATATCCAACTCTTCAAGGCTTAGCTATATTAAAACTGTAAAACAAATAGCAGTATCTATTCAGCTGTTGTTAGGTGAATTGGCAAACTATTCATGTCCCAGCTAATTCATAAATGTAGCTTCTGGGATTATAAAAAAGTTATCTGGCTAATGATATCATATCTGTTGTTTATTTAAAACGTTGGATACACATATTTCTGACATATCACCCATACAAGAGACATAAGTAAAACCCTCAATTTATATATGCTTCCATGGTAGTGGAGCTCTTGGCGAAGATGGCAGCTTGAACAGTTGCTCCGCGACCCCAAGCCAAATATATTGAAAAGGATACTTTATTCTGCCCATTATCGTTGAAAGAACTGTATTTTTGTGAGACTAACCCTTACGAAGTCGAACTGCATTGGAAATACCAATCCCTGGACACGGTACTGTCCTCATATCTAGCTTCTTTCAGTTACAAAGGTCGACGGGACAAGGTTGCCCGCTGAGCCCCGGCTTAATTGTAATTGCAATTGAACCTCTGGCTCAAAAAACGTGCTGCCATACCATACCATCCATGGTATTAATGTGGGCAGCATTCATCACAAGGTTCTTTTGTACGCAGATGATATGTTGGTCCTTCTAACTAAACCTGAAGAATCTGTTCCGATTTAATGGATTGTATTGAAGATTTTACATTATTGTCTGGGTACAAAGTAAATTGGGATAAGTCTGAAGCTAATCCCATGTCTGGACACTGCCCCTCCTCTCTATACAAAAATTTGAGATTCTGTTGGTCTCCCAAAAGTATTAAATATTTGGGTATACAGATCACTTCTGATTATAATAATATGGTTAAAATGAATACTGGTCCCTTGATTGAAAATATAAGAAGTGACTTTGGTAGATGGTCTAAAATTCACTTGTCCCTGTGGGGGAAAATTAACTCTATTAAGATGATGACAGCGCCAGTTGTTTCTCTCCTCTGTAATATCCATCCATCCATTATCAATACCGCTTAATCCCTCATGGGGTCACGGGGGGAACTGGAGCCTATCCCAGGGGTCAACGGGCAAGAGGCAGGGTACACCCTGGACAGTCCGCCAGTCCATCGCAGGGCCACACACAGGACATACAAGGACAAACAACCACTCACACTCACATTCACTCCTAAGGGCAATTTCCCTTATTCTCCAATCAGCCTAACATGCAGGTTTTTGGACTGTGGGAGGAAGCCGGAGAACCCGGAGAGAATCCACGCAGACACAGGGAGAACATGCAAACTCCACCCAGAAAGGTCCTGGTTCCCCCGGGATTCGAACCCAGAACCCTCTTGCTGGGAGGCGACAGTGCTAACCACCACACCACCGTGCCGCCCCCTCTGTAATATTCCTTTGCATATTCAAGACTCTTTTTTTAAATATTTCATTTTTATGGGGCAAATCCCATCACCGTCTAAGTCTTAAAAAGTTACAAGCGAGTGTTGACAGAGATGGTTTTTCCTTCCCTAATTTTAAATGGTATTTTTGGGCTTTATGTGCAAAACAACTTAGAGTTTGGTTGCCCACTTTCAATTCGTCTGATAAACCTTCCTGGTCTCTGCTGGAGTCTGATGCCACAGTGGCAAAGGGTGGGCTCTCCTGTATATTCCATTTGTTTGATGCCAAAACCAAAAACTATCTGACCTATGATGAGGTTGTTGAATTTGCCTTGCAGTCAATTGCAATCAATATGTCCAACTACATAGTTCATTGTCTAAATGACATTTTCGGGCGGCCCTGTAGAAATCTTGCTTTGCAAGCTGGCCAATGGCAAAGGTATTACCTTTAACATATACAAAATGTTACTTATTCAATTGGGCGACCCATTATCAAAGGTTAAAAAACACTGGCCTTGGACATCTCTGAGGGTGATTGGCACTCATGTTTACAAAATGTAAACACAATGTATAAAGAAATGAAAAACAAGTAAGTTCAATTAAAAATCATTCACAGATGGCACAGAACCCCTCAACAACTTCAGAAATGGACTTTGATTCCTAAAGACACTTGCTGGAGATGCAATGAGGAGGGAACATATATGCAACATATTCTCTGGACCTGCCCTGCTCTTCAAGATTGGTGGAAGAACATTAGGGAAGTCATTTTTGAAACACTGGAAAGAAGGTTTAATATCGCTGCCAAGCTGGCAGTTTTATGCTCCACAGCAGAACTCCCAGACTCATACTTCCCACCTTTTGAAAAGAGATGGCTTGTTCTGGCTCTGACTACATCAAACAACAAATTCTATACCACACAACTTTGTGATTTCTTGGTAGCTTTTCTTAAACAAGGCAAGGTTTAGAAATACATTTAAAATATGGTTTAAAATTCATCATGATTAGAGTGAAAAAATAGCATTCTTTTCACAGTACAACAGTTAGCCACATTAATACTGACACAGGTAAGTATTAATGTGTCTCATGTAGCCACTTCTAGTCACAAGAGGTTGCTTATTCTATGGCTATGGTTGGTTTACTTTTGTTTCCGCAAGTCTGTAAATACACTGGGAAGTCATATTTTTGGGAGGACAGCCTCACTAAATCAACACATTTTGAACTAAAATATGTAGTCACATGAATAAATTCATGAATATGTGATTTAAAATGTTGCTGAGCAGTTCCAAGGGAAACAATGTCATACATCTACTCTATGTACTAATGTGACAGTTTTCTAGAAACTCTTGTCTCTATAAATTCTGGGTATCTCATGTGAAGACTTTGATTAAAAGTACATCAAAATATAAATTATGCAGAGGAGCAGCCGTAATTAATCAAATCTCAGAGGGCATCGGGGATATGCTATGGTAAAAAGGAAGTTTATGTGACTTTCTGAACACAAGCCATCTGTGCATTGCATCACCTGTTTGTGCATACTCTGCCAATTTGGATAACCACTTTGTGAGTAGGACAGCATAGGCGCTCAGCATACATATCTTTTCCATTCTGACATCTGATTGTCTGTAAATACGCATTGCTTCCTTGCTTTTTGAAGTTGAATAACATCCGTGTGTCTGTGTAATTTTCCTCCTTGGCCTGATTATCTCTCCCCACTCTCAGCTCATCAGTTGCCGGCTGTCAGAGGAGTCATTGTTATTCTCACTGTACAGGGAGAGGATGCTTGATTAACAAAAACAGAGTTACTCTGAAGTCGGTCTGATTTATTTGTCAACCTGCACTTTAAAATAAATCATACACATATTGGCTGAAGTTCAAAGCACAACTCAATTACTTAAAGCACTGAACTAAAGTACTTCAAGTACAGTTTTGGTATGTAACAGGGTGCAATGTGTGTACAAATCTTTTTACGTAATTCATTATCAGCCTCATAACTTCCCCACATACCCACAAACATAAATGGAAAATTGTGAAACACAAAAAAAACGGGAAAAAAACGTTCAATTCTAGCTGAGTCAGACTATTAGTCTTTGTATTATTCTCAGACAGTTCACAGTTTTCTTTGTAAAAAACGTTGTAATGATACAACCCAGAGAAAGAAATATGATGATGACAGACAAAGCTTGAATGAAATGAAAACAAGTGGGGTTAGTTAGCAGGAAGGTATTAGTCTTTATTCATTGTTTAAACCAATCGTGTGAATTAAACTGCTGGATACTTATAACTAACCTACTGTATCTGGTTGTTTTAAACATCCAAGTACAGATGATCACTTTCAGGGTGCTGCCATGAGGTCTATTAAAAAACGAGGGACTCTAATCTAAAATATTACATACCTGATGTTTTTTTTTTCTTTTTTTATTGGTTCACGGCACCTTTCTAAGATATCAAAATACTCGATTAACAAGGGAGTCACAAATATAGGAGGTAAGCAATATGAGAAAACTGCTGACCACTGGCATTGCTTTGTGTAAAAAAAAATCCCATCACCTCTGCATACAGAGGTGTTTGGGGTAAGAAAAGGTGTGTTGATGAAGAAAGACGGCAGCTCGCAGCTGCTGCTGCGGCTTTAAATATTTGATTTAAAGAGCTCTGTCTGAAAAATGAAACCCCACCGTCTACAACTAAGATGAATGCAGATGCAGGATAAACACTAAAGGGCTATGTCACCCTGTTGGCGCTTTCCCGCGTGTTGACATTTGAATACTTGTTGACGGAGAGAGGCATATCTGAAGGAAATACGCTGATTTATGTCCCGAACACAATGACTGAGCGAGTGTGCCCTCCTCCCTCTGCCTCCCTGCATCTGACAGCGTCCCTCCCTCTTTCTCTCTCTTCCTCCTCCCTCCCTCTCTCCCTCATTAGGCGTTCCACTGGCAAAAAAAAAGAAAAACACTGACACACTCCTTCCCCCTAAAACGGGGGAATAAACACGGAGCGACTGTGCCGGCCGGATCGACCTCCTACGGTGCGCAACATCGTTCATGGTCCACCCTTGGGTGTCTGTCTGACAGGAGGGTAAGTTGACATATTAATGTTTCTCTAGGTTAAAACAACAACAAAATACATCGTTTTGCCTTTAGTAATTCTCGGGCTCCTAATGTTTATTTTCATTGCGTCGGGCGTAGTTCGCTTTGTGACAGCGCGCGGCTTACTTGCCGCTGACTCAATCGTTTTTGCGTGCGCGCGTGGACTTCGCTCGTGTGGCTGCCGCGCTGGGGGAGGTCTAAAATTGTGGGAACGGACAGGAGCGAGTTGTTGCGTCGTTCTGCACCCACCGGCCGGGTCGGTGCGGCGACGGCAGCAGACATGGTACTAGCAGCTGTTTCCACGTTCCAGCTCCTCGTTGTCCAGCTTATGTGTCCTGTGGAAGCCGCAGCAGTAAACGCTTCCGAGATAAGCTGCTCTGCGTTTGTTAGGGCAAACTGGATTAGCTATTTACTTAGTCGGAGTATTCTTTAACACACCTTTTACTAATAATGCAGTAGCAACACTGTGAACACCTGCACACACAAGCTGGGGGCTTGGACAGTGCTACCCATTTCACACCCTTCCATCAACACTTTAACAAGGCGGTTCTGTTGCCTCTGAAGCAAAGTGAATAGCTTTAGAGTCGGTGGATTGTGTGCCGTTTTACCTCAAAGTGACACCATCTGTCAGCAGTGAATGGTGAGAATGGCTGACTTGCATAGACTGCAAATCCAGGTATGCAAAGCATCTTACCTTTGGTTTTCTGTAGGTCCGGCCAACATCCAGGTAGCTGCCTTCAGGGCAGTCTACTATGGTTCTTACTGGAATCCTGAACCGAAGGTCTGTTTATGATTACTCTTTAGCCGTTTTGTATTAGTTATGGTCAAGATGAGGAGGAAATAGGAGCAATAATCAACCAAAGTGTAGCAGCACGGTGGTGTGGTGGTTAGCACCATCTCCCCACAGCAAGAGTCCCTGGGGAAACCAGAACCTTTCTGTTTGGAGTTGCATGTTCTCCCTGTGTCTTCATGGGTTCTCTCTGGGTTCTCCGGCTTCCTCCCACTGTCCAAAAACATGCATGTTAGGTTGATTGGACATTCAAAATTCCCCTTAGGAGTGAGTGTGAGTTTGTGTGCTTGTTCGTTCTTGTGTGTCTCTTTGTGGCCCTGCGATGGACTGGCAGACCGTCCGGGGTCTACCCCGCTTCTCGCCAATTGACTACTGGGTTAGGCTCTAGTTCCTCCTTGACCCCATTCGAGAATAACGGGCTACGAAAATGAATGGATAGATGGATGGATGAAGTTGAGTGCTTTAGCATTTTAGTGTTTGGCATGAGTGCCTTCATTCTTCAACACCTGAACCCTGTTAGATAAGCTTCATGTAAGGTTTTTAAGGATTCTTCAGGAATAGTTTTCCAGGGTTCTAGAGGGACATTCCAAAGCTCTTTTCTGGATGTCGGCTGCTTTTTGCTCCGTTCTCTGTCACGAACACCATATGTAAACAAAAGATTTGCACATTGGCATTTCAACTGCTTTGATAATGTTGAGGGAAGATTCATCCCTCAGACCTTGTGCCACTGGTGTTCATTTGATATTTCTTGTCATTTGGCACAACTTAGCCTTTTCTCCCTGTTTCCCTTCCTTAAGAATGGCTCCTTGGAAGCCAGCCTCCCATGGAGAGCGTTCCTGATAAAGCTTGCGCCAACAGTCGATGAAGAATATCTCAGGTCTTTGCTGGGTTTTCCCCTGTTTTTAAGGATTTTCTGATTTTTTTTGTCCTTCATTTTTCTGCTTTCATTCCATTTTGATGAAGAAATCATACCGATAAATGCCTAGTTTTCATCCAATAGGTCTTTGACCTTGATGCAAACATGCTATTTTCGGTTGGTCGAACAACAGTTGACAGTTATATGCTGACAGAACACTGGTTCGTCACTTCAATTTGGTTACTTGTTCATGCTTGAATGATTCAGTGGTTTAATTGAAAGTGTAGACCTCAATGACGGATTTGTTAAGAAGAGAAAAAGCAGCTATTCTTCCAAAAAAATACAAAATAAATAAAAACCTTTAAAAGTCACACAGGAAGCATGGAGAAATAATTCTCAAGACCACTGAAAATCTGTCTGCTTGGAAGCAAATTTATTTATTTTTTAAAATCATATACACAATGATTGGTATACTGTATAGATATCTTTAACTCTACACGTACTGTGTAGTACAAGTGTAGTACAAATGTAGTAGTTTTAACCCAAATGTTAGGGTTAAAACTACTATCTATACTTTCACTGCTCTGTTCAGACGTTTCACTTAATTTGAGGTACGACCAGTTGGCTGAGTCCGTTCTGTCTGCAGTTTTTGGACCTGCTCCTTGCTGCCACATATGTAGGCCTGTGCTTACTCACCTTGTTCTTCCAGGGCCCTGCCCACATCGGCCTCAGCTGGCGGGCCTGTTCCTCTGTACTCTGTACTGTGTATTCTGTCACATCGCTTTGAGAGCATGGGAAGTTCACATCCTTTGAAGTTTGTCGAGCTGGGAGTTTTTTTTTTCTTGACAAACAGCGTCCATGCATGCAGAGTCTTGTTGTTGGTGTCTGCATGCCAACATTTTGCATGTTGAGTTCAGATGCCACGGGATTCTGTTGGGATTTCTCGGCCCTGCATGCTGCTTAACGACATTTGCAAGTCAAATGAGCACGTATAAGGCATCTGAAGCAGCCCTCCTCGTTCTCTGTGTCTCTTTGGAGGTGATCATACCCCCAGTACGTGCAAGTTAACTGAACATTTGGCAAATCTCTGAAGGAAAAGGATCACTGTTTGTTACCTGTCGGATTGTAGGGATATTTTCACAGGACCTCCTTTCATCATCCTTAGCTGTTTTATAAATGCTGCAGCATATGGTGCCAGCATGCAGTGCCGCATACGTGTGTGGGGTCACCCTGATCTGACCTACAATGACAACAAGGGGTTTGACAGGCTGTGTGTGTGTGTGTGTGTCTTGCTCTTGGGTGTGACCAAACTTGGGCAATTGATTTGTTCCATCATCTTTTGGTTGCTTGGTGACCGTGGTCATGTCTCCTGTCCGCTGAACTCCAGTGACCAATCACATAAAATAAAAGCACACACGCACACAACGTTTGTATATTTGTGAGGGCTTTCTAAGTCCGGATTTTCCAGCCTGATTCCTGCTCATTGCCCAACTCTGTGCTCTGATTCTAACTACCAGTGCTGTAATATCCCGATGAATCACATGCTGCTTCTTTGCAAGAAGTCTCTGCCGGGTCATATTTTTTTCAGCACTCACCACGTCTGTCATATGATAGCCCTGAAGAATGTGCGAAAAATATAATTTTTTTGTCAGACAAGCAGCCTGAAATACCATTACGGTGCTTTAACTTCGGCAAGGTTGCAGCGATGAGTGAAGGTAAAGTAAAAAAAAATAAAAATAATAATAAACAGTTATAATAAACAATGGAGAAAGAAACTGCCGAGGAACCTCAAACACAGAGCAAATTCAGGAAAAATCCGAGGATATACACACAAACACACACACGCACTCACACACAAACACAACTAAGTGTAATAACACAACTGATTGCACTGAAAAAGATAATGAGGTGTGGATTTGGAAGGAGCTAGAGCCATAAGGTAGGAAGTTAAATAAACAACACCACATTAGGGAAAGTGACTTTTCACCATGCAGTTACCCATAGAATAACGGTACTGCTTTTTTGTATCTATACATAATTTGAATGCAAACAGTAAAATTGTTTATCATTAATAAAATGTTATTTGATTTTGTTTTTACAGATATTGACTTGACATGACTGGAAATCTGTGTGGTCTATGGCTTAAATTGACTAGAAATATAGTGTTTTTTAAACTATTTAGGTGGCTGAGTCTCTATGCATTGAATTTCTAAGTGGCACTACCACTACTTTGTCTCACAGCGACTTTACTTTATCACAAAACTTTCTCTCTGGCAAAACAGTCCGCAGTCCATTTTCAGTGTGGCCTTTGTTACGATGCTGTGGCAGCTGCTTGATAGTAATGTCTACAATACCTCCTGTCTTCCCTTTCATATTTGGGGTTTGAGTTGTTTCTGGTGCTAGAAAATCCAGACAGTTTTAGAAATGCTTAGCCTTAGCTTGTAGTTAAGGAAATCATATTCTGTAAACCGATAGCAGTCTGGCTGCTGTCTACTGAAAGAGGTACACTGATATGTGGACAGAACATGTCAGTGCTCAGAAGTAAACTAAAAAATCCCTTAAAGCAAAACGTTGTAACAGTAGTTGTCTTACATGTGATTTACAAAGGAGGTGAAAGGTCCCCGGAATGTCAGTGGGCTGTTGCTATGTAGCCTTGTCAAATAAACCAGTAGGTAAGTATAAAGATAGCCTCATCCCTGATTTAAAAGCAGAAAATGTTTAAGCCTGATTAATCCAAACATAATATGCTGTATGCTTGCAAGATGTGCTTGCAAGTCATGCCTTAAATAACTCCTACTTTTCTGCTCTGCAAAATAATTTTCCCACCATCAGCCTTTCCTCCTGTCCAAGTAGACTTGTTTTCCTATTCTTGCAACAGCATTTTGTCAACTTCTTAAAAATCACACTCTGGATAATAATTTCATTTGTCCTTCTTATTTTAACATTTAGCCTGATTCTTTAGTTGGAAGCCTGAGAATAAAACAGAGCAGATCAATAGTAAAAATATAACATTTATTGGGTCACAGGTAAAGTATTTTAGCGCTGGGCTCTAACAGACAAAGGTCCTTGAGGATCGCAGTCGACAAGGGCCCTAATATTGTATATTTGTATTCTGGGCTGGGTCTGCCCCTTCAAAAGGAAGACTGGACACAACCGAGTGCTATTTGCAAGTTAGGTCTGATGAACAGGCCAATCTTCATATTACAGACTGTTTACACCTTGTCCACTCTTGAGAATGTGAACAAAGTCCACTGCACGTGCACTCTTACACACACTGCTAACCGATGTGTACATTCAACATAAAAGAAAAATGTCTATGCTCACCTTGACTGATCAATAATGGCGTTGCAGAGTGGCTGGATTTCTCTGGTTCTATTTGCCTACGCATTGTATTTATACTAACTCATTATTTAGTTAGCACAAGGTTGCCAAGATACCTCCAAATTTTCAACTTAATCTCCCCAGAAAATCTATAATATGTGTATTTGTCCACATGTCTGAAATTCATACAATATTATCCATGATTTGAGGAATCCTCTTGCACTCATAGTCCCATAAGAAGAATCGTGTACAGTTCTATTCTACCGTATTTGATTTATTTATTTAAATCTGCTTTGCTGTTTGATATGGGGAAAAACAATGTATTGACTCTTCTGGGATAGGAAGTAGAAAAGTCAAATAATAGTTGACAATGCACAAGCAAGTCTACATATTACTATTTTATGCACGAGAATCACCAGACTGATGCCTCGCATCACCATCCTCCTTATATTAGCAACAAAATCACCTGTGTTTAACATCTGAAAATTGTCAAGGAGCAATATTTTGCAGATAAATATAATCCCATAGAGAGAACTTATGTTGAAGCCATAGGTTTTCATCTGTAAAGACAAAAGGCAACTAGAGTGTTGCCATGGCCCAGATTTAGCTTTTTGAAAATGAGTCAAATGAGTAGATTTCTTATGTTTGCTAGCAGGGTCAAACGTTCTTCCATTAACTGGTTTAAAGTGAGTAAGTTAAGGATAAGGATGGAGATTTAGAATATTTTTTAAGGTGGTAGACGTAGTAGTTTTCTTTACAGGGAACAAACTCACAGAGGAAAAAAAAGCTTAAAAAATGGGTGGACATTCACATGAGCAAAATGCTGAGCTTTTGATTACTTTTTTTATCTGGGAATAACTTAGAATACTCTGACCTGCCATATAAGTATACAGTGTTCGCTAGCTCTAACTGGAAACAACTGAATAATGATTTCTATTTAGCATCAAGGATACTTTCGAAACAAAGAAAATACCACTCTAATCAAACCCCACAGTGACATAAATGGGCTCATCTCATGTACCATCTGCTGACATCGTGAGGGTAGGTTTTATGATGTCTACTTTAACCATCCAGAATGGAGCTAAGTGGATGCTCCATCTTTGCTCTAAGTATTTTATTCTCAGTTTTTACTCGACATATATCAGTCCTTGATATCCGATTCGACACAAGTAGTGCTGTGCCATTGATTGTTGGCTGGAACAGGTGTAATTTCAGTCCTGTAGTAGGATGTGCTTTGTTTGGAAAAACCAAGAGAGAAGAAGACAGTGTTAATTCCCTTGAGTGGAACATTTGAATAGTGTGGTGTGCTTTTGTTGTTTGACTGCTGACTTAAGACTCATCCTACTGCACTATCATTTGCCCCTGTCACAGTCTTGTTTCAGAATCATTTGGTTGAATAGTGTGACAGGGAGTTGCCTGCAGCTGTGACCAGGGTGATTTGGAGCTCTCCGATCTTCCTGTCCTCCTAAGGCAACTTCACTGCTGTCATTGTCTGATCAGAGCTCTCTGTTTTTACTTTGATTTACACTCACACAGCTTTTGGCAGTTCATTGCCTTCGTTGGATTGCATCATTCCATCTGCACTAGGATGTGAGAATAGAGAAGGGGGAGCTATTTCATGACATGAGACAGTTTTATTTCACCATTCTATTTCCCACCATCGCTCGATGTCTGTTCAGGGTTGATGGGAGGCATTTCTTTGCCCTTCTGAAGGAGAGGCAGGCAGCTGTACCCTGAGCTGCAGTAACTCAGCTTTCCTTAGCCTCATGATTACAGTGAATCAGCATGCCCCCTTTCCTCTTTTTACATATGTACACATATCTCTAATTTCACAGCTGTTTCATTTGAACAAATCCCTTACACCTCTAGGATGAGGTGCATAATGTTGTCTGGCTTTGATGTGGTGTACTGATATTGATATCCTCCCTAATTTTGCCTCACTATACGAAAGCAAACTTTAGATTTGGGCTAAAATTCTGCACTCTCGGGAAGCACTTTATTTTTTTCTAATCTGTTTATTTTTTCTTCTTTGAGACAAGCTCTGGGAATACTTCTCCAGCTAAGCTTCTCTGCTTTTGCTTCTTTCCACCAGCTACCCCAGCAGCTATTGTTTTCTTTTGGCCACTTCACACTCGGTGATCATTATTCTGAGCCTTGGTGTTCAGCGGTTATGGAGTAAACCTAATTCCTTTGTTTTCCTCTGATTGCCTGCTTCTTTCACACTGTACAATGGAAGAAGAGGGGTCTGCTCCAAGGTCAAAGTCATTGCAAACAATTTAGGAATACACAGAAAAAAAAGGGTTGCACAAATACTTTTTTGTATACTGGCTACAACAGATAGAGTAGAATTCAGAAGCATTACTTTACGCATTAGAGTTTGTTTGCCAGATAAAGCTGTTTATTTACGGTGCAGTTTCCCTGATATACCCAGTTTTGCTGTTGCTGCCTAGTTCTTAATGAGATATGCAGCTCAGATCTGGACAGTAGGCACTCTCTGACCTCTACATTATATTTCACTGATAATTAGACTGAGGGATGACGACGCCAAATTGCACAGTGAAGCAGGTGGGTGTAGTCTGCACCGAGGCTGTGGCCTGCTGCCGGCTTGCAAGATAGTACCCAACGTTTCTCAGTGATGAGCAATACTCAAGTCCAGGGTAATGTTGCCTGTATTTGTCGCAGTGGATACACACACTATTTCGTGGCCTATCGGATAGCTGTATGGCTTTGAAAGTGGTTCGACAGGTTGGTAGGCAGACGCAGCCAAAGTCAGTATTTCCAGGCCTTGGCTCTAATCTGTCGACACACTTGACACAAATGTTGCCTGGTTTTGTTGAAGGATAAAGTGTACTGTACACAGAAGCAGATTTGCAATCTAAGTTGGAACACATACAACTTGTGTGCTTGGTCTTTCGTCGGATCACCCTCATACAGCTTTTTCCCACATCACACGTCATTATGATCTTTTGTGATATATTAACAGATCCATATATGGAATTCTCTCACTAATCGTCCATTAGGTGGTTGATTTGTCATAAGTTTTATCCCAGTTGTCCTAATGGTTAGACAGTCACTGTTTTGAATATTTGAAAAACATGAACACGTCACTTAGTTTTCACAAGAAAACAAAAGCAGAACATGATTTGATGTTCAATGACTTTTTTACTGACTGTGAGACAGCTGGCTCTTTGTCCCATTGTGTGGGAGTAGTCCCCGATTAACCCTAATTTTTTTAACTGTTGAGCGCCCATGAGTCACTAACTTTAAAAAGGAAAAAAGGTGTGTACATATAATGGCCATATTTGTGTGTAAGCTACAGTTGTCAATGTTGTAACAGGACATTTTTACGTAGAGAGATTTTTTTACTTTTGATTAAATACCCTCCACTAATGTAGATGCTTTTTTCATATCCGGTAACTTCGTTGGTTTGATTGGATGAAAATAAATGTTTTGGCGGCAAAAACCTAGTTAGCCCATAAAAATCCACAGATTAGCCACGTCATTGTTTAGGCTGCAGTGTTCAAAGTGTGCAAAATAAGTTTAACTGTAGTGGTGGGCAAGTACTGTAATGCAAACAGAACATGATTAATCTAGTCAACCAAATTTAATAGAAGTTAGTCTTTGCTGATGTAATGAAGCCTACCATTTGTGTATCTCACATGTGTAGCTATATTGATTGACATGCTGTTGGAGTCTGTTCTGCCTGGCTTTTTTTGTATATGGGAGAAGCACAGTTATTGGAGTCTGCTAACAACTATCAGTGTAGCCTTTGAAATAATTTTTGGCACCTTGACGTTGGCTTTGAATGAAGCGAATACAAATTAGCCAAGTACTTTAAGAGAATGTGAGGCTATTTATCTGAAAATTGAGTTTCCAAAGCGATCTTGAGCACTTAAGCATGTACGCTAAGAAATCAAACTCTGTATAATAATTTGATTTGTCCTTCTTATATGAACAGTAAGCCCGATTCTTTAGTTGGAAGTCTGAGAATAAACCATGGTAAAGCAATAGTACAAATATGACATGTATTGGGTCACAGGTAAAGTATATCAGCGCTGGGCTCTCACAGACAAAGCTCCCTGAGGATCTCAGTTGGCAAGAGCCCCGAAATGCGGGTGTGATCGATATTTGTATTCTGTGCTGGGTCTGCCCCTTCAAAAGGAGGGCTGGACACAACCGAGTGCTATTGGTCAGTTAGCTTTGATGAACAGGTCAGGTCCTAATTCATGCAGATGACATTGGAATGCGGTAACAAAGTGCGTGTGTTGACCTTAAAGAAGTGCATCTACTGCAACAGAGAGAGAAAGAGAATCTGTGAGCACAGCCAGACAATTTAACACAAAAGACCATGAAAATCCACAGATTAGCCACGTCACTGTTCAGGCTGCAGTGTTCAAAGCGCGTGAAAGAAGTTTTCCTGTAGATCAAGTAGTGGGCAAGTACTGTAATGCCAACAGAACATGGTGCTAAAAACTATCAGCGTAGCCTTTGAAATAATTTTTGGCACCTTGACGTTCAGCTGGCTTTGAATGGAGCGAATACAAATTAGCCAACTGCTTTAAGAGAATGTTAGGCTATCTGTCTGAAAGCTGAGTCTCCAAAGTGATCTTGAGCACCTAAGCATGTACACTAAGAAATTCTCGGAAAGAAGAACTATATAAAATTAATGTCAAATATCAGATCCAAATCCAATTTAAGCATTTTTGGGGGAGATTTGAAACTAGATATGAAGACAAGCAAAACAGGGCAAAACTACGTCTTTATCCCCACAGAGGTACTCTTTCTTGTACATGCTCTAGTGTATATTACTGCAGCTTAATTTTACTTTTTTGTTAACTCAGGGTCTTTAAAGCATTTCCAGACTGTCACTTTGCTCTAATAGGATCTTTAATCAAGTTTTATCCATTGCATCCATCCATCCATTATCTATGCTGCTTATTCCTTCTAGGGTTGCGGAGGGGCTGGAGCCTATATCAGATGACATTGGGCAAGAGGCGGGATACATCATTGATGCCAGTCCAACACAGGGCTACACAAAGACAAACAACCACACACACTAACATTCATTCCTAGGGGCAATTTGGAGTGTTCAATTAACCTTGCCATTAACTCCACGCAGAAAGGTCCCAGTGCTCATCCAGTAAAATCAAACAATATTACATTCAGTTATACATTTAGCAGATTTTTATCCAAAGTGTCTAACAAGGTACATTTATATTGATTAAGCACAGTTAAGAGACACATCAGGAACAAGAAAAGGAGAGGGTGGGGTTGATGGGAAGTGGGAAGAGGAAGTGTCTAGTGATTAATTTGTTATTAGACGAGGCACTCTTGGAAAACGAGAGTTAACCTGGGTCTGTACAAGAACACTGAAGATGGTGGAAGCAGACCCAGAAATCACTCTGTGGGCTAACATGAGTGATTTGCATTTGCGCTGCAATGGGTAGCTTGTTTTTCCAGGATTGGCCTGATTTTATTATGTTAAACAATGTATAGCGGCACAACCAGAATATAAATGCACCAGAAAATTCAGAGGTACTTGCCAGACAAAGAAATGAGGTTGACTTTGTGTCAGCACACAACAAGCTACCTCATTTAATGTGGGCGACTTACTGAAGAGGAACAAGTGATTGGGACATAATTTTGGAGCTGATAAGGCAAAAGAGATTATTGAAAGGGGCTTTTATTGTGTTATTTCGGTCCTTAATAAGGAATATTTTCTTCAGACATCCATGTGGATGCCAGGGTTCACACTTTCTCAGCAAGACATGGTAACAAGATTTGCCAAATTGCTCACTATACTGTCAGGGAGTTCCCATCTCGAGCACCACAACCAACAAGTTTTTCTTAGAAACAGAAAATACTTTACTCAACCCCCAGGGGGAAAGCAGTTCAAATTCATACTACTGCATTCATAGTGCAAAACGTCAGTTTCAAAACTTCTTCACTACAAATGATCAAATATTTGCATTGCTGAGATTTGTAATCCTTAAATTCCATCAATCATAGATGAATTAGGGGCATGCCTGTGGTTCCCTCTAACTAGTATCTTGTACCTCAGAGTGTCAATATTATGTTCTCACTATTTATGATTTATGATCATCAAGCGTTTCATTTGCAGTGGCTGTGAATATAGACAGGATTTTACAGCAGGTACATTGTAGTGTCGGGCTGCTGAAGCTGCTGTGTAGCTGTGGTAATCTTAATTATTCCCCTCAAAAAGCAGTTGTGGGCTTTAGAGGAAGCACACTGTTGTTTTTAACTTTAGGGTTGTCCACTCCACTCCACCCTACCTTGCTTGTTTTTGGTCACTCATGCGATTGTGTGATCTCCCCTCACACAACATTCTCACTGTGTGAGAAAAGAGATTTTCCACTTTCTTGTTCTTTAAAAGGTTGCTTCTCAGGAACGGAGACCACTCTGTTTTTGGCATCAGTGACTCCCTTTGATGTGTGTGTATTTTTTAACCTTTTTGTTCATGAAGCTCCTTGGTCTTATGAACACTCTTCACTGGCGGCCTTTTAAGTGTTTCGCTTTGCACACCCATTTCATTCATGGATTCTCTCAAGTCGCTCATTGATTTTTTTTTCCTCTCTGATGTTGTTATGATGGCGATGATAATGAGAGGCTCCTTTATAATTCATGCCATAACTGATATCCCTCTGGTTGCAGCTTTCAGGCTGCAGTCTCACCAGACGCATCTCTGCCCGCAGATTAAGATGATTGGTGTTTGCTTTCAGCTGCCGTTTAGAAAACCATACCCTGTTGTCCACATAAAGCAGCAGTAAATGGGAGATTCGGCCTGAAAAAGTTTGAAAGCCATTTCTAGAAGGATGTTGATGCTCTTTTTAACCTTGTCCTCATCCATTCTTGAACAAATGGCATTGAGGTCTTTGTTTGACTTCTTTACAAATCCTTTGACACAGACACCAGTGACACAGAGGACTCCTGTTGCTTCCATTCAGCCTCAGCACAGATCCAAATAAGGATATGAATGGCTCTATGCAAACAGTGGGGTTGTGTTGGACGTGTGCCTGCCGCCCCACTCTATGTGCACTCAGCATGAAAAGGCTGTTTCAGTCCCTTCTGATCTGCTTGATGTCCTCTGCTGAACTGGTCAGCGAACAGTCCAAGGCTGGACGGAGGACACAACTCCCATTGCTCTTGTGGTTCATGTTGCTGCTGGTTTGAATGTAAGAATTGCCCAGTGAGCCCCATCTTTACTACACATAACAACATCACAGGGCAACAATTTTAACACAAAGATAAAGTAGCGTACTTAACTGATCATTTAATAGGGTAGTCAAGTTTGACAATTTTAGACTTTATTATATGGGGACAGTTTAGAGTTTGATGTGACTGCAAAGAATTTTGTGCAAATGTAGGAACCAATATTTCTGAAGAATAATTTCAATGAGTTCTGCCAAATAGTCTTGAATTCTATCCAATCTGAAATAATTTGCTCATTTTATGCAAATTATACCTAGTATACAGGTACTCCAAATATAGAGATAAAAATGAGTGTGGAATAACCTTACCAAGTCGTGTTCCTCCACCAGATGGCTTAAATCGTAACAGATACTCTTTTTGTTTTGGTTACATATGGCACTTTGCTTAGAGGGTGAACATGTACAGAGAGACCAAATAAAGTCACATAAATCAAGTTATTGCTTGTTTTTGTTGTTGTCTTTATTAAGAATGCTTGTGACAGAAAGTTGTCCCCAGTAAAATGGTTAACATGCTACAGAATAGATGTGGGAGTGAAATGGCTAACAGCCATGACATTTTTAATATTCTTATATATTTTTAATTTTTAATATATTTTTAATATTCTTATATATATATATATATATATATATATATATATAAAACAACAACAGTATATATATATATATATATATATACAGTATATATATATATACAGTATACACACATATGCGTGTGTGTGTGTACCTTTCTTTTAGAAAGAAAGATACACTTTCAATAAAACTTGCAAGCTTAGTTTTTTCTCATAAATAGAAAAGAATGTCTACCGCTGGGTGAGGCTTATTCAGAAAGTCTTTTGAGCTGGATTTAGAAAGAGCAGAAACAATTCAAAATGTAGTGTTTGATTTGACATCCTTTCTTACATGCTTCTTTGATGTGTTCAAAGTTGGACTGGGGCTAACATTGGTTAAGTTATTGCCTCTTGCAATCTGAAGTCTGTTTTTGAAGATCTGCTATTAACAAAGAAAATGGCTTCTTCTCTGTTTTCGCCTCTCATTGTATCAGTTTCAGCCTTTTTTTTAAGACCAATTGCTTTTGAGTGAAATCTCATATTAATTGAAACATTGCACAAAAAATACTAGTCATGATTTAAACATGGCTGTTCCTAACAAGCCATGGCTGAGCTCACTGAGCCCTCGCTCAGTGTGAAGAGAAAGCTTAGCATTAAACAAAAAACTTGTTTAACTCAAAAGTGAGTTGCAGGAAACTAACAAGAATACCTTATTTGAGGTTTTTAATGACAAACTGTTTGGCACTCCTAAATGGTGTTACCTTTATTTGAAGCTCACCAAAAAATGACTGTTATCAGCTGTTTTCCCTCAAAACAGGAATAGATTAAATTAGGATGTTTGCAGACTGTCACCTTATATTTTACTTTTACTTGGTGTCAGCCCCCTTATATAGCAAGCCACTGTAGTATATTTCACAAATTCCATCACTGTTCCAAAATATTTGTTTTTATGATAAGGAGAATATTTGGAACAAAAGCTAACAAGCTAGGTCATTACCTCTGTTACCTAGAAATTGGAAATGGTGAGTACAAGTATTCAGTCTGATTTCAAATTAATAGAATTGTTTCTTTGCAATACAATTTAATGTAATATGGTAAACCAAACAGTGACCCATCAGATGCTTTAGGCCGAACCCTTAATATTTTTACCTGCAAAAGAAGAGTCGCTGTTTCTATCTCACTTCTAGCTTTTTTTATTTTGTGCCTTCGGTGTGCTTCTAATTTATTCCAATCCTTAAAATGAAATCTTTAGTAGTACTGAAGTTCAGGAAGTGGAAGAGAACCTTCGTGTTTTAATTGAGAATAAAATCCAATTCAGCAGTCTGTAGGAACATTCGTTCACCCTACAGTTCTTGTATCGTTTCAGGCTGGGGTAAAGACCTATGATAGGATGAGATTTCAATTAGAAGTATATTTCAACTATATTGAGTGTTTTGGCTGTGTTGTCAGTATGCACTGCTAATCACAATGTCCACTGCTAATCACAATGTCCACTATGAAAAAGTACTTTAAAAGATGCTACTAAAGGAGAAAAATTGAATGTGTACAGAATGCTGCTAATATTAATAAGTCTACAAGGCATGCCTCAGTAGGGCTGTACCCACTTGAGTCTAGTTTTGTGTCATCACTTACTGCCTGGACACTCTGTGTGGAGGCCATAGACATAATTCATATTCAATACATTCTCATTTGAATATGTTATGTTTGGGGGACGATTTCTCACTTATGGGGGAAATCCATCTTATTTGCACTGCTCGAATTTATTAGTTGGTCTGTCTCAAAACACTAAGACGATGTGAATCAGTATTTGGTGGATTATACAGAGATGTATGTCATCAGAAAGCCCCATTTTGACTTTAAAAAAACAAAGCAACTCTTTATGTAATCCTAATTTATATTCACATCCACTGGTCAATCTTTTATTCATGTTTCCCTTCCAGTCACCAAACTACTGTAGTCATAGCAGCATAGCTGCATGTCATCTGTCCTTGACCAGTGCATTACTTTTCTGCTGCATGTAAAAAAAAGAATTGTGCATTGGTCTTACTTTTTTCTTTAGAGCAGCTGATCGCATAATCATTGTGTGGAACCTTCCCATCGTTAACTTCTGAAGAAGCTTTAACCAAGATTTGTCTTAGATTGACAACCTTGCAAAAAGCGTGATAAAATGCAAAGTAGACGAAGTGATAAGAATAACTGACCAACAAAAGAGGGAGCTCAGGGCAGAAAAAAGGTAAATTATATATATGTTTATCAATAGGCTACCCAGTGTTCTATTCTTAATCTAGCACATTCATATGGTGGGCAACGTGGGGTTTAGTGTCTTGCTCAAAGGTACATGGGAGATTAATCACTGACCTTTCAGCTGTTAAATAACTTTCTGTGTTATTTACAGCTGCCCTGTAATTTAGAGGACAATATTTATACAAATGATGTTCTTATAGAATACCAATCCCCTCATTAGACTGAGCATTTGTAATTTCACATGCAGATGGTTTATACATACACCAAGGAGTGGGAATTGCAAAACACAAATGTTTGCACTTTTACCTTGGACTTCTATTACACATTTCTCACATGTCAATCTTCATCAGGAATTAAGAATGTAAACATTTTTGCCGTATTGCAATGGCTTTTTTGGAGCTTAGGGTTAGAAAACCTGGTGTTTTCGGGTTGATATGACAAACGTTTTGCAATGACCAAATTGCATTCGTCGCTATGTCACCAGGATGGTAATGGCAACACATGCAGTGGCTGTTAAGACCACCAGAGATCACGTATTCTCATGAAAAAACGAAAAATGACGCATTGGATTATTTTTGTCGAATGAAAGCAGGAAGTATGAATACTATCTTCTGTCTCAACTTCAAATATAGAACTTTTTTTTTCTTTTTTGACATATGTTGGATTTGAAGGGCAATTTTGAGGTGTGTTTGGGCAAGATATTGAACCACCAGTTTTCTTGCAATGACACCTCAAATGGGGTGTAGCTAGTCCTATTTGTGCCGTCCCCAGCTCAGACAAATATGGGGGTTCTGTCAAGAGAGGTATCTGGTGTAAAAATTCCTGCCAAAAATCTACCAGAGGCTTGCTGACGGGCTCTGTCGACCCCTGATGGGAAAAGCCGAATGGCCACCATGGTGGCTTTGGGGTATAACATTCCGCTGAGAATTGTACTGTGGAAGTGCAGCCACTACTATTTAACTGCTGTATTTTGCACTTCTTTAACCTGGTGATAAGTCTGTTATCAGTACAGAGAAATTTGGGCCTCTTGACCCCATCTTAGTGCTGCCTTTGCATGCAGACTACTCCTCCTGTACCAGGCGGTCCTTTGAGGCTGGTGTGCCAATTTGAGGATTAGCATATAGGAGCACGGGCACAAAAAGTGTCAGAGGAATTGTCCTCCCTTGCTTTTTACATTGCTTTCTTCACATTTGTTTTCATTAGGAAATGTCCTTCTTGTGTTAGGACATGACTCATCCCAAATGCATTTTGAATTTCTTTATTTAGCCATATATCCCGCATTGTCCATACAGCGTAAAGAAAAATCATTCATCCTTGAATTAATTCTGTTTTCGAACAAGAGATGACATGGCTCCAGTCTGATCTGGATAAACAGCGGTGGATCAGTGGAACCACTCCTTGGTCACGGGTGTGTGGACTGTTTTGAATTCAAAGATAGAAGATGAATGGACTCAGTAGGGCACCCACCTCTCCATGTGTTGACTCATGTGAATTTATATATTCGTGCTTGTCATTCCCACGTTCATAATTCCAGTTTATTATACTTTCAGATTTGCTCATATTGTATGGGTCAAAGTGATCACCCATTTTTCAAAATATCCTGTCCCGTGTGTGTTGATGCATTTGTATGAATATTTCATGTCTAAGGATGGAAAGTAAATGGCTCTAGCACAATAAATGTCATCACCAAGTTGGTTGGTGTTCGATGCAGAATTAAGCTGTCTAAATTTAATGATTGCATCTTTGGATTTCTCCCATCTGAAGTTCTGCATACAGTTGCTGGGTGTGCGGATGGTTTCAAGATTATTCCTCCCCAAATTATATTTCTGTCTCAGTTGTGGATGAAGAAGCCTCATTCTCAGAATTAAAAATCATGCCTTGGAACATATATATGATTTATTTCTAATGATTTTTGCAAGTGATGCATGGGCTGTGGGAGTTTTCCAACTCTGCAAATAATTCAGATGTCAAACAGGAAATGTTGAAAGAATAAAGCTCTCATGTTGTGGCACGAGCGCCAAACTGAAAGAACAACAAAACCAGACATGTTTTTAAATTTTCCAAATCACCTTAGAGCGAAGTCATTGCCTATTAATTTGATAGTTTGCACACTTGCAGAAAAGAGAGGTTGCATCGTGCCCACAATTCTATCTTGCATTTTGCATTTTCTCCCAGGTTTGTAAAAAAAAAGGATAAAGAAGAGAGAATTGACTCAAACAGAAGTTGACAGACTTTGACAGACTGAACTTCACTAACAGTCTGTACAATATTTGTCTTGACATGCTCAGATCAAAGTAGTTTCCCCATTGGAGTTTGACAACATGAAAGAAGACTGACAGGTACTAGTTTTTCTCAAGTAGGAAAAAACATGTCTTAATCCAAATGAATATTATATTTTTAACCCTGATTTTCCCCTGATTTTTTTTTCCATTTTTAGCCCCCCTCAGCATACAGATTGTGGTTACTTAGGGAACATCTTTGAATTAGAAGTTGTCATATGAGTTATCTTTAGCTAAACTGCTGGCAAAATGTCTTCTATGCGATTTTTTCAAAAGTTACTGCAAACCATTTTTCTACCGATGCTGTTGAAAAGTCATTGACTGTCACAGAAGTTATGGGGACTCTTTCTGCCTTAAAACACACTCGTACACACTATTAGAAGGATGGTCACTTTTTATCCTTCAATCTCTGTCCTCTTTATGACTTTATGTCCGTGTTTTTTTTTTGTTTTTTTTTAACCCAAAATGTCATATCTTCCTGTCATATTCATGCATATTCATGGAATAAAGATTTTTTATTATGTGGTTTCTATTTCTACATTTACTTTCCTTGAGTTCTCCCATTCCAGGGTTTGAAAATTATGAGTTACATTGTGAGCTAGATTAAACTTTATTGCCACGACTTCGGTTTGCAGCTGCCTGATGCCTAAGAGGTGGCACTTTGTAGGATAGACAGTTCCAACACTTTTTGGAATTTATGAAAGTCGACTTTTCAGTTGACTTCTCAACTTTCCACTGAAAGTCAGCTGGGTGAGCTTTTCACCATTTTAGAGATTGGACTGGAAATATTTATAACAGGGGGTCTTCATATTGCTAGTTGTGCCAGTAAGAGAAGATGTTAATCGTGCGTCACAGATAGCTGGTGCTCGGTTGTATTGATGAAGCGTCGCAGTATATCTTAGGAATTTTTTGTAAATTCAAAGGTCCTTTTTGACATCCTTGTTGATCTTTCTTTGTTGCAGTCACAGTAAGAAATAAAGGGATATCACATCCATCTTTATTTTATTAGCCCTAAGCTGTTGAATGGAGGTGTCCCGAAATGCTAGGACAAGTGAAAACAAATCAGCTATGGAGCACACTGTTCAAGACAGAGCAAATACCATTCTTTACCATTCACAAATACATTAGGAAGTGATAAGGATTCCTTTTAAATTAAATAAACTTAGCATGCACTGAGTAATTGCATAACAATATATGTTAGAAAATCCCCTTCTCCCCCCCCCCCCCAATTGCATAGTCATATTACTTGTACAAAATGTGCTGCTATATGTCACTGATAAATCGTTCACTTGGAGCCATTAAAATGAGCCCTGTCATAAATCTGGCAACCTTCAGCACCTCTGGTGAGTGAGTGCATGTAAGTGGCTGCTTTAGAAAAAATTTCTTCCCTGGCGATGAATCGCTGTGTTTACTGATGTTTTTTTCTCTTAATTCAGATGCAAGTATTCATTATTCAACTGAACTGATCAGTGCTGTAAGATACAATGAGATACTGGTAGATTTAAAGTTGTTCAATACAATCTCTTTTTTTCCTCTTTTTAACTTAAGAGGTAATAGAAGGAACCTGCACATTACTGAGGCCTTTCAAAGCTAAGTGTCAAAATATTACTGCTCTGACAGAATATCATTGTTGGTTTGTTTTTTAAGCTGTTGATGTTCTGCCTTTTCATATGTTTTGGCATTAAATGTCAATAATATATACTATATACAGTATATGTATAAATATACCCATTTTCTGAACCGCTTACTCCCAAATGGGGTCATGGGGGGACTGGAGCTTATCCCAGCATTCAATGGGCGAGAAGCAGGGTACACCACACCATCGCAGGGCCACACATACAGACACACCAAGCACGTGGGACAGAACCTACGCAGACACAGGGAGAACATGCATACTCCACTCAGAAAAGTCCTGGTTCCCTAAGGATGTATGTATATATGTATGTATATATAGCTTTAAGTGCCCGAGAAACTAAAGTCAAACATTGTACTTGAATTAACAAAGTTTCTGTGGCCTCACATTTTGGGAACAGATTTTTATAAACTCTCAAATTAATTTAACCTATTTTTCATTCAGCACTATGCATGCTGTGTTGCAACATAGCGAAAATGTAACAAACACCATCTGCATTAAAAAAACAACCGTTTACTACACAGAAGAATTTGTTTCAAAGCTACGTCAAAGATTTCAGGAACAATTTAAGTTTAAAAAAACACGCGTCCTGTCTGTCCATCTTTTCTATACACCGCAAAAATGTATTATGCCTTATCCTTTGTTCAGTTGAAGAGGACGGGTTACATTTGATTTATTTGGAGAACGCTCCTTACACCAACCTTTTGCCTCTTAACCTTCATTCGCCCTTTTCCTCTTTCCTATTCATGCCACCTCTTGATAACATCCCACTTCTGTCACACCTTCAATTGTGAGTGGTTCTCATATTGAACGTGACATGGATGTCTTTGCCAGACATGGAGGCCGCATTGATTAAAGCAGGCACAAGTTGTTAGCCTTCTCTTTGTTTACCCAACTCAACAGACTTCAGGAGAAGTTGAGAACAGGAAGGGTAATGCAGGTCAATGTCTCATACAGAATTAGGCCTTTGTATCATGCTGCATAAATAAAAAATGTCTGCCTCCGAGTCATTGCTCATACTCATTTGATAGAATCTCAATTTTGGCATCTTCTCAAGGTGTCACAGTGCTGCTTTGATAATCGTAGGTGTTCAAAGTTGCAAGTGAACATTTGAAACTGCATCAGCTTTTTAGCAGAGCCGTATTTCACATAATAAAGCTGTTTGTTTATGTCAGTCTGAATACCTGAAAGCGTAAAGATAATGTTTTCTGTTGGTTAGAAACAATTAGCTAGCTTTCTTCACACTGGAGGAATTTATTTTCTTTACTTTTAGCTATTCTGACTTTTTAGGAGCAACATTTAGCCATTTTTTGTGCCAGGGAGATGCAGTCTTATCCGAGCCTGAAAGCATGGGTAGGAGTATTTTTTATGTCAACCATGCATGACTTTTTATGATGGAGGAAGCCAACACAGCTAGAGGAAATCTGCGGAGACTTATCAAAAGCATTCTATTTTCAAAAGGGAGCAAATTTGACATTTCAACCCACAGGCACTCCAATAAGTAAGCAGTCCTCCATCATGCTGGCAAATTGATACTTTTGTTTTCAGTTTTTCTTAGTCTCAGTCTCAGGTTATTTAAGGCCTTACACACAGGGAAGATACCATGGCTTTAACTTGGCTGCATTTGGCATTTATTTTCTGATCTGTTAGCGATCTGTTACCAATAAAGGTCAGTATTTCTGAGGAGGAAGTCAAAAGTGAGACAATTCAAAGAGTCCTGCTGACTATAATTGAATGGGAAGAATAATTCGGAATTGTTTTTTTGTCTTTGTAGATCCTCCACTCTGATCATTACACATCATTTATTTTTCTATTGTGTTATTGCTTATATAATAACATTTTCAGTACCGCCTGCTGTGGCTGAAAATATAAGTTGCCTATCAATGGTGCCTCTGCATGCTCACATGCCTACCTAGCTGGATACGTTGTTATCAGCACACAGCCGTATATATTTTCATTAATATTCCACTATTCCAAAGGTCAAAATGCTTATTTAGAAAAATTTTTGAGAAAATTAATCCTAACATTATTTGTTGTTGGGATTTTTTGGGGGATGGGATCAGTTTGGCCAGCTAGTTTTCTCCATTTGTGTTGGAGTGTAGGAAAAAAAACTCTATTTGTTGGACTGAAGGATTACCCAGGCACGTGTTTGTATAAACCAAAACAAGGCGAATACTAGCAGTTTTACACAGTGCAAATGTTTAATTGCACTGATATTTGACGTTTCACCATGTAACAATGGATTAATGAACCTTGTAGTAAAGGTGTCCAGCATAGACGGTCCTTCACGAGTAGATTACACTAAATTTTTGGATGTACAGATAAAATTGTGGCAAATAATTCAGAACAGGACCTGTAGCAGAGTCACTGTTGTTCACACAATAGAGTGAACAGCAGGGTGTGACGAATATCTGGTCACAAGGTTTTCAGCTAGTAAATAAATCCCCCAATTAATCGGGATTGTCATTAGCAGTAGCACATATCTGTCCCCTTATTGTTTCACAGGCCTGGGAAACAAAAATAGGTGAAAAAACACCTATGTCGCGAGCAACCTTGTCAGTGTGGCTGCCATGGAATATTTGACATTTTTTGGGGCTACTATTGAACGGAGTCTGAATACTGTCAATTGTTTCGTTGTGTCACATATTTATAACTGTGAATATCTGAGTAATTTTGTAATCCACGTATAGCTCTGGTGTTTTTTCAGTCCCTGAAAGTGATAGTCTCTATTATTTTATGTGTTTTTTGTGACATATTGGCCTGTTTTGAATTTTTCCACAGGGAGGTTGTTGTCACTTTTTCAGCACATGCTTCAGATTGCACTCTTCTCCTCCGAACCTAAGTGACATCTTTTTTAATTAAACTTGGGCTAGCTAAATTTAAGAGCCCGTATTGTGCATAGGCTTTGTATATATACTGTAAATATGAAAAAAACACATCTGGATCTGATTTGTGGATAATGGTTCTTAGCGTGTACATCAAACTTGGTGATTGATAAAGTGAGCTAGCAGAAAAAAACTGGCAGTATCAACAGATAACTTTAAAAAAAAATCATAATAGTATTTTTTCTCTGGCTTTTTGCCTGGGTCTGATGCTAATTAATATACCAGTCATGCAGCTTAGACTCTCATTCATCATGGAGGTAGACAACGCCTGGGGAAAAGTCTAAAAATGTCCACTTTGGTTATTTAATTCCCATTTCTCCTTACCAATCTCAATGATTATCTGCAGATAGGGAAAAGTAAAAACAGAACAAACATTATTTTGTCTTTTTAGAAAATAATGATTGTGTGCATGACTGTGGGGGTTTGCAAGCTTTCATTGCCTCCATGAACAAGCCCAGCAGGGCAGATAACCATTTACCACCAGCGCTGGGTCAGCACATTCAGCCTCTCTTATTTCAAAGTGGCAGTCCGCCAGCTATCCCATGAAAGGAAGGAGAAAACTGAAAGTTGTTTTTGTGTCAGTTTTGCTGCCCTCTCTTCTTGCTGTCCTAGTCGCACTGTGTCCAGCTGACTCGCACTCAGTTTTAGTTCACTGGCATCCAGCCTGCTAAATATGTGGTGAAGTGGCTTTAAAAGATCAGTATTGTGATTTAATGCAACATCAAAGACATATAGGCTTCAGTAGGATTCCCTTCCTTAGGCCAGCGTACTGATTCTCCTAGTTGAGTACACTTTCTTTTTTCCTCCTTATTTTAAATGTATTGAAAATAGGATGTCCCATCATGCAAACGTAACAGCTAGAAGAGCAATGTTAAAGAAATGTCTTAACTACAAAATAAAGAGGGCTACCGGTTTGAGCCTCAATGTTTTTCATGTTTTAATTTTTGCTGAAAAAAATGTATAGCGATTTTAGCATTGGCTGCGTAGTACTGATCATTTCAAAAATCCAATTGCCTGCAAATCTTATTCACTGCGGCGGACAATGCCCCAAAACTAAACCTGTCCCCCCAACTCCTCAAGAAATGAGTCAAGTTAGATTGGCAGATTGGCTTTGAAAACTTTTGGATACAGCCCATAACATCTGATTTCTGGCCCAGTACAGACATAGGGCTGTTTTTTTCCTTATCTCTTTGAAGGTCAGAACATTTTCTTCAGGTTACTCTTGAATCTGATAACTAACTGCAAAGCTGGCTCTTTTCTATTTCACTGAAAGCAATGCACATTTAGCAGCATTTTTAAAATTAAAGACATACCAGCTAGTGTTAAAGTTATTGAGGAATTTCAATACTATAAGATCATCATCAGGTTGATCCCTCTGCTTTTACCCTTTTGGAAAAATGCTGTGCAATGCTTGAACTGAGTACATACATTAAAATGTAACGTGACAGGTTTATTTTATTTATGACTCTTCATATTTTATATAGCAGATGGACTGATTAGCTGAGTGAATGTGAAAAAATAGGAACTAATTATTAATGTTTCCAAGGCCAAAATGTGGTTACAGTCAGCCCTCGACTGGTAAAGTACACCAAGTACAAAGGGGACTATTTTTCTTTCTTCCAATTCCTTTAATTTTTTTTAGCTTTAGGTGCCCGAAAAGCTGAAGTTAAACTTGAATTTAAACTTGAATGAAGTTTCTGTGGCCTCACATTTTGAGAACAGATTTTATATAAACTCTCAAATTAATTTAACCTATTTTTTATTCAGCACTATGCAGGCTGTGTTGCAACATAGCAAAAATGTAACAAACACCGTCTGCATTAAAAAACAACCGTTTACTATGTTTACCAGAAGAATTTGTCTGAAAGCTGCGTCAAAGATTTCAGGAACAAGTAAAAAATTATATAATAACGGTGAAAAAAAACACAACTGCATCCTTTGCATTAGTGGAATTATTTCAGCTTGCATTCTTTTGAGGTGTCACAAGGCGCCTCTTCATGGCCTGAGGACTATACAAAAGTTGCCTTTAAGTAGAGAAATGCATTATTCAGGAGGTTGCACTCTGGCATAAGAAGGGGAATCATAACCAGCAACGAAACTGCTGATCTGATGTTGCTCTGATAGCTCTTGAAAAAAATATACCAGCATGAAAATGTATGAAACCACTTTAAATCATGTGGAAATTTAGCATCACAAAGTCACATCATTTATAATCTTTGTGATTATATGGTTTTCTCAGTTTGAAGCATTTGATGATTAAGATGAACTATGACTTGTTAATGTTTTAGCACAGATGTTACAGAGAGATGTCAAATATAAGCTTACCTTACACAAGGTTAGCTTACAGAGTTTTGGTATGGAAAGTCATATTTGATGGACGTTGTGGACTTTCTTCTTGATTTTAATGTTAAGTATAAAGATTCTACAAAAGCTCTGTTTTGTGCAGAGGAAAGGGAGCAGAAAGTGAAGGAATTTAACTCAAACGCACTCAAACTTTGAACCAAGTCTCAAAAAAGGTAGAAATGGAGCTAGTATGAAGGTGGTGAAGGTTCCTCAGAAGTAACGTGGACATTATAACCCCTAAACGCTTTCATTTGTTCTGTACATTTTCTGTAGTAGAATGGACATTCCCTTGTCCTTTACTTTAAGATACTTTTATTTATAGTTAAGTTGACTTGTGAAACTAGCTAAACATTGTCGTTAGCGTGTTTGCAGTTATTAATTATGTGTGGGTGGTAATAACTAAATTGTTAGAATTGGACTATAATTACTCACTTTAGCATAGCATGCTATAACTTTATCCATGTAAATGACTAATTGTCTTATTCCTTTTGAGATTCAAATTATTCCCTTTAGAATGATACTTTTGGGTTAAACTCTATGGTTGTGCCTACTCCTCCTCCTCCTCTCTCTGTTACAGTAGATACTCGTCTTCAAGGTCAACATACACACACACACTTTCTTAACATATTTCACTGAAACCTGCATGAATTAAGAGCCTCTGGCCTGTTCATGTCAGAGCAAATTGGCCAATAACATTCGGTTACGCCCAGCCGTCGTCCCTTTTCGAGGCCCGGCCCAGAGGATAACTGCCCATCGCACCCGGAAATCGACGTCTTGAAGATCAACATACATACACACTCTTTATTAACACATTTAACTGAAACCTGCATGAATTAAGAGCCTCTGGCCTGTTCATGTCAGAGCAAACTGGCCAATAACATTCAGTTAGCCCCCAGCCGTCCTCCCTTTTCGAGGCCCGGCCCAGAGGATGACTGCCCATCGCACCCGGAAATCGAGGCTCTTGCCAACTGAGATCCCCCGGGAACTTTGTCTGTGAGAGCCCAGCGCTGATATACTTTGCTTGTGACCAATAAATGTCATATTTGTAATCTAGATCTGCTTTGGTTTATTCTCAGGCTTCCAACTAAAGAACCAAATCTAACAAATAATAGTTTTAAGTCATAATGAATTCTTTTTTTTTAATTCATAATAAAGTCAAGCTAACTTTGTAAGGCTACCTTATATAATTTGAGCATTGGTATTAGCTATAACAGTTAGTTCACAATGTGTGGACTAGCTAAATAAAGCAACTTACCTAATAATGTGATAATGTGATGTCATCTAAGGTGATTATTTTTTGTTGATTACAGGGTAAATAAATTGAGGTAATGCTTGGTATTGCTTTTTTAAGAAAACTTTCTAGAATAAAATGATTTTTTTGTTACAATACAGTTTTCATCAAAAATACTCCTTAATACATGGTATTGGAAATCAGAAAGGACTCTTAGACAGGCATGCATGGCAATAAATGTTCCACTTCCACCCCCTTCTGAGATATACTCATACACGAACATGAGTGCAGTTTGCTGTGCTGCAGTGACTGTTGGCCTGCTCTTAGAGGGAGGAAAGCAAAGCCTGGATGAGCATTAGTGTTTTCATAAGAATGATGTGCAGTATTTTATGTGTAGAGCAGCAGCAGGGGCAAAGTAGTGTAAGTCCATGTGTGAAGGCCCACAACAATGATTTATCTCTTTTGTATGTGTATGTATGTGTCTCTTTCTGAAGTGAAGTGAAGATGGAGTTGTTTGAGCTTCAGAAGCTTGCTGGGTTGTGTGTATATACCATCCTGCACTTTTGTGTGTCAGAATTTGTCAGAAAAATGCATGCTCATGGAGTACAGTTAGGGGTCTGCTTGGTGTTCCTGCGTGGAGTCGATTCAGACTGTGGCATAACTTCTCATTGCATAACTGTGTCAGCACATGGATCATTCTACCGCCTCCCAATTTCCACTTTGAATGTTATCGCTCTCCTGCGATTTAAGAGTTTGACGCAACAAAACGATAAAGGTGAATAACCACATGGGGCAGTGGCAGAGTCACATATGCCTTAGTTAGGACAGAATTGTTTGGGCAGAAGATGACTTGGGCTTTGGCTGTGGTATTTGGCACGCTAATCTTGGGTTAAATTCACCAGGGGAATGGAAGACAGAGATTTGAGGGAGTCTCTGAAAGCATTAACAAAAGTTAATATTTCTGCCCATTGTGTCTCTAAGCGTCAGGCCATAATATTTGATGTGTGACTATTGAACACTGCGGCTCAGAGGTCGATAAAAGAAGACTCTTCTCCGACTTGCCCAGGGATGCCTCTCTCATCCATCTTTGCCGCAGCAATTTTTTTGTCTTTTTCATTTTTTGGTCTAATTTCAAGCAGACCTTTAAAGGAGGATGAAATGAGGCTGGAGTTTCATGTTGAGATTTATTCTTCTATTGAATGAGGCATTCTGCTATGATTAATTTGCAGGGTTGAAATTGATGTTCGAACATTCCGAACTGTATTTTAGGTTGTTTGTTTGATCAGGTTATTAAAAAAAACTGATCATAAATAAACATGGTAGAATATATTTGTGTTCAGTGTGCTTTTCACTGCTTAACATTCCTTGAGTTAAAGAGGGCAGCCCTCTGACTATGTTCAGGTTTTCAAGAATGAACCAAGTAAGAAGTTAATCCAAGATCAACTTTTCCTCTGCAAGATTATTGCAGTTCAGCTGACCCTGCGCTGAGATCATCATGGTCATAAATCTGAGGCTGAGATGTGAAAATATTCCATCCATGAGCTGCACTGTTTAACAGGAAGACATGAAAACTTGTATTTACTGTAATAAGGAAAGCAGTGTTGTGCCTCTTTCCTGTTCCCTGGATAAGCGGTGGAGAATGGATGGATGTATGGATGGAGTATTCATTAAAGTCTTTATTTGGACACTTGCAACTAATTGAGATTTTGGCATTCTCATCTTGATTAAGCCTGACTGCAGAGAGGATAGGTTTGCCTTGAATTTAAGGAGCAAAAGCAGTCTTGGTCTTTCTCTTGGTTGCTCTGCATATTCAGAGGACAAAATAAACAGGTATTATAGTCAATCGCATCTTTACTTTGAGATATCACTCATGAGGTGAAACGAGAAGCAGTAAAGCATTTCAATGATCTGTGGAGCCTTCTCTTGGCTGGCCTTATACACAATAGCCATTGTTTTGTGCCTCAGAGGTGCCACGGATTTCAAAAATCCAAAAACACACTGTTCTGCTGCCTGTGAAAGGGAGCCATGCAACGTCACCTCTTTCTTCACAGAAGCCAGAAATGAACGGAATGGAAATTTTGGTAATTGATTAATCATTCCTTCAAACTCCAAACAAAATTGGTTATTTTCCGCTTCTCCTTTGCTTTGTTATCGTTTTTAAAATAGATTTTTGGAAATAATATGAGCTGCCTTAAAAAAGGATTAACAGCTAAAGGTCTCCTAATGGAATACACCCTACAGCCTCTTTGAATTATTCTTATTCGTTATTCTGGTCTTAGGCTTTTACATATAACAATGCTATAAAATGCCATAAAATGCATTAACATTGCTTAATGTTAAAAAGCAGAGGTAGAATCATTAAAATGTTAAAATCAGAGGTAGAATCATGAAAAAAAAATAATAAAAAGATTTATAATTTCTCAGAAAGAAAGCTTTTTTCTTCCTCAAAGCATCCACACCTAGCCGCTCTTGTCCTTATCTTCAGCATGTTTCTTTAGCCCTGTGAGATAAATGCTCAGGCAGATTGTGCCCCAGATGTTGATCGGGGTTTCGGGCTGCCGTCGACCTACCCTGTGTTTCATTTTAAAGACGAGTAGCAGAGTCCACTTTGAAGAGGACAGATCGAACTCAGCCAAGACTGTTTCGAGATAAAACTCCACAGAGAGCAAACAAAGACACACTATTAAATACAACAGCAAGCATCTTGCAGAACCTGAAGCAACGAGAAGGACATCTCTTTTTGCTCTCTTTTGTGAAGCACATCTCTTATCTGTCAGGCTGTTTTGCCTTATTGGGATATAAACATTCTCCTGAATATCTTCTGTTTACGTTTAACCAGAACATCACTGAAAATCTACAATACACCAAGATTTTCAGCATATTTCCAGCATGTTCCAAAAGGGAAATCCATTTTTGTAGGTAGTCTAGCAGCACCAAAGGTTTTATTTTTATCCCCTTAACACCAATGGTAAAGCTATAATATAAGAATATAGACATTGAAGAAAAATATAATAGTGAAAAAAAGAAACCAAAATCAATGAGCAGACATTTTGAACAATTGGAGGTTAGAAAATAAAGAAGCCTACAGAGGTGAGCCTTTTTGGTTTACTAAATGCCCTGTAACTCAAAGCTAACATTTTAAGATCTGGGTTACAGAGACTGTTCCTCTCAGCAGAATTTACAGCATTTTAGCTCTTTCTGCTCCACCTGTTGTCTTTTCCAGGTCATATTGTCTCAAATCTAAATCTAGAAGTGTCTGAGTCTGGATTATGTTCCAGATAAAAGAGACAAAAATGCATTACCAATAGCGCCATTTTCAATTGGAATTCCAAGCCCATTATATTAACCAGTGGTCAATTGATTATTACAGATGTTGAAGCGTGTAAATTGTGAGCTGCACAAAATCCAAACCATTGTTTCCATAGAAAAACAATGCAAATGAAAAGCTCAAACATTTGCAACCCTTAGTGGTTTTGGACTTTTCGGGGTCTTTTCCATGTTGGATTTGCTTGGGGGACCCAGATGCTGCGTCCACTCCTGGAGCTCATGCTATGCCATTGTCAAATATGTTGCAAGATTGGTCATGAATCACTGCAGGAATATAAAATGAAAAAAGCTAAAAATGGTATTCAAAATATTAAAAAATGATGTAATAACTGCTACAGCTGGTGCAGAGGTCTGACAGCAGAGAAGCTGGATTGTGGAGATGCTACTAAAGCTGAGGCATCAATGCAAACTCTGAAGGTCTTGTGTTTATGGTGGAGCCATAACCCCGCAGTGTTTTCACAGTTCATTAGACATCATGCTCAAATTTAATTTTAATGAAGCCCCCCCCGGTGTTTGTTTGCTATGATTAAATACTCTGTTATTGTATTTTAACCATGTCACAGTTGCTATGTAATTTAGTTTTATTTGATGACATTCAGCAGAGTCGGTGTCAGTCCTCGGTCACACGTAAAGCATCTGTTGATAGCGGTTAATATAGTCTGTTTTACAATTGAGCATAAACACGTTTCCCAGTCATCCTATTTGACAGCTACCTTGTTCAGTGTATTTTTTTAAGAAGCAGTTGATTCTAAGAGGAAACACCAGCATCTTAGAAATTCAAGCGCAATGTCAATGCTAAACATGCTCATTTCAGGACAAGATGTGAGGATTCCTTAAAGTTGGGGTCACATGATGATTGCATGCTATTGCGAAAGCTTCCGCTGTTATTAAAGACTGTTGCAGCTGTGTTGCACCTCCGGAGATATGTGAAGCTTAATCTTAGAGCTGTAATGGAGCTGTTGGCTGATAAGCCTTACTAACTGCTTATTATTCTGGGCCTATCAGATAGCAGAGGGCATAGTGAAATGGGGGGAGTGGACAGAGTGAGTGAGAGAGAGGGAAAAAGATCAAATTGAGATGCCTTGAACAGACCTCCCTCTGGGTCGAGTGTCTTCATCTGAAGTCAAGAGTCTTGTGCCCAAAACTCCCAGATCAGGCATTAATCAGTTCAACGGACACAATTTCTCCTTTCCTAGAGCTGCAGAGTGCTGTGCCGACCAGCTTTAGCACCATATGGTGTGGCTGTGCATCACCTTCTCGCCTGGGCACATGAGACTGAGTCTCAAACAGGGCCATGCTGCAGGCTCTGTGACGACTGCATTTTGTGCGAAATCGTTTCGCTGCTGATTTGCCACAAAAGCACCGCACATGTCGTCTCCTCTCCCTTCATTCCCGTGCGTTCCTCCTCTCACACTCTCAAAGCACTGCGGCATTTCGCACGGAAGTGGAAGAGCCTCAGGTAGCAGTGCCGTGGCTTTTCTCTGCATCCCAGCGTGGGAAATGTGAATCCTGGCCTCGAGCCAATGTATGGTCAGATGAGCACTGCTCTCCTTGGAGAAGAGCTTTACTTATTTCAGAGTCTGTTTGCCTGCAGACGTTCCTCCTCGCCGTTTCAGCACACAAAGCACTATATCCAGCCGGCCCGACATTGTGTGCTGATGGTTTGCACCTTCATCGTGCACCACCCCCTTCGCACTTAAGGCAGTCCATTAGCCAACAGAGGCTGAGTGCTGCTCTTGCTAGCTGGGCAGCAGCAGGATATGGGATGTGTTCGGCTGCCAGGGAGTGCTGCCACCGGGGGCAAGCAACAGGCCCATCTGTGCCAAAAAAGCATGCATCCAACAGCGTCTTGAATTTCTGAATTGTTCCCGTCTGACCATACTGCGATGTTGCGCTGATAATCTTTCTCCCCAGCTAAAATCTGCTGCCATGAACACTTAGGAAAATAGTGAATAGAAATTGCCCTGGGGCTAATATTGTAGCTTTTATTTCCCCATTTAACGTAACAAAGGTGAGATCATTTGCTTACTCAATGAATCTCTACCCCTTTGCAAGGTCACAGAACACAAAATGAATCCAGCCCCTGCAAAAACTGGAGTTTGATCGTCTGCAGTGCGGGAAAAATCTGTAAAAAATCCAATGATTCCAAATGTAATTGTATCTTTTTAAATATGCTCTAAGCAACTGATTTTATAATGCATCCTGTGTAATGCCTGCTGATCCATGTTGATCCCTGAAAATAAGTACAGTATAGGAGCATGACTACAACTCAAAGCAACCTGTGAGGAGATGAGTCCTGCCGTGAGGGCTCGCTGATACCTATTGTTTCCTCTTGATTTATGGCCTTCTCCGTGACTTCTGAGTGTGAAAGGAATTGGTAACACCACTTTTGAGGTGCAGTGTGCATAAATGGGGGTGCGGTTTTGTTGTGTCCTTCGTATATTACATCACTGAGGCTTGTGTGTGTGTTTTGCTCTCTGGATTTGTTCCCACAGAGGACTCTTCTCTCTGATGGAGGTTTCAAGGGCACACTCTTGCAAAATGCAGCAGAGTATGACCATTAGCATAACGCGTATGAGGGTTGACACAAGGTTTTGTTATCACTTTTGCATGAGGACACAACAGTCAAACCTCCCCTAAATTAAAGTTGTATTTTTGACTTGAGCATTTGGGCCATAGATTGATCTCGACACATAAAATATGCATGAAAAAGCCTCTCAGAAGATGAAAGTGAGTATTTTCCTAGATGCTCCCTGTGCTGCTGCGTACTCCTTGGGACGGGTAATTGACAAAATAAGGCTCTCATTTTAAGCAAAGTGTATATTTTTTGTTGAAAAAAAAACTTTTCTACAGATCAGTTTTCCTCTAATGAAAACCAAACTAATCTGAGCCTTGCGCCAGCCGAGCTCATGCTGCGGCAAACAAAGAAGGGATAAATCATGAGGCAAGACTTCAAACTTTCTGCTGGGATTTTACAAAATACTTGACAGTTTATCTCACTGTTAACATGCTTAATTTGTTAAAGGAGAATTGTTGAAACAAATATTTACTCACTAGTTTCCTTAGAATATTTTTTACTGTTTTAAATTACTGTTCGAAGCTTTGGTTTGTTGAACTCAGTGTGTTTTAGCACGTTTGAGCTAACTATTTGTCATGTTGTTTGTGCATTTTACAGAAATTTAGCATACTGAGTGACATGTATTGTATTTATTTAAAGTGTTAATAAAGAGAAATATAAGAATTGGGTGGATAATATTCGACTTGATCAATGGCAACAGCTTCTAATCTACATGCCTGCTGCATGTGGGAACGGTTCGCTATCATGAGTCTTCCCATTCGGACCAATGATTTCGAGGGTTATGTAGACAAGGGCTATTCTGAAAGCAGTTTTGTCAACCAAACAACTATATGTAGTGACTTTTCTCACCCGTCGGGTGTATTTGTTTTCCCAAAAAGTGATTAGCGACCAATCTTGCACAAAAATGAATGCGTGTCACTGCACATAAATGCACCAATCATTTTGGTGTCCTCTTACTGTCCCCAGCGAGTACTGCCCTGAGCCCTTCCACTTCTCAAACACTATTAGGTGGTCAGTCTCACAGGAGTTTCGTCTGGCAATAAAGGTTCTCTGAAGAAGGAGGTTCTGTGATCACTGCACAGCAGGTGAAGCGAGAAAGACTGTAGATAATAAAAAAGAAAGAAGCCATGTAATAAATGTCAATGACAATAAATATGAGTTTTGCAAGTGAGGGAAAAAAATTAAACAGATCGAATGCAGGAAATAAAACAAAAGGCATAACGAACAGGTTTTGAAAAATCGTTTGTGCATGTGCTTGCACCTTGGGGTTTGTATTGTATTTCTTCAAAGAGTAAAGAAACATGAGAATGAGATAAAGCAAAACTTCAAGTGGTTTGGGTCACCGCCCAAGTCCTGTTTGAAATTGATGAGAGATGCAGATTTATGACTGAAACTGAGGTGCAGACAAGTTCGTTCTGCGAGAGAGAACAAAAAGCCCTCTGTTGGGAAAGTGCTGTGCTGTAGGTCATGCTGATGTTTTAAGGTGGAATCCCATATAAGTATTCACTGAAGGTCGCCTCATCAAGCAGCCTGCTGACAGTCGCTTATCAGCGCTTATCTTTATGATCACGTTGCCTTCAAACAACAATAACTCGAACCAATGCGGGTGGGAGTGGTCTGATTGTGCAAACGGCTCTTCAAATCGCTCTGACCTGTTTGTTGTGTTTAGTCATCAGTTGAAAACAGCTGTGTCTGCGGTCTGAGTGACAGGAAACCATTTTGACGCTTGGAGATAATAGCATTGGAGAATCTGGTTTGGGGAGATCAACCACAGTGACAGTCTCTCATTAAGTGGAACACAGTGGAGGCTTCTTGCATAGACAATTACACCCTTGCTGCGAAGAATGCGGCAGCACTTTTCGGAAGGGACTGATTAAACTGGAGCATCAAACACCCGGGTTAGTTTTCTGACTGTGAATTCATTCATGTGCCACATGTGCCGAATGTACCTGGCTGAAGGTGGAAGACGCCATATGTACGGATTGTTCGGTGGCGTGGGGAGTTGATTGTTGCTCTCATCAGGTGATTAGTTGAAAAGACGCAGTGATGGTTTTAGGACTTATTTAGGAAAGGATATCTACATGAACCGACAGAAGGAATGGCTCACTAAGAAACCTGTGAAGGATAAGGCCCTGTAAATAGTACTGATCAGTGAGTCATATTTGTGGCTCAGCATTGACAGCTCTCTGACAGGCCAGCAAGCTTAGTCTTGCAGCCATGTCTCTCCTTGCCCTTAGCTTGGTGATGATGATGCCTCTTGAGCCTCCCGAACTTTCCCACGCCCATATGCTTGTTTTTTCCTGCTGGAAACTCTTGTTTGCATTGCTGTGAAATTTGCCTCCGTGTACCTGTGCTGCCCTCCTCACACAGCATCAGCTGTGTGAAAAGGGGAAAAAATTTGAGACAAAAGTCTGTCTTTTTGCACGTGCACTTGCCCTCCAAAACAGGGTGGAAAGGTCAGCTTCTGTTAGATAGAAGCTATTTGTAATTTTTTAACAGCACTCACTGTAATGTCTGGACTAATATTCATCTGCGATGCAGCAGATGTCTAGATTTTATTGTTTGTTTTGCTTGCGCATGCTCTGAAGGAATATGCAGTTATAGTGGAGGATGAAAATGTTTTTTTAGCCTCTGAGGGGAGAGCTTACAGCAGGAATGTATAGTTTGCAGTGATTGCTCTACTCCCCATATTCTATTAGGGAGGACTCTGGAAGCTGAGAGCAATAATGGAGCACTTCACTGGTAAGCGGTGGGATGCTGTCTTAAGAAAAGAGTGCATTAATAGTGGAATACAACACACTCGTTCATCTCGGTAAACATGGTGGTATTTGGGGAAAAAAAGGCTCTGTGTGATAACCGTGTTGTTCTTTTCAATGTTAACATCAGTTGTCAGAGTGTCAGTGACAGCTCATGTCTTTATGTGTGATATCAGTGAATGGGAGAGGTGTCCTTGAGCCTCCTAACCCTCTCTGTGAGCGAACTCTCTGACAGGCAGTAGTGAGGTTTGGATATGTTGGGGTGTGACATGCCAGACAGAGGCTCCTCTGCCTTCCAGATAGAGGCAACATAGTTGTTGACAAAATTATGGGATACTATCCAATACCGAAGCAGATGTCCAGTGACCTTTGAGTGGGGTCAGATATTGGAAGCTGATATCACTGTAGAAAACGTATTTTCACCAATGAAGGGCCTTGACAGTACATTTGCCATCCAGCTTTGAACGACTGTCCCAAATATTGTAACAGCCCATTTTTTTTAAACAAAAAATATGCCCCTGTTCTCATGATACAGCTTTGTTGAGAGTGATTAACATGTAATTACCAAAGGTGTACTTTCAGTAAAGATCTTTACAGATACATCCCTTTAAGAATACTGGAAAAGTTAAATTGTAAAAATGTAAAAATAGTCCCAAACCTAAGCGCTGTATGCGACAGGTGTAAACAGATACCGACCACATTTGCCACACATCATCCTCTACCTGTGTTAGTCACATTTTTTTTGTCCCGGTTTATCTGTGGAGGGTAATTTCTTTTTCCTATCTATTAACAATATCATTAATTCTGTTTGAATGGAATAGAATACAGCCCCTCAACTCAGAACTGCAGGATCAGAGATGTAATGCACAGTTTTATAAAGTCTCTGATATGTTTGTGTACTATGTAAATATGTTACCTGGCCCGTAACTTTGGATTCACATTTTTCACATTTTCTCATAAGTGTATGCTAAAACATCTGGATGGACTTGTTTTGCCTATCTTGTTAAATGGCGGTTTGTCTTACTGGTGCTGTGTCTTGCGGTTCTTCACCTCATTAAGCCATATACACTGTGCTTGTGTGTTTAATGATGCAAACCTTAAAAAAAATACTGCAAAGCATGCCATGAAATGTGAAAAATAAAGAACTGATCAATGAAACTGCTAGCTTTGCTGAACACATTCTAGCAGAGCCAATGCAGTAACCTTTGTTTCACAATGAGTTTTGGAATGATGGGAATGTACAGAGAGCATGCCTTGTGGTTCAAGTCTTTTACAATCGTTCTGTAAGACTCAAAGTCCACACACAGAAAGGTCCCGGACCTTGGGGACTCGAACCAGGAACCCTCTTGCTGTGAGGCGACAGACCACAATTAAAATCTGGTAAAATCTGAAATCTCTCCTATTAAAGTGTAGCTGTATGCCATGCTGACCACTGATTGAACGAGTTAAGCACTTCCACATTTTCCTGCCAAAATTGAGCTACCCTGAATTTTCTGGCAATCTAACTCCATTAGGTTGAGTAAAATGTGTTCTTTGTAGAACCAAGGTTGTATATGTAAATTAAATATAACAACAAAACTCTTGCCATTGTGCCTGCTCAGTGTTAACATGCCAAAAATGAAAGTTTAGCTAGTTTCACAATCCTAAGTAGTTTGGTGCCAAATTGTAGGAAGAAGCTAGTCAGATACTTTTTCTGGCGTGTAAAGGTGCTGTTCGATGCCCCAACAGTGATGGATGACTTAAAATTCCCAGAAAAGTAGAACAGCACCCAATATTTGAGTGAAGGATTGTGGCTCCTCTCAGTAATTATGCTGTTGAGGTTTTTGCTGTTGTTTGTGACACTTGGTTGTTAAGACTTAAGCCCCATTGTTGTCTAAAAAAAAAAAGCACAGCACAATTTCATTTAGCTGAAGATATCTGTCTGAAATCGCCTACTGTTTCTTATGTAGTGTTATTACTGTCTGCCAGTGCTTTACTTCCATATTTAAATTCATCCACCATTTAATGCTCTGCTATGAATTTTCTTAATCATCCTGTGTTTATCACATTATTTGCAGCCTGCGAGATGCCATGTGGAGAAAACTGTATTTTTTCCAGTTCTGTACTCTCATTGTACTCTTGGTTACATAGCATGCTCAGTGCATGATAATGGATAAAATCACAGAGCTGTGGATCGAGATTAGGGTTGTGTGCTTTGGCATGTAGCGATGGCCGTGTGCTGTCATTGTTCAGATGACACGGCGGTTGTGAGTGTGAGCAGATACCAAGGGGAGGTCAGCTGCTTCTGTCTGCATCTCTGTCTCGGTCTGGCCAACTGTCCCCATTTTCTGCTCTGGTAGGGCCAACCAGAGGGATGGCTGTGTTATATTTCCTTTAAGTTGAGATGCCACATGAGCTTGCATCCTCCCTATTGTCATTTCTATACCCCCGCTCTCTTTTTTTCTGTTCTTCCCTCCTTGTTTGTTGTTTTTTTTTTTTTTTTACACAGAGTGAGAGAAGAGCGGGTGTAAAGAGAAAGACTACTCGAAACTGTTACCATGGCAACTGCCTCTCAGGCTTAACCAGTTCTCTTCAGCATACATGCATGCTCCCTCGCTTACTCTCCTCTCTCTTGCCTGGCTAAGATTAAAGCTTACCTCTGATGCGAACGAAGAGACACAGAAAGAGGCAGAAGAAACAAAGGAAAAGGCTGCGCTTGTTAGGGGAGAGTAGCTTTCAGAACCCTCAGAGATAGCAATTTGCTGTTTTTCTCTGATGAATTATTATAACTGCGATGGCAGATATCAAAGGCGGGCCTTGTCAGTGAACTGCAGGCAGTGTACAACAAAGGAAACATGTTCTGCATTCTTTCCTTTACGATTCTTTCTTTTCCTTTGCAGAGGCCTGTGTCAGGTGGCTGATTGTGGGTAATGGTCTGTTACAGGAACTTAATGTATTTTCAGGGCTTCACTAGTCCACGCTATGGCATCAGTCTGTGCTAGTTTGCCAATTAATCAGATTGTATGAACGAGATCATGACCGATAAGGACATTTATGTTTCTTTTTTTTTTTTTTTTTTTTTTTTTTTTTTTTTGACCGTCGCCATAAAATGTGTCATGGTTGTCCGTGTGCTCGATATAGTGTGTCGAAAGGAAAGTGAAAAGCGTGTACAGCAGAAACAGAAATATTACGACTGGAGCCATTTATACCTAATTTGTTGCCACGAGCGCAGCTGAGATACTGGCTGGAGGTGAATTTGTTGTGTCATGAAGCTCAGTGGATGCTAAGTAAAAGGGGGATGTCATCTTCTCTTTCTCTTGAATGAATGCAGATGTAACACACACACACGCACACAGACACACACACACACACACACACACAAACACACACACACACACACACACACACACACACACACACACACACACACACACACACACACACACAGAGGCACTTGTAATCTCCATGCAGTCATGAAACACATACACATTCTGATCCTTTTCCCTTCCCTCTCCTATAGAACACACTGTCTTTCCTCTCCAATCAGCTAGTTTTACATGCTGGCCGCATCCACCGTTCAACCACTGACAGAGAATTGATTTAGCTACTTATAACTGAGTGCCCAACTGGATTAAACGGCCAGTGGAAAATTATTCCCTGAACGGACATACCAATCCATGCTTTCCTTTTGTCCTCAATGGATAGAATTTAATTTATGTCAAATCCCTGTGACTGTAAAATGGGAAGGCCAGCACAGTGGTGGTGGTGGTGGGGGGGGGGTCACCCTCTTCTAACCATGAGCAATATGTCAAGACCTTCTTCTTCTTAGAGTTGGGAGTGGGTTGTTTTTCCTCTGAGCCAGCTCAAACCAGTTGCGTTATTGCCGTGGTCATCAGTTGAGAGCGTTCATGATCCCATGGTGCATTGTGCTGATGTGATTTGTCACTCGCGTAGCAGAAAACCGCCGGGGTCAAGCTGTGGCTTGATAATGCACCAGACCCCAGAGTCTTTCTGGAGACGAGTGTTATCCCTAGGTGCTATATCGAGAAGATCCCACTGAGCATACGTTCACACGTTATAATGTGCCTTGCCTGACTGAGAGAAATAGTCACAAGATGACACATTCTGGAGTCAGAGGCTTTTTTTCCTCTGATAGGATTTTTTTAAATCAATCCAACCCAGATCACAAATGTTTCTTTTCAGGGTGCTGTGTAATTTCTCTGATGATGACCAGGTGCTTTTCTCCCCCAAATGGAAAGACACATCTGTATAATGCTGAGGAAAGCAAAATAACCTTAGTTTGTCTTTATTGTGGTTGAGCCGTCACAGGAGAAACAGTATTCCTAAAATGGCTTCACTGTCTTCAGAAAAAAAGGAGCTAACTCTCAGCTGTAATGAGGGCAGGCTGAATTCCTCACACACGCTCACAGCTGTTTGTCACTCTCATGCGACTCTGCTGGTGGGTCCAGTGCCTGATGTCTTCTTTTATCCTTTTCAGGAGTAGTAGCTTTACTGTAGGAGGGAACTACAACTTCTCTGGTATTGGTGTCATCCTAGTTTATGTTTATGTTTATGCATTTGGCAGACGCTTTTATCCAAAGCTTACAGAGTAGACACAATAGTACAGTTTAGGTTTCATGAATGACACCTAGGGAGCTGTAGTCCAGCCGGTCCCTGTTGGTGATATTGTTAGATTATTAAGAAATTAGATGAGGCCACCCACTACCACGTGTACAATGCTGATGCTAAATGCCTGAAAATATAACATGCCTGGGTTTATTAATATTATTCAGTCAAGTCTTAGAAGCCACATCAGCCAGAAGTAGATACAGGCAATATGTATGGCTGATGTTAAATTAGCTACTTGGTTTACTGTGTTAAACCGTTTCTAAAGTGGCTGTTAAATGTGCTACATTCAACGATATTTCTGCAGAAGATGTGTCCCCAGTGCACACCTCTCTAAACTGAAAAGTGGCTTCTTTCGACTTTCATTTGTAGCTAACAGTCATTCCATCCGCACCTGTAACCTGAAACTGGTGATGAGCTGCAACGGATTACCAGTGAAGTTCATGCTAAAACACAAACCAACTTAGAAACGACATATTAAGCTCGAAATCCTTGCTCTATTAGATGTCTTTATTTTCATATCATATGTTCTCTGTTGTGTTTCTACTGTCTGTAAATCAGATTTATCCCACTTGGGATTATTGACTAAATGATTTAAAGCATATATGCAGCACCTGCTCAAATGTTGGAAAGGGGTTTATTTAACTCTCATTATGGCTGTATCTGAGCTTGTTTTGATTAGATGATTGATTATTATCTGGCTCAGTGAGATTTGAACATGTGACGCTTTCGTTGGAAATGCTTTCGTATCAAGAAAGCACAGCTTTCAGAATTTTTGGTTGCATGTGGGATTCATGTGTTGGTGCCAGCCTAGTATGGCACGGAGGTGTTTGTGTTTGGCATTTTTTCCCTTGCCCCAATTTCTTTAAATTGTTCTGCTGACTGAGAGATAGACTGCATTATTCTTATTGACACAGAAATTTGCAGAGTTGGCTCTACGTACCTGAAATATCTATATGTTTGCTATTCTTGTGCCTTTTTCTCAGGTTGGTGTGACCTTGCTGAAGCAGCAGAGGGAAGCCCAGTGGCGAAGCTAACAACAGCAAGCTTGGAGTCCTCCCTGACAGTAGGGGGCAGCGGCCAGGATGCAAGGCTCAGCCTCTGACAGCAAGATAGCTAAACAGGTTAGCATGGAGAAAAAGCATCATAGCCATGACATCCAAAATGCAATTTAAACTTTTATTCAGTAAATTGAGTCGTGTTTTAAATAATCTCAGGCAGCATTCCATTAAAGGGACACCTAGCAAGAAAAAACAAACAAACAAGACATCAAGTAAGCTGCTGCATATAAAAGAAAATACATGAACATGTTTTTTATGAATAAAAGTATGGCATACATTTTATTTCCCTAAAGTTCTAACTTGAGAAACAGCTAAGCAGCGGCACATTTTAGGATCAATGTATAAGAGAAAAATATCCCTTATATATTATATAATGTTCACACAATTTTTTGAATATATTTTAGCTATGATAGATATTTACTTAAAATGTAAAAAGTGCTGGGAAAAAAACCTTAGTAAGTAACTATCTCTTATCTGGTCACTTAACAGGTATGGCACAAGTTCAAAGCATCAACCTAACACCAAGTGACTCTAAATTTGTATCTGTTTTTGTGTCAGGAGCAGAACTCCAAACATCTCGACGAACACAAAGAAATGGATGACATGTCTGAGAAAACCTCCCCGAACAAGACCCTCAAATCTCCCCAGAAAGGCTCCAAAAGGATTAAAACGGCCCCCTTCAAAGTAACCCTATTGGATTCCTCTGTGTTTGAAGGAGAAATTGAGGTATATGCAATGAAAAACAATTAGCGTTCACGCATTTTATGGAATAAGGCAGCAGACCGACTTTGTTGATATTTTCCTTTGTGTGCACTATTGTGAGTGTGGCAAAGAGCAGAGAGAAGCGTTAAACAGAATAAAAGGGGAGCGCCATGCTGATAACTCACCGGAAAGGCAAAACCAAAGAAAAAAGTTACATTTTCTGTGTTTGACACAGCATTAGCAAGTTGTGTTAGTCTTCCCCTTACAGAAGATGCCATTTGCCTGTGTAAAGAAACCGAGGACACACACGAGAGGAAAGAAGAGACAGAATCCACAATAGCCTGTTAAAGCTATTATGTTTATTTTATTTTTTGTAACTCAAAGCACTAGACAGTCCTGCTTCCACAGCTTTAACTTTTTTTCCCCCCGAAACATCTTTGCTGGATTGTGCCGGAAAGAATTGATATCCAATTTACTCCACTGTGGAGATGACGGTGCGGCATCCTGTCATGCCGCTCCTGATTGGATCAGTTTTTCACTCCACTCAGAATCTTTGTGGACAAGAGCAAATTCAGGGCATGAGAAGGGTGTTAGAGCCCTCTGCCTCTGTGCAAGTGTCTAGAGCTTTTTTGTTGTTGTTTTGGACTAAGAGGCCTATTGGCTCTCTATTTCTTTCATGAGATCAGCTCTATGATGCAATGTTGGATATCTGACTACAACGGATTGTACCGTGGAAAAGTGTTGGGCCTGTAATCAGGAAAACAGGAAATGGGTGCTGTGACATACTGAGATTTGCATATGAAAATTGGAATTGTACAAGTCTAACCAACCTTAAAAGTTAGTATTTGTTATGAGCCTCTTCTCCAACACAACCCTAACGCAGAAGGTACAGATTCATGTTTTTACGGAAGGAATGGGAACAAATGACAAAACTAGGTTCCTTTTTGACCGGCTGCTAACAGCGAACTGCCTAAAAACAGTGTGTGGATTCAACTTCAGCTTATCCCTTTTGTTAGGTGTCTTTTTTCATTGCTCAGGTAATTTGATGGGTCAGGGTTAAGTGATGTACCACGAAGGATATGAGAACCAGCAAAAGAGCAGCCAAAGTTATATGCACAAAAAAACCCTGAAAATCTATTACTAACTAATTACTAACTAAGAGTGCCTTTCAATATCTATACAGATTTTATAATGAATTTAATTATTGCAATATTTAAAAGACAGGCTACTGCTTGGATCCCTATTAAAAGCCTCTTACACAGACCCCAAACAGGCTGCTGAAAAATTCATGGTTGTTACATGATTGCAAGCCATGTGCAGCCAAGGAGAAAATAGAAGAGCAACGTTATTATGTTATGGGCCCACCCCCGTGAGGCTTTTGCACAAGTGCATGAAACTTTGTGTGTGTGTGTTGCAATGATGTGGGAGGAGGAAGTGTGAGGTAAGACCATCAGGAATGCTCGATGTGCACCAACATCTCTTTCAGCACTGCAAAATCATTCAGAAAAGGCTTTTGGGCCATTTCCACACTGCATCAATAGCTGGCATCAGGGTTATGATGAAATCTTTTGTATCTGAAATACTCATCCTGATAATTCCTCCACCCTCACAGCATTGACAGTGATGGGCAAAAGAAAAAATGGACAAAGGCCCCCCCCCACCCCCCCACCCCCTTTAAATTCCACCCTCAGAGCTCAGTGGTCATGGGAAGACTTATTTCTGCTTCCTTTCTGGAAAGGACCTCATGTTTGTCATATCTGAACCTCCCCTACTACTTTGAGGGTACTGTAATAACAGCGTTTTAAGGAAGCGAGTGGCAGTTCAATTTATTTATTTTTTCCGGTGGAGGGGGTGTCATATTGTGTGTTGATTAAGTCTCTTTTCAAGGTTTCTTTGTTGGCCTGCTTCTTGGTTCTCCAGCAGAGGGCGAGGCACCACACCCGCGGAAGCTTTGGTCCTGCAAAGGGGTTATTTTTGGCAGAACTGGATGCTGCATACTGCTTGCCTGTGTTCGTATTCAGCCATTCTGGCACCAAGTCGGAGATCATTATTTTATGTCTAAATATTTTATTACTTCAGTGCAAAGGGCAAACAGGGCATATCACCTCCTTCACGGCTTATTAACGCCCCAAAAGCTGATTTGTTTATTTAACTCACACATTATAGCAAGAGCGATGCAATAAGTGATGAGCGCTTTTAAGCACTCCCCAAGTGCTCCTCCCCCATCCTTTGACACATGAACAAAAAAAGCACTTTTTCAGCACCAGCCTTTGAGATATTAAGAAAACAAGACAGCAGTGGAATAATGCTGCATCTGTTTCCCTGGCAACTGCTCGCTCCAAAACCAACTCTGCACAAAGTCGGAAAAAGATGACTAAAGATGTGTTTGAGATTAAAAAAGAAAAAAAATTAAGTCTTAGCGCATTGTTCGCTTATCTGTTTTAATTGTGGTTTGTAAGTACATACACTGAAGAATTGGGAGGTAGATCATGGATCTGACTTGCTAGTTTGTATGGCATCATTTTAAACTGTTATGTCGATTGACACTTTATATAACTTTTCGCTGACCTACAGCCTGGGACTTATAAGAAGAGAGTTGTTAGCATGCTCATTTAAAGGGGACATACTATGCAAAACCAAGTTTTTAATCATTTTATTACGTACATTTGGGACTGTGGAGGGCCTATCAGCAGGCAAAGTGTGAAAAAAAGTTACTCAGTCATATTTTTGTGGGCCGCCTCAGCCTCAATACAGGAGATAAATCAGGCGGTTTCAGAAATCGGTAGTTTATGACGTCATTAGCTCTAGCTCATTATAGTATTCCAGCCTCTCACCTGCATGTTGCCACCCACCTCAGCTTATTCCGACTATCTGTGGCAGATGTTGCGGTAGCGTGAGTGTCAGCGTGGCGTAGTGTTAGGCGTGCCTACTTCGGCACACCTCCCGGAAGAAGTGGGTGGATTGCCTGTGTCGCATTTGCATTTACAGAGACAGGCACTCAAAACCGAGCGCTCGGAACGGGGCTGTTTTCTGCAGGTTGATTAAACTACAATTGTGCTTCATCCTTATGGTATTTTGACCAAAGCTTGTCACAGACATTACATTAGGACACCAGGGAACTAGTTGAACTTGTTGAAATATGTCATCTACTGTCCATACAAAAAACTCGAAAGAGCCCACATTTTTCACCTGCAGCCTTTATCAGAGCATAAAAGAGAGTGGACTCTGTCATTTTTACCCAAAAATGAGCAGATTCTGGCCTTAAAACATTGTGTGACATATACATTTCCTCTGAACATCAGCTCTGTTGATTTTGAAAGGTTTTGACTTTTTCTTGGATGCAATTTCGTCAGTTTTCTAAAGATTAGTCTCTCTGATTTTGTTGGAACTCCTATAAAGATAACAGCAGATCTTACAGATGTTCTGCTGATGAGATTACATATTCACAAATGATGACTATGATTATATATTGTCTCTTGGGACAATACACATTTGGCCTAGCAAATTTATTAGACAGCATCTTTGAAATACAAGAAAACATAATTTTTTACAAATATGATTAAAGAAATAGTTTTAAACTCAACACAAAATGCTTTTATATTGATTTGCTATGTGCTGATGAACTAAATAGTCCTTTTTCACACATGACCTGAAAATATTTTCTATAGCCTCGTTTGGTTTCGATAACAGCTTTAATTTTCCCTCTGGTTAATTTTATATCCTTTTTTTATTTATTTTTTGCTTGGCATTAAGTTCCACATTTTTTTTGCTGTTCCCACAGACTTACTTTGGATTAAACATTTGTATTAGTCTTTAAATCTATCAAATTCCACATGGACTTTGACTTGGCTCCTCCAACCATTCCAGTGCTCCGGATTGGTTCTGGGTGTTTGCAGGCCTCAGTAATGGCTTCTTAGCAGCAACTATACCCTTTTAAGCCATCTTCCAGCATGTGTCTGCTTATGCTCATTCTGGTGACTTTCTCAAACTCAGCTCTAAAGGCATTCTTCTTTACCTGAAGATCAGCAGTGGTCTGGAGGTATGTGCCATGAATTATAGTTTATTTTTGTTTCCTGCTTCTCTCCTGGCTTATGGACTTCCACTAATTGGGATTTTAAACATAATTTCCCTTTTTGTCATATGTCACATGCCCCATAACCATATGCAAGGATTACTTTCTTTACACATATACTGACTCTCTCTCAGGGGGAAAGTTGGTTCTGACTCAGACATTTTGGACTTCAGGAGACACTCAAGTGCATAATTCCTGGAAAGTCCTCATAGGCCCCGCAGTGCACATGTTACATGTGCACCAAGATGGTGGAAATCTGACAAACAATAGGGCAACAAAAATTTAATTAAAATCAATTCAATTTTATTTTATAGCGCCAAATCACAACAACAGTCATCTCACAGTGCTTTCTAAACAGAGCAGGTCAAACCCTACTCTGAGTTATTTACAGAAGCCCAACAATTCCCAACATAGTTACAATGGCAGCCATACTAGATTCTTGAGCTAAGGAAGGATTGCTAAAGAAATAGAAAAAAATTAACATTAGATGGCATGTTCGACCACTCAATACCAGCAGAGTTAGGGGTGGGTACAGTGTCTTGTATGTCGTATCGAGCGATTCGTTCTGCCTACAAGTGAATCAGGGTCAAACTACAAATATTAGTCTCTGGGATTACACAGAACAGTATGGGTGCAAGGTAAGTGAAAAAAGTTAAAACTACAACAGTACGAGAGGAAAAACAGCTAGAACTCCCAAATCAGAGCTGCCACGATTAAAAACGTCATCATTGAGTTCTCGCATGCGTGGGAACGACATATATGTCTCTATTCTTGTATGTGACAGCCTTAAGGTAGGGGGTATTAGAAAAAGAACTGCTTTACTCTGTTTTCCAATTGATAATTCAACCTGTGTAAGAAAATACAAGTGTGTATTTTTCCTCTTTTACTTATTGTACGTTTGTCTTTGCAGAAACACTCCAAAGGACAGACCCTGATGGACATGGTGTGCGAGAACCTCAATCTGCTGGAGAAGGACTACTTTGGCCTGACCTTATCTGACACAGATAGCCAGAAGGTTGGCTAACAAATTAATAAATGAGACCCTTTTAGCTAACAAACATGTTGGCTGCTGAGAAATCAGCATTCCTCTCAATTGTTGGTTGGTGGGCTCTCCCTTGGGTGTACCATCTATCAGTCAAAGATAAACACCAAAAATGTCTCAGTATGCAAACATGTAATAAAATATGAAAAATATTTTTGAAAGCCAGAACTACAACACTGGTGGAAGTACTATAATGGAGTGAATTAAACCTTTGTGGACTGAAGCCAAGAGCTACAGTTAAGGGGGGATATTTTAAGAGCTGCAGTAATGAGTGAAGGTAGGTCAAAATTACTTTAGTGACTTCTATATAGCTTGATTATATAACCATAGTACATTAGCAAGATAGTTAACGAGCTGAAGTTGTAATGATTAATTTTTCCTTATCCTTTGCTATGAAATAGTTAAGCGTGAAAATGGAAAAGACACTTACTTGCTGATACTGATCTGAAGATGAACTGTTAGAGTGTGGCTCTTTTTACATACTTTTAAATGTGGCAACCTAACCTAATATATTTTCTTTTCCAGTTCTCAAAAGAGAGCATAAGTATGAATAAACTCAATTGTGAGCCATAATTCATACCTATTGAAAAAGTGTCTGAAAAGTTTAGTTCAAAATAGAGAATAATATGTAGCAAAATGGACCACACAACGCATGTAAAATCTTGAAAATGAGACCTTTAGCTCTTTTGTAAAATATAAGACTTAATAGGAAAGTTGGTGGCAGTTGGAGATTTAAAAAAGGCTGAGTAAGGGGCATGCTTACTACAGTGTACCATCCTAACTTCTTTTAACAACAGAAGACAGAATAATAAGGGAATCTATCTGTTTAATAGTCCTGGCTTTCTTTGGTGTATTTTAAGTTGGTAAAAGGTTTGAACTGCATGCAGGTCAGTCCAGCACCTGGATGTATTAGTTGTAACTTCTACAGAATGTGGTTTAGCATTGTTCTGCCTAAAAATAAATATGTTATATGAAAATGTAACATATAACTTTTTCTTTCATCCATCCATCCATTATCATTACCGCTTATTCCCTGATGGGGTCGCGGGGGGAACTGGAGCCTATGCCAGTGGTCAACGGGCAAGAGGCAGGGTACACCCTGGACTGTCTGCCAGTCCATCACAGGGCCACACACAACACATACAAGGACAAACAACCACACACACTCTTCACTCCTATGTGCAATTTTTTTCTAAAGCACATTATTTCTGAGAGACTCTCCTTCTTTAAGATTCTCTTTTTATTCCCATCCTTGTTACTGACCTGGTCATAGCATGTGCCCTCAGGTGTTTCTTTTCAGTCTTGGGGACATTTTTCATAGTTAGTCAATCTTTACAGTTGACTGAATCAGCCATCTCTGACAATTCGCACTCTTACAGCCCTTCAGGGTCATGCTTTTAATTTTGGAAGAAACGTCTGTATTAGAATTGTTGGTTATGAACTGTAACCCCAGATTCTATGAGTATGGGCGGAGCGCTTTAAGTCTATCGCGAATGGGTTCATCCCTTCGCAAGCGCAGCCATGAAAACTTTATTCCATGCACACCTGTTTTGTGGGCCCCACGGTCCAATTTATAGTTGGCCTCGATTATGAATTGGACCAAGATCGGAAAATTGGCTTCCATGAATAACTCCTTTTCTTTCTCCATAGAGCCAGTGAGGCCCAGAGCTTAAAGGGCTGCGCCTATAATTATAGAATATGCGGTTGCGGTTCTCAACCAACGTTCTATTTCGTATAGGCTTCGCCCTTTAGTACTACAAGTCTAAACATATTTGATTGCCCTTAATTGTAAAAAAAAAAAGTACAGCCCCAATGGGGCTTCCGGTGTTGTCATGGGTAGAGAGGGGAGACACACATCCCTCTCTCTGACGTAACTCTCAGAACAGAATGAGTCATGGAGAAAAGCAAAACGTCCTGTAAATAAAAGCGGATGAATGAGCAGAGAGAGGACCATGATTCTGCAATGCAGATGTCCTCTACAGATAAAAGCTATGGAAGATGAAATCCCTCTGATGGAATGAGCCCTGAGACCTACAGGGGGTCTAAGCCAGATGAGATATATGCCTGAGAGGTGGCCTCACAGAGATGCAGTCCCCAGTGTGGTTTCAGGGCACGTGACACGGGCCTGTGCCGCCGCAAGCCCTTCAGGTAAGGTCAGTGGGTGGCTGAACACTGATCTGTCACCAAAACCTACATGGCAGGACGAAATCGCAAGCTTTCAATAGTGCTGAATGCCAAATCCCTCTTCAGAAATATCTGGAGGAATAAGGACATGAGGCAGAATGCAAGTGGTAGCGTCCAGTCCTTCCTTCCCGCACTGCGCTAAAAGGCTGACCACTTTTAAGAATAAGAAGCCCTTGTGGTGGCTGCTCTGGAATTCTAGATTGTGAGCACCACATGTCCTGAGATAGACCCAGGTCCTCTAGGCACTTTTGTTTAACGTTGGTCCTCCATCGAGGGGTTGCTGTTTTCGCTCCCTTGCTTGAAGAAGTGTGTCAAAGCTTATGAAAGCTCAATTCAATTCAATTACATTTTATTTATATAGCGCCACATCACAACAGCAGTTATCTCACAGCGCTTTCCAAACAGAGGAGGTCAGACCCTACTCTGAAGTTAATTACAGAAACCCAACAATTCCCACCATGAGCAAGCACTAGGCGACACAGGCAAGGGAAAACTTCCTTTTAACAGGCAGAAACCTCGAGCAGAACCATGGCTCTGGGTGGGCGGCCATCTGCCTCGGCCGGTTGGGGGTGAGAGAGAAGGAGGGCAAGAGAAAGAGGGCGAGAGAAGGACAGAGGGAGCAGAGAGAGGCAGCCTACAGTAACACATATAATTGATGAAACATGGCAATGATATTGATACTAATGATAATGATAAGAGTAATGACAGCAATAACACTATGCAGAGTAGTAGCAGAATAGGAACACGGGCACAGCAGGAAACTCCCAATCACAGATCCAGACTCCACAGCTCTAGGAACACCTGCAGGAGGTGATAAGAGGAGACTCCCAACCACATATCCAGACCCCACAACTCCAGAGCCAGGAATATCTGCAAAAAGTGATAGGAGGAGAGAGGAGAGAGAAGGGGGACGAGAAAGCACACGACTACAGGGAAGGGAGATAGACCAGTTAGTAACATCGTTAATGGAATAAGGTTGCACCGGGAGGGAGAGAGAGAAAGGGGAGCTCAGTGCATCATGGGAAATCCCCCGGCAGTCTAGGCATATAGCAGCACAACTAGGGGTGGACTTACCCTAACTATAAGCTCTATCATAAAGGAAAGTCTTAAGCCTACTCTTAAAGCTGCCATGGCTTGTCTGACAGGAGTTGCTGCAGGTATGGGAACCACAGCACCCCTGCATTTTGGGGCTATCAGTATCACTGACACTGACTGTTCCTCCCTGATTCAGTCCAGCAGTGGAGTGATCAGCAGGACAGGAGGAAATGCAAAGGCGTCCACCCCAGCGGGGTAGCCCTGGGGACTCAGAGAGTGGTGGCGAGGTGGTCGGTGCTATCTCTGCCGAGCCTGTCCCAGAGGAAGGGTGTTCTCCTAGTTTATGGAGAAGCCGAGGTCTGACAGTTAAGCCACCAGTTTCCACGTCTGTATCGGTGCCTTGTCTCTGGACCAGCGAAGTCTCCAAACATTTGGAAAAGGTGCGAGGTGCAAGGGAGTAACTGAGCGGTAGGCAGCGTGAAATGAGAAATGCAGGTATGCGTCTCTCAGGTAGATGGAGATAAACCAGTCACCCTGACGTATGCAGTCCAGAACCTATCTGACTGTCAGCATGTGAAAAAATCTTTTCACTATAGATTTGTGGAACAGCGACAGATCGAGGATGGCTTTCATTCCACCTGTTTTCTTTGGAACCAGGAAGTAACGGGAGTAAAAGCCCATACTTTCTTTGGGACTTTGGAAATCACCTCTTTCGCCAGAAGTTCCCATAGTTCTGATAGTCGGCATCCTTGCCCCCTCTACACTCCTGCGCTCATGACTGAGAGCCAGGACAGAGCCCCTACCGCCGTTTCTGGGCATTGAGAAACGAGGGGGTCAACCCATGGGGGGCTCGGGCTGAAAGGGCAAAGAGTCTGTCTCTGGGCCTGACCCTGTAACCCACTTCACACACAGACTCGTAACCAGGATGGGAACTCTTCTTTGCTTCTCGTGGAGTGGAAGCAGTTTACAGAAGGCACAGTAAGCCTGGGGTGTGAGGGTCCGGCGTGCTCCTATCCCAGGCAACCTTCACATTTGTGGTGGAGGTTGTCTCCCATAATGTAGCTGGCATTCCAGGCAAAGTCGCAAGGAAATCTTCTTACAGTGCTGCTGCTGGCTGAAGAAAATTGGGAGACGATTTTCTGGTTTTGGTCCAATTTATACTTGAGGCTGAGGTGGGGCCCACCCAACAGGTGGGCATGGACTAAAGTTTTCAGTGCTGCTCATGCACACAAAGGGATGAACCCATTAGTGATAGCCTTAAAGGCTGAAACCTATACTAAATAGAACAGTTTGGCTCAAAATGTGGAATAGTGAGCAGTAATGTATGCTCACGATAACTGCTTAAAGCAGTTTTGGTCTGAAGAAGGTAGCATCCTTTACATGTGATTCAGCTTGACAGAAAAGTCGATTTTTTATTTTTCTAATTAGGATGATGAGAAGTTGTGTTTTCTGTTACACAACATATATATAACTTATCCTGGATATGAGGCCCTTTTTAAGCAATAGAGTGAAACATTAAACAGATACACTACACAAGCAAGAGAAGGCTGGTGGCTCTATTGAACTTCAAAATAATTTAAAAGAAAAAATATGATAGACAGTTTTGCCAAAAGAAGCAATTTGGCTAATTCAATTTGATTTTCCCCCATTTTGATGGCTGTCTTCGAGTGTAAAGGGTCCCATTTAATACACATTTCAATGCATTTTTAATGCACATTAAATGTTCTACATTGACTGTTGAGCAAGTGCTAATGAATTCAGTGCAATTTGATTTAATTCCATTAAGTTCTGCCATTACTATCCGTAAAGGAACTATCTCTCAAGTTCTTAATTGTTCTTAAGGGTCTGGCATGCTTTGGTCAAAACATCCTGGAAATAAAATACGAAAGCATCCTTCTAAAACCTTGTCTGACTTTTTCAAAGAAGCTAGTGTAGGGGACCCCCTCTTAGCGAGTGTGTTTGCTTTAATTTTATTGGCACAAATTTGTGCTGACATGTTCCTTTGGACACAGTTACACTTGGTAACCAAGAAGCATTTCACATTTTGTAACAGTCTTTACACTATTATGAGAACTCCCTAGCACAAATGGTGCAACAAGTTCAGATTACCACACACCAATTTCACTAAGCTGACAAGCTATTTTGACTGTTTTTCTGACAAGGGGAAAAATGCTCTGAGGTCATTACATCTATGAGACATAATCTAAATTACATAAACACACGTCTAGTTTGGCTAAATAGAAATAAATGTATATTCAACCAAAATGCCAACAAGCTAAATCTGCTGGCAGCCGTACTGTATGACCAGATTGCCTAACGCCTAATGCCAAATACAATACTTTCGAATACCATGCCATCTTGGTCACTGCACCAGTCAAAATCTGCATGACTGTTATCTATCGCCCACCAGGGCAACTAGGCGACTTTCTAAATGAACTTGATATACTACTTTCCTCCAGCCATGAATATGATTGTCCCACAATGATCCTTGGTGATATGAATATCCACCTTGGCTGCGCTAACTCCTCTGATTTCTTCTCACTAATGAACTCCTTTGACCTACAAATGGTCAGCAGTCCTCCAACTCACAAAGCTGGCAAAGCACTTGATCTCATCTTCACAAGAAAATGTGCTATAGAGGCCCTCTCTGTCACACCTCTGCACCTTTCTGATCACTATTTCATTCAACTCAGAGCAAATCTTCCCAAAAATCCCTCTGCTTCCACCTCTATGGTTTCCCTCCGCAGAAACCTCCACAAACTCTCACCTACCCACTTCTCCTCCCATGTTGCGTCCGCTCTCCCAAACTCCAGCACATTTTCCTCATTTGAGGTTAATGAGGCCACGGAGACCCTTTGCTCTACATTGAGCTCCTGCCTGGATAGTCTATGTCCTCTATCCACTAAACCTGCTCGAGCCTCTGGGTCCCACCCATGGCTCAATGATACACTCAGAGCACTACGCACCAGCCTTAGAGCTGCAGAACGGAAATGGCACAAATCAAAAAATCCAGATGATCTAACAAAATTTCAGGCACTGCTGTCTGCATTCTCTTTAAGCATGACTGATGCAAAAAATACTTTCTATACTGATAAGATTCACAGAACAACCGACACTCGAAAATTATTCTCCATCTTCAAAAATCTGCTTAACCCTCCTCCTCCGCCACCTGTAACTAGCTTAACGGCAGACTCGTTCGCCTCATTTTTTACTGACAAAGTGGCAGCTATAAGCAAACAGTTTACTGAACGGCTTGCACATTAAACTTCTCATAGTACATATACAAGCAGAAGTCCTACTGCTTTGTTCTCCTCCTTCGCTCCTCTCACTGAGAGCAATGTGTCCAAACTTCTCACATGTAGCCGTCCTACTACATGCCTGTTGGACCCAGTTCCTACAAACCTACTCCAATCCATAGCTCCCACAGTTACTGCAGCAGTCACACATGTGATCAATGCTTCGCTGACATCTGGCACATTTCCTAACTCATACAAGCAAGCTTTGGTCACACCGCTGCTCAAAAAACCCTCTCTCCCACCAACTCAGGTGGAAAACTATAGGCAGGTTTCTCTGCTTCCATTTCTGTCAAAGACCATTGAAAGGGCAGTCTTTAAGCAGGTCACAGACTACCTTTCACAAAACAAACTCCTTGATACAAATCAATCTGGGTTTAAAAGTGGCCACTCCACTGAAACGACTCTGTTGTCTGTGACAGAAGCCCTAAAAGAGGCAAGGGCAAATGCCAAGTCCTCAGTACTTATCCTTCTTGACTTATCAGCCGCATTTGACACAGTCAATCATGACATCCTTCTGTCTACACTCTTGAGTATGGGCATCACAGGGAGAGCACACTCCTGGTTTGAATCGTACCTCACTGGTCGATCATTTAAAGTATCCTGGCTTGGTCACACTTCTGCAGTGCACCACCTCGCCACAGGGGTTCCTCAAGGTTCAGTACTTGGACCTCTTCTCTTTGGTATATATACCACTTCCTTGGCCCAGATCATTCAATCACATGGTTTCTCCTACCACTGCTATGCTGATGATACACAGCTCCATCTGTCATTCCCACCTGATGACCACTCGGTCTCAGCACGCATCTCAGACTGTCTCTCTGACATATCAAAATGGATGAAAGCCCACCACCTCCAGCTGAATCTCTCAAAAACTGAACTGCTTGTCTTTCCAGCCAAACCAACTATTCACCACAATATTCACATCCAAACTGAATCCCTCTCTCTGACTCCATCAAAGGCAGCAAGAAACTTGGGTGTCATGATTGATGACCAGCTGACCTTTAAAGATCACGTTGCCTCTGTTTCTCGATCCTGTCGCTTCGCATTACTAAACATAAGAAAGATCCGGCCGTACCTAACACAACATGCTACCCAGCTCCTGGTGCAGTCTATGTTCATCTCCCGCCTAGACTATTGCAACGCACTCCTGACTGGTCTCCCGGCCTGTACAGTAAAACAGGCGCGTCTGGTCTTCAATCTGCCCAAAAAATCTCACGTCACCCCTCTGTTCATTGAGCTCCACTGGTTACCTCTGGCTGCCCGTATCAAATTCAAGTCCCTGATGCTAGCCTACAAAGTGCTTAAGGGTATGGCTCCCATCTACTTGAATCCCCTTGCAAAGGCTTATGTCACAACTTGATCACTCCGGTCATCAATGGATTGTCGTCTAGCAGTGCCTTCACCACGCTTAAGACAATCCAGACTGTTTGCATGTGTCGTTCCAAGATGGTGGAACGACCTACCAAGCTCCACAAGAACAGCAGAGTCCCTGTCTGTCTTCAAGAAACTCTTGAAGACCCACCTCTTCAAAGAGCATCTCCTATCCTAACCCTAACCCGTACCTCTACCCCCCCACAGCTCCTTCTGTAGTCCCTCTACATCTATCTCTATCTCACCACTGACTCTGATCAGTGTTTCTGCTCTATATAGTTTATTGTCATTGTGATGAGAAATGTAACATTGTGTCTACTCTGTAAGTCGCTTTGGATAAAAGCGTCTGCCAAATGCATAAACATAAACAAACAAAAACATAAACAGATTGTTTCGTACATTTCCCTTCAAGTGGAAATGGTTCAGTCCACTTTGACCTACAAAAGACAAACCATGAAATATAACATTATTTGTCTGAATGTAAAAATAAGAATCTCACATGAGCCGTCAATTTATTCATTTATCATATGGCGAGGCTTTCATTAGGAATGCTGATAGCAATTAAAACAAAATGCGACACCGGGGTGGATATTAACCATGTTACCAAACCACCTTGTGTGAATGCTGCCTCCTGTCTTACAGAACTGGTTGGACCCCTCCAAAGAGATCAAGAAGCAGATGCGCAGTGAGTGTCTTTTCCAATTAGTTTTAAAAGAATGAATATTTTACTCCAAGTTTTATTTAAACTTGTAAAGCAAGTTATCTGTCCTAGTTGGCATGAACAACTATGGACGTTTTCAGTTATACTTGGTTTGTTTATCCTCAGACTCTCTGTGGCAGTTTTCTTTTGCTGTCAAGTTCTATCCTCCTGACCCCTCCCAACTCACAGAGGACATTACCAGGTAGCACAAACACTCACCTCAACGATATTAACAATTATAACTTTTATGGCTTTGCTGTGAGATGCTACTTAAAGTTAATCAAATGAGAAACTGCTTACCGTATATGCGCCAGCTCCACAATTTTTTTTCCCTTTTTTTTATTTCTCAGTCACGTGTGTTGAAAGAAAAAAGATTTTATTTCTTTCTAACAATTCTGGTGTCATATTTGCCCGAATGTCAAAGCAACCCAGATCCCTTGCTCTTTTTTAAGATTAGGCCCTGAAATGCAGCTAACTGCCACAGATTAACCACGGTGAACACTTGTTGGAGCTTGCATGGCTCATGCTTGTTTGACTGCCAACACTCCCTTCTTTCCTCCCTCTTTTGTTTCCTCTGACAGATACTACCTGTGTCTGCAGCTGAGAGATGATATGCTTTCAGGTCGACTGCCATGCTCATTCGTCACTCACGCCCTCCTGGGCTCATACACCATTCAGGCCGAGCTGGGAGACTACGAGCAAGACGACCACGGCTCCGATTATGTCACTGACTTCCGCTTTGCTCCAAATCAAACCCGCGAGTTGGAGGAGAGGGTCATGGAGCTCCATCGAAACTACAAGTACTGATCTTCACTGTTTTTTATCAAGACTTTTTATTTATCCATACATTTTTTTGGGACGATGGGATCTTCTCACAGGTCGAAAAAAACCCATCATGCATTTAGCTGCTGATGGAGATGTCAGACTTTCTGTGTGAAAATCCCATCCAGGGGGTGTCTCAAAGCAGCGGGCCCCCTGCAGTCAGACAATCCCACCCATGGAGTGCATGATTTGGGTTTTTATTCTCAGAAGTTCTGTTGGTCTTGGTTACAGATTTTGTTGTTATTCTGCCTGCAGGGGAATGACTCCAGCAGAGGCTGAATTAAACTTCTTGGAGAATGCAAAGAAATTGTCGATGTATGGGGTGGACCTCCATCATGCTAAGGTAAGCCGTCGACAAGGTTTTGTCATTTTCATGTTTCAGGTGTGCACACAATGGCTACTCATGGATAACTTATACCTGTGTTTCCCGCAGGACTCTGAGGGGATTGAAATAATGCTTGGTGTCTGCGCCAATGGCCTGCTAATTTACCGCGATAGGCTGAGGATCAACCGCTTTGCTTGGCCAAAAATTCTGAAGATCTCATATAAGAGGAGCAACTTTTACATTAAGATAAGACCTGGCGAGGTACATGCTGAGATTATTGAAAAGTTTTGATCTATCATGTACATTTACATTTAAGCATTTAGCAGACGGTTTTATCCAAGGCGACTTACAAAAAGAGTGGTTAACATTCAACTAAAATTCCAGTTACATACTTACCTTACCTTGACTGCAATATACTAGAAGGGAATTTAACATTAAGGATTTAACATTTAACTATAACATAGATTACATAAGTAAGTGAGTGCTATATGCTATTAGGAAATAAGTGCATTTAGAGCTTTCAGGACAAGAGATACTCTACATAGAGCTGGGTCTTCTTGAAGGAGTAAAGAGAGTCTGACGCTCTGATAGTGCTCGTAAGTCAGATCAGAAGAGTCTAGATTGACCTGTGTGTGTTGTCCGTGTTAGTTAGCACTCCTTGGAGGAACGGAGTGGGCGAGCGGTGACATAAGGCTTTAAGAGGGTGTTGAGGTAGATCGGCTCTTTGGCTGGTTGAAAACAAAACAGACTGCAGTATCCTGGCTCACCTGTTGCGGTCTTACATCACATGCTAGGAGGCCTGTTTGGGGCCTTTGTGGGTCATAGTTTGTGTGTGGGTGTGGGTGACTATTATGGGATATGTGTAAACCCAATATCTGCTTCTGTACTGCCTAGGTGTGGCAGTTTGAATTACATTACAAGTTAGTGTAGCTGAAGACTGGAAATGAAGTCACAATTTTGAGATTTTACTGACTGTCTGGCGGCCACAAAAACCCTTCTATGAAACCATATACTTCTGCAAATATACATAAAAATACAATAAATCTGAGGTCACGTCTGCCAAAGATATTTAACCCCACAAATTCTTAAACCCTAACAGTTGGTCAGGTTTTATATTTTGGCTCTCCCTGCCTATATGCCAAGTAAGCCCCAGTCATGTGATGGAACTGCATAGTGTGCCTGTGATCGGGCCAAATAAAGAAGTCCTTCAACAGAGCCTCTGCAGCTGCAGCCACTATCAGAAAAGAGGAATAAAGAGTGTATAACTACAGCCATGAAATGGTTTTCTACCCAATTGCTTCCAGAGTATGGACACTGGCTTCCTAGCTGTTCATTTTGCTGTGCTATTTTCTAAATATTTACTTACACACAGCGGCAGTGTCTAGAAAATTACATACATACAGTAGATGCATATCTATATCTATTTTTTTAACTTCATGTATTATATGGTTTTCAATTAGCATATATCTGCATCCTGTCATGTCTGGGTTTTTTGGGGGATATTTTGTCATGTCTTTTCATTTCCTGTTTTATTTTGAAAAGTACATCTCTTGTTTCAGGTCACTTGCACTTCCCTTTGTGTCACCTGTGTGATTGTCTCCCTTAATCACCGATTGTGTTCACCAGGGGTTCCCTTCCTTTCATGTGTTTAAATAGTCTGTTTCCCCCTTGTCTGGTGTCAGTGTGTTTCTATATGTTTGTCCTAGTCTTGATTCCCCACATATTCCTCATTACAGTGAATATTACTGTGTTTGTTCATGTTCTTTCTCCCATCCAGTATGAGCAATTTGAAAGCACGATTGGTTTTAAGCTTCCCAACCACAGAGCTGCCAAGAAGCTGTGGAAGGTCTGCATCGAACATCACACATTCTTCCGGTAAGAATCGATTTACCGGTTTTTGAAGTCTCTCACCTGTAACAATAAGCTAATTGCCTCCATGTCTTCCGGTTGAAAAGCTGAAGCCACGCTCTGGTTTGCTAATGGCCACAGCAACCGTTTCAAAGATTCAAGATTCATAAAACTTTATTTATTCCGAGGGAATCTGCAGTGCAACACTTGTGATAAAGGTTGAAAATGAATAAATGCAACTATAGTGAGCAATTCTTTAAGGTGACCAGTGATAAATTATAGGAGCCTCTTGAAAAAACAACAAATGAGTAATTAATCAAACGATAAAGTTAAGTGTCTTGTGATAAAGTGAAGTGTTCAGGAAATAGTCTGATGGCCAAAGGAAGAAAGGACTTCTACATCTGGGGGGTTACAGCATCCTCCTCTCAGTCACTGCCAACAAGGAGTACAATTGGACCCCCAGGATTGAGCCAGCCTTTCTGATGGTCCTGCTGATATTCTTGGTGTCTACTGCCCTCAGCCTGCTGCCCCCCGCACTTCTGTGAAGTCAGGATTGATCATAAGTTAAATATGTGAAGGGTCGAGGATTGTTTTTTTTTGTTTGTTTGTTTGTGAAACCAATTGCTCGCATTAATTCAGAGTATGCTTAAACACCCTCAAGATAGCACTCTCTAGGAGATATGTTTTTATGTAAAAGTATTCTATGAAGGAAAAAGTGGAGAGAGAGAAGCAAATACAGAGGCCTCAACAGAAAAGCCAGAGCAGAAATCCAAAAGGGGTTCTTTACAAGCTCAAATTGAGCCACCAGTAGAAAAAACTAACAGGAAAACAGTTCCCCGATCAGATTTCAGAAAGTCTCTCAAAATGAGACTTTTGTAATGCAATAAAACACATCAGGTTTTAAGCCATGCAAAAGCAAGTTCTTAAACTGATAAACTCACATTGTAATGTTGAGGATCAAATCATTCTGAACTTATGTCTGCAACACTCACCAACAGCACATGCTCAAACGTTCTATCCTTTTACTGAATTCAAAATGCTCTCTGTTCTTCATATTTGAACATTTCTATTGTTGGGTGGCAAACACAATCAGCCCACTACTGCTGAAATACTAAGACATTTCCAGCCTTTTCTAATAAAATCCTGATTTCTATAAGTGAAGCTTCATCTGAGGATCCATCATGTATTTTGATTTCCTTATTCAATCAAAAATCACCATTCCAATTTTGCCCCATTAAAGCATTTTCCTTTTTCAAACTCTGAAATATAAACACTAACAACTTTGTTGTCATTGGACCATTAGCACTTAACAAGGGGGCTGTACAGCAGGCATCAACAGATCAACCTTTAAATTGACAGTGGTTCCCCACCTGCTCTAATGCAACATGCTTTTACTAAGAGAAAAACGTATAGTTAAAAAAGAAAGAAAAAACGTTGAACCTTATTAAAGTTTAGATTATGTTTAGAGGTTTAAGATGTTGCAAGAAACCAGAAATGAGGAAAAAAACATTGAGCATTATACACTTTGCGTGTCTCCCTGGAATTAATGACTTTGCTGACGAATGTTATTTCATAACTCAGATTCTGTTGACTGGCTCACCTCAGATTAAAGGAGAGCGAGCAGTGCCACAGCCGATAATACAGGTGTTGCTTTCACAGGTTGGTGTCTCCAGAACCTCCTCCCAAGGGATTTTTGGTAATGGGTTCAAAGTTTCGATACAGTGGAAGGACGCAGGCTCAAACCAGGCAGGCCAGTGCCCTCATAGACCGTCCTGCGCCTCACTTTGAGCGTTCGACCAGCAAGAGGTACCTTCTGTCCAGGAGCTTGGATGGAGGTGAGAGCCAGGATTGATCCGAAATAAGGAGCTTTGGAGTTTCTATTCAGTTGCTCATAAAAAGACGTAAAACACCCTTCACATGAATATCATATGACATATTACACTCATACAGTCGTTTGTCTATTTAGTTGACAAAAACTCAAGTAATGTTAAATAACATTGTGTAACATGACATGTATATTTTACCTAATTGTGTGTGTGTGGAGGGGCAGTTTATTATATGATGTACATAAATGGTTTAATCTGTCCTGATTATCCTTGGGTATATAAGCAATATCCATTCTCATAGCCTGTAGGTTTCTTTGTCACAAAAACATTTCTGCTCCGACTGACGATTTCCCAAAGGAATCCCACATTAGTGGGAGTCTTCTGACTTGTTTCTGGACATAATTTGACCTGCAGAGTTCTCACGGCCGGTGTCGTCCATGTGTGACAACCACGATGGCCTGTCCCACCGCAGCATCAGTGAACAGAGACGCCTCCACAGCACCTCTGTGGATGAGCAGGAGACCGAGCTGGAGCCCAGTCTGGAGCAGGACGAGGAAGAGAAAGAGCTGGAGGAGGAGAAGGACTATGACGGCAATGTCTCTCCAACCAGAAAGAAAGAAATTGTGGTAGGGAAATACTGCCGGATTTTTGGGGGCTCAACCACTGTGGAGTTTTTGGGGTTCAACTGGTAGAAGTTGAAGGTGTGTATTTGGTGTGTAGAGGTGATGATGTGAACCAGTGCAGAATAAGCATTTCAGTCCAGCTGCATTTTATCCAGCAGGGCTCTGCCCAACACTTTCTGGCTTTGATGTATTTAACATCAACTAACTCTGCTCCTCTCTGTCTGATTCATTCAGGCTTACATGCTCACACTGCACTGCTCATAAATCCTGCTAAAAGCTTCACACTATTTGACCTTTTTTAAAAAAAATTAAGCTAAGAAAAGCAGAATCAAGCCTGCACCTCTGTCACTAACATGCTTTCTCTATTATTTAACCTATGCTCGCAAATGAGGAGGAAGCTGGCTCACAAGCTGACAATAAACAGGAGGTATTTGGTGTCTGTTTGCCTGTGTATATGCTTGTCTTTGTCCGAACATCATAGTGTGTCTTTAATAACATGTGTAAAAGTGTAGTCTGTGCTCTTTGGCCATCTTCCACTGGGTCTTTGTTCTGTACTTGGAAAAACAAAAACAGAAAAAAACAACTATGCATCCTTGCATCACATACACAACTGATGCTAGAAAGTTTGGACTCATCTCGGCAGAGTTAAGCATCCCAGTAAACATTTTGTAAGACAAAATCGGAGACCATGTTCAAAACATATAGAGTGAAAGATCCTTTTCTGTGTTACTCCCATCTGTCAGAGAATAAGAAAATAAACACTAAAAGAAAGAAACCACGCCATACAGAAATGAATTGCAAATGAGGGAAGAGTGAATGACAATCGTGTCAAATGTTTGTTTTTTTGGGGGTGGGGGGCTTTTTAAAGACTTTTTAAACCAAAAAAATATGCAAGCTTGTGATGTGAGCAATAATTTTTTCCATCCAAGTATATTTAAAATTTTCAGGTTTCCTTTTTTATGTCTATTAATTGGCCCATACTGTTGTATTTTGGCCATTTTCTTCTCTCTTCATCATCTGTTAGGATGGGGAACTAGTTATTTACTTCCCTGTTTTAAACTGCATAGAGAGGAAGCAACGCAATTCATGTTCCAAATGACTGAACAGTTGAAAGTGGAAGCCGCCTGTAGCTTTGTAGGAGAGATAATAAAGAGAACACAGGTTTAGAACAGCCTCATTGTTCCTTCACATGTCAAATTTCTAAATGCATACTGGGAAGTTTAATTTTCACTTGTACTGTGAATTAGTCTTTGGTATGTTATCATTTCACTGTGCATTTGGTCTTACCATCTTGTTCCTGCACTCTCTAACCCTGCACCCTTCATCTCTGCCCCCCTCTATTGCACGCCCTTTCGCCTGCCCCAACTCAATTCTCTCAGTTGGAACAGGAGACTACTCCTCGGCACAGACAGGAGGTATAGGTTCCTGCCTTTGGCTCTTGTGCTTTGTCATGTATGATGCTGCTGCGCTGCTTTTCAGGCCTTCATAGGGTTTCAGCTGCTGACATTTGCCTGTGTTCACACCAAAAGTACTTGTTTTTCCTTTCTAAATACACGCAATGACAAGTTCACAGCATTCTCACATAGACACAATGTCTCTTTCATCTTGCTCAAATACTTCTAAAGGATCAGTAAGTTCTTTCCTAACCAGTGGTGACGCAGGTACTAAAATGTTTGTTTGTGCTCAAATAAGAGTTCGGAAAGTAAACATTTTTCTGTGATAAACAATTTGAAGTTCAACATAGAACAAATGTTGGGTAAAAATGATTTCTCAGGAAGACTTATTCTAGTTTTGTGTGGAAGCCATTTAAATAGTTCAATCATCTTACAACAGACACCCTAATATATTCTGAATTGGAAGATCTGATTAAAACCAAATGATGTAAGTACGGATGCATCTAGATTCAAAGTGCATGCTGCTTGACCCGAACCTTACTGTTACTATTTTGCTGGGCTGCAAATGTTAACACAGATGATCCACGCCCATCCTTACTTCTTTTTTTAAAAGATTTGTAAGGTTACAAGGAAGATATTCTGGTTCAATCATAGCAGAATTGTATGAAGTCCATAGAGGGACCTCTCTCAATTTGGAGAATTGCATGTATGCTGGCTGCCCAACGTTTCCTGTGACTGGAGCCGTATTTGACTTGTCTGCTTTACCAGATGGTAAAAATTGAGTTTTGACCGGCCTCTTTTGACACTTTTCACTGTTTTACATCTGGTATTTTTGGATTGCCCCATTTGCGTAGCCATTGTGTGTACTGTGATGTGCAGCACCGCAGGTTGAGGAAGTAGAAAAGAGCTTTCCATTGACTGTGATATGAGTAGCCATTAGCTCTCCATTACAGAATTCATCCCAGACTCTCTAAACTGAGAGCACTCTGACCACAGCCTGAAGGAGCTGAGACACAAACTCATAAGTATGCAATGCACCCCCCTCAACAAATATGTTTAAAAGTTCCGCACATTAAAAAAAAAAAAAGTCATGACTTCTTGAATTGCATAGGAACCCATTTCTAAATAAGTTAATATATGACTGCTTGCTGGTTTTCATTTAGCAGGTCTGAGTTGGAAGCACGCACTCCTGTGGAGAGCAGTGATGTCTCAGCTAAATTTTTCATGCCCTCCCATACCTCCACATTATGTCAGCAAACAGCATAGTTGTTGTTCCTTATGATTTAGTTTCAGTCACATGGAAATAAATAATTAACAGTGACATCTTTATTCCTTGTGGCAATGTGAAAAAAGGAAAAGTGGAACGGGGAGTCGTTGCTGCTGTTGGTTTCTCACTTTCCTAATGAAGCAAAGGACCAGCATAACATCATATCAAAGTTTAACCTACTTTGTTATCCTCTGAAATTATTCATGTCCAAACTCCCAAGCCTAAAGAAAATTGGAATATTTCAAAAATAAATTCCGGGTAGTTGTGGAACGGATAGTTGTTGCTGCTGTTGGTTTCTCGCTTTCCTAATAAAGCAAAGGATCAGCATAACATCACATTTAAAGTTTAAACTACTGTGTTATCCTGTGAAATTATTCATGTCCAAACTCCCAAGCTTAAAGAAAATTTAAATATTTCAAGAATAAATTTGGGGTTTTCTCATTTTCCGTCATTACATCATCTTAAATGTGGTGCATTTGGGTCGCTAGTCCATCACAGGGCCATGCAGAGACAAACAACCATGGACTCGCACTCACTCCTTTGGGCAATTTAGAGTCTTCAATTAACCTAACATATATGTTTTTGTGGGAGCAATCTGGAGTACCTGGAGAAAACCCACGCAGACACGGGCAGAACAGTCTAACTGCACACAAAAAGCTCCTGCTCCCCCAGGGACTTGAACCGGGAACCCTCTTTTCATGTTAAACCTCTAAAGAAATGTTTAAATTAAAAAATAAAATAGTTATTCTGAGTGAGAATGGAGAGGACGGACAGCGGTGAGTAAAACCTGACTGTGTACAACGTAATACATCAATGCGTCAATGAATAATGTAACCATAGAACTAAGAGAAGATCTCAGTTAAGCAGCCTGCTGCAATTCACGCTGAACTTTGAATATAAGCATTCAAAGATGTGTTTAGCATTCAAAGATATATTGAAATTAGTAGTCTTTCTTGTGGAAAGAGAGTACTCATTTCCGCCCTTAACCCAAACAAACTAATAACTTGAGATTTCAAATTGATTTCATCATTCATTTACATCTGACGCTGGTGCTTTGATCATGGCACTCAAATGCATCTCAAAAACCAAGTCAGCTGTGGCTGGTTTTGCTTTCGTTGGGTTTAAATGGCACCCGTGGGCACCAATACGATATTGTAAAACGCAATGGTAATCCATGCTTAACAATAAGTCTAACTTGCGCCTTTGATTTTCCTGTTGTCTTTGAGCCCTTATGGTCATTGCCAATGTCCCACACAGCAGCTTAGAAGCGTGAGAAGCCTATTGATGTCCTGTAAATTCTCTGTCTTTTTTTTCTTTATCTCCAGTTTTTGGATAAGTCACAAGACATCATACTGAAGCACCAAGCTAGCATCAACGAGCTGAAGAAAGCCCTAAGGGAGCCCAACAGCAAGCTGATAAACCGTGAGAAGTGTCTGTCAGAGACATCACCAACTGGAACACCAGAGAAGAAGGCTGTGAGTCGGGGACTGGTTGAAGGAAGGGGGGGGGGGGGTCAATGTCTGGTCAGAGACTCTCTGATGTTTGATATTCCGAAAAAAAATGTCCATTAATATTTCTCATCTGGACAAAATCAAGCTGGTTGACTTTTTTTAACTGTTTTATCTTTGGCAAAACTGTTTGTTTGAATGTTTCAATTTTTTTAATCTAATATTTTTATTTATTTCACACTTCACGTGTTTTAGCTTGACATTACTGTGTACAAACTATGCTCCTTTCGCAAATCCCACAAGAAACAAGGTAGGTCTGGTTTTCTGGCATTCCAAATGGGTCTGTGCTGTGCAAAGGGTTTTCTGTCACAATTTGTTTAAACATGTATGCATTTGATTGTCCATTCTAACCCTCTCTTTAGTTTAGAGTTCAGTTCTAATGTCTCAGATACATGAGAAGGACAGACAAGCAACTTTAATCTTGATGAAATTACACTGGCATTTCCTCAATTAGTAGCATTTGAAAAGCACTTATTTTATTAGTACTGATGATGTTTTCCATAAAGACCTAATCCCATTCTGGTATAATGAGAGATGAGACTGGACCATTCAGATTGGGTAGTCTTTGTCTCTCCCGGTGCCTCAGATGCCCTCCGGCAATATCTAAATGGCTGTCTTGCACAATCAGATTAAGTTGATAGAATGTCAAACGTTATTTGTGGCGGAATATTTAATCAGCCCTTGTGCCTCATTCCAGAGGAGCGGGGGTATAACTCTGTATACCTGACATTCGAAATAATACATGACTCTTTTTGAGAGACTCAGGCTATGTCAGCTTTTTGATGAAAAAAATTAACTGAAAGAAATATTTGCCTTGCAAAGGCATGCTTTACCTGTAAGGTACAAAATACTCCATATTTTTATTTGAAGCTCATTAAAATGCGTAGTAACTCCACTAAGTCACATTGCTCTTGTTCTTCCCTAATTTTTTTACACTTTGCACCTTGCTATGCACTTGGCTCTAATGGCTTTTCTTCCTTCTCTTTTAAACTCTCCTATGTTGCTTGTCGGCCAGTTGGCGGGTCGAGCAGTGGGAAAGGACCCTGTTAACAGCCTGTCTGTAGAGGGTTTTGTCCAGAAGACTCTGGTGACTTCACCTGAGGTTGCACATCCTTGCCTGTTCCTTTTTATTATAAAACACTTTTATGTATAACATTTATGTATATAGCAACCCTGCTAAAATGCACAGCTATTCTCATTAGTCATTTAAACTACAAACTGCAAAATATATACTTAAACCCTTTGATGTTTCAGCTGTGCATTTTACCTCATTTACTTTGATCTAAATCATTGTGTAGAGTGATTTTTTTAGGAGCTGTGCTTAGCATGTCTAACTGTGTTTGATTTATACCAACATGTAGGGCTCTGAAGAGTGGGTATTGATTGAAAAACAACTATATCAACAAGATCATGACTGGAAGTCAGAAGACAAGAGCAAATTTCTCATATCAAACATGTGGGAAAAAAGGGAGCAGGAAAAAGAACCAGACATTACCAAGATCATACATGAAGAAGTAACAGGGTATGACAGGAAAGAAACGAAAAGCCATATTGATGAAATTCCCCCCAAATCCCCCAGAAATGTGGAAGTATGTTCAGAGACTTTGCCTTCTGTGATACAGCTATATGAGGATAAGGACCCGTTTGAAGGCAAATCTAAGCCACCTCAATCCTCAGACACAAAGGTCAACAGCGATGTGACCCTGGTCTCATGCCAGAAAATGGACAGGGTGGCTTCTAAACCAAAAAAGAAAAGGAGACCACAAAGCTTAAACTTGGGAATGCCAGCAGAACTAATTGACATGAAAGACGGGAGTGATTCTTCTGGAAAGGAGTATGAGGGCTACGACTCGGATAACAATTCAGAGAAAATCTCTAAACAAGGAAATCATTTGTCCCCAGTTTTCATGATGGTAGATGATCGGGGGTTAGAAAATGATCAGTTCTGTAAAGATAGCAAACAAGAATATTTACAAGCAGGGGATAGCAGGCATGTCTCCAATCAAGGAACAGAGCAGATACAGAAAAAAGGGAACCAGACTGGGATGGCAGATATTGATTTGGGCTCATTGAATGGACCTGCGAAGATAGAACATGATAGTTCATTACCTGCTGCAAAGGGTGAGTGTGTGATGAAGGTGCGAGGGAAAGGCCTCATTGACAACAAAGAGCTAGCAGAGGTAAAACTTCGACAAGTCAAGACACACGAAAGAAAGATCAGTAGTTCTGGAGCTGAGGATTTGGAGGGTTTTTTGGGCGACAGAAGCCAGAAGACATCCCTCCATCGATTGTCAGGCAGTAGCTACCATTCGGAAATCACAAGAATTGTTCCACTAAAGCCAGAGCGGTCAAAGAGTGTAACATGCAAGGATGAAAGAGACCGGGCGGGACTGGAAGAGCCCGCATGTGTCGTCAGAAGAGAATACCGCTGGTCGGTTGGCTCTCCAGAGGGATCTTCAGACCTCAACTGGACCGATGCTCCCACCTTCCAATCAGCATGTGCTGCAGATGTAGATGTTCTGGGTAAAACTGAACACCCAGAGGATAACTTTCCTCCTGGAAGAGGTTCCACAGAGAATCAGCCATTGGGCTCAAAGATTTCAGCGCTTCCCAAAATGGCTCCCCCAGCTCCGCCGGTGAAAACACAGAAAGCTCGAGAGTCTGGGCTAATACTGCGGAACAGCCGAAATGCCGGCCGGGAGCCGAGCCTGGACGCAGCCAAGAAGAGACACTCGGTAACTCTGCTTGGCATCTGCTATTCAGTCATTGGAAATAAAGCATGGGCTTCAGACAGACTTGCACATTTTTCTTTTTCTCTAAGTTGTCAGTGACTCAACATTCATCCATCTGATTTGTCTGTGTTTGAGGAGCAGGCAGAGTGGCACTCTCTGTAGTGGCAAGAAAATCAGCCAAAAAGTTAATACATTTTCTCACATGGTGCCCCAGTTTATTAATTTCCATTGCCTTTAACAGGCACACCACAGTCTGGCAAATCTGCACAATGCAGAACTGGCTGTGAAAGTTTATAAAGCCAAAAATCAGCATTTCATGATTTCTTTTTCTGGCTTCTGTTTTGCCATCTTTAAGCTGAGAGCCAGCTGAGGGCTCCAGTTCACTTTAACTGTCTTATTGGAAAGGAAAGAGACTCTCATTTCTGATCGTAGTTGAATTGGGCGAAAAATAGCCATTATCTCAGAACATAGACATGTGTGTAAAATAATTAAGAGGCTATCGCACACATTTTCAGTAAGTACAAACAGAATTATAAAACCTCCTGATAATTCTCGTGTGAAAATAAATCGGGCTGCAAATTATTGTCTATTATTTAATTCAAGTGCACCTGCCTTAAAGTCAAGTCCATTAGGCAGTGAGCAGGCAGATGCCACAGCTCCGTGCCCAACAGTCAGATTTGCTATCTTCATTTCATTTTTGGTATCATTGGGAGCTTGCGCATATTTGGCATTGGAATGAAAGGAATTTGAGGCAAATAGACACGACAGCTTTCATCATTTCCCACCTTTTCATCTGAGTTGAGCTCTTGCTGGATTAAACAGGCATGGGAGGAGGTTCTGCTTAGCTCTTGGTGTGTGTGTGTGTGTGTGTGCCAATCATATCAGGATTTGATTGCACTCCGGGATGTGGGAAATTAAAAGGGGGTCCTCAAAACATGTGGACCAAGTCGTTATGACAGACTTTTTTGACAGAAGTATATCCATACATCTTTCATGAAAGCTAAATTTAGATTCAAAGAGGGTTGCAACTGTCCTGATCTTTTGAGAAAAATGACAATACTAGATTACTACTAATACTAACCTGACAAATATATATTTTCTGTTTTTGAACTTTTACACATTCTTAGCCCAATGTGATGGGCACAACTTTTAAGCCCATAATGTAAAATTGCTACGCTTTGGATCAGTGGACAAATAACTCAGAATACTGGGTTGTATGTGGACTATTTTTCTGTAACTTGTAAAGACGTTTTTGTAACAGGGTACTAGCCAAGTCTAAAAGATTGCTTATACAGTAAATCTGCGGAAGACGTATGGATACAAATTGAATCTGCTTGCCTTGCCTTTAAGCCATTTCTACAAGTCTTTAACATACAAGTGCAAGCCCCCCCCCCTTTTTTTTCACACTTAATCTTCAATTGAAATGCTTTGTTTTGTTCACTTTATGGGAAGGCAACAGTAGCTGTAGCTTTCAAGCTTTCTGCCTACTTGTTTTCAACTAATCACCTCCCAATGTGCAGTCCTATTTGATCAAATATGCTTGCAAACACTGTATTCAAATTTTGAATTTCCTTACAGTCAAACTGTCATTTACCAAAAAGGTCATGCTGGTTGCAGCTCTATTTCAGTGGCAGCTATGGGAAAAAAAGCACACAATCTGCACGACTCATCCCTCGTTTGCTGGGCACATGTGATGGCTAAAGATGTCTTTTGTTTCATAAGGCCTTCTTGCCGTATGCTTTGTTAATGTTGAAGTGCTTGAAATTTAGGCCCAAATCCATTTAAACCTGACAGGATCTGAACCAGGTCCACAGGTCCATCGGGTCCGGTTGGATTTCACACCTAAACTTGGGTGTAAATTACCAAACACAAAAAAAGGGAAAATAAGATGTAAATAAAAGACTATGCTGAATTGTTAGCCATTTGTTTAGCATTTGCATTAGCTATCAAGTATTCTCCGTTTATTTTTGCGCTAACGTCTTTTGTAAGCTTTTATTTTCAGACTGAAGCGAAGCACTGCTCTTAAGAATTTTGTGTGTGGTGTGGGCCTGCTTGTCCCCTTCAAGCCTATGCTTTCCTCTACATGCTCTTTTTTTTTCTCTTTCTGCTTCCCCCCCATAGGAGCCTGTCTCCACTCCTGCCATATACGAGGAACCTTTTGCTGACTTCAAGGTTATTTCTTTATAATCCTTTCTTAAATCCACCTCTATAAGATATACCATCACCCCCTTTTCCCTCCGTGTTTAATATATCCATGCTTACTGACTGCAGATTATTCTGTTTAAAAAAAATATATATATATATATTTGTTTGACAAATTGACATTAGCCACTATAATGGCTAATGCCATTATAGTGGTAGGTTAGTGGTAGAGGATTTGGCTGCAGATATAGAGGTCCCCAATTCAATCCCTTGAATTGTTTTACATGCAACAGAAACCTTAAATCTGTCATTTGTTATGAGTACAAACAAATGACATGCCATCTACGTCATATTTATAAAATGTCATCAAATGTAGAACTGAAGGGCCACCAACCAAACAAAAAAACAAACCTTAGGATGGAGACATGTTTACCACTGTCTTTTTTGTGCATCTTGACCGATGGATTTAGCTCTGTGTAACCTTTCAGATTATACAGGTCCCGAAGTTTGCTTACTATGGCTTTGCCTGACTCTCTTAAAATCGCAGTATGCATACTTAATAATTTATTTACTGTTTTTTCCCGGTTCCTTCTGTATATAATGCATGTACATGACTTTGATTTTGGGATCATTCATCAGTCGATTAATACATGCTGCACATAAAGGATAAACCCTCGTCCCTCTCCCTACGGCCTCCATCCAGTTTCCTGCGGTTCCAAACTTAACGGTGAAGCGATGCTTTGTCTGTTCCTGCACCAGAAAGAGTTTGGGGAGAGAAGTGCTCAGCCGAGTGTGGGCTCAGAGGAGGAGCAAGAGCGGGACCCTGTGGCCTGCATGAGGGAAAGCCACCTGGGCATCGAGCGTAAGTGCTCCAGCATGACGGTCAGTTCCACATCCAGCCTGGAGGCCGAGGTGGACTTCACCATCATCACCGACCTCCACTCTGGGATGGAGGACTTTTCCAAAGGCATGTCAGACCTGGGAGAAAAGGAGCAGATGCCTGAGGTGGGACAAGAGGACTTTGAGGAGACGTCACGGTTCTACTCAGCCCGTCTAATGGGCTCCAGGGACAAGTTTCCCATGGAGGAGAAGCTTCCTGAAGAGGGAGCACATCATGAGGTAGAGAGATGAATATATTCATCTTTCATCATCACCCCCTGGATTCACCCTGGCTGACTGGAATTGACGCAATAACTCCCTGTTTTTTTCTTTGTGTTTCGGACTGATTCGTGCTGTTCTCAACCATTTTCTTTTAATATTTTGTTTGAGTGTCATTTTTTTGTAAGCATAATTCCCTTCTGATTTGCTGTCATCATCAACACTGCAAGCAGATTTTTTTTTTAAGTTTGTGGTTTTTCTGCTTTAAGTTATCAGTTTTTCTGTGATTTTGTTATGAATACCTGGAGGGAAATACTCACCACCCCTGTTCTATTTGTTCCTCATGCAGCCACCTGTAGCAAAGAAAGACCCCAGCGCTGTGAACTTGGCTCACAAGCTGAAGAGGGCTGACACTCGGTCTGAGACGAACACAAATGGATCGGAACCCCATCCAAATATCATAAATGTCTCATCACAGGTAAATAGCAAAAATAGTAAAATAATTTAAAGACATTTTAAAAATGCATTTCAGTTTGGTAAATACTGGAACAGGCCGCCGGCGTGTTAGAACTGGCTCGGGGTTAACTAAACACGTTTGGTTTGTGTACATATATTTGGGTTTTTGTTTGAATAGCCGATTTCATTTAAGCAAGCAATTGTCTGTCGTTGCTTGATTTGGTTCCTTTTCAGGGGCCCTTTCTTCGGAGGATACAAATGAATGTTCCATTCAAAGTTTTGTGGTTTGCTCTGTGGTTGGTTTTGTGTTTTTTTGGTGATATTTTCAGGCTGAAAATCAAACAGCTAGATATAATAGAAATTATTTTTGAGGTTTTTCAAATGTTGAGTATAGTCATGAGCTCAGATCAGGGCTCAGATCAGATCAGATAAAGAATATGCTGATGATTCTTCCATCTTCCCAGTCCAGCTGTATTTTTTAGCCCTATACCTGCCACTGATCCAAACTGTTCGAATCCTGATTCCATTATCAGAACGTGATCTGACACAGCCTCAATATTAGCTTGGCTGTAATATGCTTTATATGCATTTCTTTTCTCACAGCGTTGCCCAGATCAAAAGGCTAAAAGGGATAAAAGACACGCTGCTGTGTCAAAGCTGACCCTGTGGAGACCTTTTTCTCGTAAAGTTGGAAACAGGACCCCAGGATGGATTAGCTAAACAGAAGAGATTGTGCTGAAACATTAGGAAAGAGGAACAACACATGGGGAATTCTGCCTCTTTATAAGTCACAGACACAGTTACAGGGCCATCCAGTTGGAGCAGACTAACCAAAGGTAGATAAAGAAACTGTGGTCAGACATCTGCCAGCTAAATTTAGTCAGCGTAGCTCAGCACAAACTCAAAATGTAGGAAAAATAATTATACCTAATCAATCTACCAGCTGTCAATGAGGTTTTACTTCTTTAATCTGCTAACAAAAGATAATGTAAAAACTATTTGTAGTTTGTAAAAGTAATTTATATTAAATAATAAATACTATATTATTGCCATTTGGTTTTGGTAACTTTGAAGCTGTTGAGGATGCAGTATGGGAAAATGGGGAAAAAATATAGGAACTGTGCATCGTAGTTTCTGGCCTAATTTATTGCATATACAAAAAGGCTGTAGAAGGATGGGAAAAAAAGTGTCCCAGGATCAGGTCCATTATTCCCTAAACAGATCTATGATATGAATTCTAAATTTGTGTTGAGCTCTGGGGTCTGGATCAGACCTAAAAGCTTTTTCTGCAGGTTTCAGTGGCAGGACTGCAGCATCCCCCAGGAATGGCGGACATGATAGTATCATTAAGGGGTGGTTAAAATATTGACAGAGTATTAATGAGAATGATGAAAGCAGATGTGACTCCCATTCATCTCCGGAAACAAAGATTTGAAGGCTGGCTGTCCCGCAGGTGACTTATTAAAACTTAATCATGGCTGGGCTCGTTAACCATTCTGCTAATTTTGTGGACTAACTCAGGAAATTATGTAGGGAAAGTGCCTTTGAATTGCCAGATCAGTGTTGAGTCAGATTTTCAAAGTTGTCAGATTAGGCCTCAGCAGTGTGCGTCGTGCGTGCGTGCGTGCGTGAGTGCGTGCGTGCGTGCGTGCGTGCGTGCGTGCGTGCGTGCGTGCGTGTGTGTGTGTGTGTGTGTGTGTGTGTGTGTGTGTGTGTTTATCTGCTGCAAATTGGTGATGACATCATTTGTAGGCAGGTATAAATCTCCAGCAGATGCAGCAGCATTGTACACCCACCAGAGGGGGACATGTCAAATCTGTAGGGTCAACAATAGCTGATATATTTTTCCTAGGATAGCTGCTACTTTGCCGTTAACTGCATATAGTAGAATTTCTGGCAAGGCATCATTTCATCAGGTTGTTGGAAAAAGTGTTTTGTCTTGGCTAACAGCTATAACTGTGTTACAAGGACAAACGGTGTTAAATTGTAATCAGAAATTCCATCCGACAGCTCTGGGACTAATGGTAATATTACATGTGCTATATAATGATAGAAATGAATCACAGTGGTTAGTTGTTATGGTATTTGTTAGTGCTTTGGCTTCAGGAAAGCGTCTTGATACTTATTGGGAATAAAGACTCAAAGCTAAAGAGTTAGTTTTACAGTTACAGTTTATGATGTTATTTGAGGAGCAGAGTGGTGAAACTATAATGATGTGAGGTTTCTTTGCTGCTTTGAAGACAGTTTGTAGACAAATTGAATTGTATATATTGATCTGGGACATTTTAAAGTTTGCTTGGAAGGTCATTTTGAGGCTTTCCGTCTTGAGAGATAAAGTTTGACAGAAGGTGCACCTGTTAATACACTAATAGTCCTCCCTAAAGAGTCCCTTTATGATTTGCAAACCTTTTCAAGCTTTTAATACAAGGAAACTTTTGGCCCTTTTTCATTAGAACCTACTCAGTGTGACTCCACTCTTGGTTTTCCAGTAAGCAATAACATCTGGTGTCAGTTACATTCTTGGCATCCACTTGGATGGTTTTCCAATCCTGGGCCTTGTGATTGTTGATGGGGTAAATAAGCACACAGAACAACTCTTTGGTTCATAAATGAGGTGTAGCATGTTTCAAACCTTCTGCCTTTTTGTAACGACCCCACAAACAATTATGTGGTATTAGAAAACAACTGAGCTGAGTTGAGTAGAGAACCCAGGAGAACCAAGTAGAAACAGTGAAATAAATGAAGTGGAAATGTGTCCGCTCTAAAAATGTTTTAAAAAAAAATTTAATTAGCCCTTTAAAACTTGGAATGGAAAACTTATTAACTATAGTGTCTGACGTGTAATAATTGGTATGGTCATTTCATAAAGAAAATCCAGTGCTCCATGTACTAACTGAAATCCAGAGCACCATAGCATATTTGAGATGGTTTAGTTGCTCGTGCTTGATTTCAAAGTTTCCCAGCATCCCTTTATTCCCATTATTTGGTATTGTAGAAATTGATAACAGACTGTCAATTAAGACCATTTCTCTCTCTCCCTCTCTCTTAGAACTATGAAGTTGTCAGCCCTCAAGAGGCTCCCATTGCTCTTACAGAAAATGGCTCCCCTGTAAGTGTTTTTATGGTGGAATACATTAGAGTGACTGTGTGTGTGCTAGTGTGTTGTGGCACAGAATAAAAACAGAGGCAAATGTCCAAATTTTTTCCCCTATCTCATTTATTGAACTTTATTTTCCATCCTCATGAATGAGTGTCAAAATTAATCATGTCACAGGAGCCAAATGTCCTCTAGACTTTACTGCCACAGGACTATTATTTTCTGTCAAGACAATGATTCGCTTTATGAATTTAGACATGGTACTGCCATCGTTTTGTTCTCTGGATGTTTGTCCTGTGTTTCAGCAAATGCTTCCAGTAATAGCCCTTCTCCCTTCTCCTGAGAGCAAACGTTGTTATTATTATCATAGTGACACACTTTAACACGATGGTTACCTGAAAATGTGGTGATGTTTGTTGTCTTCAAAGGGTGCCGAAGTCCCAACAAGTGTTTAAAACGTGTAGGTTTGAGTTAGGAAATGCAATGCAGAGATTGGGCATCCCATCCCTTCTTGTTTGGGGTTTCAAATTAGTGTTCCAGTGACCAACACATCACCTCATGCAATGTTGCTGTGGGCTGTACCCTTATTTGAGGACAGAAGATAGAAGGCCGCAGTCACTTTGTATCATAAATTGTCAGAAATTTGTCTATGGTTATTCGTTGTCTTATAAACCTCTAATAATGTGTAATGTTAACACAATTTTGTGCCACACCCTAAGGCATCCTTGGGCTTCTACATACAATTTATGATAAATACATTTCTCTCTCTGTTCTTGTTTTATGAGATCAGAAATGTTTGTTTTGGATCATACTGATTAAGTGTACCCTGAGGTATCCCCCTATTACTGTGGTCCATTACATCCACCCTATAAATGATCCTGGTCTCGCGTCTTTGTGATATCCATTGACGTCACACACTCGATCTGTTGGACTGCATGTGGGCTGCATTTGAGTGTGTCCTGTGTGTAATAAATGTTCGGCAGGTTAAAGCTGGCACCCAGGAGAGGGAGCCTGTTGTGTCCCCACTGACCATCACAGCTGAGAGTGTCACCTCGGCCACCACAACACAAGTTACCAAGGTAATGCGGTATCCATTTCCATGGTTACAGTTTAATTACCAAAACTTAGGGTCAGTACAACAATCAGTTCATATTATTTGGCACAGCCTGAACATTAAGACCTGTTGAATTTTAATTGAATTAAACGGTAGCACAGTCTTAAAACAATTCTGAAGGCATTCTTAAATAAAGAACAGCCGTTTAAAGCCCAGCCTTCCAGCCTTGATGTAAAGGTTATGTTTTAGGAATTACAGATCTTTAACGTATAACAGATCTTTTAAGATGCAATAATGACTGCCTGAATTCATACTGTGAGTACATTTTTAGCTACTACCTTAGTCTTCAGGATGTGGCATGATACGTTGTTAGATTGATAACACAGTTTTATCTATCCACAAGGTGAATTTTACATAAGCTTTCACTATGCACACTCATAATATCGATCCACATATTATCATCAAAGCAATTGTCCCCAACCTGCTATGAGCGGGCAGCATTGTTTGTTATCAAAATCGTTCTTTTGTGTTTTTGTAATGGTTAAAACATCTGTATGTAGAAGCAACTTCATCCAAATCATGTTTTGTTATGGTAATCAATACATTGTCAAACATACCGATTTACCCCCAAAAAATCAATAAAAAAATAATAATTCTAAGGATAGAGAAAATAAATGTTTTATTACTAAGTATCCAAAACAGCTTTTACTCAATTGTGACTGATTTGTTCTTATCAGAAATGTATAAAGAGCAATCATGCCATTGATACATTTGGGATAATTGAAAATTGTGATTGTTGAGAACAGATTTCTGTTATTTGTTTTACAGACAGTTAAAGGAGGCTACTCGGAGACAAGAATTGAAAAAAGGATTATAATCACTGGGGACGATGATGTGGACCAACATCAGGTGAGGGGGAGCGTCGCGGACATGCTCCAATGTGTCCAATATGTGATGGTAAACAACTCAGAGAGCCCTGAAAAGTAATGGAGGTGGATCACTGACATGTGTGCTGGTTTTTTATGGCTCCAGGCGCTCGCCCTGGCGATCCAGGAGGCCAAGCAGCAGCATCCCGACATGCTAGTGACAAAAGCAGTGGTTATCAGGGAAACGGAGTCTCCCACTAAGGAGTTGCGGCACAAAGCAGAGGTACCAGAAATCACGGGCACGTTTTATTGTTACCTGACCACTGCTGGGATGGGCTGAGTTTTTGATCAGATGTGAAGTTTTTTATGTATAAGTTGACTAAAGCGTGATACAGAATAACTTATAAAAAATTACCCCATCAGCACGTTTAAAGCCCAGGGTCCATTTTTCAGAATGCATGCTAGATAACAGACTTCTCTGGAGATCGTAGACATCTTATAAAGTTGTCATAAAAGTTTAACAGATGGTGTCATCATCAGGGGAGAAACTGGTTACACATTAAATTATATGTTTAACAGAGTAAAAGGCAGAATTTTGGCAGAATTTCTATATGAGTTTGGAGCCTGAAGTTAAGTGATGCTTCCTCTTTCTATAGCTTTTGTTTCCACCTGCAAAAGATGCAGTTGAAGACCCATTTCAAGAAACCACAGAAGAAGATTGATTGCTATCCTTTGTTTGTCATGTTTAGATGACAACATAGAAGCACTTTCTGCTGGCCCAATTTTTGATTTCCTACTTTGCTTTAGCTTATTATGAGCCAACCTTCAACTTTCTCAACAAAGGTTTTCAGGTAGATGGCCTTTGGCTCATACCAATACACCCAAACATTATGCATTTCCTCTTGGCTTGGGTGTCCTTTAAGGTTCTCATTTGCCTGACAAAACTCAATTTAGGTGTTTGAATTTATCTTAGCAGCCACCTCAGCATTACAGTCATCATCCACAAGAGCTTCTATCCGTTTTTATGTTCTTGGTAAGACAGCCCAACTTAGCCTTCCTTGTTCCTTTAAGCTGGTTAAGTTTCGCTTCCTGTATTTAACCGCGTTGATCTTATTTGATGTAACATTTCCAGTCCAACTGGAATGCAGACATAGATGCAAAGGGACTCCAAAAGGACTGTGGACTGTGCATTCCATGAGAGCAATGACATTTGTTCTGATTCCCAACCCTGCAAGAACAGAATTACATTTTTTTTTCTACTGAAGCAACCAATCCCACAACTAGTGTCTGATTGGTCAGAATTTTTCAATACACATGGTTAGCCTGCAGCCAAGTTGTTCTGTGATCTCCGTGGAGGTAATGTCCTCCTCCTGTCTTGATTCACCAACTCAAAAACTTCCTTCTCTGCCATGGTCACCCTATTGTTGTCTATTGAGGCTGTATTGTTTTAGTCACATTCTTAAACAGTGGACAGGACTTGTTAGGACTTCACAGGAGTTCTGCATTTGAGCTTCTAATGATTTGTGACAGCTATGAGCCAGAATGAACAAACAAAACTAAAATAAAACACTGTCCGTAGAAGTCCAATGGTTGGCTCATTTAAGTGTGAGCACTCCAGTCAGATCTGTGTGTTGTGGTTTCGTTGCAGTCATGATCGGCTATGTTGGCCTCTGAGACGGGAATGGGGGAGGACCCTCCAGCTGAGTGTCTCCTGTCCCGCCAGGCAGTTCACCACCAATCCAATCCAAGGACTCCTTCTCCACTGTGTATGAGCTGTCACCAGAACAGACTGCATTCCATGAAGCAGTAAACCTGCACTCTTGTCCCTTTAGACAAGCCAACTTTGACACGGCCTCAAACTCAGACGAGCCTCTTGCCCTTTCCTTTCTTGGACCATTCCAGCCAACAGGAAACAACCTCTTTTTGATGATTCGTCATGAATCTAAAAATGTTTTGGCTCCTTTGGCCAATGAGTCCCCCTTTCACAGAACTGTCTTCATATATATATACATATATATATATATATATATATATTTAGATTTACATGTAGATCTTGCTGATGGTGTGGGTCCAGGGGGGAGGTGCCAAGAAGAGCTTCTGCTGATTGTTGTCACCTCCTGGCTGTTACGCCTTCAGTTTAATCAACTGCTGTCTTATTAGCTTTTTACATTTTTATCCATAGAACATCTAATTTATGTTCCGTGTTTGCCTGTTTATGAAATATGTATAATATCAGGTGATTATTATCTGCATGAATCACTAAATAATAGCAGAGGGAATGGAACAAATATAGACATCTACATTTAAAACCTCCTTAGATGATGGGAGGGAGCATCGAGGTGGAAAGGATGAATAGAAACATGTCAGTACTGAAGCGGACAGACTGAGAAACACTTTGTTGGACAGCTAATACTAACCTCCAAATAACAAAAAAATCACTGTTCTTGTTCATCATGGTTATCACTTCAAATTGATGACAAGTCGCCACCATCAGAAAGAGAGGCTAGATAGGATTTTTAGAGGAATGTTTTAATATGAATCATGTCTACTAAATTTTTCAAATATGATGCTGTGTTTTTACATTTTTTTTCTTTGATTTTAGTCAAACTGAACCGAGCTGTTGTTCTTGTGCTTTTGGACATTTTAGTCTTCATATGTGAAAATGCTATGCCCTAATATCTTGTACTTTGCTTAATTGCCAATCAAATAGATTTAGCATGAGCTGAGAGCACAACTTTGATATTTCAAAACATAACTAACTGAGCATGAATCACTCAGTGTGAGAAACAAGACATCTAAAATATACTTAAATTAAATTAAAGTTGCATTAATGTTTGGTTAAATGTGTTGATGGAATGTTGATATTCAGCTAGATTTGACTAGGATTTCCAGGAACAGCAAATGAGGGAACCAGACTTAAGAGTTCTGTTTAGCAGGTAAGCCTGCTAAGAGACTGTCATTCCTTTCTCTGTTATCAAATCTAGGGTGATACCAGATTTCCATAAAAAAATTCAATTCTGAACCTTTAGTTATTTTATTTTTTTTCGCAGCAGCAGCAGTATTTATTTTGTATAGTTTCTTACGTGTCTTGCAGATTCCCAGTTGTTTTTGCGCTGCAAATGTACGGAAGGCAAAAAAAGGACTAAAGTGCAAGGACAATAGCCAAAATGTATCGAGACAAACATTAGATTTATTTAATTGAATATGGAGTGACATTTGTATTTAAGTTCCATTACTCAGTTTTATTTCCCAATTTAATTTAATTTTTTGTTTAGCTAGCTAACCCTTCACTGTGTTAAATTGGCTAACTTTATCTGCTGTAAGGGGTTGGGCAGGTAAAGCAGATTTTTTTTTTTTGTAATTAATTAAAGGGATTCTATTCTGTGTACTTTTTCTAAAGGGGGCTTTGATTAGATGGTTATTTATGGGTATGGGTGACTTACCTGGAATAGAAGCAAGCGGAGCATCTTAATATCTTAATGTAAGGAATTTGAGAGAAATATTGTATGGCGATTGGTATACATCACATTTGCTACTTGGAAGAACCTCACGCAAACTTTATAAAAGAATAATTAAATAACGAAAATTTCTTTAAAGAAGCACCAGTCGAATGACAATATTAACACATGGTGAACAGCATCTTTCACATTCAAGGATTAATTTTTACATTACAAAAGTCATGCTAGCAACATCAAAAGCAGTCCAGGTAATAGTGATATTTTTAAATGATTTTTTGGATCATATGTACATGGCCTGAAAAGTTCCAAACCACAAGATTAATGTACTTTTTCTTTTCTGTTGGATTAAGTTTTGCTGTATGAGTTTATATTTATAGGAGTGATAGAGGTGAATCCCTCCCTATTCTCCTCGTAAAGACAAAGCAGAGTGCGCACAGTAAAACACACCGAATGCTGTCCATCTGCAGAGCGTGCTGGTTGTCAAATATATCCACACTGTATGTCCTGAGTGACCTTATACTATACTATGCATCAATTATCAGTCATAAGAATTCCTCTGATGAAGCCTGACCCATGTTAGCCTTGTTGCTGTCATTGTTAGCTTTCTGCTACTGTTAACTGAGGCAGTGATGTACACTGCTTGTGAGATTTGCAATAAGCAGCCATTGCTTTTATCCTTTGTCCTCTAAAGGGAAAAAACTGTGAACTCTTATGTGTACCAACGCGTAACCAAAACCTATAACGCAGAGTTGTAGGGTGATAATTGAAGGAGCTTTTCCAACACGGCTTTGTGGCCCTCATCTTCTGTCCTCCTGGCTTGATAATGCCAACCTGCTGTTGATTTATCTGTGGAAGAAAGAGATCCTCAAACTGCTGATTTGTATATTACATTTAGCTATATTTTATTTCTTTTCATATGACACTGGATTGTTGTGAAGGCTCTTATTGAGTTGGACATACTGCTGAAGATATTTACTACTGATAGTAGGTACTATGCTGAGAGGCTTCTATGAACTAGAAGTATGAACATTCATGATTTTGGGTGTTCTTGAGGAGCAGATGAATGGTCAAGGCACCAATCATTAAGGAAAGCAAGGAAAGCAATGGAGCAACAGAGAGAAAAACATGAGTGGGTGCCTTAAGTTATCATTTAAAGTACCGGGAGCAGGGCCAACATTCGTCAGTGCTGAGTTAAAAATGTCCAAGGTGAGGAGTTGTTTCGGAATCAAACTCGTCTTGTAGAATAATGTCACCTCCGAATTAGTGATGAATGAAAATCAAAACAGAATTTGGGCTTTTTGTCTCCACTCAGACATAATGTGCTGGTTTACATGTGTTGAAACCAGCACAGTGTTGTTCATAGATTTATTTATTTATTTTATTTGTCTTTGTAAAGGCCATCAAACTGTTCTGCTGTTGGGCCCCCACCTTCAATTCTCGACTGCCCTATGCTCTACATTCCCCTAGTGCTTAGTGGTGTGTATGTGCTGTATTTGCATTCAGTTTAAATGGAAAACAACATACCTACATAAATAAATGTCTCAGTATGACTCAAATAATGTGTCTGGTTCTGAAATTAAGGGCAAATGTGTTCACTTTGAATAGTAACCCACAGTAATTTAAAAAGACTCATGAGGTAAAAACATTTGACTGTTATGTAACTGTTTTCATGAATCATTTAGGGATATGAATTAAACACTAAATCAGTTGTTAACTTAGACTGTACTGACATCTTGTGGTAAAAGATCAGTTTCACAGCTGGACACTTTGTCATCTGTGTGTTCTTAGTGCCATCTAGTGAAACCAAAGCAGCATTAACGTTTCAAATAAGGGATACAAGTCATGATGCATTATGGGAATTTTAATCCTCCTTGGCTCCTAAAACACTGAATATAATGAGTTACATTCAATGAGAATCCTTGAGAAAGTATAAGGCAGACCCAGCATGATAAATATGGTCAATGTAAAGATAGCAATCACACACAGCTCAAAATTAAAACTAATCCACCATTTGCTAAAAGAAACTCATGCACATTATGACTGTTTGTGAAGACCATAGATAAAACTCACTTGAATCAATTAGAATGATATTGCTTCCTTTTGTAAGATGCGCCAATTTATGGGTCTGTTTTCTCACTTTTGTTTAGTTCGTTCCACTTGCTCTGCAACCAACTCACTAAATCAAAAGCAAAAATAAACATAGCACACTTTTGTGTGGAAGAACCCTTTAATATGGTAAGGCAAACATGTATTGATGACGTCAGAAAGGGACAGAACAAAGATTACAAAAACAACCGATGTATGATATTATATAACATAAATATTCAGTTGTAAGGTTTCATGAGGGCAGTTAGTTTGAATTCACGTTTGATGACATCAGATTGTATAAGTGGGCTCCAGTGAGTGTTTACGAAATGCAGGGTACTCATAGGTATTGATGGACTGACAGCTTTGCATTGTTCTATAAACCAGTTATCTTTATTCACACAGTATAAACAACAAACAGCAACAGAGGGAACCCTACTGTAGAGCGTGGTACATCTCAGAGGGGCTGACTGAGACAAAAGCATGGACACAAGGCTTATAATGGTTCAGATTTCATGGTACACACACAGTATACACAAATCAGATGCATGAACCTTGCATGTTTATAAAGCCATTCAATCAGTTTGCAGATGAGTAGAAGAAAGAGGACAACATACAGTCATGCTCAGCTACGGTTAGAAACGGAGTTGTTACATAAAAACCAAGTAAATCATCTCTTTAGAAAGGTTCTTTTATATAAATGATTTGAGGTGTACAAAACAGTATAATACACATTTCTTGATGCGTGATTCTGAGCAAAACCCAGTAGCCTACAGTACACTTGCCCTTCAAAGTACTACAAACTACTAACTGGATTACAAGCTACATACAGACTGCACTGCACTCTGAGGGGCACAGCGGTCCCACATGGCATCAGGAGACTATGGGAAAAGGAAAAGATCAGCAGCATCGTCTTTTATCAAGAACACACACCTATAAAAATGCACCAGGCCTCGTGTATTGCCAATGTCTCATGTAAAACAGCAGAATGCCATTCAAACGAACTCATTGACCTCAGCGAAGGATGTTGAGTCCCCCCCCACCACCACCATGAATAGTTCCTACTGTCACAGCAGCATTTAAACGTTGCTGCAGCTGCTTGGTAGCTTTACGTCTCTAATCTTTTTGATATACTCGTGATAAGTTAAGGCTCTTTAAGGACCTGAGGATTTTGAACATATGATGAGGCACACAGAAGGCAAAGAATAGCTCGAGACACAGGGTGAACTGAAAGCATATGGGGCATGAGGCAGCCACGAGGGTGCAATTCAATGGCTAAGGTAGAGGAACCCAGGAAAGAGACTCTCCACAACAGCTTGATCGTACTTCTATCATTTGGATGCCTTAAGCATTGTTCTTGTCCTTTAACAATGACCCATGGCAATGATTTAGTGTCCAGTAGGAGAGATATTGACTTACATATTTGTATTCTGAAAGACTTATTGCCCATTGGGATCATTCCCGCTGTCCACATAATTGTAAAACAGGCATTTCTGAGGGTAACCACAATGACATCAACAGTCCTTAGCAAAACTCAATTTTGTTATTAATGAACAAACTTTGCACCTACGGCTTCCTACGACTGCCAGAAATATACTCTATTCACTTACTCTATGGACATTGTCTTAAACTCCAACCTACTTAAAGACCTAAAGTGATACTTTGCCATGGGTTTAGCTGCTCTGAGTGACTGCCGAGTGTCATGGCCACTTTCTATTGGAAATGTTAGGTGTGGCTTGGAAATATCAAGACTTCAATGGCCACATGACACATTCTGGGCATGAAAACTGTATAAAATCAGTGGGTGATTCCGAGGTGGCTACATGTTCGTACTTAAATAAGCCAGGTTTTATCCTGTGTAGCAATAGAAATCGACTTAAACAGAATAGACTTGAATGTAAACTCACTACATTTAAGGTGAGCTTAGCTCTGATGCTCATCTTTGTGCAATTGACAGACGTGTATTTAACCCCTTCTTTTGTTCCTACAGCCAGTATCGTAAACATTTAGTGCTTAAAAACATGTTTTACAAACATTTTTAACTTTGAAATGTTTTAGCTATTGAATGTTATCCATCCTAGCATTAAAATAGCTTGAGTTTGACCCTATTCAGTGAAAAGGAGCTCTATTTATACTAGACTGGTCAGACTCCCATCTCTGTCCAGGTGCTAGCAATATCTGCCACTTATTCTAAAAGGTTGCAGATTGAAGCTATGAGCCAGTACCTAATCAATTTGTTTCTTAGCTAACTTCTCCTCCAAGCTTGCACAAGTTTCTAAACCAGTCAAACTAACTGTGTAGTCCTGTCCTAATAGGAATAGGATTTGTTCTTAAAATTTTTGCTGCTGAAACTTGCCTTTCGGGGACCAGAGGCGGTGCCATACTAACCCGGCATTGCTATATAGACCCTAAGCCAAAATCGAATGCTATGAGACTGCTGGCTGATTTTTCTCATTATATCTCTGATAATTATTGGACTTGTGAACAATGTTAAAACGTTGACTTTCAGCTGGCAGAGACTCCGTGTTTCCTGGGCACCATCTTGTTCAATGAAGTGTTTTACTGCTAGCATCATCCCTCCTGCCCATTTAAGTCATGGGCAGGAGTTTCAATTGATAATTTATTTAGTTCTTTATCTCAAAATGTATCCATGTTATGGACAGAGGGGATTATTGTCTGGACTCCAGACAATTTCAGTATATTGACATAGCTTGTTTTGTGTTCGTGCCAGACTGACTTGATGTTTTTATTTGCTGCAAATGTATGACTTGAGAGTAACAAAAACCATCTGCACCAACCTCTTAAATAAAATCTAATCTGAAATAAGTTGAGCAAGCTAACTTTGCAATTTTGCTAATGCTAACGGCTTGCAGTACGATAAAACATTAGCATACACCATCTGTATCTCCTCTGTTCACACTCTGTTCACACCAACACCAAAGCGTTCCTTTGGCTAAAATATTTCTGACAAAACCTGATGATTGAAACACAAAGATGTACTGAGCAACAGTTCATTCACATGACTGGAACATTTTTTCAAGCTTATTTTAGAAGAAAAAAGGAGCGCTATAGTATCACATTCTAAACCTCCAAATTTGAACCTTATGATGTTACCTGGCACGCACCTAAATCTTCTTGCCCAAACAACCCAGGCCGACTCCAAACCCATTAAGAAAACAAAATCTATAAAAGCTCCACAAGTCATACAAAAAAGATGCATATAAGACATTATTCTCATTAATTTTTCTCTTATGAAAGCTGCTTTGGTAACAACATAGTCACGACATCAGTCAATCCTCTTCACCTGGCCTGGGTGCTGAAATGGACTCCATATCTGCCATCTCAATGACCTACTTTCCTTTTTCATTCAGCACCTTCCCTCTGCCTCTAAAATCTAAATGAATGGATTTAGTTACACCAGAGTGGTCTATGTTTGCGTTCCGCTGGAGAGCTGTCTCCACATCAGATGCAACGTCCCTCGGAGCCGTTTGTCATAAAGAAGTCCGTGCTGTGAAAGACAGCGCTATTGTACTCAGGGCTGATAGAGTGGAGACCTTGGATGCTGAGCCGACTGCATTAGGGCCTGAAAAAGAACAGGGAAGTAAGTGTGCTTCATCTGGAAGACGAAAAAAATACACACACACAGTTGGCATATCATCCTTTTAATTTTCTACCTCTTTAGCCTGTTTTAGTTATTTTGGGCTAAAATGAATAAGAGGGCTGCCAGGTTATTTGATTTTCACTGCACATGTACAGTACAGACCAAAAGTTTGGACACACCTTCTCATTCAAAGAGTTTTCTTTATTTTCATGAATATATGAGTCACACTGAAGGTCAAAACTATGAATTAACATATGTGGAATTATATACTTAACAAAAAAGTGTGAAACAACTGAAAATATGTATTATATTCTAGGTTCTTCAAAGTAGCCACCTTTTGCTCTGATTACTGCTTTGCACACAGTGCATTTTCTTGATTTTTTTCAAGCTGTAATCACCTGAAATGGTTTTCACTTCACGTGTCCCCTGTCAGGTTTAATAAGTGGGATTTCTTGCCTTATAAATGGCATTGGGACCATCAGTTGTGTTGTGCAGATGTCAGGTGGATACACAGCTGATAGTCCTACTGAATAGACTTTTAAAATTTGTATAATGGCCAGAAAAAAGCAGCTAAGTTAAGAAAAATGAGTGGCCACCATTACTTTAAGAAATTAAGGTCCGAAAAATTGGGAAAACTTTGAAAGTGTCCCCAAGTGCAGTCACAAAAACCATCAAGCGCCATCAAGAAACTGGCACACATGAGGTCCCCCCCGGGAAACGAAGACCAAGTGTCACCTCTGCTGCAGAGGATAAGTTCATCTGAGTTACCAGCCTCAGAAATGGCAGGTTAACAGCAGCTCAGATTAGAGACCAGGCCAATGCCACACAGAGTTCTAGACACATCTCTAGAACAACTGTTAAGAGGAGACTGTGGCTCATCTGGTTCTGTCAAAATGGCAGTAGGGGAGTATATTTCTCAGCCCAACTTTGTGGGAGGCAGTAACTAGCTCACCACTGACCTGGTATCTTTGGGATGGTGATCTGCCTGCTACTGCTCCCATCCCCTCCCTCCCCAAATGGCTTTATCTGGATGATATAGTCCTCATCAGTAGGAAGAGCCAGCTCTACAGAGGTGGTGTTGGTTTCCATGATGTTGGGACGGCTGTGCCGATTCTTCTTGTACAGCACCTAAAGATGAGGTAAAGACAAAAATATTGGCAACGCTCGCAATTCTCTCCTCAGAAAAGGTGACTGTCTGCTTACTTTGTAACCGGTTACTTCAGACTCATTCTCCAGGGCTTTGACCTGCTCCCAGTTCAGTATAATCTTGGAGTTGGATGTGTTCCACATCACTCTACCTGGTGGCTGACTGGGCGCTGTAAAAAGCATAAAACCAATAAGTTACCTCAAGCAAAATCCAAGAAAGGGCATAAAGTGACATCTGACACTTGCGGGGTTTTTTGGTGGTAACGTTGACGGTGGTGCTGGGTGGACCGGTTCCAGCGGTGTTGTAGCCCCTCACTGAAATGTAATAAGTGGTGCTGCCCTTCACCCCGTTGATAACAGTGGAGGTTTGGTTTCCTAGAGTCCTCTGTACGCTGGCCATGTCTTCCTTTTCACCTTTGCTCCAGTACCTCAGCTGGAAGGCAACAAGGCAGAACCGCAGACGTGAGCGAAGGAAAACAGGACAGGCTTAAAGGGCCTTCTGTGACTCCCAGTCAGTGACGTGCAAACTGAGCACAAGAATGCCTAAACTCAATTGAATAGGGGCTATACGTCACCTCACCTGTCATGTGAGATGTGCAACATTGCTGGGTTCAAAACCCTTGCGCTAAATGTTGCAAAAATGTGAAAGCAACTCTCCATTCATCCATTATCGTAACCGCTTATTCCCCAATGGGGTCGAAGGGGAGAAAACAACTAATAGAGAATATACAGCCAAGATAAACTTTCACTGTAAACAGAATTTTATAGTCAAGAAATGTCCAAATCTAATCTGTTTTTCCTTTCGGGAATGATTTGCCCAGGCCCCCAGCGCCTCAGTTTACTTTGAGTGGTCAACATTTGATAATTCTGAGAATCCGGGAGAATGAAAGGCGGCTCCTTTGTTAACATGCTGGATTTGAATAATGAGTGGAATTAAAGCGGCGAGTGCAAAGCTGCCGTCTATAACAGCATTGTTGTGAGGATTAGAAGCTAAATGTTGCTGTCCCCTAAGTGTGTTGCATCACTACGCTAATCAGGGTGGCTACAGTACTTAGGTAAGCAACAAGAGAGGCACAGCTAAACCCACAGGCTTGGGACCAAGTTGAACCATTATGCATGCAGCAAGCTATTATCTCATATGCCCAGGGTGCAGGAGTCTGAGACACTCATCAATAATAGAAGACAACAAGATCAACAGGATTAGCTGCCATGCACCCACACACACAAACATGCACACACACAGAAGAGTGCATCCATTACACAAAGTATTTCACCTCATAGCCCAGCACTCTCCTCTTGCTGACGTTCCAGGGCAGAGCTTTCCACCAAACTTCTACCTCTGATGCAGAAAGGCTCTTGGCACGGACCCTGGTGGGAGCTCGGCCAGGCTCTGGAGTTAATGTAAAAAGGAGATTTTGAGGAGCGACGTTCGGCTTTGATGGACCCTTAAAGAGGGAACATCATAACTGTTTAAAGCATTTTATTTTATTCAAACAACAGAAGGAGGGGGTGAGCCGGGACCAGTGGCGATATAGATATAGTGATATAGAATAGCCACTGTTCAGAACCAGGGTTGATTTGTTCAGATCAGATGCATCTATGAAAAACGGTTTAATGAAAAAAAAAAACTAAAACTAACAAAAAAAATGATACTGTTGTCTTAAAATTGACAGGGACAAAAAAACAAAAAACTGACACATAAGCAGCGTGTGAAAACTAATTAACCTTCAGAGCAGTGACTTGAAGCGATGGTTCCTGAAGTGATGTCATCAAGCTCAAATAATTTTTGGAGGGATTTTTGTTCAGCTTTCCTTTACAGTCTGGACTTTGAGTGGACCTTTGCAAGACCTTGAGTTTTCTTTTTTCCTCAGAAATTCTGTTGTAGATTATTCGCTGGGTTTGCGATTTCAGACAAGCTTTAGATGTCAGGCAGATGGCCTAACATTTGACTCTAGGATCCTATTGTACAGAGGAGTTTATGGTGGTTTATGGTGGCAGAACAAGGCCATAAAACGTTTTTTAAAGTGTTTTTAAACTGATTAAGAGAGGCTAAATGTCTTCAAAATCTAAGTAGTCCAGTAGCCTACACTTAAGCATTTTGGGATTACTATGACTTGTACGACTGAAAATCTACACCAACGCCAAGCCCAAAACATCACCCATCACTTGTTCAAAATACTAGAGTCTTGAATGTAGCTCCTTTTTACAAAAAAAGATTTCTCTGAGCATTGCACAGCCCAGCAAAACTGCCCAAACCTGCTTTTACGATCAATGATGCTTAGCAGCAAATTACCTCTTAAGTCCTGTAGAAGCAGTATGAGCAGAAATGCTGCTTCTACAGGGCTATTTTGTTATGTTTGATTTGTATCATGTCCCGAGGCATGATTCCTTTGAATTGCACCTCTGTCATTCTTCGTGTAACAAGATGTGAGATTCACCTTCCTCAGCAGAGTAGATGGTGGTAACAGATCCAAATGGGCCCTCCCCTTCGTTGTTGTAAACGCCCACTTTCACGTGGAAAGGCGAGAAGGGCTGAATGCTCTCATTTTTGAAGACGTATTTGGATGCCTCCGCAGATGGCACAGCCGCCTGCATCCAGCCTGTGGCACCATGGGGTCGAAACGCTACCACGTAGCCGAAACCGGGTCCGTTCTGCAGCTCCTCTGGAACAGGCTGCGGAGCAAGAGCGTCATTTTGGTCCATTAATGCCAACTGACTTCAATCATTCATCCCAATTCAGGAACTACAGACCAAATGCAGAGATTGGAGAGGATGCTCTCATACGTGAAGGCGGCGCATGGCTTCAGACGACACGCAGCAGATGCACAAGTGCCGTTAGAGCACACATCTATTACACAGTAGAGAGCACCCAGCATGACAACACAAACTCAGGTATAGTCTGATAACATGTCTCGGATGTTTATAGCAGAAGAGCCCGTTCTGGTGGATAAACCAACCCTCTTTCCCTGCTGTCTACTAAAAGATACATGCGTGCACTTCATTTTTTTTTCTCATGTGGCTAAAGGGAGAGCAGACAGAAGACTCAGACTGTGATCTACATGCTGTATAGATATTGATATCCTGCAGAATTGAGGCTTAATTGAGGCCCTGAGGGTGCTCTGATGAATATGTTCAGAATTAATTCATAATTGCCTCTAATGTTCAAATACCGACCCCTTATTGTTGTTTTTTATTGCATTTTCGTTTCTAAATGACTGGCCTAAAACTCATTCGTCACTACTATTCAGACGCCAATTGTAAAAGTCTCACAGCACATCAACATTTTCTCGGTTAACTTGTGAAGAAGATTCTGATCTGAGAGAGACTGTAGTGTGATCAAATAAGGTAAAACACCTTTAATATCAATATTGCATAACATCAAACTTAAAAACCTTATCTCAACTTGAGTTTTTGCCTTTACGTTATAAAAATGACACTGATTTAAAGAATAATATATCATTCGATGTACAGGCCTATGTACAGCAGCTGTGCCCTTTAAGTCTAAGCCTCTCACTGTATTTAAATCCATTATATCTTATTATGGGAAGGTTTGGGAATTACTGCTCTTTGAAGAGTGGAATGCTCTCTTTCAAAGATTCCGAACTCTAAATGAGAAGCCATTTTATGGAAACATGTGGTGTGCTATCAAAAGACAGGGTTCGGCGTGAATTAAATAGACCCTCTATATGTTTCAAAGACAAAAAAAAGAAAGATACAATCCATCAGAGAGCCCATAGTAACAATAGTCTTGAAAACAACAGTTTTTTAAAACATTTCTGAGACAAAAAGAAGACACCGATGAGCACCGCAAAACAAAGGCCTCGGCACCCTTAGAGAAACAGCGGTGGGTGAAGGAGGAGCCCCCTTTTTTGTTTCCACAGTTACAAAAATAAACAACAAAACAAAAAATTCCAGCGGGATTCCCCACAGGGCGCGTAAACCTCAAGACGAGACCAGTTTAGAACAGCATTCTTTAGTCAGAGGTGACACAGAAATACGGTATCAGCGGACAGAATACAACAAGTACTTTAAGGTCTTGCAAGATCTAAAGGTCTGATGGAATTAACTGAAACTATAGTATAGTGAAACTATGATACTTCTAAATAAAACATACATCAGATCTTTATATCCTTAGATATAATAATGTCTTCGGAAGAAGGGCGTTTGTAAGGACTGGAGAATAGTTACACATCAGGGCACTGCTTTTTTTGTGTCTTTGCATAAATAGAACACAAAGTATTCAAAAGACAATTGGGAGGAGGTGTGCTGCACAACGCCGTTACGTGCCGCACTTTACTTAGATAGGTGAGATCATAAGTTTCACTTCCTAGTTGTGTACAGACAGGAACAGTACTTGGTTAAGGTAGGAGAACCCCCTTGATTAGCTCAAAAGCTTTATTTTTTTAGATGCAAATTATCTCTACATCATTGAACACTTGGAATGCAGCTGATTACGGGATCCATGGTAACATTTTTGGGTCCCCAAAATGGGACTGACTGTTTTGAGAGAAACTTTACAATACCTGAGAAAACTGCTGCCAGGACAAGCTGATCACGTGGCAGTATTTTCAACTACTCCCATCCGCTTCAAAGAACAAAAAGTCCATGGCTTTCCTCTCAATCATTCAGAAAATTATTGATTGATTCATTGAGAACAAAATGGCACTACAATGAACCATTAACATGAAACCATGGAGTGTTTTTTTCCCATTTATTTAACAATTTCTTAGGATTAAACTTCCTATGCTACCGTGTGTTTCTGTGTCTGCAGCAACATCTAGTGACGTGCACATGCCAATATATTCAGGCTTCCTTCTCAAGTGTGGTCATTCAAACACGATACCAGCTGGAAACAGACTAATGGGAAGCAGAGCAGGTGTGAAGAGGGCCTGACTTAAGCGTAAGATCCGCATTTTGAGCAAGTGGTTAATTGTATGGTTAGATCCATTCAACTTAGCTCTTCCTTTACAGCATCATTGTACCATTATGCTAGTGGCCAAGGGAGCATGTTTTTTTAAGAGTTTTTTTTCATAGAATCTTACGGATAGTTACTCCCACTTTCTTTGCTTCCACATGTACAGCTAATAAAATCATCAGCCCAATGTTTAGGCATCGGGTTTCACCCACGGCTCCAGGGCAAGTCCAGTCATTCCTTATGCCTTCAGGAAAATATTAACATTGCACAAGCAACCCTTTATCTCTGCCTCGGTGTCAAAATGAAAATGAAGGGGTTTTTTTCAGGGTTGAGGGAAAATAGCAGCTTTGTTATATATGCTACAACAGTTTACTTTAATTGAACGTTTGTGTATTGAAACATCAAGAAAGATTCTGAGAAATATTTCACAGCAGGATGATTTCTAAGACCATGAATAAATAGACCCTTTTGAAGCCTGGTTGATACGCAGCAGCTTTGTTGAGAGCAAGTAAGCGAGACAGCAATACTGAAAAAGGAAAGAAAGATGGAAAAAAAGCAAGTAATGCAAAATAGAAGTTGGGACTTTGAAGGAACCATTTAGTTTAATTATCTTATTGAAACCTCAAAGCCATTTTTCTCTCCTCCAGGGTGACAGCCGCAGTTATTGCCTCTGTGTTTTTAAAAATGAAATGCCATACATTAAGCCGTTAGCTTGTTATTAATGAAACAGGGGCCCGAATTCAAAGAGAAAAACGATGTCTGGCTGCCTCCTCCATGGGTGAGAGGATTCTGAACAAGCTTGCTTACCTCCCATGTGATGACTAATTCGGAGCGACTGCCTCCGCCTCCACTCACATTAGATGGTGTGACCTTCGGATCTGGAGGAAGAAGACAGGCCAACTTAGCTGTGTCGGCTTTACATGGAACACTGAAGGAGCATGCAATCAGTTTTTGTCTTGCTTGTCCCCCATGACAAACAATGTGCACATCGACACATCCTCATCAGCAAACTCTCATCTGCTGAGTAAAAAGAAAAAGAAAAGAGCAACCACTGGGGTGACACACACAAAGGATCTGACATCAGCAAACAGCTGGCTGCTTTCAGAAAGATCCTATATTTGGTCATCAGGCCAAGCAGGATTTAAAAGGTTTCTGTTGGAAATGAGGAGCAGACGAAGATTTGATTGGGGATAATTTCCTTATTGTTAAATTCAAGAGGAAAAACATGTTTAAGAACTCTGAAACTGACAATTCAGTTGTGAATGCACTCGCTATGCATTAAGATGTGTGCCTGAACACATCTGTTCACATTCACTCAGCTTTCTGAGGACCATCCCTCTGACCTGCAGGTTTTTCTAAATTGCTCTTCTGGTTAAAAAGAAAGAATACACAAAATTTACACAGAAACAACACCGAAGCTCTTGTGTCAAATGCTAAAGCTACAGCCACTGACTATAACTCACAACCATAGCTTCGGGGATATTTACGAGCAAAAAGGTGACAACCAGAGAGAATAAAATATAGGAGACAAATATGCTCTTTCATTGGTTATGGTACTTTTTGTGGTATTTTTTAAATCTGGACCTATTCGGATTGATCCATAGTTTTTTCTTTTTCACTTTTTTTTCAAGACTGCTCGAAGCTTATTTTTTGTCCTGCTATTTAGCTGTTTCTGTATGTCTGAGGTCAGTTTGAAGTAGTAAAGTGGTAAAAAAATAAATAAAAATAAAATTAAGCTCTAAAAGAAACGCAGTCTATAGAACACAGAGTAGTAAAATTAGGAAATTTCCCAAATTCTATAAATCCTAAGAAAAAAAACAATCAAACAAACAAAGATATATATTTTTTTCTTTTAAAAGAATTTCAGTACATACAGGTGCTCTTTGTCCTTGCTTGTTTGGATGGCTTGCTGGGCTCGCCGGTCCCAATTCTGTTGCTTGCAAGGACTCGAAACTCGTACTCCACCCAAGGGCTCAGGTCTTTTACTGTAGCAGTCAGCAGGTTGCCCCCTACCATCTCAGGAACTGGCATTAAACACAAAATGCCCACCCACCTCATCAGTTTCAACACTTCACATTTGTTTTTGTGTGTTTTCTTATTGCTCATGCCAGCAAACAGCTACAACAAAGAAATGTTAAATTCCTTTGACATGGAAAACATATTATGCACTGGGTGTCTGTACTACAGTTAGCAGATTTTCAAAAACAGTGACTTTATTGCCAGTGCTACTGTTCCAAAAACGTGACCCAGATGCTGAAAATCAATAAGGCCAGGAAAATAATCCCTGATAAAAGTGGGTGACTAAATGTCACAGGGATATCGATAAAGCAAAGCATTCAGTATAGGATAAAAACACATTACGCCAATAACTCATGAATACTAAGAGTCCCTTTGAGGAGGATGTTGGGAAAAAAAATCCCTGTTACTATCACATAACCACACGATCAAATTACAGCCTTGGCAACTGGCCTCATCATAAGGACGGGATCCATGTTTCAGGGCTCCCAGGGGTCTGATAAAATACCGGTCAATGATCCCGGTGCTATTGTGTGCCGTTTGGTGCTGGACTAAAAATTACAGCTGTAATATTTTTCACAGGTGGAGGCAGAATGAGGAGCGACCCCCTCCTTGTGATTGGAGAAGAGCCTCGGCTGGTTGGAGAGAGCTTACCTGTGGTGACAGCCTGCCACCCCAGGGAAAATGGTGTCCTGGCCTGGATGGCGTATGCTGTAATTGGACTGTGATTATCAGGACCAGGCCTCCAGGACAGAGTAGCTGTGGTATCAGTGATTTCTTCAACGTGGATGGTAGTAGGGGGGCCCGGGGGACCTTATAGATGGCACAGTCAGTCAGGAAACAGGAGCAAAAGATAGGGAAAATGGAGGTGGAGGAGGGGGGAGATGGAAAGGGGTGTGGGATGTAAATCAGGAAAAGATGGAGAGATGGTGGAGAGAGACGGTGTTGTTTCAGCAACTCTGGATACTGCTGCAAAATCAGTTCTGTGTGAAACCTTTGGGAGCTATTCAGTCTAATTAGACAGTGAATTCCATTTAAACCTTGAAAAGAGTTATTTCTGCGTGCCCAATTTTTCAGTCTATTCCTTCATTACCTCATCAGTGAGGCTCACTCACTCTAGCTGAATGTGAGTCATCGACAAAATGACACATATCTGAATCACATGCAAACTTTGCAGAGCGTATGAACTGCTCAGGAAAAAATGCATTGCATCACGACTCACCTCTGACAACCAGGTCCATGGCAATGGAGATGCTGTCCACCTTTGTTTGCACGGCACACGTGTATTTCCCTGCGTGCCTCAGTTGGATATTCCGAATCATGATGTCTCCAGCCGAATGCTGCTGCCATCCACAGCGTGCACAACACACAAACACATGCACGCTTCCATAAGAAACACATCAAGTTATTGCAGCTATTGTCATTTCAAGAACAATACTGATCTCTTTTGGACCTGTTGGGAACAACGCTGGTCAGAATCATGCTCAGTCTCATGTATGTGTCTTAAAGAAATGCACTCTGGCCCTCATTCCATATTCAAAACAGGGCATGGAAATACCACTCCATGTGCTCATTTAATTGCTTTGAATACAGTATTGTGCTTGCCCTAATAGTTTTATCGGGACAGTGGGGCGTTATATACAGCAGCCAAATGGATAGTGTGATATTAAGATCTTTAATAGAAGCTTTCTCTAATTGCAATTCCCACTCCTACACTATCATTTTATCAGAGCGGAGCCAAACAGGTTGTGCTGTCATAAATTGGAGTTGGCTGAAAGCTGGAGCATGGTGGCAGTAAGAATTCTGTGAAGTGTCTGGGAGCTTAATCAATGTAAGTGGAGATGAAAAGCAATTTATCAAGTGGATAGGTCTTTAAATCATCTGCCAGGAAAAACCTAAATCCAGAATAGAAACAGAGAGGAACAGAGGGAGCTCAGAATTATCTGTGTACAACATGAGGCTGAGCACCTCATGGCTGAGGTGTAGAGCTGCAAAGCCATTTCAAGGCTTCCTGAAACTGTTGACAGGGTGTGTATGTAAATGTAATAACATGTTCATAAATATTATGTGTGATAAAAACATTCCCACTGCTCTGCGGTTAAATTGATCAAAAACCCGCTCAAAGGACCAATGTAAAGACCAATACATTTTTATTCACCTCTCGACCTTTATCTCTGAGGAGGTTAAGATAGATCAATATCTTTTATGCGTTGATTCAAGAAGGCATTCAACTAACCTCCACGAGATCATTCGTGAAGATGGGCTTTTTACCTGATGCATTTATGCGAACAGGACAAACTTAGATTTCTGCTTGGTGTCTGTGCCACACTCAGGATTGTGGAGAATTGTAAGATGTGGGGTCAAGCAGGAACTTTTTTTTTAAATGAGTAGAAAATGGGAGCTTTAAGAGTGAAATAAACAATTAGCAAGTTAAAATCTAAGGACAGTTACAAAAAGATCCCCTTAGTTTTTCCCATCAAGTCTGACACTTGAGGCTTAATCTCTTATTAACTGAGGAATTAGGAATAGTGGCTGCAAAGAATCTCTCAAAATGTGTCCGTAGTTCAGAAAAAAGTGAAAAAAGGAGATATTTGGCTCACAGCTTCCTAAGTGCTGTGTGAAACTGGTCTCTGGGTGCATTTTAATAAAATAACATTAAAGCGTAACCAACAGCACCAATCTATACTTCTGAGTACCATAACATAAACAGCAAATTCAAATAAATATGGCCCCCCCTCGACGAATGCGGTCGGATTAAATGAGGTTTAACAGCGTGTGAAAAGGAAAGTACCCCATTTTTCAAACCCAGAGTTTCATATGTCAAGACGTAATGAAAGACCCATCTGCTCCTTCCCTGTGCCTCACCTGAAAGTGTTTTAAAGTAAATTGTTTTGGCTACTGAACGCTGTAAATTGGTCTAATTTCTGCTGGTGTTGCGTATTAATCACCGTACTTCGGGTCCATACAAGTTCAAAGACAAAACAGTCCACTGGACCTTGATGCAGTTCCTCAGGTTTGATTGAAAAAGGTAAGTGGTCACCTGAGCCTGATCCAGTTTGAGCTGTAGTAACAAATACGTGTAAATCAACTGAACAGGCTTAATTTGAACTCCACCCATGTTGAAACTCCTTTACAATATATCCACAGTGGATAAAACCATAATAATAACAATATCAATGACATGTCCACTACATGATTTATTTACTCAGAGAACCACTTGGATTTGAACCTTTAACATGCGAACAGAGGCCTGTAGAAACCATGAGCCTTTTGCGGCCTGGCCTTGAGGTGAACTTGCTGGATTAGCGGCTGCCTTGTTTCTAGTTTTGAATGCTTTTTTCTTTTTGTAAAATGATGGCCTCTAAATAATTTGCAAATGGCCTGATTATCCTCCCAGATTTATGGGCAGAAACAATTTCCTCTAAAACTGCCTTTTTTCAGAAACTGCTTTCTGTAGTTCTGTTTCATAAACTGCAACAGTGTAATACATATTGTGGCAGAAGAGGCACGCATAGCATGCAATCCTGTTTCTTCTCTGTTTGCTTTAAAGAACGCATTTGAAAGGCCTTAAAAGGAACAAAAACGTATGAACGCCAGTGGCCTGGTAACATCAGCAAGCGTGTCTAAAAATCCAAAGGCCACAGCTACAAATCAGCGCAAGAATTCGAAATTCACTTTTTTCTTTATCTCAGAACAAAAGGCAAATTGAATGTATCTGCTGTAAGCAGCAACATTTCATCTATAAATGTGACAAGTTTTTAGCAAAGCCTCTTGAAGAAAAGAAACAGTTCATTAGGGACCACAACATGTGTTGTGCTTGCCTTAAAATTGGTCATATTCCCAAAAACTGAGTAACATGTAATGTGTGCAGGAGAAACTACCCTTCCCCTCTCCACGAAGATGCTTCAGGAGGAGAAGTCTGAAATGTCCCAAGCGGAAAATGCATTTACTGTCTCATGTAGTGTGAGGATGGGAAGCAGATTGTTCCAGTTTGGCTTTCATGTGTAGCATCAAAGAAACCAGAGATGTTGCTTTATGCTTTGCTAGACACCCAGAGTAGTAACACTTTCATTGATCAAGAGACATGTGGGAAAATGCAAGCAAATACAGAACCAGTTAATTTAAAACTAACAACAATGACTGACAGAGGTTCAACAATGCCTAGTCATAGATTGAGTTGACTAAGCGTAAGAGGGCACCACTCAAAAGAGTATATTGAGTTGCCACCTACATACACTCAAAAATACATTCCTTTGGAGAAAAACAATATTCCAACACGAGAAACTGCAAAAAAGTGTCCCCCTTAGTATTTTAAATAAAATGTCCGATCTCTGTGACTTCCATCCATCATCGTTACCGCTGATTCCCTAATGGGGTCATGGGGAGAACTGGAGCCTATCCCAGTGGTCAATGGGCGAGAGGCTGGGTACACCCTGGACAATCCGCCAGTCCATCGCAGGGCCACACAAAAGACGTACGACAAACAACAACGCACACTCACATTTACTTCTAAGGGCAATTTGGAATGTCCAATCAACCTAACATGCAGGTTTTTGGACTGTTGGAGGAAGTCGGAGAAAGTTACTTTTTCTTTGTAAGTTAGTTTGCAGGTTGATTGTCATTTTTGAAAAATTACCAGATTTACCTTTGTTCAATACATTGTGAATATACATTTTTTGTAATTTTGATGGCAGTGTAACTGTCATAGAGATAAGTTGTTTATTATTTCCTATTCAATATTGCTTTATTTGCAAATACTGAATGTGTAATTTGATTATTGTTATACTCACATTTGTTGATGGAGTTGCATATTGCACCGAACACTGCATGATCATGCGCTGAGTGCATGACGAGTGAAGAGATGCACTGAGGCAACAACAGCCAGGAAAAAAGTTATTTTGGAACTTCCCTTTAAAAAATCGAACATGGACAACAACATCTCCTAAATGTTTGGTCAGAAGATGTTTATTAGCTAACCCCGTTTATATTGTTCATTATATACAGTTTTCACTGTGTTTGCTAGCAGAAGATACGCACCGCAAGAAAAATAATTAATGCTAGTAAACATCAGTCGGAGCGTGGATTTTATTCTACTCTGGACGAACACCTTTGGGAGCGGTTATAAAAGGGTATGATAGTCTTGGTGGTTCAAAGAAATCATGACAAATGGATTATGGACTTACACCGCCCACTTTTTCAAAGAATCCTCCATGGCTCCCGAAGTGGATGAGTTGCTCATTGAAGAACCAGGTGAACTTGAGCTCCAGGGATGGGTCGTGGCTCACCTGGCAGGGCAGGACCACACTTTCCCCAACGGTAACGTCCATTGTTGCAGGCGGGGTGGTGATGGCAGTCGGCTCTGAAACACACATCCACACTATGATCAAAACCAGCACTCTGCTCTTTTTCTCCTGGCATAAGAATTCAGTGCAGTGAATGGCTTTACAAAAAGCCCAACCCTTCCATCATCCTTATGGGTATGTCAGACTCAGTTAATAGAGGGATATGCGGGACAGAGCGCGCAGCAAACTGAGGCGCACAGCTACAATAACGAGAATTGGTTTCAGTCTGAGCCCGTCTCTTTTGGGACTTGGATATGTGCCTTTCCTAAATCTGTGAAGCCTCCATGTGTCACTGTCAGCTCAGTCATCAGCCTGGAACTCCTCTCCAGTTGGCCTGAAATTCCCAAAACAAGCCGCCAGGAAAACAGTAAACAGCGGCTCTCCCAGTCATCACCGCTCTCTTTTCAAGCCAGCAGGGTATTACAGTGGCGTCACATGGGAATAAGGTCAGCTTCCTTTATCTACACTTATATGTGAGCAGAGGAGGAGGTAGCTGGGAAAACACAAGAGAGCTGAGATGAGAAGGGGCGAGGCTTTGTTCTCAGAGTGGCTAAACACCTATCTCCCTCTTGGGGGTGCTATGATTACTTGGTTGAAATTGCCACTCTGAACACTAGGACTAAATTAAGCATGGCGAATGATCCATGGACAGGCATAGATTCATGTCGAAAGTGCCGGCAGTGCAGTCTTCATCCAGATTGAATTCAACACCTTCATTCCATTGGCCCACCCCCTCACACCAGCGCACCGATGGTTGACACTGCCAATCAATGCAGGCCACACCTTGCGGAACAAAGGGAAAAAGAAAAAATATATTGTAAAGATATAAAAAGGGGCTAGAAATATTCTTCATTAAGTACTGCACTTGCGATATCACTTCTTGCTTCACTGAGACGTTATACAGATGTGTTTCTCTTCATCTTCCCCCCAATAAACTGATGTGTTTTTTTTTTTGCCTTTTGTCTGATATGAATTCCTGTCATTGTGCTGTCTAGTCACTCTCTCTTCCTCCAGGGATTAATTTTCACGACGATGGTGAGAATATGCTCTTTCATTACCCTTCTCTGTCATCATTTATGACGGATTAAATGGACAATCAAGGTTGGTTACACAACTACATGCTGGACTCTGGAGTATAATTTGATTGATTTAAATCTCACATGGTGCCTTGTTATCCTCTTTTGCTGGAAAACAGAGGATGGCAGCCTCCTTACTCAGAATGGTCAGTGCGATACAAGACTAAGAAGTAGAGTTCATGCACCCGGATCAAAGTCGAGTCGATATATTTCATTCGATTTTTAAAATAAAGAGAACTATAATTAACACTTTTGAAATAACAGAGCACCAACGCCACAGCCTCACAGCCAAAATGAATGACCTTTGCTGCCACGGACAATGAACACTTTCAAGGTTTCCATCATTACACCTTTGAAAATTAAAAGAAGAAAAAAAAAGCATTGTTAGAATAGTTTCTTCCATCTAATCAATAAGAGCAACGAGAGCAAATGCCAACCTTTAAGAATCAGTCAGAAATCACAAAAGTTATTGAGTCTCAAAAATGTCGCCTCAAAGTTGGTCGACTTTCATGTAGAACTGTCCCCTGGATATCGACAGGTCCCCTTCGTGACTTGGCACACAAACCATCCGGAACCTGATTAAACCTGCTCAGGGTGTAATTTCTCCTCTCAGAAATGAGGGTTCAGCATGTTAATTAACACACACCTACCAGTTGTCACGGAGCGAGATGGTAGCATTCACCACTGATTATTTCTGAACTTGGGTAATTTAGCTTTCCCGACAAAAAGGGATCAACTATCTGTTAAAAAAAGATTGAATAATGAGCTTAGCATGGAGGAAATCTCTTAGAAATCAAATCTCTGGAAAATAATTCTCAGTTCTATGATGTCAAACTTTCATTTGAATATCAACAACAGAAATCCTATTTATCATCGTTCACAAGTCAAAATTTTCTTTGCACTTCAGACTTTTCTACTCTCATATCTGACATCACAATACTTGTTTTCTGTCAGTAACTTCCACCGCAGTATTTTGTCAACTGACCTTCAATTAAATAAGTCAGTGTTCTGATAATGGTGTTTATGTGAGGTGCAGATTGTAATATTTAATCCATCCATTTAAATCTCATTTACATGTTACACAGCACCGTAATATTGATGACTCACATCCACATTACATCCCACAGTGGAACGGCATTGTTTGCACCTCTCCAAAGTCTTAATTAAATCCACACTCCTCAAAACACTGAGCATCACTCAGCTTTCTCCAACAGGAACCTGTGTTGGAGTCTGTGTTGCCAGATCTGGTGACAGAAATTAGCATCCAGCCATCAAGAAAAAAAGCAATGATCAAATCAGTCTTTATTTAGACTTCCAAAGTGCTTTTCAGATTAAATTTAGAGACAATTTGACAACATGTGAAGATTAAAGACAGTTTACTCAAAATAGCAAGTGGAACAAATACAAAATAAATTAATATGGTAAAACAAAACCATGTTTAAAATGAATAATGAAAGATGAAAGTACAAAATCGTCAATATCGTCAAGGACGAAGAAAAACCCATAAAACCCCCAAAATATAATAAAATATGATAAACAAATAATACAAAATATCAAAGAAATACATTTAGATTAAAGCTTATAAAAAATTACCCTGTGATGGACTGGTGACCCATCCAGATGTAACCCACTCTTGGTATCTTGGTGTATGTACAGCACAACAACATTTTCAGGCCTTAATATTTTCAGTAAGGTGTTCCGGCCTATAAAATACATCCAGCCTCCAATAATCTTTTTCTACTGTTTTGTGGAGCAGTTGAAAGGGAATAGTTTTAGGATCTCTGTGGCTTTCCAGACTCAGCGAAGGCTTTTCGCCTTTTCAGCAAAAATAATGCACAGGGAAACATTCTACAAAGTCACAAAATCATTTGAAAATCAATATCAAACCGAGCAGATTTCAAAATCACAGTAGCAGATGCTATCCTATTGTTCTTAGTCAGCAGTTGTGTAGCAGATTTACTGTACTAATGGTAGCTGATAAATCATAATTTTTAAAGTTAAACCAGAAAGTGGACTAAATATTAGTGTAACATGCTCACATTCAGATTAAAACTATCAGATTAAAATAAAAAAGGATGTGAGAACTAAAATTAGAGTCAAAGGTCACTGCCAGATTGCTTTAATCTAGGCTGAGATTTTGTCTTGATTTTAAAAAAATTGGGAGTAAGTTTTTTTTTCTTTTTGTGTCTTTAGCATCAATGGACAGCTCCGCTGTGACATCCAGTTAACATAGAATCGAATCACCTGATAAGCAGATCTGGCCACAAATGAACCAAGAACAGGCTAGTCTGAATCAAACATTAAGTCCAGCTAAATGTTAAAGTTTGAAGCATCTGGATAACACGACTAAGATCAACATGTATTTACATCACATCACTACCTTATTCGTGCTAATCACAAAATTGTGGTTAGATGACAGAGTGATGTCTTAAGCAGATGTACAGTACTGACATATGTTGTTGAGTGAAAACCAAGTTGTTTTATTCAGAAATGACAAATATATATATATAAATAAATAAATAAATAAATAAATAAATAAATAAATAAATAAATAAATAAATAAAT
>CAJRST010033334.1:20879904-20904609 GCA_907169785.1 Menidia menidia | reverse complement strand
AATAAATAAATAAATAAATAAATAAATAAATAAATAAATAAATAAATGTATTTAGAAATTAATTTATTTATAATTTTTTATTGTTTTGACATTTATTATTATTTTTTGTGATTATTTATGTTACCCTTTTCTTTAATTTATGCAGTATTATTGTCATTATTATCATTATTTGTTATTCCTTTTATTTGTATTTCTTTGTATATTTTGTGTGCGTGTATATGCGTGCGTGTATATGTGTATGAGAGAGTGAATGCGTGTCACAGATAAAAGACTGTGTCTGTACGTAAGAGTGTGTATATGTGTGTGCATGTGGGTGTGTATGGGTTTGATTGGAGTGACTGCAGCCTTGGTTGGGTCTGGGTCTGCTGGCCTCCGGTCTGCTCATGCTGTTCCTGGGAGTGGGGTGACTCTCCCCAACTGCTGCACACTTTTTGGGCCCACCAAAAAAAAAAGAATAATTCATTCCAACAGAGGACGAGAAACTGCCCTGATATCTTATGTTGTTGTGAACTGGTGCTATAATGCTAAATAACTCACTTGAGTTCATCTAGAATGTCTTTGACATGGATTCTGGTATACCAATTAAAAACAAGTGAAACATTTCAAACGTACGCAAATTTGTGACAATACAAAATTAAGAAATTAGCAGATTGTTTTCCGTTGGGTTTGTCGAGATCGTTCACTGTGACCCATCCAAACTTACATAACCGTAAAAGCAAACTGGGAAATAATCAAGGAAACTCGCACAATCATACATTACAAAAATAGCTTGACGGCTCAGACATGCTCTGTTGACCAAACATCCATGCAAACCTCCTCTGTCTGGATACTTGAGAAGCCCATCTCTGCTCGTAGACAAGAGAAAATATCCCCATCACATCAACTTAGTTTCTCTGTGGACTTGCACGACTGCTCGATGTTTACATGAATGAGCTCGATGCAAAGCCCTTTACCATCCTGAGGCGAAAGAACTGAGGGAAGCGCTGCCCCTCAGAAACCTGATGCAGTCAAACAAATGACTTGGTGACACAGGCTCGCAGTGGGAACACTCAAGGAAGCGACATAGCAATAAATTATGATTCAGCAACAGACACTGCCAGCCGACAGTTATCAAATGACTCCCAGCTCCTCCCTGAGATGTACTGACATACCTCATGTGGCTAGTTTCACGAGTCTTTGCACAAACACTATGAATATTCCCCTCCTGTTTTAAGAGTCCACTGCTGTTATGCGTAAGCATACATTCTCCTTGAGTTTTTCTTTGATCTGCTGTGGCATTTCAGCAGGGAAATGTTATGGCAGTTTGTATGATGCCCAAAGAGGGTCTCTGAAAAGACAATGGACATAAGGAGGTTACCAACAAAATTGCCAGGAAAACAGACACTGATGCTTTCAGGTTCAAGGCAAACATATGCACAGGAAAGGGAACATCCCAAACCGGTAGGTAAAAAGCTTTTCCTTATAAGGACCCACAAACTCTGATCACACACACAAACACGAGGTTCACGTCAAAATTATTCAAGGTAAAGAGGGGTACTATTTGACGTACGCTTTGTGAAAAAGAAAATCTTTCTACCTCTGGTTATACCTTCTTCTAACAAATTCTTCAGTGACTCTTTTCAATTCAAAGGTTTCTCAAGGCCATTTCTGAACAGCAAGGAAAAACGTTGCCTATGTCATGGCTTAACAGAAATTAGATCCTCCCAGTTCTGTATTCATAGGCTGCACATCTGTAGCAACCTGCTGGTGATTACAGACAGATGGCTGCTCATTATTTTTCTATGTGGCTGTCAGGAATCACACATCGCATTAATTTCACATCGATGCTGCCATTCAACGTGGATGAGCAACGCCTGGTACCCAGTGTTGAATGGTTTGACGTTAAGACCCATTTGTCCTCTGTAAAGAGAGAGAGCGGTGTGTAAACTAATTGAATGATTTTCTATCTTACATCTCAAAAAGCCCAAAATGAAGCAAACAGCAAAATTTCTGAAACTTTTGCTGTAAAAGAGACCTGAGCTTTGCCGGCAGCTTTGCGAGGCAACAGCGACAGGGTAGTATGCTCAACGGAGGGTTTCATGCTATTAATGTAATCACAATTAAAGATTTCTTGACAGCCGTCCATGCTCAACTTAAACGCAGAGGTTTTTTTTTTTTAGATGGGTGAATACGAGCAATGGAAAAGCCTAATGCTAGCACTATGATGAAACACACTGCAAGTAGTTTTTGAGAAAGATGCCGTCAAAAGAACCAAGACTGCTATTCACATGTCATGTAGTTTTCTTCTGCTTTGATAGTAGCCAACAGTGTTGTCTTAATATGACTCAAATGTTTTGGCTCCATGGTGTTTAAAAAATTAACAAACTGTGATTACAAGAAAGCTGTTCATTACTTTTTGCTACATCGGGTATCAAGTCTCCTAGTACATGGTGCGATCTCACCTTAAATCCCACTTTGACTGCTGAAGTTTTTCTAAATACTTGAGGCCAATTCTGGTTTAAAGTAGGGATAAGTCAACCGACCAATTCTATTCCTGAGCGTGTTTTTGTTTCAGTTACCAGCCGTGGCTTTTCATTGGCTGCACAATAAAAAATAACAAACATAACTACTATAAATCACGGCTTCTTATTGTTGTACAATCAAATATTCTAAAGTTGAACTCTTTTAAAGAAATCTGGAAGTTGACAACTTGCTCTTTCTCTTACTTACATCACTTGACTTCTATTTCGGTTGAAGAAGATCTGATACAAAGTTTGTATTCATATGACTTGAAGTTAAATTTGTTAAAAAACATAAGAAGTTAACCGTAGCATTACTTTATTCTAAATAAGTTATCTTATTTAGAATTAGCACAGCCTGGCTCAGAACTTCAGTGCAGTCTGAATTTTATTCATAAAGCTCGATATCCCCTAATACAATTCACAGAGCAAAATAGGATCATTGTTTATATCTCGCTCTCTTGACTGTCAACTTTTATATCAGGTTGTTCAAAGTCAACTATTGCAGTTTGGGACCTTTGAAGCTTTCTGTGAAAGGCCAGAGAGTGACCTCAAGGTCACCCCAAATGACAGGCACACAAAGAGGGCCGGTAAACAGACACTCAAGACTGGTAGACACCTAATGGATTAATTTTATTTCTTTTTGACAATCAACTGAGTCTGCAGCGCACTGGGATTTTTTCAAGTATGCCTGATGGCAAGTTTTGATCTGTTTGAAAGGAATTGGTCTAGTATTAAAATTGGAACCTGGTTGTAGCCCTGAAATGAAAAGTCAAGGATCAACAAAGTGATTACAATTCATCCTGAGGGAATGCCTGTGCGTTAACAATCCATAGTAAAAAAAACAAACACATATTGAAACCTTGTGGTTCTGCTAAAGGAAAAGCCGGGTTATCATTCGGGGACCCGAGAATGTAGCCGTACTGCTTGTGAAGTGTCATATGTGGCCATAACACATTGAAGAAGATGTACGACACACTCCACTGACCGAATATTGTTTTTGTGTTTTCCAAACACCTTTAAAGTAAATGGCTGAGATGAAGTGTCACAGTGTGGGAAAGATGAATTGCCTCCAGGGTTCAGACAGGCAAACAGAACTGAATGGTTTACAGTCCCCCTACTTTTGAGCTCACTGACCATCTGTGATGATCGGCAGCATCCCTAATTGCGACGGGTCCTCTCCAGTGTAATCAAAATTCAGGGAGCACATCTATAATCAAGTGCAATTAAATCGCTAATATCCCCCCTAGTGTTGGAATAATGGGGACATTAACAGGGCTCATCTGCTGTGACTGCTCCTCTGCTGTTTGCTCGGTGGCTTTTATTCGCAACAGGAGACAGCAAATTCTATTTGACAGATATTTCTGAGCATTCATATCCCTGAAAGTCAATTTGAATAAACTAATGTCATCTCCCATAAGGGCTGATCCTACAACACAAATCCCTCCTCGCTAAAAGGGTCTCCAATCCTCAGTCAACTTGTGCATATGAATGACCTCTCCCATTTGGCAAACAATATCGATTGTGACAGAATGGCAAGAGATCACATACAGAAACGTTTGTTCATCAGCAGCGGAGAGTTGCTTTAACATATGATGATGGCGAGGCAGCCACTGAGGGTGCCACATAAAACCCATATTTCACCTGAATAATAAACGCTGAGAGGACATCCGTGGATGTGTTTTCCTGCGGCTTGATTAGAAATTCACATACAGGCCATCAACTTGCGCCAGCAGCGAGAGAGGCAGAATCCACCCGTCCTCCCCTCTGCCTAATACTGAGTGGCTGGGGAAGGTTCCTCTTCCTTATTCATTTCCCAGTGTATGATGAATGGGAAAGAGGGGTGCACATAGTTTAAATGCCTTTTGTAATGCCTCAGAATTTATCAGTTATTTTTCTCAAGGACTGAGACCTTTCTGAAAAAAAATCAACTGTATGGTCAACTCCATCGTCGGTAAAACTGTTTCGTAATTTTTCGATGAGAGAGTTGTCCTCGGTGGGACGCAGAGTCAGGTTTCAGCATAAATTAGCCGCACGGTGTGGAGAGCGCTCCCTCCGTCCCCACTGCTGCTGACTTTCAAGCATCCATAATGAATGAAATCTGTCTTTTATAATTCAACAGAAAAAGGAAACATGCCTCGATAGTGATTTACAGAGGATAGAACGGGTGGTGACTGATTTCAAATTCTATTATGTAGTGAGTTCTCTGTTTAAAGGAGAATTAATGTGGGGAAACAACACAGAATGTTCTTCTTGCTGCTATTTACACCCACATAAATCAATGTTCTTTTTAAAAGTACTCAATCAAACACTTACTTGTGATAAAACATTTTTAAAATGTAAATTAATCCGGTTTTAACAGCATCTACTTGGATAAATGCAGAAAAAAGAATATTTAGCAAGCTGTTGTAGTATTGACACTGCGTCTCAAAGGATTTTATACACTGCAGAAAAAAGACAATTAAATGCACTGAACCTTGGAGCAAAAATCATAAGCCGCACAAGAAGACAGCTTTGACTTTTGGAAAAAAAATCTGTTTTCTCAGAGTGTGACAGAATACATACACCATTTCTAACCTTATAGTTTGGGTACTGGGAGGATACTCGGAGCATTTTAATAGATTCCACAAAAGGTGAGAGGTCCCAGACAAGAATGGGAAAACAATGTGAGCTGGATGTTAACATGCATAACATCTATAAAAATGTAGATCCCCTACTCCAGATAAATTGTCCCAAATGCACAAAGCTGAGCATTGTGTCTTTATAAAAAACAGAACTTTTCTGTAATTAATTCATGCATTTTTGATAGATTTTAAATCAAGGGGGGTTAAAAAAAAAAAAAGGAAAAAAAATATTGAAACAAACTGAAAACGCATTTGTTAAAATCAAATGCTTTCCAAATTCACCTTTGTGAAATAATGTGAAGCCAGAAAAACAAAACAACATGGGAAGGTCGTAAAAGGGAGATATGCAGGTTAATCAAGGAATGTGTTAATGAATAAGGACAGAAAATTAGCCTGTTCATCTGCTATACCACACCACCCTTTCCCTGCAGGGTCAAGAAGGGGTTGGAGCCTATCCCAACTCTTGTTGGGCGAGAGGCTTGTCACCAGTCCAACACAAAGGCACACAGAGATGAACAACCACACACTTACACATTCCTATGGACAATTTAGATAATCAATTAACTTAACATGCACGTTTTGGTAGGAAGCCAGAGAGAACGAACGCATACGTGAGGGGAACATGCCAAGTCCACACAGAAACTGTGAACCATCTCGCTGTGAGGTTACGGTGCTAATCAGCACACCACCATGCAGCCGAAAATAGAAAATAGAAAGTAGAAAGGGGTGAAAAATATTCAAGCAGAACCAGAAGTTTCTCGTCCCACTCACTGATCAAATTGTGGTTTGATTCTGAGGTCATCTTTCAGGTAAAAAAATGCATCTTGCAAAACGTGTGCAGGGATTTTTGTTCAGAAAAGACATATCAACTTGAGGGTGTGGCAGGTAAAATGGATCCCAATCCAAATAAAATGGTTAATCAGTGAACAAAATATGCAAGACCGGTGATTCTATGTTCTTTTTTTGTTGTCGTTGTTTTGCTTTTGGTATTTCAGAGAGCACAATCTTACCTACAGGGTTTACCATAAAATCTCAAACAAGCTGCCCGAAGTAAAAGGAAATCCAATGTGAGAGAGATAAATGTAGTTTTTCTATCAAAAACTAATATGCTGAAGATCAATATTTCTCTAAGTCTACACCTGCCAGGCAACAAGGGAGGTCAATGGAGAACAAATAACAATAACACCAATGAACCAAGCAACCTCTGCGAAAAGAGGGTCACAGTGGGGGTAAAGTTCACTGAATATGTCAGCAAATCCCAGAGGAACCCGAGATGGAGAGAACACTGTCCCCTGTGGAAATAGGACAGAAAAAAGCAGTGTGCAGAGAATGAAGCTGCCCAGTGTACCGCACTTTATACCCAGCTCACATCTATTTTTAATGAAGTATAATAAGTCATAGCACCCGAGCAGAAATGCAATCCGCAGCCCAGATGATCTAACAACATAAGGACTTTTTGACACTGCCTATCCTCTGACAGTACTGGAGGCGCCAAGGCAGAGAGCTGAATGTTTTCAACATCTCTGCCAACAGAGAACAGCAGCCCATGTGTCTCTGTCTCTCTAGTAACAGCTCAGAAAAAAGAACCACTCCTTTTGTCTTATCAGAGGGCAGCGAGAGTGAGAAGGCTGGGTGTTTTAGAGGTGGGTGTGACTCTTCTCTGTCGCGATCATTCTTTTATTTATTTATTTTTTCCAGACACTTCAGCTCAGGTTAGAGAATATTAAAATGAAACACAATGCAAGTCAGCTTGTTGCTTGAGTGGAGAAACAGATATTTGAGACAGATGTCTTATGCTTTGCTGGCCAGAGCAGCAAAAGAGACGTCAAATGGAACAGAAAATACCTTTAACTGTGATGCTTCCTGTGCTGCTTGCAACTCCAAACTGGTTTCTCGCCACACAAGTGTAGACGCCTGCATCCGATTTGGTTGCATTCCATATCCGAAGGTTGCCATTATCCAGGATGGAAACCCTGTGGTTAAAAAAGATATACACACATTTAATTGCCAGACCAGGAAGCTGTCCTAATAATAACGCTTTTATGCATGTAATGTTTGAAAATGTAACTATATGGTGTGAGGCTCATGAAGCAAAAAGAAAGTAGAGGGCAAAGAACATTTTTCAGTCCTCTAATTAAGTTCTGCTTCTTTTAAGATGACAAAGAGGAAAAAGAGAACTGTGTTTTCACAGTCAATTCATTCAGCACATGGCGTCAAGTTTGAGAAAAAAGTGGCTTCCTGACCTTTATACAGCAGCCACAAGTCCTTCAAAAAAGGTCGAAAGGCCTCAACAAAAGTTGACATTTTCTAAATAACATGCAAAAATGGAAATTGTGCCCTTGAAAGCAAGGTACCAACTCATCAAAGCACCCTGAATTTTAACTATCTGAAATGCTCTGCTGATTCTGCAAGCTGTAAATATAAAATGGAGTCAGCCTGATTGTGCGGAGGGAACACAGTGTGTGGCTGGTAAATTGCTTTGCTTGCTTATGAACACAATGGAGGAACTCAGTTTGTACAGAGTGGTCTGCTGCGAAGTAGTGGTAAAGGTTTTGGAGATCCATGGAACTTGAGTCTTATTCCACTCAAGCATTTGATGTTGCAGAGATCAACTGTTGTGCATAGGTAGCTGGATAAGCAGAATGAAACTGATGGATGGATGCAAAGGATCCCATCAAGCCTTAACCATCAACCATCATCTTTATTCATGCAATTCTGAGTTTGCCTAATTTGAGGTCTGCCTAAAATGATTTAAAGCCATTCTACGGAAGGTGTATTTCGGGTAATATTTTTAGCATTGTTTGTTTTGAAACCTGGCCCTGCGATGGTGTACCATGCCTCTCGGCCATTGAATACTGGGATAGGGTCCAGTCCCCCCGTGACCCCATTTGGGAATAAGTGGCTGGTGATCCACCAATCACAAGCCACCGGTCTTAAGTATTTTGTAGGTAAACCTAGAGGGAGCTCCATATCTTCAGTTCTAATACGTATTTTTACCAGCTCAGAAATATTTGACTCAACATTAAATCAGTGATGTCAACCTGCTGTGGTGTAAACCTTGCTAGTGAATCAGTTAATGCACTTCAATTGCTGTTTTTCAGTTTGCTTTCAGTGTCGTCATAGGTACCCTATGACCTGAAAAAAGTCCTAATGGGTGTTTGCCCTGGGGGTCATCTCCAACAAATTCCACTGTGTTTTTATGTACCATGTACCACTTAGCCTACATAAACAAAAATGAGTCAACAAAATCATAAATGAGCTAAAAGACTGTTGATAGGCCTGAAGAGGCTATATCCTTATTGGAATTAGAAACTGTAAACTGGTACGGATCAATGTAAGTAGCAGGTTTATATGAGAGAGCAGCTAGTCCTGTACGACTCAAACCTTTTAATGGTAATCTGTACTCGTTAGCAATTGATCATATGTTGACGTTAGGTCAAGTTCACAGACTTGGATACACTAAAAGGTAAGGAGCAACATTCAATTAGTTTTAAAAAGGGGTTGTTAATGGATCCATATAGGCAGTAGAGGAGTTGATGTATGTGTCAGTGGGTTGGAAAAATATGGAATATTTGCAGGCTGAACTTGACCAGTGTTGGTTAAAAAAAGGCCAGGGCAGTGTTATAGTCCCAATCTGACCCTGACTGGATGTATTTGAGAACCACCCCCGATACATTGTGACATAGTGGTAAATTTTCCTCTGGCTTCACCGGGTTCATTTTCAAGGGGTAGATGTGATAAGAAAGTGCAGAGACAGTTAGTGTAAGTGAATCTACTTCTAAAACCACATGGTGCTGCTGAATGGGGGCTTCTAGGTCTATATCCGGCTGAGAGAAAAGTGCTGAATGCAGAGCAGCTTACAATGACAGTCATCTACAAAGGTGGGAGCATTGCAGCGTGGGATGACGCACAGTTAATGTCATCAAACCTAATCAATTTCAAGTACATGGCCCATCAAATTGCATCACGGGGTTACAACTGACCGCGATCCTGAGCAGGATCAGCCCAGTTAAAACAACTGCTCTGCCTTTGTTTTCCACATTCCTGTCTATAGCAAAACTCAACGTATTTGTTACGTTTCAACACACGATGCACCTACAGCAATGAGCAACACCTCTTAAACAAGTCTCAATGACAGTAAAAAAAAAATAGAAACACATGAATTCAAAATGACTAGCGCAAGGCTCACAGACGCCGTAAAGACTGTTAATCTGCGGATAATACTCTGTATTTTCACAATTCCTCTCAATCCTCAGGAACAACATTGCCATCATGTGACTTGTGCATCTTGAAAAATGAGGTACAGGGAAAAAGTGGTATTGCACACAAAGACTTAAATCCTCTACAGCCCTCCAGCTGAGCCATGGCTGTCCTTGGCCATTCACTGTGGCTGCGCACCTTTTCTGTATAAAGACACGCATGGACCTTTCCCTTCACTGACATTCAAGAAAAAAGGAGCAGACTGGCTGTCTGCATAAGTGTTCGTCATTTCAGCGTGGAGCTAATGGGTGTGCATAGGAGGTCAAACACAGTAGAAGACAACCGAGGCGTAGCAGTGCTGAATAAGAGATGGACGTGTACTATTAGCATATTTAGTTTTTACCCTTCCCCCCTTTCCTGAGCATCCTTCTTCTCTGGCAACATTTGTGCATGATGTGGCCATTATGTGTTGGGATGTTGCCCACCCAGTCTAGGAGAGAGGCCAGCAGTGGGGCAGGTATCAATAATTCACAGGTGAAACAAACGAGCGCTGCTCTTTTCATCCTGGCCTCACGCAGCTTTAACAGACATGTTGATAATACTCCAATAAGTGGAGATAATTTTTGAACACTGCACGATGTCCAAATGAGCCCATGTAGACCTAAAACACACAGGTGTGTATTTTGGGTGAGATCAAGCCTAAAATGATTAGGGTGGCAGAGGTAATCCTCCCTGCTCCTTGTCAAGATGAAAGAGACAAATAACATAACAGTTACAGCAAGCTGTCACGAGTCACTGAGAAGTAAAAATCGCAGGAAAGAGTTGGGGTCCAAAGAAAAGGCCTATTTTTGTTATTTCCTCACAGTGTCTTTGAGACACTGTTAACAAATGCAGACACTGCCTTTTTGTGAGCTTCTGTACAATCAAAAGGGCACAAAGCAATGTTTTGATGTTTAATTCAGATGCATTTTTTCTTTGATCTGTTTGATAAATTGTGAACGGGAACTGTCACTGTCCAAATAATAAATCACAAAGTGAAGAAAAAAAAAGAAAGGGAAAGAAAGAAAATTGATTGTGAAGCACGGCTGCTTTGAACAAAGTGTGAGGGAGTTTCTACTGCAGCACCAGGAGCCTCAAGTAGAGGAATCACATCAGCCTTCTCTCCAAGTAAACACAATGATTCTATAATGCTGTCCAAGGAAAGATTTTGCACTCATCAAAATTAAACATGCAAATGCTATGAATTATCACAGATCAGACTTTGAATACAGTGTGATTCTGAAATGTTAAGCTTATGTTAGGCAGTGTGACTGGAGGCCTGTATGATCTACTTAATTAACAGAGTAAATAAAATGGGCTTGTCGAAAAACGGGTTAAGATTCTATCAGTGAAATTACTCAGCCGTGGTACCACAGGATGAGAGATTATTGCCAGCTTCAGTGATTTCTCCAAATAATTAGTCTGAGATAAAGCTGCATATACACAAAGATTACTACCTTTGCACAAACATGCTTTACTCGGCTCACCATTTCAGGAGTCACTAAATACCAGTAAACCGGAGGGAAACAGTGGGAGAACGGAACTACAGGGAATATGTTTGATATTGTTTTTTCTGCCATGGTGAGCTCACAGATGAGGTGAAGTGTGTCTGGGTTGCTATTTCCAACCCACACCGGCCAACGTCGACCTACCTGCAGGTGATGTTTCTAATCATAATTGTATCCAAACGTCACTGTTGGTAACAGTGCCAGAGGCGATAAGCTGTAATGTGGCGCATGATCGGAGAAAAGAGGAGAGGTCACTATATCCTTTGAGTCGGGACAAGGGGTGGGACCTGACTTCAGGTGTTGATCTACGCTTTTGACTACTATAAAAACCCTAACGTATAAGAAGAAGAATAGGGGGGCACTGTATGAGATAAATTGAAAGGCTGTTCTTCTTAGGCGCCCCACCGTGTACTGTGCTGGGGAGGAGTGGCCTTGTCAGCTGCACAAATCATACCCAGCAGAGCAGCATTGAGCCAGGACACCAAAACCTGCAGAGCCCAATGCAACAACTTCTCGGACGTCGGCTTAATGCAAAATGATTACTAAACGAATGCACCCGTAGCTTTTTACCAAAGCTGTCACCATCAACAATAACAATTAGAGACTGTAAATCATGTTTGCTCTGTTCTCTTCTCAGTAATCCTTGTATCTGGCTGACAAAGGGTAGGACAGAATAACATTGCTTTTAGTTTTGACAGGGTTTCTAATATAATACTGTAGACACCGTGGTGGACAGGTATGTATCAATGACTTTCAGAATAAAGCAAGGGGTGGACTATTAGGGATTGCTATAAAGATAGCACTGTCACAGGATATGATTAACTTTGACGTGATTTGAAAGGCAAAGCTGCGCCCAAATTAAATGCATGCTATATAAGAGTCAACATAACCAAATCCCTTGGCAACAAACAAAACATTCCCCTTTTTAAGCAAATCTTTTCCACGTTGATACAAAAACAAGTTCTATACTCTAAAATCATGAAGGCAGCCACCCCAGAGACACATTTTGTGACACGTTTCTGACCATATATTTTTTAATATTCTTACGTATTCAGAATTTAAGTTAAGCATACACTGATCCTTCGGTTATAATTCAGTTCAATCACAAAACTTGTAAACAAGACACAAAGTGGAAGTGTCAGTCAAAGCTAAAGACAACAAACTGAAAAAAAAAACAATTGCAAAGTGCTTTTCTGACGACTGTTGCACAGAGTACTCGCTCTTAAAGCAGAGCAAACCATTTCGACTGATGGACAGAAAACAGGACCAGATTCTCCAAATCTAAGTGCAGTCTCTGCAGCAGGTAGCCGGATTCTGTTCTACTTAACAAAGGACTTAGTTGCACGGATTTCTGTGGATGACTTTGCTTACAGTTTATAGCTTGTGGACGCCAGACTCCAGGGCATGAGCGAGCACTGAAGGAAAGCCTCTTTGGAAATATTGCTACTTTAGAGAAACATGCACAGGACTGTTGAGCGAGCATCAATCTTTTACTCTTACACTGAAGCAGAGAGAATTATCATAATGTAAGCAAAGAAATAAGCTCTGCCCCAAAGCCTCAGCTGCTACACAGTTTCGTTAAAAAAGCAAAACATTTATTTCCTTTTTTGACAGATACATGATTATAAAACTGAGCATAATTCATTAGACCATCGCAAGGTTAGTTTTATGTCTGAGACAGGTTAGAATATTTATTGGCAGCAAGATAAGTTAAGTGTCAATATTCATAACGATGAGTTGTGATGCTGCAACTGCAGCTATAAATGAGGAAAGCACAAAGGATCGCACACTCTGTTACATACATATATAATATATGTATGAAGTGCTGTCTCAAAGTAAGCGTGTTTAAATTTTCACGAGAAGGTGTCTCGACAAAGCAAGCTGATTGAGAACATCTTAATTTGCGCCTGTGGAACACGATGTGACTGTGTTGGTAATTGCATTGCAAGAGGTGGGAATTCATTGGCCAACGGCGGAAGGGAGGGGGCTGAGGTATACACTTCCAGAAGCTTCCTTTAATCACAAATTGCCCTCTTGGTTTCTCCTCCTTCCCAAGATATTCATCTCTACTCGTGTGCTGAGATGTCCCTTCAGGAATAAAGAGCACACACATGTTCCACAGGATATTGTCAGAGGAACTAAGATGGATTACTTGTGCTGTGCCGGCGGATTCTCACTCTGAAAAATGATATCAGCCGCAGTCTCTCAGATAAAAATAATCCCGGGGAGCCATACATGGGATGCAGACGGGTAAAAAAGGTTGTGACCTAATCTCAGCAAACATCACAGAATTCACTTTATTGCTGGTTGAAGATGTATGTGAGCTTATTCAAAATTTCAGCTGTGGATTCTTTTTAAAAACAGGTTTGCTGTCACTTCTCTAACCCCACAAAGACAGAGAGAGAGAGAGGGGAAAAAAAAGAGCCAATTCAGCAACTGTTCAGTCAGTCTGACAGATGAAAATGTAAGGCCCTACATGAGCTGACGTCTTAACAGCTTAAAGGATACATTCAGCCTGGGAATGATGAAGTGGAATGTGGATGGTATAGCAATAACAACTGGATAGTAGATGGATCTGCATATCATTTTGATGGTTTCTAAATACGACAGTGAAACCATGCCTGTGATCGAGACTATCCGCAAAAGTCTACCGTACATTCAGTTATTCCAAGTGAACGTGTCCTTGGATGGCTTAATGTACAGAGCACATTTATGAATATAACTGTAACAGGTTTTTTCTACAAAAAGAAAAGAAACATTTTTTAAAAAAAGGATCAGAGACAATATTGTGACTCTTTGCATCTTGAACATCTTTAACCATTGCATGGAACATGCTAGCTGACGCAGTATATTCCACTTTCACTCTGTAGAATGATGGACAACTGCTTTTCTAAGATTGTTGCTAATTTAAACAGTCCTGAATGCTTCTGAGCATCAAACTGACAACACTTCTACGTTTACTTTAGGATGATCAGTGCATCAAATATTAGCCGCAGGTGACTATCAAAAGTTCTCAATTTTAATCACTCCATCAGGGTTTTTCCTGGTGCTGTTGTTCGCATGAGGTTGTGTTTAACTAAATTTAATCATGTTAAGCCCCAGAAAAAAAAAGAAAAGAAAAAAAAAACAGCACTATCCTTTGTTTTTTATTATTGTATGATTCCTACAACATTTTTTTTATTGCATGCATACATTTAAATTTGTTCAGGAACCAGAAGACTGTGGCCTGCACAACCTATTGCATATGGTCCTTAAAAGTAATCACAGAAAAAGACTAAGCAGAAGAAAAGATGGTATCTTAAATGATGCTCTAATATCTCTTTCAGCATTAAATTAGTGCAGCCCCAGTGTTTTAAAACATTTTTGTAATGCAAATGGACTGGTATTATTTTAATTACCGATCACTCAAGCCACTCAGAACTCACCTCCAAAAGAAATGCCATATTTTGCCCACAGAGGTTTAAAGAAACCAATACGATTATTTCAACCTCACAAGCAGCTCAAATTCTGACACAAGTCTGGATAAATTCATCTGCTTTGCGGATGTGTGTGTGGGCGTGTGCATGATAGCGGGCACCTTTGAACAGTGTCTGGTTTTGTCTGGGACTTCCAGGATCAGCAAAGCGCTAATCCTCGCTTTGCTCCCATTCTCAGGCGAGGGAAGAAATGCATTCCTCCATCATATTAAAACAAAAAAACCCTCTTAAGGCTACAGACAAAGTGTGGAGGTGTAGATGCAGGCAAAATAAGAGTCAACATTCTGCCACCCACAGCAACTCTGTCAAGGCTGACTAATGAAATAAGTCAATTTGGGCACATACAGTCAGTTTTCAGGATTCAGGCCTGCTACTCCGTCACTGCTACTCTCCATACAAATCACATAGCAAAAGAAACATACAAATAAAAAACTGGACAAGTGACATAACATGCTAAGAAATTTCTTCTGCAAGTGTAAAAAGTTGTCCTGATAATGAGTCCCATTGGTATACAAAATGTTATTAAAACATTTATCAGTTAATGTGTCTCCTATACAGGTGGTGTGGTGGTTAGCACCATCGCCTCACAGCAAGAGGGTTCTGGGTTTGAGTCCCCGGGGAAACCAGGAGCTTTCTGTGAGGAGTTAGCATGTTCTCCCTGCGTCTGTATGGGTTTTCTCCGGGTTCTCCGGCTTCCTCCCACAGTCCAAAAACCGGCATGTTAGGTTGACTGGACATTATAAATTGCCCTTAGGAGTGAGTGTGAGTGTGCATGGTTGTTTGTCTTTGTATGTCTTTGTGTGGCCCTGTGATGGACTGGCAGACCGTCCAGGGTGTCCTCTCGCCCATTGACCACTGGGATAGGCACCAGTTCTCCCCGCGATCCCATTAGGGATGGTAACGATATTGGATGGATGGATGTGTCTCCATACAGCCTTTATGAATTCAAACTCTTACAATTCATAAAATAAAACCCTGAAACATTTAATTAGCCTACACACAAGCAACTTGGTGTCAGCAAATAGACCAGATTTAGTGAATATTGACTCTGTTGACCATGTCATTTTATTACAGAGATTAGCTTTCAACTGGTTCAAATCCTACCTCGAGGACAGATGTTGCTTTGTTCAAATTGGGAACTGTGTCTGAGACCAACTGGGTATGACCTGTGGGGTTCCCCAGGAGTCAATTCTGGGACGCTTTTGTTCAACCTATACACGCTTCCATTAGGCCAGCTAATCTGCAGCCATAATGTGTCCTAACACAACTGTGCAGATGACACTCAGATCTACATGTTGCTGACAGCAGGAGAACATGAACCTGCAGATGTATCGTGTCACTGTATTGAACAGATTAGTGGGTGGGTGCAGAACCATTTCCTTCAGGTAAATGCAGACAAAACTGAAATCATTGTCTGTGACCCACAGAGACAAAGATAAAGTGTTATCAGTCACCTTCAGACTCTAGCTCTGGAACCTAATAATCAGGTTAAAAATCTATTGGACATCATCAGCCACATTTAATCAAACAGCTGTTTTTTCAACATCTGAAGAATATTGCCACAATCTAAGGACAATTGTCTAAATCAGACTTAGAAAGACTAATCCTTACGTTTGTGCTTTTAAACTCTTTGAATTGTCTTGCACATGAGTTGTGCTATACAAATAAATTTGCCTTCACTTTCCTGAATTTAACAAAAATGGATCACTGAGCAGTGCCTACAAACTATGGGGTCTACTGTATGTCTATGGGGACATCAGGTGGGAACCTCTTTTCACCAGTGTTTCATCTAATTGATCCCACAAGACCTCTAGGAGGCTAGACAGTGATCACTGGCATTGTAGGCTTTACCACTCCTCACACCACAATAGCTATAAAGCAACCCTAGCCAATCATCAACTACAGCAGCAAAAATGGGATGGGGGAATAAACCCTGCTATTAGAAATAGAACAGATAAAGATAAACCTAGGAATGGGATACAAACCCTGATTTAGGTACGTGCTAATAAAAGCATAGAGGGTGGAGGCAGGTACACGGGAAGATTCAGTAGACAGTCACTAAGAATACCACCAACTACAAGGCCACTCATGTCAGCTCATCAGGAAGGGCAGGGCAGTCTTGACATGCAATGGTAAATGAGAGCAAAGTTCACGTAGACACCTAATCCTCTGTAGTTTTGGTGCTTTCTTGATGCTGATTCTTTCTTTCTTGAGTATGATGGCTGAACAGATGGGCTTAAAGTTGGAGATCACTGCATGAGAAATCATTTAAGTGATAGCTTGGCTTATTTTCTCTGCCAAAAGGACAGATGCATGAAATACTGTACAAGCGTGACACCATACCAGTGGCTCTGTACAACAGATTAAATCCAACTATAGGGAAAACCGCTTCCTACATAAGATAATCAACATCCAGCAAACCAGAAACCTTTGTGTTGTTCCTCACTCATGCTTGCATAGCACTTAAAAAACTTGTTAGGTTACACTCACAGCTGCAGATCTGACACTAAGAGGCACCTCTTAATGCTCTAAACACATCTAGCAGAGGGTTTAAATACAGCCTCAGGCTCAAAATGAATCAGATATATAAAAATTCTTCGTGGTCACTGATTCATGGCTGTTTTCGTTCTTCAGTAGTGCAAAATCAGAAATAAAAATGCATTTATCAATTACCAAAGTACAACTTTGTGATAAAACAATGAGTTAATTAGTTTAGAATTTTTCTAACACCCATCATTTGATGTCAAAGTGAATTCAATTGCTTGGTTTTTGCAGCCCATTGATTGTGTCAGGCTGCTCAGATGCCGACACTTTTAAGCTTGTCTGTGTTTCCATGTCTGTGCAAGCCATTTTGTCAAAAGTTGAACTACAGTGCATTGAGGTACACAGGTCCAAGAACTTTTTTTCTACTCTCTGGACCCTCAATGTTCACAACACGTCAGTTTGCACATTTGTAAAAAAGTAGGAACTATAACAATACTGTCCCAACTACTAATTCAGATGCCATAACCTCCAACCACCACCACCTGAAAGGCTGTGAAAGCAGAGACATGTACGTTTATTTTAAATAATCTGTGTGTGGATTATGCCATGGTTCCCCAACCTTTTCAGCTTCTAACCCACAAAATAATGGTGACAGAGAACTGGTACACCCATACCTCATAGGGTTTGCAGGTGGGATGGACTGGCGGACCGTCCAGGGTGTACCCTGCCTCTCGCCCATTGACTACTGGGTTAGGCTCCAGTCCCCCCGTGACCCCATTAGGGAATAAGCGGTTACGAAAATGGAAGTTCTGGAAAAAATGGCATCATAAATTTACAGTGAGGAAAATTTATTTATTTTATCACCCTGCGACTCTCCCTCTTAAAAATCATGGAGGGGTCAGAAATTTTCATCTTAGGTGCATGTCCACTGTGAGAGACATAATAAATTTTTTTTTTTTAAATCAGGAGATCACAATGTATGATTTCTCAATAATATATTTGCGTTAAGTGAAAACTGTGAAAATCTATTTTAGCCCGATCAGCTGGGTTTTTTGGGCTGTTTCTGAGAAACACAGTTTCAACTCCCTCCAAAGATTTTCTATAGGGTTAATGCTTCTTACTGAGCCACTCCTTGGTTATCCTAGCTGTGTGCTTCGGGTCATGGTCATGTTGGAACACCCAGCAATGACCAATCTTTAATGCTCTAACTGAGGGAAGGAGGTTGTTCCCTCAAAATCTTGCCCCGGTCATCCTCTGGTTAATACAGTGCAGTCTCCCTGTCCCATGTGCAGAAAAACACCCCAAGCATGATGCTTCCTACCCCAATTTTCACAGTTGGGATGGTGTTTTTGGGATGGTACTCATCATTCTTCATCCTCCACACATGGTGAGTGGAGTTAAGACAAAAAAGTTCTATTTTGGTCTCATGTGACCACATAACTTTCTACCATGACCATTTGGATCATCCAAATGGTCAAACTTAAGGCAGGCCTGGACATGTGCTGATTTGCGCAGGGGACACTTCCGTGTCATGCAAGACCTTAAACTATGACGTCTTAGTGTATTACCAAGAGTAACCTTTGAAACAGTGGTGCCAGCTCTCTTTGGGTCATTTACCAGCCCCTTGTTGTTCTGGGCTGATCCCTAATCTTTCTTAGATCATAGATACACCACGAGGTTAGACCTTGCATAGAGCCCCATTCCGAGGGAGATTGACAGTCATGTTTAGCTTCTTCCATTTTCAAATAATTGCTCCAACATTTGAACTTTTTTCACCAGGCTACTTGGCATTTGCTCCGTAGCCCTTTCCAGCCTTGTGGAAGTCTACAATTTTGTCTCTGGTGTCTTTGGACAGCTCTTTGGTCTTAGCCATTTAAGTAGTTAGAGTCTTACTGATTGTGTGGGATGGAGAGGTGTATTTATGCAGCAAGCAACCTCAAACAGATGCTTCTAATTTAGAGTAATATGTAGACTGGAAGAGGCCTTTTTTAGAGGCGGACAAACAGGTATTTGAAGGCCAGAAAGTTTGCTGATTTGCAGGTGTTCAAATACTTATTTGCAGCAGTAACACACAAATATATTATTAAAAAATCATAAATTGTGATTTCCAGATGACTATTTTTTTTAGATTATGTCTTTCATAGTGGACATGCACTTAAGATGAACATTTCAGACCCCTCCATGATTTCTTTTTTTTTTAAAAGATTTTTTTGGCTGTAGTGGCCTTTAATGACAGGAGCTTGACAGGAAAGGGGGTAGAGATAGAGAGGGGGAGACCTGCGGGAAAGGGCCATGGGCTGGATTCGAACCCAGGCCGCCCGCTTGTGAGCAAAGGCTCTGTATATGGGCCGCCCGTTCTAGCCATTAGGCTACGGCTGCGGCCCCCCTCCATGATTTCTAAGTTGGGTAACAAAGTTGCAGGCTGTTCAAATACTTATTTCCCTCACTGTACATGTATCATCCCACTGTGATTTTTTCCAGAACTTCCATTCCAGAGGAATGTTAATCATTTACAGGAGTTAATAATAAACTGAAATCTGTCAGCTGTGCTAAATATCATCTGAAATGTGCACTTACAGACTCAACAGGACCCCAAGTGGAATATTCACTCGGCAGCAGTTTGCCTGGTGCATTTGGCTCTTGGAGTGCCTGCTCTACTTAGTGAACACTCAACACAAGAAAGAATGAGATCCACTTACCAAGGATTTTTGCCGCCAGCAGGGTTCGTATTGTTTCCAGCAGTTGGAAAAACCTTTTTGTTTAGGGCATGGTGTAAAATGTGGGGGGGAATAATTGAAGCATTATAATAAGTGAAATTTTATTCTAGCAGAAAGCATTTACATAACTTTGCCATATGTCACACCTTTTTTAAATTAAGGATCTTTTGGACTGTGCACATCAAAACAAAACTATTTCGGGAATTCCTATTGTCAGCTTCATTTATTAACAAATAAAGAATCAGGGGCTGAATGTCTTGACAAAAAAGCTTGAATGATCCAGGTTTGATTGCAGAATGTGATAGAGATTGCAACTCATTGTTTTTAACAGGCATGTTTAATGCACATCCGTACATCTTGCAGCGGCTTGTAAAAAACAGCTTAATGAGTGTGTCTGGTCTGACCGGTCTAGCACACTCAATTTCTTTCTGCTAGTGACATATTAAAAATGGCCTGCTTTGCAGTCGGCACTCTACGACTGGCACGGCCCACTTTCATCCTCATCAGCAAGCCATGCTCTGCGCTCTCAGCTGCTTTGTTCCAGCTGATGTCATCTAAACCTCATTCCCTGCAGGGTTGTTTGGGGTAGATAAGACATACCCTCCCTCCACTGGTGTCCTGCAGTAAAAAAAAAAAATGGGGCTGCAGCTATGAAGATGGATTACCCAGCTGGTGACACCGGTTCCCCTTCTGCTGAAGCCACTGTGGAGTGCTAACGCAATTAAGGCAATTAATCTTCAACAAAAGGGGTTCACAGCTAACTCTAATGATTTTGCACCTTTCTGAGCAGGTGCACCACCAAACAGACCTGTTCAGACATGCAGACATTCACACATGACACATGCAAACAAACACGACTCCTTTTTCTAGCCTTCGTGCTGTATACGCAAAAACAAACAGAAAACACATTACTTGCGTTTTTACACAGCAGGTGTGAAATGTAAAAATTGTGTTTGTTCCACACTCTGTATCATTGACCCACATTCATCGAAGCAGTGGCAGGTTGTGTGAAAAATATGATACTTAATACATGCCTATGATCCTGTGAGCAGTGCCTCTTTAAGCCCAAGATAGTGGAATACATTCTATCCCGAGGAAGTAAAAAAAAAGGTTTATTTAAACAACCAAGAACGGTAACGTCAAACGTAACAGTTCCATAAAGTTACCCAATGCATCAAGATAGCCTCATGTCATCCGCTCCAATGGAACATGCAACTCCCTCCAATTCGTACTGATTCAGTGATATTGAGATGCAGTGTGAGTGGTGTGTATTTTAATGACAATATAGACACTGTTGCCATAAGTTGAGAAATAAATCTGACTTACTGAAAGCACCACCATAAGTCTGCAACATGAAATGGGTTGTCGTGAAAGAAAAGAAAAACATTTGGGATTGGCGCTTTAGTTCAGATGCACCTCTGAATTCCAGAAGAATTACACCAAGTGGTTTTGTCAGGCTGAAAAGAAAAACAGTGGAGGCTTTTCTAATTCAGCAGTATCGTCTCTCTTGTGTTGGACGTTCCCAAGATCCTTGAGGGATTGACTGTACGCTTATGGCACTTTTTAAATTTAGCTGACCAGGTAAAGCAAGTTAACTACACTCTTACAGCACGTTTTAGAGGCTATACAGCGCTGTCACAAAATTTATTCACTTTTTACACAGGCTGGAAGTCAACATTACACAGGCTGGAAGTCAACATGGGGTGCAACATGGGATCAACACTTCTTGTCCATGGAAGTGTTGATCCTGATGCAGATAAACCATCGACCTTCTAATTTGAATAGGCAAGTGCACGTTCTACTGACCGATGCTCACTTGGCATTCACAATTTATTACTTTTTGTACATACATATATCCAGACAGCAAGTATGACTCGAATGTTGTTTATCTTTCATTTCCTCTGCTCCAAAAACTGAGTCAAAGTAAGCCCTGACAGACATCCATACTGGTCAGATAGACATTATTTGCCAAGTACACTGTGAACATCGCCTATTTTACAGAGGGAAGTCAATAAATTCAGCGTAGGACACAGAAAACAAAGAACATTTAAAAATATTAAATTATACATTTTGTTCTTTATAATACTCTCTGCACTCAGATGAATTACCATATACACACCTTGAGAAGTAGACTGCATCTTTTAAAATGTTACTAGCCCAAAGTGTGTTGCAAACGATAACACCTATTTAGGAGGAAGGACATTTACATTATAGACTAGACTGTTTACCATGGGCTATTATACAGCGTTCAGCGAGACAAATAAATCCCATAACTAAATAAAAAGCCTTAATCTATTAGGAGAGAAGGTAAGGTACCTTCTCTGATTCAGATGGTATATAATATTAAACAGCTGTCTAGTGTTATCAGACCAGAGGTGACCCTTAATAAACCCTGACTGATTTAATTGTATTAATTTAGGGAGTACTGACTCTAGTCTTTTAGATAAGAATTAAGAAAGTATTTTACAATCAAGCTAGGCAGATAAGCATATATGAGGCACATCTAAGGGAATTGTGGCTGCAGAAGTCCTTTATATTATTAGAAAAACAGGCAACACTTGCAATATGCACAATCACTGGGACAATGTAAATACATTTTAAATATCAATCTATATTCATTCAAGCTGCTGAACTGATTCTTTACCAAACAAATACAATGACTTGATATCTGAATTTTAAATATGGTACCATTCACAAACATGAAAATATAAAGATGCCCGTTTATTTTTCTTCCTAGCTTCACTGTCCTCGCTGGTGCAACACTGCATATTTCCTCTCTTGGAGACTAATAAAGGACTTATCTTACGTATCTAATCTTTAAATTGTTAATTGCTAATGACTCATTTATTTTCTGTGCCTCTGCACCAGAAATTTGCTCAGTCTATTCTCAAATGAATGCATTCTTTTTGACAAAGTTTATTTTGAAAACTTGCTGTTGTGGGGGAGAGCCAGGAGGTCTACCTCAGGGACACAGTCGCAGGTGTGTCCAGCTAACGACTCTTCAATTCAGCACACCTATGGCCTGGGGAGCCTACTTAAGGATGCTGGGTTCTTCAGTGAGTGCTCTGGTGTACAACCCGTATGGTAACAGAAGCCTAGTTCCTACGACTGCTGTATTTGCATAATGTATATTTTTTCCCCTGTGTACAGTGTTAAACTGTTATTTGTTCTATCTTCTTTTTTCCTCCAAGGAACGACCCCAGCATTCCTTCCACAGCTCCCTGCACCATGCTCTCTGCGTCCTGCTGTCCCCACTTTGCAGGCCTCTTGTGTTTTGTTTCGTTTGGTTTTTGTTCCTACATCTGGGAGAATAAACGGCGGCATGCCCACTTCAAATAACAGACTGCCAGAGGTTCCAACCTTTTTTCACTACAGGGGTTCAGTTCTTGTCAAGCCTTAACACCTCCACCCACAGTCCTGTTCTCATCTTTCCCTTTTCTCTTGTATGTGTTGTGCTCTTGATGGAAGTCCTAACTTTGTATGCTCAGTCTTTACAGTCGCATACATTTGGTCTGTAGTAAATTCTGTTGCAGCGGAATGCTCATGAACTGATGCAGATGAGGACATTTCCACAATACAAACCTCCCACAAAAGTAGATGTGAATACCTTGAGCTGATTTTAAAGTGGCACCTTCAGTGGAAACATTTTGGGACTTTTCTCTTGGAAATAATTGTTTGTAAAGTCTGGCTTTAGGATTTCCAGTTAATTCTTTTGACATCGTGGAAAAACTGAGACAACAAACTGACAAGACAGACAGGTATCCCAGAAATCTTTACTTTTTCTTCTTCGCTTCTGTTCTAAAGTCAAGCTAAATTATAATGGGAAGATGGGAGAATCAAGAGAAACTTGTCAATATTTCAGTGACTAAAGATAGATAGATAGATAGTTAGATAGATAGATAGATAGATTGATAGATAGATAGATAGATAGATAGATAGATAGATAGATAGATAGATACTTTATTGATCCCCAAGGGGGTAATTCAAGGACCCAGCAGCTTAAGACATACAAAAACACGGAGCTGCCAGGATGGTTGCCACTTGTGTTGGCGCCTAGCAACGCCAAATAAAGGGAATTTATGTAATCTTGTACATATTTATGTGCAATGTTTCAGGGGTTGAAGTATCATGACAAAAACAAACATGCTGAGGGGCTAAGCAAATGTTCTCACAGTACTCATCGGACTCGTCAGACAATCATCAAAACATAATTAGTTCATGTCAAGTTGGCGGATACATATATGTAACGGAAGATAAACTTACCAGTTTTACACATTTTTAATATAAAGAAGTAAAAAGGAGTGATTCTCCGTCAAGTTTATTTATATAAATATTTATATATTTATATTTATTTATTCATATTTATATTTTGAGTTTGGCTTATAAAAATATTAAAAATGCATAGCTGAGTTCATGAATCTGCAATGAAAAGGTCATGAAAAATCTTTGGTTGAGGTTGGACACAAAAGACCATTGCATTAATTAAAACATGATGCATGAGAAGGTTCTCTTTCTAGTTTCATGAGAACACATGGAGGCCGTCAATGAACCACCACCAATGACTGCCATCGCACCTTATCAAGCTTGTAGCTAACAGTAAATTATGCTGATTGGTCTGAACTTTAATGGTTTTCCCGATAAACAAGTGCTGGAGCTCAGCAGGATGGATCATCTACTGATTATGATGTCAAGAACATCATAAGGATAAAACTAGCTTTTCACCCAAACTTTTTTCTTTCTTTTTCCTTCCCTAAATTCAACACAATTGCAGCCATTTAAATGGAGGTGATGTTACTGATCCAAAGCCAAACACTTTTTGTCAACAGACAGCATGATAAGGCTAAATACTGCAGTCAGCTTTGAGATTAAACAGCTATTACCAACGATTACCACAGCAGATGCTAAACATTAACAATGAGCGGTACACAGCATCAGTGTGTGTTTTTGTTTGCACGTGCATGTTTTTGTGAGCATAAGTTGCAGTCACAGATGAGAGAAAAAATAGATAATAGGGAAGATAATTAGTGTATAACAATCAGCATATTTAAAGGCACTGACATGAGGTTACGAGCACTGTATAACTGTATATATATATATTCCATCTCTAAATCCAGATAGATAGATAGATAGATAGATAGATAGATAGATAGATAGATAGA
>CAJRST010033334.1:20810901-20879894 GCA_907169785.1 Menidia menidia | reverse complement strand
TAGATAGATAGATAGATAGATAGATAGATAGATAGATAGATAGATAGGCAGTTTTTAAAGAAATCCATCTATAAATGACCTGTTACTGTCATGTTTTCTGCAAGCTGCAGTAAATCCCTTAACCCTGCTCATAAAAAAACTCCCCAAATTAATAATTATATGCAAAATCATCAATTACCTTTAATTTCTTTAAATAATTCATTATCTATTGAGGTAGGTGGTCAGTCTGTGATTTATTGTTCCGGAATATATGGGAACACAAAAGGGCAAAAGTACTAAAAATTTCAAGCACAGCTAAGCCTTTTGAGTTGGGAACAAACAATGTGTATTCATTAATCACTTTCCGAGGAAGTCAGCTCTTGTCACAGCAGGGACACGTGTGAACTCAGTCTTGACGATAAACTCAAATCACAGGAGTCAAATTGTCCCGAGTGTTGTGAGGTTTCAGGTGCGTGATCGAAGCGTCACTGGGCGAGTGAAGGGCACCAACAGCGAGACCACTATGCAAATTCCCCCACCACTTTGTTTGACAAGCAACAACATTGCTTTGTCTATATGCAAAGCCTGGCAAGACACTGAGCACACAGCCCTCCTGTCAGACCAGAGTCATGCAAGAGCGGTGACACCCAATGGGTGACCTCTGTCTCCACTGAGCCTTCAGGGCCAGACTTTACACCTCATTCAGAAAGACACATGCGGGCAGCCAGAATTTATCACATGTAGCACACGTCACATCTCTAAGGTCAAATGAGGTTAAGATCGGCGTCTTTCCCTGTAGGAAACTTTCAAAGATGTCAGAAGCCGAGAAACTTTATTTTTGGTGCCTTTATTATCCTGCCGAGGTGAAAACTGCTTGAGTAGACCGTTTCAATCCACTCAGCAGCTGGTCCGCGAGAAGTAAAAGACTGTGGACCCCATTAACCATTACTCATTTAGGTCTCCTGCTGTTTTTTTTCCCTGTTTCTTTCAAGGCTTGATGATTAATAATCTCAGGACAGAATCTCAAAATTCTTTGCTTCCGCAAAAGCACACGTAAAAAAAGATACCTCAGATACCCATGAGGGCCCAAGTTGACTGATGTGGAACCTTATTTCTGTGTGTAAGGATTGGTGGTAATGAGAAACCTTTTGTGACACAAATTCAGAATTCTTTGTCCGTTCTATTAGACGGCAAAACATTAGACAAAGTAAAATAAATACAAGGTACCATCCATACAGTTATATTGATTTAATCATATTGTTGATGTGAACATCATAGTTCACTGATTACAATATACCAACTGTTTATCAGTTGAAAGTTACACACCTGACTCTCCCTCACATTAAAATGAAAACAAAATGGAACAAGATCCTCAATCCCACACTTCATAGAGTGCAGTTTGCTGGCACTTAAGACAAGAATTGAATACTAAAACCTATCTTAATTTAAAAGGTTCAATGTTTTGAAGATTTAAGATATTCTGGCTTATGCTGAGGCCTTCTTGATGTTGCCAAGCTACGCCACCTCCATCAACTATGGAAACGTCAGAGCTCTTGACAAATGACCATCATGTATAAAATGATTGGACAAGGCTTAGTATATGTACACAGTACCTGTCACAACCCTGTGGTGATTTACAGTTATGTGTTAAAGGCTTGAGTTAACCCATCATTTCTTTACATTTGACTTCCTTTGAGCTAGACTTTTCCCCTGCTATTGGAAGGTCAAGCCATTGAAGAGGAAGGATTTTCTAAAGTTCATTCTTTGTCTCTATTGAGGCCTGGGACTGGTGAGTCATGTTCAAGACACCCAAGGGAGGTGTTTGGAGGATATTCTGTTCAGATGGCCTAAACATCTTAGCTGAGTTCTGTTTGATACAGATCAGAAATTGTACTTCAAAGTAACTTCTGTGATGATTGGGCCCCATACCCTATTTTATGGTTAGGGCCAGACACAGTAACACTGGTTGAAAATCTCAGTGTCTAAATGTGCGAAATCTACATCCGTCCCCTCATTATAAACAACTATTTGGGTGAAGGCAAAGACAAAAACAGGAAACTTCTGTTCACTGCCACAAGTTTGATTTTGAGAGTGCTCAACCCCTTAGGTCACAATAGGGGATAACGTCTGACAGCAGAGTGACAAGAAGTTTCCAATCTAAGATGTCTTTATTTAAAGCCATGATTGTTTCCAAAGATTTAACTTATCTGGAAACTGATGTCCTCACCCAGTAAAGCTAATTTTTGACCACGTTGTTGCAGTCACAGCTCATGAACATGAGTCTTCGAACTAAGATAGACCAATAGATCATCACCTCAGCCTTTAAATTAACATTTCTACATAGAGAACAGTACTATTGGTGCCCCCTTCCATCCATCAATCATTAAGTGATGTCTAAAGGCATAAAATGCAACTATAGTAGATGAACATTATCTGAAAGAACTAAAAAAAGAATGTGATGAGGCACTGAAACAGGACTTGAGAAATGCATCTGGACCTTCAGTAGATCGACACCTGAAGTCTCATCTGATAAATTCTTTGTGCATGGGTGGTGGTCAGAATCCATTAGGAAACAGGGAGAAATGCCAAATGACACAAGAAGTGGACTCAGGTAAAACGAGCTGATGAAGGGATGGATCCTCCCGAGAGCCCAAACCCCAACATAACTGAAGTACCGTGGGATTGTCTGGCAGAGAATGGAACAAAATGCAGCCAGCATCCAAAGAGGAGCTATGGGATGTCCTACAAGAAGTCTGAATAATTATTTTGGAAGACTACTTAAAGAGATGACAGAAAGCTGAGAGGGTGGTTGGAGAATAAAGATGCTCCCAACAAATATTAATTTTCAGGGTGGTTAGGAACTGTAGAAACTTTGTTTTGTTTATATATAATGTATGAAGGGATGGCTAAAGGCTAATACAGTCTGCCTAGGATGCATCTAAATTTGTACACATGAATCTGGCCTTTTATATGGATAAAACAATGCAAGCATGTGTGGTGAATAAAAAGAAACACCCAGCAGTAATGGCTGCGAGCCAAACAGAACAAACTGTGCAAGTGGTGTTACCTGTTATTATCATCGAGGGGTTCGCTGCCCTTCCGCCAAGAGATCACACCCCAAGGAGACATCTTGGGCTTGCACTCGATCAGCACATCTCCTCCTACCTTCACCAGTGTCTGGCTCTTCAGTTGATTGTGGGAAAAATCTGGGGCAACAGCTGAGAGAGGAGCAACATATCAAAGCCAGCGTTTGTAAAAGCCTCACATCCTCTTTTTGTTCAATCTATCTCCAACCAATTATCTCACATCAAAAACCTCTCACATCATGTTACCCACAATTTTGCAATATGAGCTCACTGGCATGGGATATGTTCCAAACGGATATTGCAAAGACGCAATATTGCTCAATTAGTTCTCAAAATTCTGCAATGTGAAGCCTAAAACTGATGTTAAATGTGAATTCAACATACTGTAATTGTATTATTATTTTGTGACAGGGAGCATGTGAGTCTTTCACCTTGTGATCATCCCCTTATTGTAACTCTCCACGACTATAAAAAGGATGTACCCTTTGTAGTGGTGATGTAGCTGTGTGCTATCTCCCTGACATTCTCTTCTCAAATATCCCCCTTGAGTTTGACCAGAGTGCTCGGCTACATTGAGCCTGATATCAGTGCCACAATCAGGGTGAGATATGTTAGAAGTTTGAGCAGTGAATGAGAGCTACTGCTAGCCTGGGGTGGAGTGACAGACTTGACAAAGCAGATGGGCAAGTCTGCTGAACAGCCAGGCTCTTGCATTCATCACTGTCAGCCAGACACACTCATCTTATAATTAATGACTTTCAGTTAGTGGTCCATAAGACAGAGGTCGGAGGTCATCTTACAGCGCCAAACAGTGGGAAGAGGATGTAGTAAACAAGAAAACACATGCATTGTTGATCATGTACAAACAGACATGTACACACACACTTACCAATGACTCTGAGCTCTGCATTGGAGTAGACCTCGCCGTGCTTATTCCCGGCCACACACTGGTACATTCCTGTGTCCGACAGGGTCAGACGACTTATTGACAACACCCCATTGGTAACTTGAACACGTTCCTAAAAACACAGACACATGCCTTTATTATGCCATTCCTGCCCCCTCTCAACACTCATCTACATAAAAAACAGCCAAGCAGCGGGCCTGTGAATTATGGTCTCGAAGTGACAGACGTGGCAATAAATCTAGGTTTTCATCACTAATGGAGGGAAAGGCTTGGGTGGATGGAGGCAGGCTAGCAGAAAATGACCCTAATCAATCTACATGTTTATGAGAGTGAAATAAAACCATGCCCTATTTATATCTGCACCAAAGGGCCTGTTTCTCCTTCAGTCAGAGGAGGGGATTTAAGAGGAAGGAATATCATAACATCTGAAAATTGCTTCTCAGATACTGTATGTATGCCTTCAACATACCAAGTTCTATGTATATGCTGTGCCTCCCTTCATCTGTTTGAACTACTGTTTCTAAGCCCCTGCAGGGGAAATCATGCCCGTCACTAAACCATCAAATTAAAATCTATTTAAGCACTGCTGGGCTTGATGGACTAAAAACTGAGTTGGATCATTGCATCAGCTGGACATTAATCTCCAATATACATTTATCTCTCTTATCCTAGGTTCTTGCACTGCTCTTTTTCTTTAGTGTTTGAAATGCTCCAGTGGTTGTCATACTTGTCTATGCAGCCATTCAAGGTTTTGCTAAATGTGCCCTTCATGTCGCGTGTTTTCCCGCGGTTCACACGCAAGTTGCTGGGGATTAAGGTGCTAATCCTGTATCTGAGCAGGCTGTGCAGGAATTTCCATAACACTCTGCAGCTCTGGATGTGAAGGGGCGAATATTCCTTATGGCACAGAAGCAAATGGTGGCGTATATCAGTCTGTGCTGGGGAGGCACTCCCATTTACAGCTGCTATTAATTAACCATGACGTTCCTCTCGAATCAGCAGTTTTTCATGCTGGGACCTCAGGGGGGAGTCATCTGCATGCCTTCTGCAGAGTTAAAATGATTGGCAATGTCCTTTGCCAGCAAGGCTGAGTTGATTCATTTGATCAGTACATAAGAGAAAGGAATGTTTTCTGGAATTTAAAGAAGTGAGGATGTTGGGTCTTATCGCCAGCTACAGCTCTGTTCTCTCCATAGCAGTTGGAACAAACAGCCTTTGCTGAACAGATGTAGGATGTGTTTTTTAAATTCTGTTTAATGAGATAAGATTTTTGGTACTTAAGGGAGGCTTTATTAAGAAATGGAATCTTTCTTTCGACTCCTCAAATACGGAGATGTAAAAGAAGCAGAAATGATAAGATAAAGTATGAATTATTGTAATCTCGCACATTTGCTCTTAAAAAATTAACAAAAGGAATTGTCATCACAGGCTTAACATGGGAAATTAATAGCGCTTGCCAGAGCAGAACTGCAAGATAAATCTGCTCATTCTTTTCACAGATTTTTGAGTAATATATGCAATATATGCCTTACCAAGGTGCTGCACTTGATATGGACTAAGTTGTAAAGTGGCTTTAAAGTGACTGAACAAAAACTTTGAGCTGAGCCTCCTTGCTCCACTTGAAACTGAAAAAACAGGGAGAGCAGTTAACCGTCTCCTTATTCAAAAGCAGGATGTAGTAAACGTCCCTTCAAATGGCTCACTTTGTTGATTCATAGACTTTTCAAAGAAGTAAGTGCAGTTTAAGAGATCTACAGTACGAAACCTGTCAAGTGGCACCATAGCCTTCTAACTGTACTTCATCCTGTTTCACAATGCAGTTTCTTTTTAACTGCAAAGCCTTTGTCAATGGTGCTTCAGAGAGTGAGGCCCTTCACATGAGGAGGAAAACCACAAAGAAAGATTTTTTAAATACTTTAGCTAATTTCACAAGAGATAAAAATAGAATCTTAAGAATAATTCTAATAACTTTAGAGTGTTTTGGAATAGGTAACGATGATTTGATTGAAATGGCAGGCCCGTCACAGGTAAGAAGTACAATCAGAAACTGTGGTTCTTGTTCTGAGCTAGCTTTAACCACCTTGCTGGAATCAAACATTAAGTTAAGAGAAAGATCCAAGATAAGTGAAAATCCCCTGGTCCTGGTCTCAATTGACCTTTGCATCAGATAAAGGGGGTGCTTGTTAAATAGTACTGGGGAACAAAAAATTCCAATCTCTGTCACAGAGTGCTCTGGTCCAAGTTCAAACCCCTGCTATCGCAGCATGGAAATGTTTTTTAATCCCAGAGAGAGCTAAAAAAATTCCCCTTTAAATAAATAGAACCATTAGATGCTAACGGTGACCCAGAATTTCACGGGAAATGGCAAAGCTGTTACAATTGTTTTGTGTGGACACGCGGTAGTGTACAGTAGTCGCTCAATGGGAGCGTTACAGTAAAAAATAATGAAAGTACTAGAAAATGAAAGAATGAGAGGTGAAAAAATACTGAAGAAAATTGAGTTTTTAACGATTTGTGAATATTGTGAGGGTGCAAAGGAAAAAAACACCAACGAAGCGCCAAAACGAACTTCTGAACACCCCAAAACATTTTCAATTTCTACTGTTTAAAGGATGATTGCTCTGTTTCTGTTGTCAATAGCTGGAAAACTATAATCTGAAATAACGTCTCGCGAACCAAACTCCGAGAAAGGCCATGACTGATTCACAGTAATATATAACAACAAATGGTGCATCTTCTCCCCACTGCTCCTTACATGGCTGACCTTTCCCTCTTCCACTCATTAAGCTACTGTGGTTAATGGTGGCATTTCAAACAATGAAACACCTTCACTGATTAATCCATTCGCCCATGCATTCTGAATATATTAATTCATTATGTCTATATTAAGGGGGAATCTGCTGTACAAAAATCAGTGTAGTCGGTGTGACCTTTAATCACACTCTGCTCACTGCTTCAGGCCAAGATGGCTGCGTGTGTTAGCAGCACTGGGTATTTTCTCGAAGTGTTTCCATTCATGTTTACCCAGCCCACAAAGAAACGAGAGGAACAAGGGCAAAGAACAAAAATGAAGCAAATTATTGTTTCTATTCGTCCTCCAAAAAACAAAAACGACATTTTGATTAATAATGGTTTCCTATTGGCAAAACAGATTACTGATTATGCTTTTCTGAAGTCAAACCAAATCTCTTGTGATGTGAGAGAGGCCATTCTCGTGGAACATCCCTTCAGGCAATCTGGTGGAAGAAATTTTTTTTTTCAAACCACGTGTAGAATATTCAAGTGCTGATGGATATCTCCCAGTGTGTCTGTCGCCTTCTTTGGATAATGAAGCGAAAATAGCATATTGTCACTTAATTCATCAGGGCAGGCTGGGCCCAAGCGTCAAATCAGTCTTCCCCAACCAACCAGGTTAAAATGCTGAATATAGTAATCTAATAAATGATGGAAAAGAAAGGTTTCCAAATGCCAACATGAGACAGAGCTTTCCTCATGGAAATCCACAGAGAGCAAGGATGGTCAGATAAAGCTTTTTCATTAATATTCATTTTTTAACAGTGCTCAACAGAGATTGTTACTTTTTTGCCTGTGGTGGCAAAGGATAAATAATCACTCGAAGAGGATGAATTTAACAAAAGATGAGCATCGCTCTTCATCTACAACGCCATGCTTGCAGACAACCATTAAGCACATGGCTTGTTTACAGTCTAGTCTCTTAGCACAGACAAGCACAGTTAACACAGTCTAATTCCTTTGAAATTGGTGCTGTTTTGTGGAAACGAACATCTTGCACTGCACAGATGAGGAAGGCACTAATGACTCAGAATTAGTAGGTGATGGTTGATAAAGCAGCGCACTAAAGCTTTGGAAATGAGGAGCAGACAGACCTGTGGTATACAGGTCTGTCTGCTCCTCATTCAGCAGAGATGAGTTTGAAAGAGACACTGTTGACAAAGCCACAGTTGGAAGCCTAGCATTGGAGAAGGAGGAACTTTATCTTCAGCTGCAAAGACATTTGGCAGATCTCACCTCTGCAGGCTCCAGGTTCTCCCCATTTTTCATCCATCTGTAAGAAGGCTTTGGCTTCCCCGTGGCCTTACACTCCCATGTCAGAGTGTCATCAATGAGCCTCTGGACATCTTGGGGCTTCTCGATCAGATGAGGAGGGGCTGGAAACATTGGAGGTCAGAATTAATGGGATTCTTGACCGATAAATTACACTACACAGATGATGGGCATCACTGAGGTTCATTTTTGTGCTTAAAAACAGGGATTAGAAAAATATTCTAATCTTGTTTTGCTAGTTAATTTTGTTATTATGTAATTTCTTTAAAAATCAATATAAGATATAACCTGAATTGTGGTGGTTGTCATACTCTATGGTTGCTGGGTGCTTGATGTTGTTTGTTTCAGGCTGGGCGGGCTCAGTGTGGAAGCCTGCACAGTATCACACTTGCAGCCTATTGGCAATCAGGCACCCTTTATATGCCTGCACTCTCCAGGTTTCCAACACACGATTGCCTTTTGGATATATGAATCGATGCCAGACTTGCTACTTGTTTGGTTTTCCTGTCTATTCAGCACTAATTTTCGATCTAGGGTCCCGCCATCAAGCCCTGCTCCCCAAGGTCAGCCCACGCCCCACTGCCCCCCTTGTGGCACATCAACCTGGACCCTGTATAGTCTTCCCGGCTCCCTTGTACCTCCACTCTCCCTCCAAAAGTCCTGCGTTTGCCTCTGGGTCCTGTCCTCACTTATCCCACGACAGTGATATCAAGTGAATAAACTATCCATAAAATAAGAGTCATAAGTTTAGTAAAAATTACATAATCGATTGTGATTGTTTCATGTTAGTTAAGTAAAAGTAAAACAGCCATGTCCGACATTTTTTGCAATTCAGCGTAACTACTACATATTATCTAACTATACTGTGACTATACTATAACTATACAGCTTATCTTGTGCATGAATAACTTATCTGTATGGTGCGTTTTTCCATGTGCACAACTTAATTGATAAAAACACAATGTATGAATCAATTTACATCCAAAATGAACACGTAAGTGTTTCCAAACATTTTAATCCTACCCTACGATGATCCTATACAAAGAAGAAAGTAACAAATTCCCTAAAATTCAGAATGTCAACTCGAGATCTTGGTAATGTAGTGCATAAGTCTGAATTGTATATGATTTTTTAAAATAAATGGATCACCCTTTGGTTTTCGTTCTGAGCTCTCGCATCCCATTTATTGAACATTTGTGATGACTTATCAGTTATGTTTTCCTTTGGCTTCTTTCACTTTCCCTGTGTGCCCATATGTGACAAAAAAAGCGATGAATCTTGGCTCCATATGCATTAGGGTGGCGACTAGTGCCATAAAAAACTCCATTCAATACAGTCTCTGTAAATGATGGTATAATTATACAGGAGGAGAATTGATTCTGGCTGTTTAATGCGAGTAACTCAAGGCTAGTTAACGATTTAGCCAAAAAAAAAAAGAAAGAGAAAAAAAGGGGTACATAAAACCGGAGCTCTCAAAGTGTAACACCACATTTTTCTTGACGCATAGGTCAAGCCACTATCATCCTATATCACACAAGGCCAGCAGCAGGACAAGAGGAATGGCTTATCCATTCCACAGACCTCACCTAATGCCACTCTCAAGGCCTGACCTTTGTAAAGCTTTTTCACCAACACCCTACTCCAATTAGAGCCCACTTTGAACAGTGTCTTCTTTGAATTCCTCCGGTGCAGCAACAAATCCAACTTGCTTGAAATGTGCATCTTTCTGTGCAGCACAGAGGCTTTACTGAGTGTGGCTTTAAATGTGTGTGTTTGTGTGTGTCCATAGGAATACGGGCGAGCAAAGCGATCGGCGGGGGGTCTGATGTCTGTAGTCTTCTGATGCATCAACACTCGCTATCAAAGAATTATTCTTGTGTGTGCATAGGGTGCTGCACTACAGGTCTTCGGGATCCCTCCGGGAGAAGAGGCCGTTGTATAAGGTTGAGGTTGTTAACATTTAACTTGCGTGGAGACTGTGCTGCATCCTTCAGTGCAAACGATGAATGAATCACCATTTTGAATGAAAAGAGGCTCAAGGATGAACCCCTTTTTAACTTGCTTCAGAGAAGAGATGGTGGTTTTAAAACAATGACTAGAACATCTGCTTAGGCTTTCCTTTGACCTTAAGTTTCTTTTCTAGACCAAGAAAGACTAAAATTCACAATATGTATGTAGGTGAGCAGTTTTACATCAATGTCGCTTAGCTAACTACTGAAAAAGAAACCCTGTTGGGAGAGTAGTTTCTTCATAGATGTCCTAATCATCAGTCATTTAAGACAGCATCTGTTCAGAATGCAGCAATGTTCCATCAGAAGCAGCAGGCCTGAGCAGCCCCCCTTAAAGCAGCTTTTTCTCTTCTCACTGCCAGAGGGCCTAACTCCATCCCTCACGAACTGCAAAAGTATTGACTCTCAGATGAAACTGACGAAATGAGAGCAGGCAGTTCATCTCAGCCTGCACCCGGCCGGGCGTGCTTACAATCGGGCCAAACATCACAAGGCTAAGTAAATTCACTGAGTTTTTTTGGTTAAAAAAAAACAAAACACAAATTAAGTTTTGACCTCAATTAAAAAAATCTTAACTTAACCCCCGCCCCACAAACACACACAGAGCCTTCTGGTCTGACAGGAAGCATTGCTCTTCTTCACACTGTAGTGGGAAGTGTAGTAGATGTACTCTGATCGATGATGCTTACCTGCGGCCTTACAGTGCTGACGAACATTTCAACTGCTTAATTCAAAGGGAGTTAAAAAAAAATACTGCTGATTTTTATTACCTGGCTGCAGGGGAGATGTGGGAGATTGACAAAGACAACAATGAGAGGCGAGTCAGCTCAGAAGAACATATAAGGCCTTTGCGGATCACAATATGCATCTGATACTGGAAGCATGCAGACAGTGAAAATCATGTAACCTGTCCAAGGTCACCCAGGAGTTTTTCCTGACAGTTGACACAGTATGGCTAAAGGGGGAGAAAATCAGACGGAAACAAGCACTGTTCAGGTGGGTGGAAAAGCTACATGATGCCGAAAGCATAATATCGGGATGGATGACTGTGAATGTCTTTGGATATTTTTACGATTCTTGAAGTTTAACCACATCTGATTTTATTAAAAATAAGCCATAGTATTGATTCAGTACCTTGAGTAAGCATCTTCAGTGAGTCTATGCCATGTATCAAGTATAATACATAAAAAGATATTAACCTTCAGAAAGCCTCATTAGGTATGCTTTTAGTGGGCTCAAGAATTAAATGAAGATATCTTCATCAGCCTTATGCAGAGCAAAAATAACTGAAGAGCTGACCCATTTATTTGAATCAAACATGCTGGAGCAAGGAAGCTTGGAAAGTATACTGGGCAGTTTGCCTTGAGGACCAGGGTTTTGGGACACTGGTGAAGACTGTTGACACAGTCACGAATCATACCTACCAATGCTAGTGGACAAAAATATATAAGATTCCCACCTCAACCTCCATTTAACCATTTAGTTCAACAAAATGACAGCAAAGAAACTATGCTTCCGGAGAAGATTTATGCTTTTTAAAAATTGTACTTTCATTTCATGTTACATCCTAGATGTGTCAAAAGGCAAATAAAATGGATACCTTCTTTTCCCCATAGAACATAAATTGGGCCTGTGCTGTTTCCTAAATGATGAGTAATGATATCGGCTCTGAAAATGCCCCGGAAAACTTTAAACATATACAGGTTTGATGTTTTTCACTGTAATCTATTTACTTTGCACTATGGACTGTACTGAATCATTTGATCCTATTTCAGTGTCACAGTGGCCAAATCTTTATCTATGGAGGCTTAAATTATAAAATTGAATAGAGATAGGTCTTAGATGGGCATTCTTATCGTTCATTTTGTAAATAAGTACTCTGTCTTGAAATTGACGTTAATTAAAGTCAGTAGTGGCACTGCCTAATAACAATGAGTGAATATCCTAACCTTCTCTTTCGTTGATCCACATGCCACAGTGCAGATTATGTCCCTGACATATGTGCCACTGTTCTGTGTATGGTAAATTTAACAGCTTTGATCTCCAGTCAAGTTGGATGTCAATCATAATGCCATCTGGTGGAACCCAACATAAAGCTCACCAACAAGGTCATATCCAAGGGCTCAGCCTCATCCGCATTACTCCTTTAATCTGGATCAAAATATTAAAGGCATCATTTCTGACAGCCTTTAATCATTTTGATGTGATGTTAAAACGAGCCTCCCTCCTCATGAATGCCACACAGACTCTGCCGCTCTCTTCGGAGGAGCAGTTATGTCTGCCTTTTCTGCCTCTCAGTCTGAGTGGGTTTGACAGATGTGCTGCGCGTTGGTCAAATATTCATGCATGACAGGATCACCTACCATAGAAGGAGAGCTTTCCTTTCACCGTGTTCACTCCTCGGGAGTTTTCGGCGACACACTCATACGTGCCGGCATCCTCCTGCTGAAAATATGGGATTTCCAGGATGCCGCTGGCCTTTCTCATATCCACTTTTCTGGGGAAGGCTACGTCGTCTGCTCTCCTCCACTTTATAGAGGGTGCAGGGCTGTATAAAATGACACACAGAATATCATAGCTGCAATGAAAAAATGAATAACTTGTCCTAGCTTAACCCTTTAAAGCCTTATCCAAGAAAAACATTTTGATAATATTTGTTCATTCATTTGAAGTCTTTATTTGGCCCATTAACAAAATGTGAAGATGATATTTTTTTTAATAATCATAATGTAATGTGCAATAAATCAAAATTATTGTCCCATATTCATCTGCCCGCTGTTTACAGGTATGTTTGATTGTGTGCGACAGGGTTTTGAGTTAAGTTCCTACATTTAAATGATGCAGGTCTCAGGTGGAAGAAATTTCAGAAACCGTCTGTATCAAATATGATACATATGGCATTATAGGGTAAATGGAAACAATGAATGGAGATGGTGAAATGTTTCAAGGCTCACTTTTTCTTTCTCATATATTGAAATTTAATGGTTCCAATTTATTATAAGGATACTTAATGTGGCCTGTGAAGGTTCACCGTCTACAAAACTGAAAAGTTTTGTGTAGTTTGATCAACCAAATGGTACTACTTTTAGCCATTTAGTTTCAGCATGACGTATAGGTTTTAGCAGCTGTCCAATTAGAAATTGTCACCACATCGAGAGGAGGCAGATGAGGTGACTTGGGCATCTTGTCAGGATGCCTCTGAAGGGACTATATCTCTCGGCTGACCTGGGAGCGCCTCGTGATCTCCTGAACGAGCTGCCAGATGTGGCTGGGGTGAGGGAAGTTTAAGCTTCCCTGCTTAGGCTGCTTTCCCAGCGACCAAAATAGGAGAAGAATATGGATAGATGAATGGAAATGCTATCACACTTTGGTGCCACTGTAAATTTTAATCTTACCAACAGTCAAGTGCATAAAACCATTTCATATGAAATGTCCTACTATGTTTGGATTGTTTGAATCCAAATAAATACTGAACGGTATTCAATTTAATAAAGCATTCACAGAGTGTAGTCAAGCTGGCAGTTTATTGGCCTGTTATCTGCTTTGTTTATCCAGCTTTCTGACATGCATGATCTCTCAACGCAAGATTTCCATTGTATTACTTTGTGGAAACAACATGTTTGATAGTAGGTTCACTGGTCCAGATTTCCTTTTGATGCTTTTAGAACATAAATTATTGCAGACAAAATATAGAAAGCCATCAGAAAAACAAGGGATGGTTTCCTAAGCACATGCAGAAAATGGGCGTCATGCAGAAAATGCATGTATGTACCTCAACAGGCAAACCAACTAAACAAATGTGACAAGGTGTGCAATGGCCATATAGCATGGAAAGATGTTTTCATATGTTTAAACATCCATAATTGTATATTTTTATCTGGTAAACCTTCAATTAAATTTTTTTAAAAGAAACGGATAATGAAAATAAAATTGGCTCTTTAAAATGATAAGACCAGAGGGTACAATGGCCATCTCATTAAGACGATTCATATTTTACATCATGGCATATGAGACTATTGAGGTTAAGGCTCCGAATCATATGTTTTTTTCTAGAAATGGACTCAGGTAATAGACAGGACATTCACAATGGTTGCATAAAATATCCTATGCAGAAAGCTGCACATTGTTATAATTCAGTTATTTCATTTGTGCTGGGATTTATTCTATGTTCGTTGTTTCTTTCTTTCTCTCGCGTTTGCTCTGTCTCTCTCTGTGGGTACCAGGCACTGATACCTTTCGGAAATCTATCAGTTAGGTATACTGCATTAGGTACACCCCCACTACAACACCCACTCCTTTCTATACACATTCAGTTATCATGTGAACACTAAGCTGGCATTGTCCCGTGAGAGGTTACTGGCCAATGAGACTCAGTGAAGTTCAGCCTATTGTCCAGCCCAAGAAGATATTTGTGAGCTACACTTGAGAATTAGCGCTCTTTGTGCTAGCGATCCTAGCACAAAGCGCTGACTCACTTTAACTGTGACCGGAATAAATGGCATTTGTATTGTTAATGACCTCTCTGGTTAGTTCGTGGACTTATTCAATTCTATACCCAAAAAAAGGAATAATGGGAAAATGAAAAGAAAAGTCCTGAACTCTGAGCTTCAGTACATTGTTAAAAAAAAAAAAATCTCTGAATATTATTTTACCACAACATCTGCGCTTTAATTACTCTGAAATAAATGTTAGCCTGAAACACTGGGGAATTGCACCAAAGTAGTGAAAGATATGGAAAAAAACAAACAACCCTTTGTTAGTAACCTTTCCAACAACGAGTGGACTTACTTTCCCAGTGCGAAGCATTCCAGCTTTACAGTGGATCCTTTGGCAACATGTACAACTTCTGGAAACTGAACTTCAATCTTTGGCTCGTATTCACCCATAACACCTAAAACAGAAAATGCAAATGAGAAGCATTGTCAGTTCACAAAAGTACTTTTTGGTTTTCAAATAAAACAACTCGCTGTAGTTTTCCCTGTCACCACCAAATCACTGAAAACCTTTATTCCATTGTGGTTCTATTTTTACTAAAAAGGAGTGTGCTTTTTTTGAATATCCATTTCTGTTCAATTTTAGCAATATAAACTCAGTCTACTGTCAGAGCTGTCACTGATGCGGTCCAGCTAAGAACAATGAGAAAAACAAGCAAAAACAAAGCAGTGCAGCCGACATTCTTCATAGCTATGCAGAACAGAAAAAAAGGGAAAAACAAGGCAAAAAAGGGAAAAAAGAGACTTCATAGATGGCTTTAGCCTTTACATTGAGATGAGTTTCATCTTGTTGTAATCCTAACAACTATGAACCAGAAATCAGGCCCATAAAATCCCCCTGAGCACTGCCTCTGTCTACAAAGTATCCCATTCACAGTCAGTGAAGCAGCTCTGGCAGATTATATTATTGCTGATGTGCATACTAAAAATCTCTGGTTAAAAGGGAAGCTGGAAATGTAGACTCTGTGCTGCTACAGCTTTGGTAGAGACTTATATTTAAAAAAAAGAAAAAAATACAGAACCGTTTATTCAGAGAAAAACATGAATGCGTTTCATCTCATAAATAGTGTCACGTAAGTCATATCAATGTATTTATAAAAAGGTGCCCTGGCGATTTCTCCGAGCTGTGGTGATTGTCAGCAGAGTACATGGTATACTATAAATTGAACCACTCTCAGCCAGCAGGTTTTCTTCCATTCCTGTAATTTAGAGCTGTGTTGCACAAATATCTCTTGAGAAGGAGGAAACAGCCCAATTCCATCTTGCTGAATTGGGGAGGCATGTGCTATCAGGATGGCTTCCTGAGTGACTGTGAAAGCTAATTCAGATCCCTATCACAACTGTCTCATACGGGAACGCAACCACAGTCCTATCAGCCTTGTTAAAGCAGACAGGTGGAAGCAAACAGGTAATTGTCTCGTGCTGTAACCTCTTGTAAGGAACACCCGTTTAATGTGCCCACTGTCACCCTCCTACCTTAACCCCCACCACCACCATCAACTCACACCCCAATGAGGTAGAGTTGGAGTGCTTGTCTGCCTGCTAAATCTGCTGTGAAATAGAAATCTAATAATGAAACGGAAATGAAAAGGGAACTTTTACAAAGCTTAAATAATTTCAAGAAAAACTAAATAATCTGTTTTTGTATTTATCTTATTATTTTTGCTTGACTTTAATTCCAATGATATTGCAATATAAAGCTCCTAATTTTTTGTAATTTTGTCACAAATAGCGTTGCCGTACGATAGGAACATGGTCAGCAATATCTTCTGTATTTTCGTCAGTATTATTTTCTGAATCACAGCAGAAAATAAATAGAAATTAAAAGACATTACTCAGTGTATTAACAGTTACAACACTACAACATTGTAACACTAATTATGTAACAACTACTCATTGTAACCAGCTTTTACAAGATTATTTACAGAGATAATTGAGCTAACTGTTTTAATTCTTCCCGCAAAAGATTTTACGACAATTCATGGATGCTAAATCATTTTATTACCAAGTGGAAGATTTGTGATACATTCCAAACATTGGGGGATTGACTTACAATATTTAGGCTGATTGGAGAAACTGCCAAAGCTTAATGCTAACCAAGCTAATGCTACCAATAGCTGATGAACATTCTTCTTCTGACACTGGCACTTAAAAACACCAAATATAAAGCTTCACGTTGCTCTCCACATACAGCCTAATCTCGGCAGTATCCTGGCAAGCTAACAACGTAGGCTGAGCTACAAAACAGTGTAGCTTGTTTGAGGATTTTCAGTCAGGATTTAGAGCTCATCATAGCACAGAGTCAGCACTGGTGAAAATTACTAATGACCTCCTAACTGCATCAGACAAAGGACTTGTCTCTGTATTGGTTTTATTAGATCTTAGAGCTGCAATTGATACCATTGACCATCAGATCCTACTACAGAGACCGGAACATTTAATTTGCATTAAAGGAGCCGCTCTAAGCTGGTTTAGGTCCTATTTATTAGATCGATTCCGGTTTGTGCATGTTAATGATGAGTCCTCAATGCATGCCAAAGTTAGTCATGGAGTTCCACAAGGATCTATGGTCGGACCAATCCTCTTTACTTTATATACGCTTCCTTAAAGTAATATTATCAGGAAACACTCCATAAACTTTCATTGTTATGCAGATAATACTAAGTTATATCTATCGATCAAGCCAGATGAAACCTATAAGTTAGCTAAGCTTCAAATGTGTCTTCAGGATGTTAAAACCTGGATGACCTGTAATTTTATAATGTTAAACTCAGATAAAACTGAAGTTATTGTTCTAGGGCCTAAGCACATTTGTGACACATTATCTAGACATATAGTTTCCCTGGATGGCATCCCCCTGGAGTTATCTTTGATCAGGACATGTCATTTACTGTCATTAAGCAAATTTCAAGAACCGCCTTTTTCACCTACGTAATATTGCAAAAATCAGGAAGAATCCTGTTTAAAAATTATGCAGAAGAACTAGTCAATGCATTTGTTACTTTTAGGCTGGATTACTGCAATTCCTTATAATCAGGCTCTTCGAAAAAGTCCATTAAGACTCTTCAGCTGATCGAGAATGCTGAAGCACGTGTTCTTACAGGAACCAGTAAAAGAGATGATTGGCTTCCTGTAAAATCCAGAGTAGAATTTAAGATATTTCTTCTCACATACAAAGCTCTTCATGGTCAGGCACTATCTTATCTTAAAGAGTTCATAGTACCTTACCTTATTTTGCGCTTCATAAAAAAATATTCTGTCAATACTATATACATAAAAAAATCTGAAAATATAAATAAAAAAAGTAATTCAAAGTAAAAGTTGAATCATAACAAATCATAACATCACATTTCATTGTCCTATTTAGTCATAGCCTGGAGTCTTTTCTTTGCAACAAGTTAGTTTTATGTTTGGGGTAAGGTTCTGTGTTGTGGAGATTCTCAGGATGGATTGCAGGTGTTCATCAGTAAGGCAACTCCTGTGTGACGTTTAGTTCATTTTCCTCACAGAGAACAGCTGCTCGCACAGATATGTGCTACCATCTGGACAAACGACGTCGCACACTTTCATCAGACAATTCTTCACAAATTCCCGCTCGGTAAACGGCTGTCAGATTTGCCGATCTCTTCGGCCACAATAAAACTTGATTACACAACAACTTCTTTTTATGATTTCGCTTTGGTGAAAAATGTCTGCTGGGATGTTAAATTATTCTTCAACTCCTCTACCTTTTTTAGCTTCTGTCCTGCTCTCAGGTTTTTAAACTTGTCCTGATGTTTTGTTTAGTAGTGCTATCTTATGTTATACTCCTTTACCGGCAATTTCAGTAAACCTATACTCATTCTCCCCCCGGCTTTGAAAGCCTCGGTTTTCAGAATAAATTTTTTCTTGGCCATTGTTGGGGTCTAGCTTTGATTTTATATTAGCTTTGTATACATAAACAGACCGTGAACATGAACCGTGCCTGCCGTTGGCGGCAATTGGACTGCATCTTGGGATTTGTAGTGTGTGTTATTGGGGTTTCATATCACAGGGCCGTCAAAAGAAGATCTACGAAATTATCTTGTGGGCAGGATATGATTGTACGTCTGGTCGGATGTACAAGAGTTAAGTTGAGTTTGACACATGTGCATTAATTCATGTTACAAACTGGACTTCTTTCCTTTCCCATAGTCGTGTGCTTTTTCGTACCTCTCCTCTCTCCTCCTATCACTTCTTGCAGGTGTTCCTGGCTCTGGAGCTGTGGAGTCTGGACCTGTGTTCCTACTCGACACCCTCTGCTACAATTACAACTACTGTTCCTAGTCCCATTGCTATTATGACTGTTATTATTATCATTAATATTACTAGCAACGTCTGTACCATTTTTCATCAAGTCTATAACAACGTAACCATTACTTGTCTTTACCTCTTATGTGTTACTGTATTACTGCCAGTATTACTGCCTCCCCCTGCTCCCTCTGCTCTCTCTGTCCTTCTGTGTCTCTCACCCCCAACTGATCGAGGCAGATGGCCGCCCACCCTGAGCCATGGTTCTGCTCGAGGTTTCTGCCTCTTAAAAGGACGTATTTCCTTGCCTGTGTCACCTAGTACTTGATTTGGGTGGGAATTGTTGGGCTTCTGTAAATAACAATGGTCTGATCTGCTCTTTTTGGAAAGTGCTGTGAGATAACTTTTGTTGTGATTTGGTGATATATAAATACAAATATAAATAAAAATGAATTCAATTCAATGTAAATATTGCAGCAGAGATATAGCTCTAATATACAGCATTATGGAAGAATTTATATAGTATGAATCGTTCATGACATCAAAAATGCCACAAGAACATTTTTCCAGACCGGGCAAAAAAAGTGCATTGTTCACCCTTCCGAAATTTTCTTATATCACATCCACAGAAGTAATAATTAACGGAACATAAACTCGTCTAAATGTCACAAAGTACCTTTTCTGGGACAATGAGCCAACTATTAGATTACCTCACCGACAGTGACCTTTTCTTTTTCTACACATTAGAGCTGGACATGTTGAAATTAGCAAAGTTAGAAAAAGAACTTTGAATTTCATCTCTATGTGATTTAAAACACGTAGGCCTATCATCAGCTATTCACTATGCCAGGTTTAGAAGAGAAATTATTAAGAAAAAATATCAGAATAAGGAAAACTGAAGTGGAGACATTGAAGGTCAGCGTGTTGTCTCACAATCATAAAGTATATTTCCATATTTTATATTTCCATAAATATATATGTATATATTCTTTTAAATGGGCTTTAGAGTACAAATAAAAATGATGAAGCTACAGTGTACTATCCTATGATATTACATCTGATCTTTATCCCAGATGTATGTCGAACCACTATTGTTATCATATCTTTTTTAATGTTGGCTAGAAGTCAGCTCAGTGAGTTGTGTTTAAGCCAAACTCACCGTCAATACGGAGTACCAGTGGCGTCGGTGGGCCTTGGACACGGGTCTTTGTGACGGTGTTGGTCACCACGCAGGTGTAATTGCCAACATCTGAGGGCTCCACTTTGGCAATATACAGATTTCCAGTCTCCTGGGAGATGAAGCGGCGCGTGTCCTGTTTCACAAATGTTGGGTACTCATTGAAGATCCAGGAAAATATCAGATCTGTGGGTAAAGAAGAGGACTGACAATGATATATACAGTATATACATATATATATTGTTTTTTTTCATTAGTCATAAAAAAAGATATTGAATTACTCCATGCTGAATTTGTAAAAATGAATGACCTGGCCTCACTTAAAAAAAAAAACAATTAGAGGAAACCTGAATATGTAGCAATGCATATTGGAAAGGAGACTGTGGCTAACGTGGGCTGGTCACCTTCAAACTGTTGATGCGGTAATGTTCCTGGAAAGACTCCACTGACACAGACTTGGTTGAAAAAAACAGGATTTCATTTTCAACCAGGCCCATATCAGAAAGACAAACTGATAAATCAGATCTGGAGAAGTCTTCAAGTCAAATGTAGAGGAAGTCGCTCTTTGGCACTGTTTATTTTTTTAACGTTTAAGACAATCAAAATGTTTAGGCAAATCTGGTTTAGTTTATTCCTTTGAAAATTGATCCGCTGTCTTAGAGAAACAGTGACTACATAAAATAACTTAGGGTATGTACTTTTCTGTATCTCTTAGGCCTCACCCATGCACTCTTCTGAAACCCTTATGTTTCATAGGAACAGTCTGTACAGTCTGTTTAAACTCCAGAAACCACAAAACACTGGGGTTAAATTCTGGAATTATTAAAATGAATAATGGAATGCAGGTCTGTTTGGAATTATTTGCAGCCCTTAATTGAAACGAACAAATCAGAATATATGATTATATTATATATATGATTAGAAGAAATGTTTACTCATATATATTCAATTAGTATAAACAAATTATCAAGAGATGTATTTATACACATTAACTAAATAATTCATAAGCCCACAGAATTCCAGACTAAATTATTTGCATCTTTTTTAACTGGTTGCAGAATATTTTGCAGCAACGGCAACCTTTAAATTTATTTTCCCTCTAGCCACAAAGTAACGCCCACTAAGGCATATTGGAAGGGATCTTTCATTAGAATAAAAAAAAAAGAAATAAAGAGTCCCACAGTCCTGTTGTATGTGAAGTTCTATCTTATTTAGATGGCATTTTACCCTACAGAGCTTCTTCAAGATCAATAACCATTGGAGAACAAAGTCTCTAAAATGTTAGGCATGTTGCAAGAGTGTGGCCTGTGTAACACACGACTGCTTTCACCCAAAGACTGACCCTCCATCTAAGATGAAAAGAGAAATGCATTTGGAGGTGACTGTGCAACACTTTCCTTCACTTTCTACCACTGACTATGCCATGTTTTCACGATCCTTTGAGGTTGTATAGGTGATTTTTATGCCAAGATGGATTTCAGCTCTATCATGTCGGGTCTCAACGAGAATTAGGTCAGGACTCAGCACTGGTCGCTTCCAAAGAGTCCATGGCCTTCCTGTTAAGTTTTCACATGCGCTGCCGGATATGGGTTTTTAGTTATGATCAAGTTTGTAAGACCGCAAGACCACACCATGCTTTGCTTGTCTTTTCATTCTTTTCCTTTCCCTCAAACAGAAAGAAATCACTTGCTGATTTTTTATTTATTTTCATATTCGTCTGGTTCATTCAAAGTTGCAAAAAAGGCAAAACACAACCTAAGATGACAGAACTCAATCATGTTCTACTGGATTGTATCCTTCTGGACTTAATTTTATTTACATATTGATTTCTCTCATTCATTTTTTTTCATTTTTTTTTTTACCAGGTATTCTTGGCCTTGCCTTATGCTTTTCTTAAAACTGTCAGTGGGTTGAGGCAGATGTTTACTCTTCCTCTTTCAGTTTCTACATGGCATTAAAGGGTTTTAAGGAGTCTTTTCTTCTTTACCATCTCAACTAAGAATTGGTAATCAAATCTATTCGTTTCCTTGTTTAGAGTTCCTCTTAAACTGACATTGTGTGAGTTTAGACAGCCAACTTGATCTAATGTGATTGTGGTGTATACAGTGAATTGAATTGTACAATGTATATACAGTATATAATATATAATATATAGATATAAAATATTTATATAGATATACGATAATATAAAATAATTGACACCTCAGGCAACAAAGTGCAGGTGGAAAATAATCTGAGATACCAAAAATTCTAAATAGTATTTATTTAGTATAGTATTTAGTATAAAGATCTTAGTATTTCTTTAAAAAAACACCTGTGCCGGGATGAGAAGTACAATCACAATAAAAAAAGAGTTTCTCCAAGGTCAAACACAACACACAGCATGAACAACACACAATGTTGTTTTCCATGTTGTGCATGGTTGGTATTGAGTGTATTTTTTCCAACAGTCCCCTAATTCCCAAATATCTTAAAGTGTTTTATTCTTTGAGTAGGAGGTTATACATGACATAGAGGCCAGACGCAGATATAGGGGTTCAATTTATGCCGTTATCTGGCCTGTTAGACTTCTGATTTGAGCTCATGAAACTACTTGAAAAATGTAACAGATATTAAAAATAGCAATACCCAAGACCGCTACTGAGAATTTATTAATTTATATCGATTCTGTAATTATCAAATAATGATAATTACAGAATGATGTTTGATGTTTCTATAGAATAAATTAAGTAAGTGTTAGACACTTACATACTAAATTAGATTATTGAACAGGTTAACCTGTTCAATAATCTAATTTAGTATGAACTGGTAGTTAAACTGAGAAAATCTTGCCAGAAGGAGGAAATGGGAAATAAGGCAGCAAGTAGCGTGGTCACTTTTACCAGCACCTTTTCCATAATTCAACCGCTGACATCATCTCCACTGCCACTTTTACAGGGAAATCAGAAATGCAATTCAGAACTGATTGTCGAGCACAGTGTTGCCATGGCATCTGAAATGAGATCTAACCTCATTTTACAACTCGGGCTCCTACAATTTCAAGAAATGAGCATCATATGGGCTCCATATGTGAGCACTTTTTTTTATGTATTCCTTCATTTATCATCCAGAAGAGCTGTTTGCATTGGATATGGTATATCAGTGATAACTGCTGTCTACGCTTTCATGACATTTTCATGTTACCAATCAACCCATGGCACCTTGATGTTGTGACCTAATTCTACCCTAAATCTTCTGGTCTTTTAGACAGTTTTTTTAATCTGTTGTTTTGTTTTTAAGATGCAGGATATAATCTAGCAGTTAGACAAAACAGTCTTTGAGGAACCCTTACTTACTGGGCTTCTAGGCCATTTATCCCAGCAGGACAACACACTCCTGCTGGGTTCTAAGAAGTACTGGCGATCTGCACTGTTCGGGGTTTTTGGTTTGGTTTAGTGAGGAGCAGAGCACAGAGTGATGGCACAGCGCGATCCATGGGGAAAAGGGACACTTCAAGGCAGGATAAGGCATGTTGTTTGTGCTTGTTTCCTTTCCACTGGCTTTGAACTACGCCTGCACCTGATCTCCTTCTATGTGTAAAGCCCTCATGACTACATGGCGCAACATGAGCCGCGGAATACCGCTGAGACCAAAAACATAATGAGATGTTTCACACAGCTGGCAGGATGGTCCTCACAAAATCATCCAGGGCATTGATTTTATGGGTTACCCAAGCTCTGCAGTACAAAATCAAGACTCTGCCTACACAACCTAGAGAAATACTCAGGCTTTCATGCAAAAATTACAATCACAGCATGGTAACACAGCAGCTTTTACAAATGGGCTACATAGTTAAACTAAAGTCTTAAAACTGTCTGATGTAAAATATCTTCCTGAATATCAATAATCCATATATTTAAGTATTTGTAAACCTCTCGGTTTCCTCAAGCGTCTGCTTTTGATCTGTCATTCAAAAGACAGTCCACGGAAAAGAATCCCAGTAAGAGTCCTCTATGGTTTCCCTCTTGGTTAAAAAATCACTTTACAGGATTCAGATGCACAACCAACTTCAAACAGCAGGCTTAAATAAATATTCAGGGCGTGAACTAGAAATGCAAGTCAAACATTCCCTTCTCCAGACAAGATCAAGCCAGGACAGTGAGATAATGTAAAGAAGGAGCATGAAGACAGGGAAGATGGGCAGCAAAACTCAACCATGTCCGCCATCATTTATGACAGGCTTGAAAAAGAAATTACTCCAGTCAAAGAGGGAGGAACTTAACACTTGCTCTCAGTAGTATCTTCACAAAATGAATAGACTTGTGATCATAACATATTTCAGAGACTTTATTCAAAAACAGCCAGTTGCTTTAACCTCCTGTTTTGGTGCTTGTTTTAAGACTTCTGCAAAATGAAAAAAAAAAAAGCTAAATTAGGTGTCATTTATCTGAAATAACATGCTGATTTGAAAGCAAATGCTATTCAACAAAACGAAAAAGTAAATTGAATAAAAAAAAACAGTGCCACCAGGTGTGTCTTTAGTGGAACATCGGGGAACACAAATGTCTCAATAAGCAAACATTCTTAGCTAACATCTTTGAAACCTGTACAAACCTTTATACTGTAGAATGCAAAATCTTTCATACCACTAGTTAAAATGATGGCCCTTTGGTTAACTGACTTCTCTCGCCTTTCTGCGACTAACACAGGAGAGTGAACTTAGTAAGTTTACATTGCACTATATTCAGATGAGAGATGTCAGCACAGATGATGAATAACTATAATCTCTATAATGTGTATTACTTTTAATCAGTAGAAGGTTGATTCATTTACACCCTAAAATTGTCCAAGTTTCAGAAATTTTCAAAATAAAATATTTTTCTCCTGTTATAGTCGCTTCTACTCCCTTACACACAGCCCATTGGGATGACTTCAGAGCCTCTTCACTTTAAAAATACCAATTTAACCCTAGGTGGCCACTATGCACAACGCTGAAAAGGAAAAAAAACAGAATGTTAAACACCACACTTTACCTGAGTATAACATGAAATTGGGGGGAGACTGAAAAGAAGTAAGTGTCAAAACCAACATCTTTGCTTCTCCAGATAATGTCATATAAGCATATTCAATAAAAATACACATATATTAAAGATTAGTATATTCAGTATAAATGAGTGAACTTTACATGAAGAATTGGCTAATCTGCATGTGAGTAAGATACAAGTAGAGTAAACGAGATGGAGTAAGTTACAAGTGAGAAAAGTCAAACTCATAAATGACTGTGATTGTCTGAGGCAGTGACATCATCCATGGCTGAAAAACAGTCCCCTTTTTGTTTATTGTAATGTGATTAATTTATGTGCAATAGAGACATTGGCCTGCTTCTCATACTCTGTCCCTGAGGCCGTATCCCTGCTGCAAGATAGCAGTACATACTGTATTAATTTGGACATGGTCAACATTTACAGTACGGCCAGCCAGAACAACAAGAAAAAAATTGTTTTTGCCAGCAAACACAGCGGGAGTCTGTTGTTATAAAAGACTATCAGTATATCCGTGTGAAATCATTCAACATAACCAGTGATGGCTGTCGGATCGCTTGTTATTGATTATTAATTATAAATAACATATGCAAGACCATGGTGTAACAATTATTTATTTTTCCTTAATCACTCACAAAGGAGTAGGATGTTGGTTTGCTGGAAAAAACCCTACAAATTATGACTAAAACTGAACAGACGGTCCTCTTTCCAGACGGTGAGTCATTTTTTAGATTACCAGTGTTAAATCTGTTTTGATTTGGTGCAATATGAACATTTTTTTTACAGACACATACAAGACCACAGAGAGGGGCCACCAAGTTGGCTTAAGGGGAGTCAAGAAGTCAGCTCACTGATCAAACATGCTATTTGGTTGTGTTAGAATCCAGTCACTGACTTAGGACAATCTCCTTTTTCCGAATCTCTAACAAATAAAACAATGAAAGAAAACTTTTTGAGGGGAAAAACTGCTGTAATCCCACGCCGTGTTTCTGAGTGCTGCTCTCCCTTATCTGCTGTAGGCTCCAAGAAATTTCTGATCCACTGTCGCCTTTACAGGAGTAGACAGGATGCACATGCTCACTGCTTTCAAAGCCTCCGGTAGGAGAAAAGAAAAGGACAACACTTACACACACACTGTCTTCTTCCTCTCAATTCATGGATATTTAAGTGTGTGTTTATATATATATATATTTGTGTGTGTGTATGTGTATTTATGTAAAAACTGTTAGTAGTCACACAAGTGAGAGCCCTCTTAAAGGTCTCTCCGTGATTACAAAATAGGGGTCAGAAGTGTGGGGCAGAAGCTCGGGGTACACAGCTAAACACAGTAATCATGGAGCAGAAAGAGGGCGGCTGGATCACACTGGCTCCTCATTAATGTAGTCGGCTTTGAAAAAGACGAACAATGACAGCCTCCCTGCTTGTTTTGCTTCGTCTGATTCACAGTGACAACCATGAGGGAGGCGGGACTGCGCATTGGGAGAAAAACAAACATTTGTGAGGCAGCTCTGTTTTAAAAAATTATGCACTCTGATGAGGTTGAGTTTAATCCACTCTCCCCCCTTGAACTCTACAGATAGCCATAATGATATATATCTGACGAGCTCCAGCATGGGCCTGTCAGACCGTTAGGGAGGATGTGAGTGCTCATCCTGCTCTGCTGCTAAGCACGACTCTTTCCTGTCTGGGTTTGCCCTGCCGGATCCAAGCGCTAATCTCTCTGTCTCTCTACCGCTGACTTTAAGAGCAGGTTGTTTAGTGACACAAATAACATTAGAGGACATAGGGCAGGAAGGGATGCCTGTTCCGGATGAAAACATTTCCGTGCTCTCTAACAAAGTTTTATATATCTGTTTACGCAAATGTGTTCTTCAAACTCACTCTGTAGAATAAAATCTGAAATGGACTTGCTTTAAATACTTGTTTTTTTCCTGGCACTTGTAGAGGAGCTGGCAGCGAGATGGAAATTATAAATATCAGGGTTCTGCTTTAGGTGACCTGGGAGTGCGCATAGAAGGACAACATATTCCAGCATATTAATAAATAACAAATGATTAATTTACCATGAGAACCAATAGAATTGGTAAGAAAGAATAAACCACAGCACTGTGATATACTCATCATATACTGTCATGTGAATATATATTAATAAACTCCTCTCAACATTAGATTAGGTATATACAAAAACAGGTGAATGACTAGATTTGGATAAATCTACATATCGTGGATATCATGTGTTTTTGTTCATATCAGATTGTATTAAGTTAGTTTTTAAACCTTGAAAGGATCAAGATTGTCAAAGGTTTGGGAAAGCGGGTCTAGTCTTTTTGTGCTGTGACTGCACTACAACAGTCTTAACATTTCTTTTTTTTGTGATGAATGTGTTATTCAATCCATACCACACACCTCAGGATTCTTCCATGTGGAATTTATTCATGGACGAAAACATAACAAGATTAAGGAGATTCATCAGTATGCAGAATATGATCAGATGTAAACTGGAAATCCCTTTGTGTCACATTAAATCGAGCATCAAACCATCAGTATCAAATATGTAACTGTGTCAGTGATTGTTGCTTGGGCTCAGAAGAAACAAGTTCAAGTCTCTCTGGCTGGCTCTTTGATATCAAGTGCAAAGTGTAACTGTCTCTTTAAAACAAATCAATACAAAGATGTATGCCTCTGAGAAATACAAATGTCATGGCTATTACATCTTTCCCCTAAAGGATTAGGACAAGTTTGCAACATCCACGCAACACCTAACTGATGCAGCTTGTATATAGACTTAGTCTTGCATCATTCTTTCAACAGGTGAAACTGTTGGAGCACTGGGACTAAATTTATCCTCAATGGTCCTCCACCCGTGAGGCGACTGGCTATGAAGCACAGCAGCTACTTTATTGCTGCAGGTTGGGGAAAGAACTTCTTCTAGCATGAAGAAAATAATCTGAACATGGAAAAAAAGCGAAAGATTTTTTCACAGGTCAATCCATCAAGTGATACTGTGTTGTGCTGCAGATACACAAACAAATATGTTTCTGTGCAGTCCTCTTTCTAGACACCTTTATTCCCCACAATATAACTCACCAGATGACAGCTGGGTCCTCGATTTGGATTTTAGTGGCAAACATTGAGTTTTTCGCTTCAAAGAGAAATGTTCAAAGTGATGCAATGGTCTCAAGAGCATTTAATTCATTCATTTTGTAACTTGTACTGTTTGGCCAGTTGGGGTGCATTACTTGAAGTAATGGTACTGGCTGTACACAGCTCCCTCTGAGCATGAAAAAAGGCCCTTTATTTACTTGAAAAATGTGTGAGTAGTCCCAGACTGATGACAAAACTGTTGAGAACTGTTGTGCAGCTTCTAAATAAAAAACTCTTTAACGTTTTTGTGCCGCTGTTAACTAAAAGCTGTGATAGAATATGTATCAGCCATGTTGGTTGACTCAAAACAAGATGATAAAAATAAACATATCACTATGTTTGCCTGAAATACTGAGCTTGACTCCCCAGCTGTTTTTCAGTTTTTGTCTAGACCCAAAGAAACGTGATGCAGGGGTCTATTTCATATTAATATTTTATTTGTATCTTTTACCTCTTTAATATAATTAAATAAGCCAACTACAACAGCACAAGCCCCAAATGAGCTAACTATGCCAATGTAACAGCATGGCGGACAGTAACCAAGTTAACTGCTCAGCCTTCATCGTGGAAAGGAGTCTCCCTCGGCTACCTACTTAAATTAATGATGAACCATAAGAGGGGAACTCCACTGATCCAGCAGGCACCCAATGACTGAAGAGCTATGAAGCTCATGTGCATATTAGCATCACAGACTGATGTTTTATTTGTACTACAGTTCTACAATGTGGCCATTTCTTCCAGATGACTTTTTTTTGTTATCATTGGCCTATATAAGGGTTAAATTAACAGAGGAAAAAAAGGCCGGGAAATTAAAAAAGAGAAGATGCACTTCTTTCAAATTAAACCACAAAATCTATGAATTAACAGTACAATATTGTGGAGGAATGTGATCCCATTTGACATCAAACCCACAATTTTTAGTCAATTGATTAAAGTAAACAAATGTCAATACCCTAAATACATTTAATGGAGTTCTATAAAGGGGAGTTTTTGAGTCCTCTTTAAAGTGAAACTGATCAAAAATGTGTTTTTTTCCCCTTTGTTTTTTAAAACATTGGGATTAGGAAAGAAGGATCAGAAATGGACTGGGAAAAGCAAATATTCAAGGTAGTGTGGGGAGAACAGACTACTGGTGACATGGGTTGTGCATGTGCGTTTGTGATTTCTTATAAAAGCAAACCCTGCTGTGTTTGCTATCATTGACTTCATTTGAGCTAAGGATACCGTAAGAATTGTCAATCACAGCCTCCAACAAAGCCTCCCTGCTCAGATTTTCTTCATCTTAAAATATTTAATGTAAGATACTAAGAAATACTTCAGATCGCAGATAACAATCAAGCTCCTTTATCACTGGTCAGATTAGCATGACCACAAATTTGTCTATCTACCTGTATATGTTACAAATGGCATATGTTATATATGGCAAGAAAAACCTATTGCACATCAAAGTCTTTTGGTTTAAAGAAAAAAAAGAAAAAGAAAACTGAAGATAAATCAGGAATCAATTCTCCAAGTGAGCTGAACTGTGCAACACTGGACACCTTGATACGGCGGTGAGGTCTACTGGATTCAAATAAAAATGTCCAGCCCAGTGCACTGCTAAGCGAGCAAGGTGTGTGGACGGAGCTGTCATACTTTAGCTGTTATTTTCCCCTTCCGCAGCAGGTGCAAGTGCGTTCCCTCTGGTATGAAATTCCCACATGTACTGAGGGATTTGTGTTTATATAGCAGCTGGGTAAAGCCTGAGGGTCAGCAGAGGGGATGGGGGGTGCTTACAGATAATAAAAATGAGAGAAATAAAATCAGGAAAGCTTTTGACACATGTGCGTGCACATGTGGAATCAGATGAACACGCCATATATGTGTCAGACGAGGCTCAGCATGTATAGCTTTGCCATCTCTTTTACGTGTTACACTTTGCGCCGTGTGAGCTCGGCATGGTTGGTGTGACGGTAAACACAGTATTATTTTGGAGAGCTAAAGTCCCCAGACAGACGAGGAGGGGGAAATGTGGTTGAATATGGAACATGGGGTGAAAGGAGATTACTCAGACTGTGAAATGTGTCATGTGCTAATCAGATTATGGATAAGTAATCCCTTACAAAAAAAAGCAAGCAAGAGCTAGAAACTGATAGCTACAAGCTAGTCGCATTTTAACATTAAAGAAATACCAGGGGAATAAACAAGTCCTTCAGCATGTTAGCTTGAGAGATTAAAACCTGTCACTGTCGTCTGAAGTTGCCTCCAGAAGAAACTTTAACGTGTTTTATTTGACATATGAGTCAAACTTGACAGCTTCTCTGGTTGTTATTTGACATCTGACGAGGCATCAAACAGAGAACAGTAAAAATGAACTTTCAAAGGAATTTTTTAATGCCACATCAATCGGTTAAAATTTTTCCTAAAGACTGGACGTACGCTCTATCATGCCACACAGGGACTTATACTACTTCTGTTATATGTAACTCTGTAATAATCCAGGGTTTTTAAAGAAACATTTCCTTGATCACTCAAGATCACTTAAAATCGTAGAGCAGAATATTGGTGGGGTGAATGCCTATTATACATAGAGCAATATTGATAACAAGATGCAAGATTTAAAAACAAGCACAATGAGGACTTTTCACACAAACAGTGATGTCACTTTTGGCTTAAGACTATAGAATCTCTTGGTTAGGGTTACTAAAACAACTTTGTTTGGGTCAAAAAGGAGTAAAAGCTGTGCTACTCCTTCCTATGGGCGATATAGGCAGTTACCTGGAGCTCTATCTTCTAATGCAGGCCACTGTAGCGAGACAAATTTATCCTGACAGAGGATAAATTTGACTTTTGGTTTGGGGTGAAAGCTGTTAGGCATCCGGTATTGAATACGACAGCAGAAGAACAGGAGAGAAGAGGTGAAATCATGCCAAAGCCATCTGTTCTTTTACAAAATGTCTCTCTCCTCTTTGAAGAGATAATAATAAAATAATAAGCTCTCAAATTAGATTGTCAGTTAACTTAGTCTCGGTTTTGCGTGATGCTTTTAATTTGAGCAATGTGTGACACGTTCTGTGTCCTTGTCCACATCCTGGTTTAGAGGAAATTATTTACAGTTTCTTCGGTCAAAAAGCCCTTTCTCTGAATTTTCTACACAAAGACTTTAATTTCTGTCATATTGATTCAGTTGCTTTATTTTGTTTATCTGCTGTTATGAGCATTGATATAGGTCATTTCTGATGATTTTTTCTATTAAAAAAAAAAAAGACGTCCATTTTTTTTACACTTCTTATATCAACAATTTTCTACGTATTTTTAAGATACATTTCTAACCGATGAAGAGTCACGTGATCTCTTTTGTTTCTCTTTAATTTGACTTCAGCATCAATTCCAATAATGTTTTATGAGATAGTGTCAGCCCCATGTTATCATACTTCAATATTACAAAGCAGGTTTGTTACCTATTTCTCATTTAATAATGAATTCAAAAGAGTTTCTTTCTTTTTTTTTTGTTTGGACTATTCAGTATTCTAATTTCTTTTCTAATTATTTTTCTTAGCAAGCTCATATCTATGTCTCTCCTTTTCCGTTTATCATGACTATGTGTGTTCTTTTTTGTATAAAGGCGAGTTTGCCTCGTTTAGTAAATATGACTCCCTATAGCTTACTACTTTCTGGAACTCAAATGCATATTGCAGTCTGAGTAAATTAAAATCAAACAGGTGAGATTTGATCATTTTGTGTCATATGTACACTACATATTTCCGCATAGTAGTGCCCATTCTGCATGTACCAGACAGAACAGGTGCCTGCTGTGCATAATGTGTCCTCTTACAGGCCCTTCTGGCCGGTGGGAGCTCACCAGGCCCTTTATATGGAATTTGTAGTCGTTTAATAGACAGGTCTGAAAATATATGGCTCTGAGCAGGATGAAAAGAGGTGTTTTCTGGAAGGTTTCACCCCATGTAAGATTGAATTAAAATGCAACAAGGGCCTTGTGTGTGACACGAGGACCCAAGCCCAGGAAACCTCTACTCAATAGCCAAATGAATAAAGAATGATCAGTGTCATGAATTTTAGTTATTACTTTTCATTCCAACAGATATTTCTGTCTCAGCCTCCTGGAAACATGTAAGTTTAGTTGGCTTTTTATAATTTGTCATCAGGAGTTAATGAATTTATCTGATACCCGCCATTAAGATGTTCTGATAGGCCAAACATATTTACAATAAGATAAGAACACAGCATCGATTGATAATGGAGCTGCTTCCTGAATTTATGCCCCGAATAGAGCATGAAAGAGCTTTCCCTCTGAGGCACCACAGTTCTTTTACTTCTGTCTAATATTGTATTTTGTAATCCCATTTACAGTCAAATTTATCATAATAATTTCTAACCTAGACTGAAGGACCTATTTACATTTAAATCCCAGCACTGAATCATTGACTTTGTGAGTTTTAACCACTTATTCTGGGCCAGTTACACATAGTAGAAATTTGAATGTGTTTATCAAAAGCTCACATACATATCTTTCCTCATATATGCCTCTGTTAAGGATGATAAAGGCATCTGTACTTGTCTTTCCTGCACAATAGAATAAATAAAGGTACTCTAATGCCGACCCTAAATAATGGAAAATTTCCATTCTTTTTTGAGGCAGGAAAAATTTAATGAAGGAACCACACATGTAAATATGCCCGCTAAGGCTTCATGTCACTCAATGGATCGTTTGAAAGTTTTGGTTTGATCTGCCATTATGTGCTTAACCAATCTGTGCAGCCAGATTATTGACCATAACAAGGCACAAGTGCCATTTAGATACAACAAAGCAGCATGTCGGGGAAACAAAGAAAACCTGCACAATCAAACCGAGTAGCTCTTTTTGCCTGCTGAGTGGTGGCTTTTTATTGTTGCCAGTTTTGAATACGCTGATCCTCTCACTGGCAGGTTGATGTGAGGGTTTTTAGTGCCAACAGTCTGGGCTGGATGTGTGGGTTAAGCCTGTTGAATTTTGATTTGATGTTCCTTTACTCCACAAATATGTGCTGAAAATAAATATATCCTGTACTGCTGTGGGCTGATGTTTACAGTCAGTAAAGGCAGGCTGGGGTTTCACGCTGGATTTGATCCATTTTCATTAAGGAGGTTTGCCTAAAATACAATTGTTGACAGCATCTGTGAGTTTTTGTGGAAAGATTAACAATATTTGAATATTATGGGTGCAGTGAATCTGCTTAAGGCAGGAACTGCCAATGACTATCTAGTTTATTAAAGCGAATGACATAGCGAGGGGAGCTTCTGTTAAAGGTAAAATATGTATCTAACTAAAATGGACTTATGACAGCCTCTGTCAGCTCTGTTTATTAGTGAGGAGATAAATGTCTTGAGGGGGCTTTTCATGGGCTTGAGGATGCCTGACATGCTGGTATTATTTCCCCGTAGGACTTTAAAAACCTAAACCTAATTGGATTACCTTTGCACAAATTGGCAGATATGAAAAGAGGCAACTTTTTCCAGTACAGAGAACAAACAGATATGTCAGCTGAGCTACTTGCAAATAAATCAAACATTCCAAATTGCCATCAGGCTTGTCGGGCTTCCACAAGGTGCAAGACGAAAGCATGCAAGCTCCAAACAATTAGGCTGAAATCAATGCCAGGCATGCCTCATTTTCGCAGTGGCAGACCAGCTTATGAATCAGTGATATCTTTTAGGTGGCTGTCAGCAGGGGGAATGTAATCAAAGCAGCTGCTGCAGTTAGCAATTCTAGCAATAAAAGCAATGGAGCTGTAAAAGGACACATCTGCTGCAATTACAGACACAAGACAAAGTGTTTTGTGAGAAAACCAGCTTTTTCAGAAAAAGCACGGCAACCTTTACGGTGTATCTGCATATCAGAAAAAAGACCCATTTCAAGGAACTGCATTTTTTTGTTGCCAGTTTATCAACGGTTAGCTAACATAGCAAAAAACCCTGGGGATCTGTTTAGTCATCTTATTTAGATAACTTAGCATATAACTTGACTTGATGGTAAATATTTCAGATAAATTAAATATACATATATATATTTTTTTATCCTAATATCATATATTGTTTTATTGTTCTTTGAGAGTAGTCAAACAATTTGTCCGTTATTACCATATGTATGCTTTGTCTTGGGAAATCATTCCAAAATGGATGAAATATCTTGGATTTCTTTGTCAATTTGCCCGATTTCAGCTCAGTCTCATATCAAATTCTGAGACAGGTATATTTGTCCACTTGCCCAAAAAGCTGTCACAATTGAAAAACTTATAATCATGAGATGACTATTTCATGTAGGTATTAATATCAAAACACGTGCGAAGAACCACATATTTAAAAACAAAAGTCATGAGTTTGAACATTTTAGTCCAAAAATTACCAACAAATTGCAAATGAGCAGACTTTTAAAATTATTATGTCGAAGCCACATACGACACATTTTGTTTTCTTTTTTTAGTAGTAAGACAATTAAGTTTCACAATGTTTATGAGCAACAAAACATCCCCATTCATATACAAATTCACTCGAGGGGGTCAAGTTATAATTAGTAATTATGTGTATACTTTTAAAAAGGAAAGGATTGCTACCTGTACTGAACACACACAAGAATAATAATAGTCAGTTTACCTCCAGAATGTGGTGGAGGGCCACACAGTAAAACCACTCCTTGGCCCTCACGTACAGATACGGAGCTCCTGCTGTGGGTTTTAAAGTTTTCCAAGTCTGAAATAAGAAGGACAAAATCAGTAAGTACACTGTTCTCTCAGTGGTGATGCTAATACATCATAAGTACATTTTATTCCATGCAAATATTAACATACTGTTTTGTTTATGGTTTTCTTCCCTTTTATACCTATTTAAGGTTATGAGATATGATTTTGTACATTCATTATAGCAACATTATAGCATTGTTGAAATACAATGGTCAGTTTATTAAATCGCACTCTGCTTCATATTGACAGCAGGAAGATCTGAAATCTTTTCCTATCAAACCTGGGTATCCTTAAATCTCAGGGCTCGTGTTCAAATTCACTGTGTGCAGACCACAGCACAAATGCCCTCAGAAGGCATGCAAGCAAATAGTATTCAAATACAGAAGAATTCAACTATTTTGCTCTGCTGGAGAATGGACCATTTCACACTGTAAAACACATAAAAAAATTTCATGAACTTTCAGTAGCAACGAATGAAAAAGGTCGGAGGTGGTAAACAGCCTTTGGTGTGGCCTCAGGTCTAATCACCCGCTGCGTGGATCTGTGCTGTGGTCGATATCCAGGACTCTCTGTGATGGTGCTACTAGCATTAGAACAAGTTGAATTAATGGCTCCATTAGGGACTTTCACAGAAAAAAAGGCAAGGAAGTCCTTTGGACAGTCCCTCAGCTAGTACTCTTATGATTTGAAGCTTTGTTTGAATCTATCCCCAATCTCAAAGTATATATCCACATTGTGAGTTTTAAAATAAGAATAGTGCGTATAGTGAAACTATAATATTGCTTCATTGCTTTTTAATGCTGGGATTCTGCTGTTTCTTTCATTCTCTAGTTTAAGGTTCAACCTCTAGTATTGTCTATTTATCTACTTATAAGAGGATTATTAAAACGACTGTATTCACAAAACATTGTTAACTTGTGTGGTAATTCAATTTAAAAAATGTTCACACTAATTTGGCAGGTTGAAAAGAGGCTTGAAGACCACTTGCCAGCCTCCACCAAACTTTGAATTAATACAGAACTTAGTCATTTGTAACATTATACTGACTAACGGAGGGGAAAAAAACAACTTTCTGTGTTATTTCCTTAAGAATACCACTAGAGTACAGGAAGTAAACGTAGTATTAGACAGACACACAATATTCTTCAGCCATCACTGATAATTGAAAACAAAAATGTAATCTAAGTTCAAAAGAAACTCCTTACATAATTGTACCAAAATAAGGAAAAATCAATAATAATATACAACCACTAATATGAGCAACAGGTGTCTGTGGGAACTCATGGATGGATTTTAATAGCTCCTCCAGTAATCAGGTCAACCTTTCATTTATCACACCCACCATAACTGAGCAACTCAAAGTAATCCCCAGTTTTGTTTCAACACCAAAAATACTGAACTTACTTTCCTTTGAAAAATGGTGGAAACAACAGCAGTTCAGAACCACTTCCAAAAATTGGCTGTACTAATGGGGTTTTGTGCTTGGTGAATTCAGACTTCGTGTCTGCACTGGTATTAAAGCAGAAATCCCCCTATTTTGGGAATACTGTTAAACAAATTAACTAATGATCTAAAGAAATGCAAAAATGCTCAGAAAATAGACATGACATAGAATATTCAACACTCTTATGCCGTGTAAAATGAAAATAAATGCAATGATGCAATCTGCATCAACCAATATTCACTTTACAGCAAGACATGGAAAACAATCCAAATGTTCAAGTGAGATGTTATACTATTTCATGAATTTTCACGAGTTTGACAAACATTTAAGTCTAAAAAAAAAGTTTGGACGGGGTCGTCTTTACCACTGTTTTGCAATTGATCAGAGGAGTCTAGCTGCTGGGCTTTTTTTTACTGATATATTTATCTGATATTTCTACAATGCTTTGGAGCCCAGAGGGTCAAACACATGTTATAACTTTGCATAAAGCCAAGCTAAAGATAAAGACAGCTACTAAACATGTATAGACGAGTGATAACATCTCACATTTTACTATACATATCCACCAAATTGGATGAATTAACCTTAATTAACCTTGCTCTTCAATATGCTGCATATTGTCAAGTCAGTGTGAGCAGCAGTGCATGCATGAGTGCTCTGAAAACCTGCATACTGCAGAACTGCAGTCAATCCACTTTCCACTGAGATTACTGATTAGTTCAGCTCCATGTCATTGCAGTGTAAAATTTCCGGGGTCACTGATTTATGAAGAAGACTTAAAGGTCAGATAATATATGTCATACTGGCTGCAGGACAAGTCCGTTACAACGAAGCCTTTAATTATTTCTCTAAACGTAAATCTCCTCTTAAGCCACAAGCACAGCTTTCTCTAATAGCTATTTAAGCCTCATTAAGAGAACAATTCCCAATATTTTCCTAAAGATAAATGACAGATATGGAGTTCAGTATCCACTACATGCTTCCACCCCAAGGATGCAAAAGACCCACAATCCTTCCTGTTAAGACTTCTATGATTTAAAAAAAGAAGACACTTTCCTGATTTAAGAAGAAAGTGACTTAAAGGTACCCATCCTAATGTGGAAGTATCCTTAATCGGGTCTCAAGATTAAGGATTCTTTCACAGTCCAATATCTCTCAAACCTTAATAATCATTATTCACTCTTGAGAACCCAGAGCAATTTTCCCGTAATGAGCCTTTACAGTTACAGGAAGTCATTGTTATGATGTTGAAATAAGAGTAGACTCTGCATTGTCATTTATCTTTTTTTTTGCATGTCAGTAGGATTTCCATTGTCCTTCCTGTTTATTGCTGCCGCCTAAATCTGAAGACTGGGTGGGTGTTACGATTACAGTTTGAGAACCAAACCGCAGATTTCACCCTGAGGTGAAAAAACATTTCCCCCCAATAAAGTCAGAGGTCTGAAAATGAACAGTTTTAGGAAGCCGTGCTTTATTCTTCTCATTAAAGTTATAAGAATTTCACCCTCGTATCATTTTAGTCAGTCAAAATACATACAATTATTTTGTTTACATGCTGTATGTATAATAAAAAAGAACCTGATTTTGAAAAAGAAGATAAAAATGTAACATCCATTAATCTTGAAACAGTAAATCCACTTACTGTAATAGAGCGCGGAAGTAAAAGGGCACGGTCCTAACCGTGTTGTAAAGATTTAACATGCTAATCGAGGCCTGTAGTCTGAGATTTAGCTCTTTGGTCTTCCACTCCAGGAAAGATTGACAGCTTTCTTAAATGCTTCCTCTAGTCAACAATCGCCCTGTAGAATGATGGACGGCAAAAATTTGGGAAATGGCTGAATAGCCCATCCCATCATCTTTGGCAGTGTAACACTTTTCTAAATGCTTCAGAGCAGCAAAGTGACACAAACCCCTGCTTTTATAGAAGAGCTCACAGTTGATGATGAACAATTAATAAAGTGTTTGATAAGAAGCGTCTGTATGCTACTTGCTCTCTTAAAAGCATATTTTTTCACAAAAAATCACAGAGTATGTCATCAGGATTATTTTGTATTTTTTATGGCCCGATGTGTAAAACTTTGTTGTACTTTCTGCTTCAATCTGTCCAGTCCCATCCAGTGTCCTTTTTGCACCCATTTCTACACAAATTCCCTTTGTCAACACAACTCATTTAATGAGCCGTAAAGAGTACGGGAGCAATGCCCGACATTTTGCTAAACAATGTGACAGTACGTGGAATCACTGTCACCAACAGGCTTATAGAGGAATCTCTGGCTCACTCACACAGCGTTGCTTCTGACTGAAGTGGAAGGCTGAATTCAGTGAAGAAGCTCCGAAAGGCTGCTGTGTGCTTTGCGTGAAGCTCCAAACAGCAGACAGGGACAGACAGAGATGAGGTGGTGGCAAGCAGAGCAAACACAGCGCTGAAGAACCACTGAATCTCATACTATTATTTAACCTGAAATCAGGTCATTTTAAAACCACTGATTGTTTATTTCGTGTCAGCTGGAAGCTCAGATTATGTATATATGTGTGATGTGATTATTGTTGTGATTTACATTGCCGGTTTGAAGGCATAAACATTCAAATTTAGCTTAGAACTTTAGCTCGTTGTCATAGTGACGGTGACATTTGCCTGTTTGGCAGGGCAGCCACTAATGTACTAGTCAGTTTACACCCCAGCCCTCACTGATAGTCATGAGCTGTGGGTGGTGACCGAAAGAATGAGACCATCAGGAGTTGGAGCTCAGTCATCCTTGGAAACTCAAAGTAGTTGCAGTATTTCTCCAGTTCAGAAGCGGTCTGCTGCGGTGGTTTGTGGCCCTCATGAGGAGACCCTAACCCCCATCATACAATTGTATAGAATTGTTGTCATTTTTTTCAGTATTCATCATATAAGGGAGCTTAGTTAATGTGTCAGTAGGAAAGGTGCAACATAGATAAAGCGAAGATGAAGCAAAGGTGTGGAAAAGCAAAGTGACACATTTATATTCACAAGTCACATATCTGCCCTCGCCTGCATTCTGCCTATGATGCATTCCAAGCCTATCGACGAATCAAAACATTGTGAGTCGCTTAATTCAACAACATACTGAAAGAGATTACTGGCTCTGTTGGGCGCATTCAATATGGCTTTTTAAAAATTCTTTCTAAAGCAATGGTCTATTTAGCCTTCCTTCTGTTGTATGAGAAACCAGCAGTGTTATGAGCCACACGCCGCTGCAGAAATCTGCCGCCCTAATGCTCGCCAATTGGGTGGAGTGCTGAGAATAACATGTCGCATTAGAATGTCAAGTGTGTCACATCATTATTGTGAATTATTTACACAATGTCAAAGTGAAAAAAAGCGCAGGAGTAAATTGTGGGAATAAAACAGGGTGCACACTCGGACACACATAAAACAATCCCCAAAGATGAGCAACATTAACCCCTTCCGCTTTCTTGTAACATGCTGATGCCAGTTCATTCCCTCGACCTTAAGGGCTTGAATGAATAATCCAAGCCCCAAATGTTGGGTGTTAATCAACTCCTTTGATTTATGCACTTGTTCAGCCTCGCTCCTCAGTGGAAAAAAACACGTCTTCCCCTCAGCAGTATAATTGAGCATTGGGGTGTAGTTCACACAAGTGATGACAAACTCACTCTCTGCAGTCATTTTTACTCGGCAAATCATCGTCCCTCTTAATTATATTTACCCCGTAGAGAGAAGTTCCTGCCAAAATCTTGCGGGGCGGTGACCACAGGAAAGCAGGTGCTTAATGGAGAAGCCAAAGCAAAACCTTACTGGAGGATTGTGAAGCATTTTTTGGTTTTGTTTTCTATTTTTTTCTCTACATATAGCTGTGATGCCTAAATTGGGTGGCTTATTTTCCATTATAGCTTTTTTTCTGTCTAACTAGTGTGAGCTGTTATCTTTTAACTATTCCTAACAAGATCAACTGACTTTGCTCTTGTTACAGAGCTTCATTTCTGGCTACTGTGATGAAAGCTTGTCTCTGATATATTTGCTCTGCTTTTTGTTTTAATCCTCTACCTCTTCACTTAAAAGAATGATTTTGATTAACATCACTCGCTGCCCCTCAAACATCTCATGGACATGCAAGAGAGCCACAAAATCCGTCTTTCCTTAATCAAAGTCGGACAAAATTGTCTTTTTTTTGGAGTAGCTCTTGGCCGCTTGGAAATGTAGACACAAGCTTTTCTTTTTTTGGGGGGGGGGGGGTAACCCTACCACTTACTTTCATCTAAAGGCGCGATAGAAGGTTAGATAAAAGCATCCAAGCCCTCCAAAAATACGAGTCTAAAGAACAAAGTCAACAGAAGCAGGGGGACATCTAAAGTACTGAATTGAATCTCTGCCAAAAAAGAAAAAAAAAAAGAGAGAAAAAAGTATTTTTGGCATTATTTTTTGGCTGACTTCAAAGCCGGTTGGATTTAGGAAGTGGTGATGTTGAGCTCACTAAAGCCACCCATTGTCCCCATCCGCAGCGGCACAGCCTTGTATGTGCGGAAAGGCCACTGTATGTGGCAAAATCCAGCACTCCCACTACCACCATCTCTAACCAACCACTCTCTGCTGCCAAAAAAGAGCAAAAGAAGCATTGTTGCGAAAAGGGGGCTTGAGGAGAGTAGCAAAAAGGTGTCACAATTTGTTTGTGGTGGATGGCTTTCAAGGCATTGGGATTTGTCGGGGCGGATAGGGACCTGACCAAAGACATGCTTTACTCAGCTCATGCAGCTGTGCAGTCGTTCAAAAGAGAGCATGAAAGCGAAGGTTTTGCTCTCAGGGGCCATCTCAACTAATGTATTCATTCAATTTATCGCAAAAGCACCGTGCTTACCCAAAGCCTCCTTAAATCTTCTGGAAACAAACATGAAATTGTGCTCGAGGTCTCTGCCTCTTCCAGCAACAAACGGGTGACAATGATTAATTGCCTCAGAATCGGTGAACGTGATGCCCCATCTAGAACCATTAGCATCAATTATTGCAAACCTGGGCTGGCATTACAAACAATGATCCAGATTATGCTGATGATCACATCTCAGACACATGAGCTCTCTAAATGCCAGAACAAGTAATCAAACTTAAACATGCCCACTCAACCATGAACATTAGATTCATCACAACCTGCTGCTTGGCGAGGAGGTTCTTTGTCTTCAAGTGAACGGCGGCTGAAATGTGTGTGGGCATGTCAGTGTGTGTACTCCATAGCGCTGTTTGTAACTGTCGATTAGGGACTTCACGAGGACACCGATTTTTACAGTGGTGTCACAGTCCTCAAAACAGCTGGTTTGTGGACCTATGTCTATTTGGAAATTAAACAAAATAAAGGCAAGTCACATGGAAGGATTATAGCAGTAAACAGGTGTTAAGAACATCTGTGCTGTTTGGGTTGATAGTGTGCTGCATTTTAAATTTGAACTTGACATAGTGTAGATAGAGGAGCATGAGTGGATTAAAAAGGTTAAACTGTTCTTCATCATTCTTGCATTGGCAAATGAGATATTTGTTGAAAAGACATATGCATGAAGGAGGTACTCATCTTTCTTTGCTTGTTAATCCTGAACCTCTATGTCAGTTTGTTTCCTGTCTGTTTATCCCAGCTTGCTCTCTTGTTTCGTGAACTCTGAAATTGGAAACTTGTTTAGACTGCATTTGCCTATCTCCAATGCTGCTGTCAGCGTCCTGATCCCCAAAATCTCTACTCTCTATAATGGTGCACGTCCTTGTTTGATTTAAGTGTTATTACAATTTATATTTTTAGTATTTTCTATTCTAATCATATAAAAATACTCCTGCCTTTTTCGGATCAATCAGCTTAGTTAATTGTTTTAGTTTCTTAGGATGGACTATTTATACCTACTTGCACTGCAGGTCCTTCTACCAGGTACAACTTATAATTGAAAACATTTTCAAATGTTAATCGAATAATTGCATTCAGAAACCTCCATCTGTACGTGGTGCACACTATGGCAACAATATTCAGAAGAGGACATGATGTGCTTGAAATACAACTCACCCACACTCCTGTAGGTGATCAGAATGTCAGAGTTTGACTGTTCAACAAGAAACCTTCAGTTAACAGAGCAAGAAATCAAATAATAACAGTAAAAAAATTAATAGCTGCACATTTATTGATTTATTTATCTCCAAAGCTGTTAGGCTTAGCTACGGCTAAACGAATAAATAAAGTATACAGAATTATTTCTGGTTTGTTGTGCGTTGTCTTTTCAAGTTTTGAGTAAGAGGTGACTTCAAATATATGCTCCAAGGAAATACTTTTTTTTTCTAATAACACCTCCCTTTTAAGGCAGAATGTTCTTCAAAGTTAAAAAATACTCTTATGAATGTGTCAAAGAAGCATAAAAATGATGGCATCGGAGCTTGTGGGTGTTGCTTTGGGAAAAGTTTGAGGATGCGCATTTGAGAAATGGAGAATCATACATCAAACGTAATACACGACTTGTCAAAGAAATTAAGAGAAAATCTGAAATAGGCAAAAGCCAGAGAACATGAACAAACACAGGTGTACCTTAACCAAATGGAAATTGGTCATGGAGAACTTGGAGTGATGCAGGAGCTGATGCTGTTGTTCTATCCCCAGCTGGTCATTTAAGCTACCATAAAGCAGTATATGCACTCTGTTTCTAGCATTCGGGGTGGGCAGTATTTCAATATGCACTGTCTAACACTTGACCACTTGATGTCAAAAGCACTGTTACTTTAAGCACTTTTGAGGAGATATACAGTTAAATGAACTCTGAATAAAATAAAATCAAACTAAAACATTTGAGCTTTTTTACGCTCAGGTCACTTTTAATGCTGACTGATCAGAGTTGATATTGACTATCTCACTGCCTGCTTTTGATATTCAGTATGACAGTTCAACTCAGTAATTTGGAATATCATTGAACCTCCTTCTCGGAGCCTGTAACTCTAAATGCAACATGAATACAACATTAGGCTCCACTTGCCATCTTATTTCCCATCGTACTCATTATGTAATGCTGCCTTTTGCCTAACTAACTAGCATCACAACAACATGGTTATTTTCTCTGCGATGAGAAAGCCTTTCAAGCTTCAGACTATTTTGGACATTTGTGGTGCTCGCTGTGTGCTTTCTGTCATGACTTGTTAAACACTCTGTCGACTTAATTGTGATTTTAAGACAAAGTGATGTGAACCAGGAAAGCCGGCCTAATCACTCTGTGATCTGCCATATTTTGTTTTAAGATATCAGCACTGTTGAGGCCTATCCACAGTCTTGAATCCTCCCCTTAATTTCTCAGCAATTACAGCGTCCACTCCTTTTAGAACTGAGCAACTCAATCCAGAGTGTCTTCTACTACTTTATAGCAGGTTTTCGAGAGTGATCTCTTGATAGTGCAGCGCTAGATAAAAGTAAAAGCCACAGTGTACCCTATTAGCTATTTACGGCTCATTAAACAAGTCAATATACTCTCGCCACATTATCACACCAGCTGAAAGGAGTCTAAAGGATTTATTTGCATCTAAATGAGGTATTCATGTTATGCCTGAAGGCTTTAAAGCATTCTCTGGTAACATCTGGAGCTGTCACCCCTCTGAAACACTTTATTTCACTGATGTCTCTAACTATATACAATGGGAAATAAAAAAGCTCCATTTTCAATTTTTTTCTCCTTTAAACGTTGGACTTTTTAGTATTTCTGGTGGTGGAAATATGTAAAACAGAGGGACTCCTCACTGTTCTCGATGCACAGTGAAAGTACAAAGTAAAACAAATGCTGGCTATACAGTCTGTTCATTAGTATGAATTATGAGAGTACATATTTTACATAATCACCGATACAGAATCAATAGGCATTCTAATCAAGGGTAGTAATTATTGAGAAGAAATGCCCACTGCCCATCCGTTATCCTCGCCTCAGGAGGTAGACAGCCACAGCCCCTGTGAGAAGAATCACCATCCATCAAAAGTTTGTGACATGGAGAGAAATGCTGAAGTATCTGGAGTCCCGCCAGTTTCAAGGAATAACCTTGAAGGTATCACGGAGCACCCAACAAATGCCAAGGGAAGAAGGTCACTTGGCAGCGGATTGAAAACAAGTTTTATTGTACAACATCCTCCTTCTTCATCCACTAAATATATGTTTGGCGTGTTAATAATGAGATGGTAGAGCCTAGTTTGGCAAAGTCACCCAACACACGTAGTCAGCATTGGGGAAAAAAGAGGATTAGTTGGAGAAGTGTGATTTAAATTTAGACCTATACAAAAGACAGGCGTGACATTACAAGCCCTATTTGAGCAACAGCAGCAATGCATCTCAGGAGGATTATTTACTTGCAAAAAGATCAAGACATCACCGAGACATATTTAATGAAAAGAAAGCCAGAAATCCCTCAGACCCAGAGCTAAATGACTGAATTAGAAGTCAGCATGTGTTCGCTGATTGACAGCGCTTTCCTGAACAAAGGAGTGATCAAAATCATACAGAATCTCATTGTCAGCTTCGTTAGATCAACTTCAGTATCATGAATATCATTTGACCTTCACATTATTGACTCAAAGTCGAAGTCAACTTTGGCCCTGATATATTCATGAAAAAAAAAAAAGACAATTAGAGGCTTCAAATGACTTAAAGCCTCCTGGAGGCAGTTGGCTCATTTGCGCTGTGAGTTCAGTTCAAACTGGCTGCTTTCACTAGAATAATATGGGATTTTAGATTATATTAAAATATTCAAAGAGCAGTGCAGCTTTTCAAAAGTCTGATCATTTCACACTCTTGTCTTTTATTTCTTCACATTAGATAAGACATTATTGCTTCTTCCACAATGCGTTTAGTATTGACCAGTGATAGGAGGTGAAGAAGTGAGCTAAGTGAAATTCTTTTGTGAGGTATATATATATATATATATTTACGAAATAGCCCTAATGTCTATGTCTATGAATGTTTGTATTGACATTTGGTATTCTTAGAGAGAAACACAACTCAAAAAGCTTTAGAAGACAGAATCTAATAGAATGAGAGTTCCTCTTTTGTATTCTTCCTCTGAAATATGCACGTTTTAAATTCATAGTACAATAAATGTATCTTTGGAACAGTATGTATGCAATATAATCGGTAAACAGCTTTTTTCATGAATGTATTTGTTCTGTATTTGTTAGCATCTTTTTGGCCACGAGGGGGCACAGTATCAAAATACCACTGCTTGATGCGAACCATTTGAATTGTCACAAATGTATAAAATCAATCAGTTCAAGAGAAGCACCGAAACGTATTTTACCACGGTGTCACGCCACCAGATGAGGTGAACACAAAAATCGAATCAATGAATAACAAAAACAGCGACATTTATTTTCACATGAAAAGATAAAGGCATTTTTGATAAAGTATAGGCTGCTTCACATATGAAGCTTGACTTTTCGGATATGACAGGCATTTGAACGCAGGTCTGGGCATTTGTGTAATCATCTCTACAGTGATAAAGGTAGGGATATGCTCGTCAATGTGGAAAGAAGGATAAAGATATATTGACATTTAAAGGTAATTATGTTATTGTAGGAATAGTTCTTAATCACTGGTATAGACCATTGATCATTTATCCCTTTTGTTTGAACGGTTTGAATCACAGAACAGTCTGGTCTGACTGGTCTGCCAGTCATTTAGCAAGAGCATGAACTTTAAGTTAGATTAATGCCTATGAATAGCTGGCCTTTGCCACTAAAGCATCTCAGCCTTTATCATTTGCCTTGTCAAAAAGACTTTTAAAACAAGATTCTGTGTTTGTCCTTGTGTGTGTCATCACAATATTTCCAGCGTCTCATTGGAAACATGTTGGGCAGGTTAAAACTCCATGTGAAGTCGCCTCGAACAAAAACAGCTTTTCCTGATAGCTGAAAACATCTCTCAATCAAGCTGTTGTACAATCTAAAAATATGTAGTTTTCACACATAACTTGTTGTTTTCTCTTTGCCCTAAGAGCTTAAAGATTTTCAGGATTGATTAAATGGTTAAAGAGTGCTTTCCCTGAAACATTACTCGTGAAGTTTGAAGACTATTTTTGGTCGTATTCTGTTACTTGAACCCAGTAAATTCCACATCAGTAAAGCTGTATTGCTGATTACTAACATTAGTTAAACTGTAGACATTTTTGTCATTGTGTCAAATGTAAAGACCAAAAGACCAAAAGTGTAGGGCTTCTACACACTTTATGTGCTTCACATACCTCATCTCAACAGCTCTTAAAAGAGTTAATTTAAAAAAGAAACTAGATTTCACTTTTGAGATAGTGGATTGATGCACATTTTCAGCAGCCATAAGTGTTCACACAACTTGATCCCACGATAGGACAAGTCCATTAATCAGACAGACAATAAGCTGTTTCCTTTTCTCAGCTTAGTCATTGTTTCTCCGTGTTTGTTTCCAAATGTGTCGCTGCATGATGTCGCTCTTGCTCCAAATTTCATAATATATGCCACATAATTCCCCTTTCTTAATTTTGCTACCCGTTTGACAATTAAGTTGCTCTCAATGGAGGCAGGAGGGTAACGGTTAGAAAATAAACAACTAACCCTTGCCATACACTAACCTTAAACATCTTGCCACTAGTTGCCACCCAAAATAAATACAACTGTGGGTGTAAATCAGATGTAATGCATGGTGCTGTTATAAAATGTTTAACATAATCAAATCCGTCATATTGTTAAACAAAGGAGTTTAATTTCCCTGTTAAAGGGGGCAATTAAGAAAGATTTGAAATACATAAGAAAGACCTGATGCAATCAAAATACTAGCGCTCTTTCAATTTTATTCTTGAATCGACAATGAATTTGGACTTGTCTGTAAACCATTTATTTTCCCCATAACAAAATACACCCCTAGTTCATTTTATCCATTTTTTAATTTTGCCTGTACATTCAAATAAAAAAGAAAACATCAGACCCAGAGGGTTGACAAAAATAATACTAGTTAAGAGACCTTTGAGGTGCAGCAGATGTTTATTTTGAAAAAAAAGAAAGAAAAACGGCTTGTGACACTGCTGGCCCCATTTACCATTCTGCTTCTTAGAGGTATGAGTGGGCTGTGATTCTGTCTTGTCTCTTCTGTCGCATTTGGCTGGGACTAATTATAAGTGGAAGGTTATAATTTTTGCCACATGAAGGTAGAACCGAGGCTCACAAGCCACTTCTTCCAATATGTGTGAATAGTGGGAGTTTGGCAGGTTCACTGAGTCACATGTGCAGGATCATTCAAGGTACCACTGAATAGGGATATTTTAACCTGCTAATCTTAAGACAAAAATGAACAAAATACTGCAGTTACTTAATGCTTTACTTTTATTCTGTTTTGACTCTTTAGAGTTAAATTAAAGTTCAGATTATGGGATTTTCTGTTGAGACAGGACAACTTCCATGCCAGTGGAAGTGAGAGAAAGGAAATGACCCCAAGTCCCCAAAACCCAGTGAAAAGCAGATGTAAGAACTTATTTTGGGGGGTTCTTGTTTCTGTGGGTGTATGTGTGTAATGACAATTTGAACTGAAAGCTGTTTTTTTTGTCCTCTCACCCACAAGCTGTCATTGACTTGTGTCTACTCAGTCTCTGCCCCGAGGTAGCAGCCCATAAACATCCTGCACAGTGCAGGAACAAGAACCCCCCAAAATAAGTTCTTACATCTGCTTTTACAGAGAGGGAAACTGGGGAACGGAAGGTAAAGCAGAGGGCAACATCACTGCAGTGATATGGACTGAGACTTACCTTCGTGGGTTGAAACTAAGGGGTATCAGTCTATTGAACTGCGATCCCCATCATTTTCGTTACCTTTCGCTTCCAAGAGACCAGTCCTTTTTGTAATCTCTGTAATCTTTGTTTGTTTTTTTGTCCGGACTGTCGTTTGGGGTATACTTTTCCACTCTAACCATTAACTTGAATTTCACTGGAGTGTGTTTTTCACAAATGATCATCCACAGGTCCCTCACATTTGCGGTACCCTAACATAGGAAAGGCTGAATTGAACAAATACATTCAATTTGAGGTAATGTTCTAATGTAAGAGGAAGACAAAAACCTGCAAGATCCATCTGAAGCCTCACTTGAAGCAGTCTCCATGGAGGACTGGCCAAGGCCAGAAAAAACTGAGCTATGCCTAATGGCATTCCCTAGTCCCAACATCAACATTGTTGAAGCAGATGGAAACAGAACAAAAAGGCAGCCAACGTTCAAAGAAGAGCTTAGTGGTGTCCATCATGAGGCCTGAAACATTATTCCTGGGGCCTGCTTAAAGAAAAGGTAAAGAAAGTTGTTTAAGAGGGATCTGATTGTGTTCAGGGATAAAGGGCCACATATAAAATATTGATTTTAAAGCTAGTTAAAATTGTATACACTCTGTTTTTGCCTGATGTGCTGCCTTTCCTTGCATGCTTGCCATCTTTTATTAAAGACAGAGCATTTTTTTCTGTTTTTTGGGCAGCACAAGAAATAAGGGTGTCTCAAAACATCTGCACAGTTCTAAATGATTTTTTTCAGCAATTTTTTTCTGCCTTACCAGTTTTTATAATTGCTATAAAGAATTAGGTGACACTCTCCAGTAATACCAGTCGCCCTTTAAATTAATCGCTTGAACCCTCCCCATTCAATCATGTTCTGAAGTTAATTAAGCAATACCATGAGTAATAAAGAAGATAGATGACAGCCAGTCACACACACAGTGCACGACCCCACTCTCCGACGACAACCGAAGGCTGGTAAGGTCAGAACCCAGCAAGTGATGGAGCTGTCATCCTATCACGGTGGAAATCAAACACCAGAATCAGATCACGGATTGACTTTCAACTGGTCCAGGGGACCAATCAAATGGGCTGAGACAGATCGGTGGCCTTGTCCCCAAACGCCAAACCTCAGAATCTAATCAGAGCAAGCGATCACTCTAGCTGTCGATGTCATCATTTACAGTAAACCGATAACTGCCACGTACAGTAGGGACTTATTGACTTTCTGATGGTTTTGGAATATGAAAACCAGAGGATGTCGGAGAAACTTATCAGGATCTGTCAATCAGTCTATCATAATGAGTGGCAAAAAGTCAGTAAGCGCTGACTTTCTGTGTTCTTTATAAAGCATCAGTGAACTGCTAATAATCATTAGCATAATCATATTTATTTGGCAATGATAATGAAGATGCAAACAGGCGCAGTTCATACTGTCACCGACAAGCCGAAAAATAAAATTGGGCGCACAATATTAAACTGGCTGACTTTAATGCCTTATTTGAAAAAAAAAGGATGAAATAAAATGTAAGGGCGCTGCACTGCCCTGCATAATTCTTTAGAGAAAGGTTATTTTTAGTGATTTTAGGAACTAACGTCCAAGCATGTACACCCCAAGATCAACAAAACCAGAGCTACCAGATCTCAGACTCCACAGGCTTCTGCTTCACTGCCTTACCTGTGTAAATGATATTCTGCTTCCTGGTTATTTTAGTCATTGTAAGATCCTCGTCCTCTTTCACCCATGGTTCGTCCTAGTTGTTTTTTAAGCATTCTAGTTCTTGTCATTCGTCATTGTCAGGTTTTTCTTGTTAGTTTTTTTTTCTTTTACAGTTTTATTATTGTTTCCAGCTCCATCGTATCTTTTGTTCTATTTTTAATCAATCAAGTTATGTTCCCCCTCCACCTCTTGCCATCTGTGTCTGCGATTTAGATCCTCTAAGATTTTCGTGATAGAAATAGAAAAGTATCCTGGTATTCACTTTGAAATGCTGTAGCAAAGAGAGCTCTAAACGTAGATGAGTTCAAGGAAATTTGTAAAGAAGAGTGGGCTGTAATTTTTACAATGGTGTGTGAGGAATTGAAACCATTGTACAGAAAACCATATCTTCAGGTTAATGCTGTAAAATGTGGTTCTAGAATATTTTTTTTTCAGAAACGGCTTCTCATAGCCTCAGTTTATGTTCATTCAATAATTATATGGTTTATTATATTGTTTATCTGAGATTAAGTTGAATTTTTTTTAAATAAGACCTGGGTTTAATCTAAAGATTAACTATTTCGTTGCAATACAAAAATACAAAAAAGCGAAAGAGGATTTTTTTCCCCCTCAAATAACCCAGATAACAGGAGACTAGTATATTACAGTGGCAGACTTGAACCTCGACACTCCTGTGCTCTAAAACACTTGAGGGGTAATCTATACCTGAACTAACAAACACAACATCAGCTCAAACATAAGAGCTTGTTTTTCCAGCTAAATGTTTTCAGATTCATGACTTCTTGGATGTAAGTATTATTGTGGATTTCGCTAATTAAAGTCAACACCACAATCAGGCACAATAACAATATAATTTCATTACCCTATTATTAAGATTATGCTGCACGTTGAGTACTGTGCTTATGAAACAGATACATAAAAATATAATTGTGGCTTTTTTGTGGTATTTTTTGACACGTTACATTCTGCTTCATTTTTGGTCTAGAGCTGTAAAAACGGGTTTAACTCCTGAAGTTTTTGTTTAGAAATAAATAGAAGCTTTTCAATGGTGGGCAGTGCCATTAGTGGGTGTTCTCTTAATGACCATATTTGACTTTATATCTAATCTCCTTATGTTAGATTGTGTCGATCCCAGTCTAAAAAATGTTTCCCTCCTCAAGAACAATTTCTATTGTAATCATTAGGCATGTTTTTTTTTTCTCTCTGCTGCTTATGGCCTTTTTTCACTGGCGGTTCAGATGCCACAACATTTTGCCATGAAAGAGAAAGAGAGAGAGAGAGGGAGCAACAAAAGAAAATAGACTCACATGCAAAGGTTAGACTGGCCTCTCGGCTCAAGATGGTCCCAAAAGAGTTTGAGGCGAGGCACTGATACGTTCCTGTGTCTTGGTCTTTGTTCAGACGGCTGATTCTGAGGTTGCCTCCAGAAAGACTGTAGTGAGATCCAGCTTTGGGAACGAGTTCTGTTCCATTTAATTTCCACCTAAAAGAAAGGGGGGGGGGGGGCAGAGGAAGAGAAATTAACATGCAAATGAACAAATTAAACATTGTTCAGTGTAGACTGGGGCAATGGATGCATTCCAGAGAACAAGAAGAGCACAAGCTTAACATTTGATTGTTTTTCAGAAATAAAAAGTGGAGAGGGTCCAGAACACATGCCCTAAAGCAATGTGTTAATCTAAGCAGCAGTGAACTGTTATGGTGCCAAGGACTTGACTCTCTGAGAATAGACAGCAGTGCAGGCTATCCATCTTTCCAAACTCCAGTCAAACCACATAAAACCTCTGCTTAATCATTATGAAGTGACAATTAAAACAAATGCCTGCAAGCTCGCCTTCTTACTTGTGGATTCAAGCTCTGTTCTCATGATTATCGTTGGTGTTAGGGGTGATCGGCGAAGGGTGTAATTCACTTATATTGGCAACAGACTCTCGAATGTATCCACTTTGATGAATACCATTAATAGAAAAAAAGGGAGGGGGAAATCTGTCATTTTCAAGCCCTTATTTACATCAACAGGGACAAAAAGGGAGCCTAAATGCTGTAAATTGTTCTCAGCAATGTATAACCTTCCTAGTTCATAACAGACTTTCTAAAAAGCAGAGCAGGATCACGTTCGCCTTGAAAACAGGCAGTTTAATTTTTTTCTCCTAGTCATTCATTTAAGTGTCGCTTAAGAGCTTATCATTTCTTTCTGTTTCTCTGTTTCATTTCAACAGTTTCAATCAGTACAGTAGTGTACTGATATACCAATTCTCTTCCATAATTAGTATGCCATGTTTATCCCCATGGGGCAAAAAAAACAAAACAATAAAAACAATAACTTTCAGTTAAACTTTCATTCTACTTTCTTTTTAAAAGTGTTCTTGACCAGTAACTCTGGCTGTTTTTTTGTTTTTGTTTTCAGTCTAGTCTGTGAATCTGAACATTTGCATATAAAATGTATATTCTGCACTATTTGTTAACACTGGGTATGAATCAGTCTTGTGATTACAGACAACTTCTTAGCATTTCTTACCCTCATCTTAGAAAATTTCAGTTTGACAAATATACCATCACATTTTCACCCTAACGAGATAACTCTAAAAGACCTATTTACTCTGCATATATCAGCACCGTGTACAGTGTTAACTTAAAAAACAATGAACTGATCCTCCAGTTTACTCTTAAAATAGAACCTTATCTAGAAAGACAAAACAGTGTGAGGATTAATTGTGATCAGGTTATATTCTCAGCTGTGGAACCTTTTACAATTTGGATTAAAATAAAGAAGTCAAAAAGACATTCTTAAAAAGGTCAAAGAGGGAGAGAATTAGGTTTCAGGCTGTGTTGAAGAATAAAGATGCTGGTACCTTTATTCTCATAATAGCAATTTCAAGCTTGTTGTAGTAGCACAAACCACGTTTTTTACCTTAGAGACTACATTTTCATTTATAATGGTTCTTGTTTTGATGAATCACTGCATCCATTTTCTATATTTCTGACAAAAACTAAAATGGAGGGTGACACAATATGAAATCCTATATTTTCCCTTTGTGTTGCAGGAGAATCAACTATTTTCTGTGCTCTGGTAAAAGAGTCCTGTAGACTCTGAGCACAGCAGTTATATAATACAAGTAGAAGCTGACTGCATGAAAAAAAACAATGCCAGTCTGTGCTGACCGCCTGCCTACCTAGCAGAATGCCTGTTGGATGTAGAATTGCCACACTAACACGGAGCCTCTGTAGACTTCCTTTCTTTTAGTAGGACAAAATGTGTTGCACAATAGTCTTTCATGGTCCTTCTCCAGTTCAGTCATAAGTAAGTGCACGCTCTCAAGAGTGTTATTACCACACACAATAGAGAGCAGCCTTCGAGGAGAGACGCAGCATTCTCACAGGACTACAGCTGCAATTCATGTGAAGCTGAAGAGGAACAAACAAAAATCAAGACCAATATTCCACAACAAAACAGCACCTTCAACATGAAAACCTCAGCAAAAGCAGTGATGAGGTGTCACTCCAACACTATAGCATCACAGTCTGATAGAGATATAATTTTCTTCTCAAACACATCCAATCTAATACGGAAGCAGCCTTTCCATGGCTGCAATTGCTCAGAGTGAATTGGCATTGTACCCAAAGTGAGATGGTTTAATCTGTGACGGCTTGAAAACCAAATGTTGAGGGAGATTTTATCTGCCGGGTGTCAATTTAAGGCTTAACCTGGGTCTTTCAAAAACATCGAACCACATAGCTGTTATAATTAATCCTGGAAAATGTTTGTTATTTATCTTGGAAAGCGATCACGCTCCAAGTAAAAGCGGAGGAATTCGTTCAGTTGCAAGAAGCAAATGTGAGTCTGAAAATGATTCAAATTCTCTATGTGGCATTTGTAAATGACGCCTAACCAGAAGATGATATTGTCGCTTAAAAAAACAAACAAACAAACAATATAAAATACGTTTTGTATTCCGGGTTTCTGAAAAACTCAAGCAAACTTTTATCACCCAATCAATTGAGCTCAGGAGCTACGGGACAAGGCCACAAAAGGGGAATTTGAACCCCGAAAGGCTGTCACAGTGTATCGCAGAGCAAAGCAGCAGAATGCATCCAACCCATGTTAAACAGATGATTTGATAATTCTATTTGCAGTGATTTATGATGGCATGCAGGCCGCAACAGCAGCTTTATTTGTTAGGCACATGCTTTACCCAATCATGTAACAACAACAGGCTGTGTACACTGTGGCATAATACCGCACCATCTGGCTCATGACGCTGTGAATGTTTCACAGTCTGTTCGGTCCTGGTGCCTTTTTAAATATGATTGAAAAAAAACCATCAGGAAATTATGTTAATCCTATTCTTCTTACAGTTACCATTTAATTAGCTCTCCACCTAAAGTTAAAAAGTGAGCTTTACATGTTGTGCTATGAAATCAATCCCATTCTGAACCAGCAGCTCCCTCTCTCTTTTACTTTTTTAAATATTTGTTTTCCAAATATTGTTCACAGTGGTCTTGAACAACGTTTTCCGGACAAATCTGAACTTCTTTTTTTACCTTTACACCGGCTGCTATCTCGTTATTTTTTCAGGCACACTACGGCAAACTGATCTGTGAATCATGGAAGTATAAAAAAAGCAACTAATCAAAAGGATGAACTAGTATTATGTGTAAGAGACTACTTAACAACACAACCATTTTGCACTGATTAACTGTAAGTCGTTCCTTTTTTTGTCCTACTAAAGAAAACAAAAAAAAACTACCAATGTAAGAGACTTGCGACGTATTGCAACGTAACAGCAAAGACTTGTGAGTGAGAGGGTTAATTGAAAAGTGGAGAAGTGGATGAATTGATTATTATTTTCAGTGGATTTTCACTACAAAAAGTGATTGGTAAACATATGTTACGGAAAGAAAAATCCCAAACATATACAGTATATCAGTATGCATCAGTATTAACTCAACACCGCATTATACGTTAATATATAAATTAGACATAAATAGAAACTAATAATACAAATATAATATTCAAATGAATACAATTAGAAGTTAAATGTATCCTCAGGTATGACATTAATCAATTAAAAGTGTATGAAGAAAAGGGGTATGAGGAACTAAACTTTTATTCACACTCATCTTCTCCATCTTATTGCCGGTATAATCAATAGTAAATTCCTGTTTCCTGTACTTAAAGTGGAAAGCATGCAGGAGAAGTTTTTAGCTAGCACTCTGTCTAATGTCATCACAAAATTTACCATGGATGATTTTGTATCTCCTATGAGGGCCTTGTGACCAGTCCAGAGTCTACCCCTCCTCTCGCCCAATGGCAGCTGCAGCAGCATAGATGCGAGTTCTTCATGAGCGCTGTTTTTTTATAGATTTTTTCCCTGCTAATTATATAGCTGGTTTGCCAGGTATGTATCCAAAATAAACTTCATACCAGTTTGTAGTATGATAGTAAAGTATGGTAATAGAAACTTCAGGATTTCAAAAAAGGATGTGATGATGAGATGAGATGGTGGAATTACAACGAACGCATTCTAATGGACACTGGCCAAGACTATATGTGTATCACTTAATTTAAAAACATTAATTTCATATGGTAATATTATTTGATGAATTCAATTAAACTTCTAATAAGTCCATTGTTGCAGACATGGCTATTTATTACACTTTTAGGCTTGTCTTCTTCTGACAGATATAAGAGTAGAGTATAATTTCTGATCCAAATCTTGCAAAAAAACATCCTCAGAGCTGTAATTAAGACTTTGTCGGAGGGCTTGGTATTGCATTGAGCGCAGCTCAGTCACAATTTCCTGCTGCGGTAGGTGCAACTAATGAACACAGAGCATGAATAAGCCGTCGTCCGGTTGCTGCAACACACATTTAGGAGGTGGCGTTGGCGGCTCTGACAGGACCACGCGGTACCCTCAACAAATCTCATCCCAGCAAATTCAGTGAGCAAACTTGATTGATTTGAAGTTTTACTTGCCATAGCTGCACCACAACACAAGACCCTCTCGATAGACTAATGGTCCATATGAGGAGGGAATAAAGAGGAGGGAAAAAACCAACAAAAACATTGCTCTCTGAACTGGGCGCAAGCAAAGCCTGAAGTGCCCTCCAGGGCTAGAGATAGAGCAAACGTGTTTCCAGGAGGGAGTAAAAAGAAAAATCTCCTGCAAAATAGAGTCTGTGTAATACACTAATATGATCCTGATCTTCTTAGGCATGACTTGCAAGGATGAGGAATGTTTTTTTTTTTTTCTTCAGAGGCAAAACTGTCTTTGCTCTTTATCAGGAGACAAAGCCCGGAGCGGTTTCATTCGCAGCAAATGGAAACCCTGAATCCAAGGCCAGAGATGATATGGATGTTTTTTAGAAACAGCTGGCTTTGTTGTGAAGCAAAGCAAATCTGTGGCAGCACCAAGCCAGTCATTAAAATCACGAGAACAAGAGGGAAAACTTAGTGTTTGTGAGATTATAACATCTATAACATAATTTTTGTTTGAAAGCAGTGATGTCAAGTAGATTGTGGATTATGCAACAAAACACCTGAAGCCTCCATGATTCATCTTTCTGTTGTAATGAAGAGGCTTTTACTTAGTTTGTGCCCTTTTTTTACCGTATTCATCTCTCTGGCATTATCTGATATTAATCTGTTAACTGCTCTAGTTTCATTTTCTATATTTATGCCATTTGGAAATGGCATTAATGTCCGGTTGTATTTGTCCATATGTTTTGTAATAATTCAAATCGGTCTAGGCTGGAGACTGGAAAAAGCAGCATATCATCGTGTCTGAAATGTTCTCATTCTCCCAAGGAAGTGATCAGGAATCATTTGTGCTCTCAAAAAGACCGACGTTCAAAATATCTCATAAAAATGTTTTGGAAAAAAAAAGACTTAACAGGACGTGAGACCTTTGAATTATTTTGTTCTTAACAACATTACATCTAAAGAAATTTTGGAAGTCTTTTGGAAGGACAACATGGCACTCCATATAGATAATCAACTTCTATCCTAAGTGCTGACTGGCAGTGTTGAAGTTTGTCAGTGTGGATACCATTTTAAAAAGGGAAACAAAAAAAAAAATTATAGTTAACTCGGAAACTTAGCAAAAGGTTACAAAAATGGTGGCAGAGACATTAGCGTCTTCGTGTGACTGGAAATCAACAGTTTTAATTCGGGGTGGGGTCTCTCTAAGTCTTCACTGAATGACTTTAGTTGTAAGTGGTAGGGAGTGACTGACGGAGACTTTAGAGTCAATTCAAAGTCCCCAATAAACCTGGCATGCATGTTTTTGGAGGGTAAGAGGGAGCTGGAGTACCTGGAGAAAACTCATGCTTGTACGGTGAGAAAATGCAAACTCTTGCAGCGAGTTGACGCGGCTCATTGCCCAAATACTTAACACGAAAAAATAGCTATGAATCATCTTGGAAATGGTATGAACTTCTGGGTGTGTGCTGTGGTTTCTGGCAAAGGAAGGTGGATCCTCTTTGTTCCCAGACAACAGACATAATTGTCCTTACACTGTACTGCATTTGATTCTTATGGCTCCTTTACAGTACTAGGAGGAGATCTATAGATCAGATGTGGAACCATAGGCTATGACTTGAGACTAACTTCTTGTACTGGCTAGATGTGTAAAAAAAAACTTCAAGTGTGCTTGACATTTACTAAGGCATGCGTTGTGAGGGATGGACATTGGTTGTTCCAGCTAAAGAAGCTTATCCCTATTGTGAAGGCCAAATGTAAAAAAAAAAAATACAAATAAGGAAGCCGCACTCAAACCATTAAACTCTCAATAATTGGGTAATAATCCACTGTAGTTTGCAAGAAACATCAACGCTAATGTGCTTAATGTTGTTTGCAAACAGTGAAAACACTGTGTTGATGTGCCAGTTATCCATTATGAAGATGAAACATTTCATCCAGTAGAGAGTTTTAACCTTAAGCAATTGCAAAGACTTTTAAATGTGTTAGGTAGCGATTACAAAAACATGGATAACTGGCACACTGCCTTTTTTTATCTTAATATGTCAAACAATCAGTGACAGTTAAGAAACACGGCTCTGTTTCCAGTGAAAGAAAGACATTAGAGTTTGCAGAGTTACTTTTAAATGTTTTTTTGGAAATGCCAAAGTATGAAAGGGGACTTCACAAACAAATTATAGATATTTCCTAGCAATATGTTGAAAGATATCATGAATGTCAGCAGTTTAAAAGCAAGAAGGCATCGGTGGAGAGGAACAATGGGCAGGGGAAGCACTGCAGTCGCACACTCACCGGTACGTAGGCGGTGGCCTTCCCTGGGCCTCACAGCTGAACACCACCTCCCTGTTGTTCTGCTGCGTCTCCACAGGATACACGATGCTGCCTGGCTGCTTGGTGAAGACGGGACTCTGCAGGACGCTGCTCTCTGTGGGACAACAAGGAAACACACAACAGGGTTACTATACAGTCGTGTTTGCAAAACAGCCAATTAGTCGGCGGCAGAAGCGGGGTTGGCGCCGCTTTAAGTCCCTCAGAGGGAAAAACCACAAGCAGAATAAACATATCAGTTTAAACTGCCTGTCACGACTCAGCAGCAAAGAGAAGAATGATCTGAAGCGAGACACATCTTCAGCACCTATTATGGTGGGAAGAGGACATAGAGACTAATTCATCTTGAATAATGGCCTGTGAAAAAGGCAATCATTTGCCTCCATTAAAATGTTTTTATTTTGTACTTTGATTTATTCAATTGGCCAGATGTGAGAATTGTGTGCCCAGGCAGAGGTGTAATGACTTAACGGATTGGTATTATTAGAGCTCCGTGTTGTTAACAACGCAATAGAAGTCTCAGTTAACCCATGAGGGAACTCCATTGTGACTTCCACATCTTTGAAAGAGATTGGAGGAGTGTAGCTTGCAATTTGTGTTACTCACAGGTAATACGCAACATTCTTTCAATAAATATTTGCATGTTTATCATTTGTATTTTAATTTATTGTGATTTATGTGATAATGCGTCTTAATTTTAAAGTATTTCAAGGTGCTTCACTTTGCTAGAGCTCTGTGGGGATGATGGAGTTTTTTTCTGAAAGTCTGACCATACTGTAATCATTTCATAAGTTCACCTGACACAAACTGGAACCTTTCAAGACACAAGGGGAACACTGACCTGAGCTGTTGCTCTTACTTCTGTCTATAATATCAACAATCAATTAAAAAAATGGGGGGGGAAAATGTAATCAGGTTTTTCATACAACACAAAAAGAAAAAGGTGGCCAGTATCATGAGGACAGGATCAAGGCAAAATATCTTAGAAAGTGATGATATTCATCATGTATTTAATATGAAAAGACATTCTGTATGGACATTTTGATTGAATGATTCATTGGCTGAATTAACGTGGCATCAAGACATAACTCAGAGACAAAAAACCTTGGTTGAGATTGGTTTATAATGTGGTTCATGGTGTTTTACGTGGTAAAACATAATTGTAAATCAGCTTAAAACACTGCGCTCCAACACCAACATCACACAGTAACTCACCTCAGCATTTTTATTAAAACTATTCTACTGTCTCAAACCTTGGAATGGAGTACATACTGTGAAAGCTGAAAGGAATTTAGCCATCTTAGATGACAGAAAATGTTGAATATTAGGAACGATGAAGTTAAGAATTATCACCCCACCAGGGACACACTCGCGTGGCCTATTTAAAAATCTTGACAGGTTTAGAGGTAGTTGTGCTTGAGTATTGAAATGAAAGCCTCAGACAGCAGACGACCACGTAACAAAAAGCTGTGTGAGTTTTTGAGCAGCCCTTGTAAAAACTGGTAGATCAGGCATCGTTTAATGACATGGGATAAAGATCAGGTCTCAAACGATGGTTGAAGATGAAAAGTGACTGAGCTCCAAGTGTGCAGTGGATAATGAGCACTACAGCATTCACACAGGCCATGGCACATCGATGAGCTGACGTTTAGGAGAACAAAATATTAGGTCACATGACATAAATATATTATCAGACAGTCAGGGAATTGTTTTTTATTATTCTTATTTTTTTTTATATCAATCTTTCTTTATTATCAAGTTCAGATGCATTTAGTTAAAGAAGAATGTTGCCTCATTAAGCCAGGAACAGCCTGTCAAATGACCCTAAGATGTGAGACAGAAAGATGGCCATTTTGGCTTGTGGTTGTAAACTTCAATAGATGCAGTTAATTGGAATCTAGCAAATGTATATGAGCCATGTGAGATGTAGCACTAAAATTTCTGAGAGGAAGGGAATTATGGATGCAGCTTTATTGAAAGTTCACAAGTCTAAGATGAATTAAAACTCGAAAATGTCACAAACTGTCACAAGGGCATTGCATGGAATCACTTTGAATCATCAGGTCAGTCCTGTCAAACGTTAAATAATTTAAATGGAACCTGATCTCAACCAGACTAATTTCAATCTAGTTTGAACCAGACACTTTGTCCAGGACCCCTTGCCCTTATGATTATGTTTCTCAAGATGCTTGGAAAGAAATCCAGGTGTCCTATGCTGATTACATACTTGGTGCAGTCACAAAAGTAACCTAGAAGAGAAGAAGCATCTCGATAAAGGAGTGCTGCTTCTATGACGTGGCATTGTGATTACAGGCTACATCAATGATGGTTTCCCAAATCCATTATGGCAGCATGCCTAAATAAAACCAAACTGCAGCAGAAAGCTAAGTAGGGCACTGCAACAAACACACTAATAGATAGTTATTGGTTAGGATTTGATTTACAATTCTCGTGTCCCTAGCCAGATGTTTTGCATCTTATTATTCTGCCACCCCTCTATATTCAAAAGTTGGCCATTGCCTATTGTTACGTATCACCAAGCATCTTTCAAAATGGCATGAAAGAAACAAGCTCATTTGTTAAAATCTCTTGGGCAAATATCTGCATGCAACAATTTGTAAGTGTGACTGTACAGAGAATTTTCCACCTTTTTAGTCTCTTTGAAAGGATCCAGTATCATAGTATATTATTTTGGGAATCGCTTATATTGAAGGAGCCACTTGGCAAAAAACATGTCTTTTAGACATGACGGTAAAATCACTGGGAATATTAAAAGAACTGAAAGTTTCAAAGCTACTTTAAATGTAGATGCATCAATCACCAAACACTGTGATGACACTGGCTCTTGCGAGGACCGCCCCAGGGAAGGAATAGCAAGAGCTCTGTGCAGAGATGTTCATTAGCATTACTCCAGTGAGGCTGAGCACACTATCCTCGTAAAGGAGCATACTGCTATAAAAGAATACAGTACAATACTTAGTAAAGAGTTTCACTGTAATTTATCTGAGTGTAAAAGCGACTTCAAAATCACAACTACTTTAAATAAAATGGAATCTGAAGTGTATAACACTCAATTTTGATAACAGTTTTAGTGGAAATACTTTTTTATGCATTGAAATACACTGATCTACTATGAATGATCGATTCTTAATAAAGATCTGATCATTTCACATGTTAATTTACAAACAAGCAGAAGAGATACCGTTCAGTGTTGCATATGGCCCAATAAAAAGTTAATTACATTAATCAAAGTTAATTAAACACCATACACTGAAATTATAAAATAAAAAAAGAAATCAAGAGTTATTTACTGTAAATCGTTGGCTCCTATCCCTACAAATTTAAATTAAAACAACCTTAGGCCATGGCATGCCTTTTTTAATAATTAGCTTGATGAAAAAATAACCTAGTGGTACAGATAATGGTTGGTCATATTAGATATCTCCACTTCCAAGATTTCCACTTCCCTCTCCTATCACCTTCATTAAAACGCTATCAAAAATCTACTTTAATTTGTAAAAGCAGTTCTTGACAACATATAAATAATGTTAGAAACTCAAAGTTTAAGTAATAGATAATAATGATACATGTAATAAAACCTTTCAATTCAGTTTCATATACAACAATGTATTGTTAGTTGAATTCCAAATATAGAATTCATAGAGAACCAGTGCAGCTTCACACTGCAAAGGATGACAGATGTATCTATAGCTTTACAGAATGAAGAAAACTGCTCAACTGGCAATCTAATTCAATTCAACATTTCCCTGCGCACTTTACATTCTCACAGCATCAAAGTACGCTTCCCATCCCCAGCAGCACTCACAGTTCATGCTAATTTCAGTGTGCGGTAGGCTATTCTTTTTTCATGCAAAATCCAACACGTTTACTATGGGCTTCTCCTTTATCAAATTTGCAATTTTGTGCAAAACTGGAGTAAGAGCCATAACCAAATTGAAAAACTGAACCCGAACAGCAAAGAATATGGTCAATTACGGCCCATTAGTGTTGTTTGATAGTAATGTAATATCTGTTTCAAAAAGCCAAGTATTCTGTTAGTTCTTGGGGAAAAATTTGAATAACATGCAATGGTAGTGCAAATGTAGTCAAATAAAATGCGCACTCAATTACAACAGCAGACAGAAATTTTAGTAGTATCTACAATTGGCCCTGAGAGAAAATATATTCTGCTTCTGTGGAGGAAATACAGTATATGTCTCTGATAAGCAACCGAGCCTCTATAATCCATACCCGTCAGTTATAATAGTCAGCGTAGGTCATGTCCTGCAAATATTATTTCAAAGAAGATTAAAGTTATTATCACTCATAAGTCAACAGATGTTTAAATGACCCAGTAATCGTAGTGTCAATTTACTAAACTTTTTATGCATAGAACACATACTGCCTGCATACACTGCAGTGCAATGAGTCGAGTTGAACATTGTTTTCCTTTTCCATTGTTTACACATAGAAGTCCTTGAATGAGTTTGTAATTATCTACATTTATTTTTAAAATGATTATATATCGTACATGAATTAAAGTGAAAAGAAAATCTTCTGACTGAAATTTCCCAGAATGCGTTTCAAGTCAACCGGTAGCTAAAAAGCTGTTTCAATTCTCACTTTAGCGCTGTTGATACGTTTCTTTCTTAAGTTTTAATATTTTTTCTGCAATAAAGTATCTGTACAGTCTCGAGATGTGAAGAGCCACCTTTGGGACCAATGCCAATGAGGCAAAACCTGATGTGACAACCTTTGTCGTCATCGTGGGTGTGACCATACAGTGAGTATCCACATTCTGCTCTGGTTTGGGTCACCCGCAGGTGCACTGTTCACAATATTACTGGCCCAAAAGTCTGACAATCTACCAAAATATAAAAAAGTGGCTTCTGTTAACTCCAAATGCTGGAAATCCATCATAGAGACGGAGAACTTTAATCCATGTACTAAATATCATTTAAAAAAAAAAGTTATTTGAGGATGATCTTTTCTTTTCGTTCGATCAACACCGCCAACTTTGTTTAAAAGCAGGAGAAAAAAACTTAGGATTTAGGAGAAAACCTTGTTCTTAGGACAATATAAAATGGATCGAAAGAACTTGGTTTTAAAAGCAGGGAAATGCAAATGATAGCTGTAAAGACGGATTTTTATTCCTCGCGTGAAAAAACAGGTGCAGTGAGTGAAGGGATGCAGCTCGGAAACGTTTTTGCACTGCTTAAACAACACAATTGATGACATATATATATATAATATTTTGCATTTAGTCACACTGGGAATGTTGCCTGTTTATCAAAGTATGTAAAATCATGGCATCAATCAATACATACAGATATAGGCATTTCAAAAACACATTTTGGCTTTCCACTGATGCTGATTCACAATCAGCAACAATAACTCTGATGAACACAGTAGGTCACAATCAAAATCCTAAAAAACCTCACTTTATTTAACACTCGAGTACTTTTAATAAGCTGTGTCTTCCTCTCTGTTTCAGACTCTCTGTGGGTGAGACTGTCAGCCCAAAGCAGACTTGCTCCCACAGGGAATACACCAGTGCTGCATTAAGATGACATTCCCAGAGTTTTACATCTTAAATGGGATGAAAAATAGATGTGAGTTGCATCTTTGATCCCAAGCATCCTCACTTTACTCCATATCAGTTTCGAGTTTGGTTCTTTTCTCTCATTTCAATGCAACATGGCTGACTTTGTCATGAGCATTGGTAGCTTCGCGATTATCGGTGCCACTCACACATGCAAGATCTCTGCAATGTTTTGTTTTTCTGCACTTATTTTCTCACAGAAACGTTAACAATATATTTTTTTTCACACAGAAATTATGGATCAGATCAAATCTCATTAAAACTTTTCAAAGGCCAGAAGTGAAATCAAAGGTCTGTCAGCAAAAGCAACATAGTTTAGAAGCAGCTAATTACATTATGTCTTAGTTAAAAGCTCAAACTACCCATTAACATGGTGAATGACACAAGGTCATCTCTGCTTTTATATTATTGTGAGAGTTCAGGACCAGCATCACAGAAACATTTAATCATGATGCTCATTAGAAAGATTAATTACGAGGGCGAAAAAAAGAGAAATGTTTTCTGATGTTTTAATGTTTGGTTGTTGGGATTCAAATTTTTCTTTTTGATCAAAGCAATTATAGAGGAATCTAGCCAACAGTTGGTTTGGTTTTTAATAGACAGAGAGCAGCAGAATTCCATCTTTTTACACACCTTTACAATGCATTTTTGGTTCGCTGCACTCTTTGAATTCTTGTAGAGGACAACATTTCAGAGAGATCTTCGTAAAAAGAACAGATGACTGCCAGTAAAAGCTTAACACACAGTGGGACTTCAGTTTATTTGAATTCTCCCAAAGCAGTCTTTCAGGTTATTTGGATGCTGTTTTTGTCATACACAGTTTTTTTCTACAATTAGGATTTGAATGGAATTGGACATTGCAATAAAAAAAGCAAAGTTTCTTGTGACATTCAGCAACACAAATGAGGATTTTCTGAAGTCATATCTTTTTTTGATGTACCGAACTACATGGAACTTTGTGTTCTTAGATTATGTAACGAAACTAACCTATTGTTCTTAATTTGGTTAGCCTTTAAGAAAAAAACAGCTGCTGAAGATTTCCAAATTGTCAAAAACTGAAATGTATTTTAATCGTTCGCTGATCTCAATGCACTCCATCTTTTTTTTCCTCCATCCCGGTTCAACAACAACACAACGGGATGGGTGAAAGGATTATGAAAACGCATTGTTGCAGTCTTGATCCAAAATAGATCTAATAAATGTAGCAAATGTTGTCCTGCAGAAATGCACACCTGAGTTTAGAGATCCCCCACTCAATGGCCCGCTGCTTCAGCCCCGAGCAGCTGGGTTTTTGAACAAATCCACTGCAGGCTGGCAGATTTTAATGTCATCCAAAGATCCAAAAATCAAACAGCACTTAATCGCTTAAGGGTAAAAAGAGATATTTTCAGGTAGCACACACTGTCCATCTCTTAAACCGATCATACAGAGGCAGATTAGCAGACTGAGAGTCATGCAGATGTAGATGTCCTGAAATGTCTTTATGTGCCAGCTCTGACCTCTTTAGGGAAAGGTTTGCGACACACTGAGCTACAATAGTGGCTAAGCAGTGCTAAGTCTTTGGTTAATGTTAGCCGGGACAGGAAAAAAACAGGTTTGAGATTCAGTTGTTGGATTTGAAATGGTCCAGCAGAGATCAGGGCATAATGATTTTATATGATGTATACGGTTATGAAGACAATGCAGACAAAAAACACCTAATTCATGTTTTTTGTATAGTTAGTGAGCAGGGTAATTTATTTTGTATCTATTGTGGCCTCATTTGAGCAAATAGCACATTTGACTACATAGAAAACAGAGCAATCCCGCTTTACAACACAAACTGTACATAAAGAGGCTTACAACAAAAGAAATAAACTCTATTTCAATTTTCCTTGACTTTCTAATTACCAAGCGTCTGAGCACCGTAATTAGGCCTATGTTGGTTTTATTTTTATTTTTGTCTGCTCAGACATGTAGTCACAGTCGGCTTTGGGTTGAATGAATTCCCCATCGAGGTGACAATTAGTATTCTTAGTGTGTATGATGTAACACCTGAAGAGCATCCAGGATTTGGTTGCTGCCATCGAACAACAAAAGAGAAATATCAACTTCATAACAACCCCAACATATGAAAACAACTAAATAGGTTGCTTGTGAGAGCACAATACCAAAACATAACTATTTGTGATGTAACTCTGCTCTTATGGACCTTCATCTGCCACTGTATATGTCTATGCACTCCCATACAGCTGAGTTTGATCAGGAACCTGGAAAATACAAGTGTCTATAAAACGGTCTGAATTTGTAGTTAAACCCCTTTGAGGAATTTTATTTTATTATTTTATTAAAATTTTTATTTAAAATTTCAAACAAATGTTTGAAAGTGAGTGTAAAAACAAGCAGAATTCAAATGTATGCATTTGCAGATTGGGAAAAAAAATCCGATGATTAGGTCTGAAAATACAAGTAAAAAATACCTATACAAATTGTTGACCCACAATCCTCCGCTCTTGACTTGTATGCTTGTGTTAAATCCATATTCATGTTCACAGTCAAGTACGGTGATAGAAGAATATAAGCTGTCTCCCTCTGTATCAAAGCTCACTGTTTTACTTAGGCAGGCCCACAAACACATGGCAGTTTATTCCTGTCTGTAGCCGCCAAAGCCTCTCAAAACACTCAGAAAATGAACCAGACCGTGATCAAAATCTCACTTGTTTTTTGTTTTTAAACATGCAGAACTGTTTCTTAATATGGCCTGATGAACAGATGTTTATGCTGCCCTGAGAGAAGACATTAAGCCGGGGAATTTTACAGGACCATACATAAAAAATCCCAATGTCAGTAAACTAGTGCTTCAGTCTGGCAAATAGTATACAGTATGCTACCACAATCTTATGAACTGTTGATTAGATCAGAGCGAGCTCAGTCCCATCTTTTTCCAACAACAGGAACGCAATTCGCGGCACAATACACAGGGTGTGAAAATAGGGGCACTCCCGAGTTGAGACTCCCCTCATGATGGAAATATGGTCAAGACTACACACTGAGATTAAACTTTTAAAGTCTCTAGTTGTAAATTTATTTCTACCTGATTAAAAATGCCTCACATAGGCAAAGGCAATTCCCCTCCTGACAATGAAGCTGTGGCAACCGGGTTTCGCTTTCTCTCAAAATCCACTGATGTGTAGCTGCTGTCTCCCTCACAGTGGGATCCTGAGGTTTAAGGAACAAGGAGTAAGTGCAATGACAGAATTTCTGATAAGAGTTCACGTCTTTAGCATCAAGATTAACGGGAATTCTCCGCTGTGGTGAAACAGGAGCTGCATGTTTCCCCTTTGGGATGTGAGAAGTCAACCATCACTCCACTCTACTTGTCACAAATATCTTATCACTCCTCTTTTCCAGTTGCTCAGTTAATCAGCATTGTTGTCCTGTTGCGCAAAACTGGAAAAAAAAAAGAAAAAAAAGGAAAAGACACAACCTACATCCCGTCTCGGTTGTTTTGCATCCTTGGAGTGACACCCGCATGGAGCATCTGTTTCTTTGGGTTGCGCGAGTGTGTGGCAACATTACAAAATTAGCTTTGAAACGGCGGCTCGGAGTGCAGACACAAATCATAAACTGCTCCTGTGCCCGCAGACAACTGCAAGGTGATCTTGACTAGTTTTACTCCAAACGGCCATGAATAAAAGATGCAGTGATATGCATATCAAACGCCAAGTGTTGACAAAGCAAAACAAAGCATAACAAAGATGTTAGGGCAACATATGCAGGAGAGGAAAGCTCATTCTCTTGAATTGTTCTCTGAATTCCTAACAGTGCCAATTAGTAAGGGCTTGGCACTCAGGCCATCTGGGGAAACCTCCCCCACCTTCATCTTGACATAATTGCTTCTCTTGAGGCAGAGCAGGTGACTTCACCTACAGACGACTGCTTCGTGTTAGCCTGACGTGTCTCAATTCAGTGGGCTGTGGCTGAGCTCTAACTAATGCCATCATCAAGCAGATCCCAGTGCTAATGAAAGCTGTAATAGGCCAACAAACAGTGCTCTTAAAAGGATAAAAACTTCATTAAGCCAAGCGATATGTGGCCCATGCTCACTGACATGCATCTTGCCTCATACAGCAGTGACGATCAAAATCACCTCACTGGGTAATCCACTCCCAATCAGTACATAATGAAGTGAGGACTGCTGGGTTGGTTTGGAGGTGTGCAAAGATGCAGACCTAGGGCAAAGGGTCATGGAGTCTGCCTAGAAGCGGGACTCAGCTGGCCGCACAGCAGCAGACTAACTGCAGGCTGCTAAGCTAGTGGAGTGACAGAGGTCAGTGTTAGTCCTGTCACTGTAAAATGGCCTGAAGAGATGGGCCACCGCTACTAGAGGAGTCCTTGACGCACGAGGCCACCTAACATGACATCAACCTCAGAAATGCCCTTCATGGGCAATGAACATGATGATAGAAGCATAACAAAAGCGTACAATTGTTGGTGGCAGCTACCGTAGCATCCAGCACCAGTGCTGTTTTAACAAATTTCACACATTCCATTGCTATTCAACAACATTTAATCTCAGAATAGACTGAAATGAATCTGTATTTCAGTCAGAGTGCCAGCACAGGTATTTCTCATGGTCATTTAGTATCATACTTTAAAGTAAGAGATGATATTTAATATTTTTAAATGCTGTCCATGCCCGGTCACTAATAACTGGTTTCATTGTAGTTCAACGTTTTAAAAGGAAATTTGTGGAATCTTGTTTTATTGACACACGTTATCCATCACATTGAGTGTCTCTTCTGCCTCTGTTGCTGCCAAAGTTACATCAAGATTATATTATGCCGAACTTGAGTGCAGGATCATCTAAAAAATTCTGCTTGAAAGTAAGCACTCTCGCAATCTTACAGCAAAATAAAGATTACTTCACTGTCTTTGTGATGGATCATGATACTTCTCTTTTTTCTCATTTTTTATATTCAACAAAGGGAACTATGGGTAGTAAAAAATAAAGGCAATAAATAATTGTGATGACTTTGAAGAGTATGGGTAAATGTCTGACTGACACTGGCACAAACTCTGGGTAAATCAGGTTTTTGTAGAACATTGGTTGTTAAATACACAGAGCCGTACGGTATCACATTTTACAATGAAGCCACATTTGTCTCACTTTTTGAAGGATTGAAAATTCCTGAATTTTCACTTTCAAGTCCTGTAATAACTGTAAAAACCAGTTCAACATGTGAATGCTTTTAAAATGATCTTCACAGGATTTGAAATATATAATATAATATAATATAATATAATATAATATAATATAATATAAT
>CAJRST010033334.1:20796395-20810891 GCA_907169785.1 Menidia menidia | reverse complement strand
ATATAATATAATATAATATAATATAATATAATATAATATAATATAATATAATATAATATAATATAATATAGAAACACCATATAAGCATAAGAAAATACATTAAAGGGGTATTTTAAGTTTTTGAACTAGGGTTGTTTGAACTTCTTATCTGCTTTTGACAGCCGTCAGATTGTCTCAGATTGGTCAATCTGTGAGGATTCTGACAGGGACGTTTCCTAATAGCTAATCACAAAAGAACCAGAACACAATTCTGTCAGTCATATTCCAAAGTACCAACTACAAAATTATTTAAAATAGCAATAAAACTTTAAAAATGTAAGAAATAAAAGGGTTAAATGTATAACTTCAACGGAGCACAGCAACTGTCTATCTAAAATTAGTTCAATCATACCAAACAAAGAGAATCACCCCCACTCATTATTGTCCACCATATTGTGTCAAATTAGCCACAGAATTCTTCAGTCAACGCTATTTTCTAAACAAAAAAACCTCTTCAGTGCATTCACGGTTCAGCTGCTTCTCCATAAATGTATCAGCATGTGGAATGGGCCACCATGAGATTCAGATGATTAAACAAAAATATTTTTTTTTGTGAAAGAGGGGTTAGAAAATGCAAATGTTTTTTTTCTTTAGATATGAAGACAAATAACTGGTCACCATCTAATTATCTAAAAAATAAATCCATTACTGATATCGGTCAACAAGTCAGTTAAAACAACAAAATTAATAATTTTAATAAGAAATAATAAAAATATATCATTTGACTTTTCATTTGTTCAAATGTGTTTTTTTGTCAACATCGGATGTCTACTAGCTGTACCAGAGGTGGACAGTAACCAAGTAAACTTACTTGAGTACTGTTTAAGTACAGTTTTTGAGAATTTGTACTATATTTGAGTAGATTTTTGGGGGAAAACTTATTGTTTTACCTCCACAATAAGAATAGAAAAATACTCTCCTGTACAGTAAGTGAATATCAAGCTTTAAACTGGTTGCTTGAAAAAAAAACGTTTTTGTCCTACTAGTGTTGCCATACAGGTACGGTATGATACTCACATCAATCGTGGGTTAGACTTGTGCTACTATTACTTTAGTTTATTCAAATGTATTATTTTTTTTATAACTGAGCCACCCTTTGTGCGTAGCCTATATCTAGAGGGTTGCCGGTTTTTATTCAGTGCATTCCGTTCGTTGTGCCCCTGGGCAAGACACGTAACTCAAACCTGTCCGTGTATAACTTTGATAGTGACTGTGGAGAACTGAAGGAACCCTTGTAGGTGCAGAATGATGCTTCCACACCAAATAAGTCAATGAAAGCATCTGGAAAAAAGTGCTTTCTAACACTGACACTTTATCATTTAAGTTGATATCATACATTTGGAGTTACTGGCCTGTATCATACATCAGAAAATACATCAGAATATTTTCAAGTACTTTGAATAATTCAGTTTTTTTAAGATAAAACTCCAGTCCCTTAACTCAAGTAATAATTTGAAAGAGCTACTTTTACTTCTTCTGGAGTAATGTTTGACTAGCCGGATCTGTACTTTCACTCAGGTAACAAAACTGAATGATCTTCTCCATCACTGGAGCTGGCAGTCAGAATGCAGTTATTAATGCTTTCATCAAGGACTATGGAAATTAGGAATAGAATTACGTGGGTTAATTGTGGATTCACTATTGGCCAGATTGGGAGAGGCAGAAGCCCTCCAGTTAGGTCCCCTAAACACTGTTAGTGCATGTCAAACAGCTTCAATGCAATTAAAGGAGTAATCTAGTAATTGGGTTCCATGGGAATGCAAAGGTTTCCTGCATTGATTTATTGTGCATTTCTTTCTGTTTAAATAGTTTAAGTAGAAAATAATAAGTTCCTCAAAAGACAAAAGGTACTTCTCCTCATAACAACTGGTTCTGGTTCACATTTTAAAAATGACCACCTATACAAAACTGTGAGTTCCATACGCATAGACTAAATAATTACAAATATATTTGTGTTCCTTCCTTGAGACTGGATTTATGTTTAATAAAAAAAGGCCCTGCTGAAAGCAATTTCTTAAAAGAGGGCATTACAGCTGAGTAAAGCATTCATTGTTGGATCAAATGCGAATTATAACCGTAAACAAGCAAAGAAGAAACCCTTTATAATGCTAAAGATTGCCATCTGTTGTCATCAATATCTTAATGTACCGAGTAGATAGTGGCATCTGACTTCATTACTTCTAAAATATGTTTTGGAGTGCAGGCAACGAGGCCCCACTCGCTCATAACCCTTCCGCCAGTGCAAACAGGAAGCGCCTGTCCCTGCTAAGAGTGTAGTCTTGAACGTTTGATATCACATCAGATATAGCTGTCGTTTTTAGGGGGGCGGGGGATGAGTAGAAGTGGGATGTGTGGCATCGTGCAACAAATCAGCCATGGAGTTGATATTACAGAATATTGCAGCCGCCTCATCATTTACTTTTAGGCCAAATGGAGCAGCATTCCCCCCGCACGCTTGAGCAAGAATTGCCATAACACCTCCACTGGGATCTCTTTAATGAAATCTCATAATTAGGCCTACAAGTCATCTATCAGTCCTCCAGATAACTCAATATATTAATTCAGTCCATTAGCATCAATAGAAATCTGCTGGAGCAAGTCATTACACTGTGTAATCAGTCTGGATAATGTATAAAACATAAACGTTCTCTTGACCTGGGAGTCTTTTTACAGTTTTTCTTAGTAAAAAACTGTTCAAATTGCCCCAGTTTTTTTCTATTTTCAAAAGAAAAACACTTTTGGGGCTTCAGTTCCAAATGTTCTGATTGCAATGTGTGAATTGACCGGATATGCATATCAATACGACAGTCGCCTTTAGGGGTCGATTGCACATGAAAACCAATTTCGTTTTCCAGGCATAAGCAGCAGGACACAATACAGTTGCTGTAAAGCTGCTGTATTCTATACTTGTAAGCACACTGCGCTTTATCGTGTGGCGTTTATTGTTTTTGTTGAACTTGGGAAAAGGCACAGGCTGGTGCATTGTAAAAAATTGACTAATGTGGAATAGCTTTGGAGGTTCCATTGCACTGTATTGCACATTCCCATGCTACACGCCCTTAAAATGGCTGTTATGGACAAAAACCCTTTAATCAAATAGAACTAGAGTTCATTAATCAAAACAGACGGGACGTCCCAAATAATTAGCGAGATAGGAGCAGCGAACAACAGTACAACAGTATTGCAGTTTAAAAAAATGTGTGTGCACAAGCAGGATTCTTGTGTATTTGGCATAATGAGGATGAAATAAAATGCTGCGTTAACCTTGCTTTTTAACGTCAGCATTCTCAACAAATTGCCATGACTTCAGCAGCCTGTCCTATTACCCTATTTGCAATGACAGTAGGCTCGAAGTGGTCAAGAACATGACTCACCTAGCAAATCCAGTCTTGGGCTGACACATGGTTAAATGGCTCCACAGTTCCCCCCAGCTATGTGTCTGTCCCAGCATAAGAACTCTCCAAGCCTAGGAGTAGATTAACTAAGATGCTTGGTAAGCATTTTAGGGGAAGACAAGTTGACAGAAATGGAAAATGGGTAACTGAAAGTAGGGTTGGTTTTGATGTCTAGAGCTTGTGTAATAGCTATTAGAGTTTTTTTTATAATTCACTTTAGCCTTAAATCATGATTTTCTTGTGGTACTGTTGGTTGTCTTCATCTTATTTGAAGTGCAAGTCAAACTTGAAGAGAGAATATCAAAATCAAGATGAAAGGACGCATTTCACAGTTACATATAGTCTGAATTCAGTAAATTGTGTTCACAAAGGTCAATGCGTAATTATTGAATATCTTAAATCAGTAAAATCCACATAGAGGCAAGTTAGTGTTTCTAAACTCTATATTATTTTACCATGTTGTTTTGCCCTTTTTCTATAAGGGAATGGTCATGAATGGTTTTCATCTTTTTTAGCACTTCAGAGGGAAGGGAAAATTGGGGTGTGAAACATTGCATATCCTCCTAGTTACGACTTCTCGATCTAATCTGCCATTGGTGCTGAACAAAGAATTCAGGTCCAGGCTCACAGCAGGTTAGAGCCCATATTTATTCAAATACATCAAACAAATCTGTGTGGTGCAATCTTTTATTATTTTAATTTTTTTGTCTTTGACCTATGTTTAAGTTTTAACTTATGAATCACTTGGCTACTTTTATTAAAAAAAGGCTCTTCAAATTTTAAAGAGATATTTTCAAATTCATAGCTACATTGTTTCCCTGGTTAAACCTGAATACGTTGTAACTTCAGAGCTGGGTTCTGCTAAAAATCCAAACTACTGATGCATCAAAAAGCAGTGTATTTAGACTGAAACACATTTTTACTGTGCAACCTTTAAGGACTCCTGTTTTGCTTCTCCCATGCATTTCACAACCAGGAGAGGTTGCATGCATACCTGCCATTGGGCTACATAAGGATGGAGGGGAGAATAATTTATAAGAAGGTGGCACCCAAAATAAAGACAAAACATGTCGACTCTAACACTCTTCACACTGGGTGATTTTAGTGAAATAAGTGATTCCCAAGACTACTACGTTTTTAAGATTGCAAAAAAATTTAACTTTCTTGAATATAACGAATAGTAACAGAAAAGAACAACCACTTATTGCCTCCATACCTGGGGTGAAGCTCTTTTTCATCACCTCTTGTGGTACAGTTTACCTGTCAGTGTGCTAAAACAGGCCAGTCAAGCCTTCTGAGTGTCGCTGGGATCAGTTTTTTTTGGGAATATCATAAAAAATGTAGCTAAACTGACAGGCAAGAGTTACAAATAAGTGGATATCAGCCTCCTTTTTATCTCCCACCATGCAGCTAAAAATTCACGCTAGAGCTGCTTCGGTCTGTCAAAGAGCAATTTCTGTTCTGACAAGTGACAGTTTGGAGAAGAAAACAAGGAAAAGAAAATCTCTTTTATCCAATCGCAGCCCAGTCATGAATTTATGGAGCGTGGCTAGGCATAAATAAGCTTTAAACAACTGGGTTGAGAAGCACCTAAGCGAGTCCACTTTGTGAAACACACCTCTCTTGCATACTCCACCGGAGAGACCTCCCTTGAACGACAAAAGCAAAGGTTGAGGCATGTTCTAAGGAGGCAAATCAAACAATACGTTTATTGTCTCTCTATGTGGAGTTCATTAGAGAGGATGGCCCATGTGGCTCGAAATTACGTCACATGGCTTTGCAAGCGGAGCAAACAAAGCTGCGATACCTAAACCGTGGGGAAAGTTTATTGTTTGGGGCTGTTCGCATGCTTGCTGAGCTGAGCAAGTGCACCTTGGGTTCAAAGTGACAGGAATGGGGAATAACTGCACGCATCGTTCATGTTTTCTCATGACTTGTAGAATAGATACCTCTGTCACAACACATAAGTAGTTCACTGAGCTGGATAAAAATCTTTTTCCTAAGTCAGGACACAGATGTATTGCATATGTTTTAACAGTTAAGGCTCATTTCACGGGCACTAGTCCATAAATAGTCAGTGACAAGAAAACCTAAGTATAATAACGCAATTGGAAATAGATAAAAAACAAAACAGTAATACAGTAATGATGCATCAACTCAACACACTTTGTCCCCTTGTATGTAGTTAGAATCTTCAGGATTCCTTTACGCTGGTTTGCATTTTTGTTATTGTGCATCAACCCCCTCCCCCAAAAACAATTTTTTTCAACCAAATGTTCCTCTTATTTTTTTTGCCTTGCTGACTTATTTTGAGCGCCATGAAGAACCGTTGCAAAATTCTTCTGATTATATTCAAACAACTTTTTTTTCTTTTTTTTACAAGACGCGTCTTGACAGCATTTACCTCTGACGAGCCTTCAGCAATTTTAAAAAATGTCAACAGTGAAAATCAGATTGTCAATTTTTAAGGTTGATTGTCTGAATACTTGATTTGCCTTTTTTTTTTTTTTTTACAACTTATGAGCAGCTTTCAGGTGTTCCTGGCCAGATGGTGGCTGCTGGTGTAAGCAGATTTCAGACAATAGAATCATTTAAATCCTAAAAGTATTTCTCTGATTGAATTTGTCTTATGAAGAATCAACACAGAATGTGGCGTGAAGTTTTCAGAATGTTGGAAGCATTCTGTGATGTGCCTCCAGAAAAATTTCCACCTTCACTATTTAAGTTCTCAAAAGTCGTTGGAGAGGCATGAAGATTAAACTTGGGAACTGCTACATGTTTAAAAATGCTGAATGATCATTTAAATTATTTGACCATGTTAAATGAATTTCAGTCTTTTCGGTTGCATTGTAAAATGGCAGCACTGTATTATGAGAAGGATCAGCAACCGAAGTGAAAGGGCTCTTAATGCATCGCTTCCTTTTTGTCATGTGCAGCTCTGCTGACTAAATCGGTGTTAGTGGTGTGTCTTGCTTTGGGTTTTCTGTTTCACTTCCTGTTTTACTATGTGAAATTAGGACATTTCCTGTTTCATTCCAGACCAACGTCTCATCCTAAGATTCCCTCTGCCACGCCCTGTTATTCTAGTTATGTCTAGTTATCTTAATTTGTTTTGTTTGCATATTCATACATCACCCAGCTTGTATTTCGGATTTTCTTTCCCCGATATGTATTCTTTGTCATACTACAAACGTATTGTCGTGACTAGTCAACATTCATAAGAGTGAGAAAGTATACATTTTGCACCACTGAGATTCCCCGCTAACTTTATCTCCTTTTACTTTATCAAAATGGTTCCTCATCTGAAAATGTATTCTTTATTTTAAACTTGTTTTTCTCTTGTGATCCGCGTGATACGGAGTATGATATTTTCTTATCCTGAGTTTCTTTCTGACATTTTTCTCATATTAGTGGGTGACAGGCCACAAAATATGCTTTTCAGTATTTACTCGTTCGTAAGCACGGCATCAACTGAAAACAAAGCCTGTGATGCATTCAATATTGCAAATGTGTGGTAAATATTGGCGGATACTCTCCTTCAGAGGAAGTAAGGAAACTGAACTGATTCAATCCGTACACACAACCACAAACACACATAGAACCGTACTCTGCCCTCAGGAAATTCTTGAGCAAAGTAGCTGGTCAGTGTCTAACAATGTGCACAAATTTGATCATACAGGGTAGTTCCCTCAAGAGATAGACAGCAGCGCTATAAATCATGTAGTGCTGCAAAAAAGATAAAGTGCATATGCTCAGGACAGGTAAAAAAGAGAGAGGAAAAGCTACTTACATGTTTCAAAAGACTATATGACACAGTATTATGAATATTCAAATGAATAAATGAAAAATCAACTAAATATTTAATTACCTATGGAAGACAGGAAGCTGTGTTGTATTGGCGGAGTTTTTCATTTCAGCAGTAAGCTGCAGGCAGTTATCTTTTCTTATGAAATATTAAAGGTGCTGACACTGTGAATCATTTATTATAACTAATGTAGATATAATCAGTTTAATTGCTCTATTTGCTTGTCACTTCTGAAGTAACAAACACCTTTAGAACATGATCTTTTGCATGATTGATTATTTATGTTTCACCTCCTTACAACACCTGATTATCATTAATCTACCCCCCCCCCCCCTTAATTCATTCTTCTTGAAAAATGGGCTTGTGTAAAATGTTAAAATGTGCTTGAAAACCTGGCAAATATATGTTATCTTAGTTAATAATGAACAGGGAAGTAATCTAATTAGGGTAATACATTTGTTTTGGAGTCTACCCAGGTTTAACCTGCTTCCTATAACCCACCTGGGGTGGTGGGTTATAGGATCCCATCTCAGTTTGGAGGCTGGGTACACTCCGGACGGGTTGGCAGTCCATCGCAGGACCACACAGAGACAAAAAACCTTTTAAGGCAATTTGGTGTATCCAAAGCTAACTTAGATGATTTTGAATGGTGAGAGGAATCCGGAATACCAAGAACCCTTGCGGAAATCCACACAGAAAGGCCCTTATAGTGGGAACTTCTTTTTTGTGAGGGAACGGTGCTAACCACCTCTCTACTGTGCCAGCATGGAATTACACAGCATTTATCCAAAAAAAAAATTCATAGTACATCTAAACAAAATAAATTTGGGGCATTGTATCAAAAAGGAAGAGACATCATCCAGTCTATGGGCTTCTGTTTAAGGACATGGCTAAGGTTTATAATCAGTGCACAGGGGTACTACATTCATTTTACCCAACTAAAGATAACAGGGTGGTCCCCTTGAAATATATTGTGTATTAGGCAGGTAAGCTGTTGCTCTCACAGCTTTAAGTGTACAAAACCTTTACAATCTTTTTGCTGTTCTCGCATCATGAAAGCATAACACAGGTAGTAGTAAACACAGGAAGTGAACGGAAGGATCGACCAGAATGGTTGGAGAGAAGGACAAAATCATCCACTGAGTCTGATTTCGAACTGAAGAGCCTTTCGGGTTACCTTTGTTCATTACTGTAAGAGCAAATATAACTTCCCAATGCTGCTGACAAAGTGTGAACTGAATTTTAGCCATGTAGAAGTGAGTGAGGCTACATTCCTTAAAGTTCCTTTCACGCTGATATTTCATTTGCATGTGTGCGAGGAGGAGAATATTATTCCACATCTGTTGTTTAATGTTCAATGTGTGCACGCTACTCCCACAATGTTCTCTAAAAACACTTGAGCTGTCTCCTCATTAGCACAGATTTTCCCACTTCGTAACCAGCTCTCGATTTCATAAAGCAGTCTGTAGATAACAGAGGAACAAGAATGGTAAAGAGGAACATGAAGAGATTTGATGATGATGATGATGATGACGATGATGATGATGATGATGATACAGCTCATCGGATCTTTTATCTTATAAAAAAATAATTATTGTATTGTTGCTCAAAACAGAATCTGTGCTTCTGTGAAATATCCAAACTTTATATTGATGTATGGCGGCTCCTCAAAATGTCAGGGCTTTTTGCAGAACAGGCCTTTGTGTATTTTCTTTGCAATATTTTGATATTTAAATGTTAAAGGTTTGAGCCGTTAGGGGCGCGGTGGTGTGGTGGTTAGCACTGTCGCCTCCCAGCAAGAAGGTTCTGGGTTCAAATCCCGGGGGGAACCAGGGCCTTTCTGGGTGGAGTTTGCATGTTCTCCCTGTGTCTGCGTGGGTTCTCTCCGGGTTCTCCGGCTTCCTCCCACAGTCCAAAAACCTGCATGTTAGGTTGATTGGAGATTGGGGAAATTGCCCTTAGGAGTGAATGTGAGTGTGAATGGTTGTTTGTCCTTGTATGTCCTGTGTGTGGCCCTGCGATGGACTGGCGGACTGTCCAGGGTGTACCCTGCCTCTTGCCCGTTGACCACTGGGATAGGCTCCAGTTCCCCCCGCGACCCCATGAGGGACTAAGCGGTATTGATGATGGATGGAGGTTTGAGCCGTTAATTGACACAGACTGAATCTGCAAAGCATGAGTGATGCCAAAACCCGCAGATCACCACCGCCACAAAAAGGAGTGGAAGTTTCTTTCAAAAGCCAGTAGACATTTCTACAAAAACCTTCCTTCCTAAACCTTGATGAATTCATTTTTTCATTGGGAGCTTTAGCATATGTAAAAGGTAGAATAATATTGACAGTGCAAATCTACAATTTAAATCATATAGATTTTAAATTTTAAATGACAAACCATAGGAAAATACTTAAATGTTTAAAATATTTCCAATAGAAGAACTCCTTATGGAGGCAATGCATACATATACTGTAGGAACTTGGTGCTATGAAAAAAATAAATCAATGGCTTTTCATGAATAAAAAAAAAGAAAATAAAGAAGAAAAAAATCCTGTTCTCTCTGAAAAGAGCAAGGCAGCAGAGCTTTCGCTTGTAAAGGTACAACTGAAGAAACCATAGGATGTCTGAAACAGTGTCCTTTGAACAGACCAGACCAATGTGGAGATGTCTGGTCTCGAGCACAGCAGCATGTTTGTGGAAGCTGCCACTCCGACAGCTAAAACATGGCCTACATAGATGACTGAAACAGGACAATTATCCCAAACAGGGCAAGAAACCTACAACAAAATAAGTGATGTCGCTATCTTCTAACCAAAGTCTAGACCTCAGCCCTGGAAACGCTGTGGTGGTAACTTTGAGAGATCTGTGATGAAACATTTTGTGTGAACCCCAATGAGCAGAAGCAACTTTCCAGAGAAGAGTGGACTAACATTCCTCCAAAAAGATGTGAAAGACTGATAACATTATAAACAAAAGGATTAGGTCAGATTATTGCTGCTAAAGATGGGGTTCTTTTTTCACGTCCTGCATCATTTTTTGCTTGGTCTTGTTTGATAATGAACTCGTGTAAATCGTGTGTTTGCTTTAAACATCTTATAAGATTCAAATGTACGAAATCGTTGGCTTTCTTTTTTCGCTCAGTTGTATTCATCATTTTGTTTTACGCTCCATCACCATTTCACAGAATACAATTTAACTGTAACTGTAGGGGTGACACAAATTGCTGGAACTTGTGAAAGTGTGACCGCAGATGAAAAGAAAAACAATTCTAAAAAAACAAGCAACAAAATGATACACTCTTAACAGATTTCTCCATACCAGAAATGATAACTGTGAGGACAGAACCCCACGAGGAATATGCAGCGTGCTCGTCTATTATCACCAGCTGCCTGGTGTGAAAAGAGGGATTGTAAGACTTAACAGATGACGAGTAATGACACAAATTCGCAACCCTGCAAGGGGAAATACGACGGCCAGAGATCATTTACAGAAATCTGGTTATGGTATGTACAGGACAGAGGTTCACATCAACCCTAATGTTTGTTGTCTAATGAAAGGGTGGGTTTTCCTCATCTATGGGGCTTCGTTTATCCTCTTGGTTCCTGTGATTCCTGTTGATTAAACACTCTGACTGATTCCTCTGATGTTCCGAGGTGACCCGTCCTATTTGTAAAGGAGATAAATTAAAGCCCTCCATCAAAATGTGATCAATGCCACAGAGCCTTTGGCTGAAATGGGAACCACAGTATAATGAAGCCATAATTCAACTTTACTGCTCGGTAAGTGAATGACGGACATTGATAAGAACCCTTGAAATATTTTAACACGTCAGCGTGCAAAATTAACCTCGAAATCAATCTACTTTTTTAGAACCTTAGTTAAAAAATAATTGATCCTGCCACAACATCCCTGTTGTCATTTTTATATTCATTGTTGACCGACTGCATGGATGCGTCACTGAATCCTGTCGAAAGCTGTGGGTTATCGTGAAATAGTAACAAAGATCATCATGAGTCTTATTGCCCACTGAAGACATATTACCATGGTAAATGGTAAATGATGAACTGATATAAGTTGTAAACTGCACACAAAATCCAACGATATACCATCTCTGTGCCCTGTTATGCATGCCATAATTGTTTATGCTGACTGTTCTGGAACATTTCACCAGAAATATAAAACTTATAAAACTTGATAGAACACTGAATATTTTAAATAAACCTTTAATGAATGAAATAACTGATAAACGTATGTACTAAAAAACGGGATAGCAAGCGGTTTAACACACTATTAACGTGAAAAGCTGCATATATGCACCTAATTTCTACTTCTTGCACCGTATTAGTCCCCTATGTTTTAAATTTTCCAAAGAGCCTCTTGTTTTTATATAAGCTCTTATCAAGGACCTTCATGCTTACAAGTTTGGGTTTATACATTCATAAGACTGATCCAAGGCAGTTCAATGAAAGATCAAATGACCACTCGAACAAATGCTTCACCCAGTACCACTACATTATCAGAAAAGCACTCTTCATTGAACTGGATGAATTTGATAATATAATGACTAATTACTTTGGTCTTTAATATGACAATGAACAGCTGAGGTAGTACTTTGCCTCTCTGCTTGCTCAATCTGTGGTGGGAGCTGGCCTCCGTTGACCCTACATCCAGTCATAACAAGTGAGCAAAGTCTTAACAGAATCTTTTTTTTACTGACAAAATACACCACATGTGGGGGAGCACTGATTTGGTCAGAGGCATTATCCCCCTGAAACCAAACCTCACTTGCAAATTGTTAGGATAAGGAATAAAACATACAGGGTTAGGGTAAAAATGAATTTACATGATTGGGTTTATACATGGGTGTGGCTCCAAAAACATACATGGTTAGGAGTTTTACTACTTAAAGCTTGCAGCTCCTGTCACATCAAGTGGCTGCTGACCTACAAAAAAGTTAATTTTCCACTTAGAGATGTGGACTACATATATAAAAAAAAAGCATTCTGGTGAGACTTGCATCACCATTGACTATTGGTTGGAAGTTTTTTATGCCAAAAATCCTAATGGATGCTTTGGATTTAATGGATTTTTTCTGTGATCTGTGAAGTCAAATGAACTGCCCTCCATTGTGTTCATTTTAATGTTGCCAACCCAGAAACAGACAATTCAATCTAAGATTGGAGGCCTTTGGCAGACAGTGGTTTACTTTAACAATAGCACTCTTGTTGAGTGGATTCTACATTCTTATTATTTCATATCAGAGGGAGAAAATACACGACTAATCCACCTGAAGCTACTCCTCTCAAAACTTCAGCTTTTATACTGCCACCTGCCCCAAATACATATGAATAAGGACTCAGACTTCACAAAGGCAGCTTTGGCATGCATCAAAAGTTCTTAATAGGATACTTTACCTGCCAGGCACCCCATAAGTGACTGCAGCAGCAGTAGTTTCCATAGCAACTTCATCTTCAATTTTGTCAGGTCAAAGTATTCTCACATCCAATCACAAGTGTATGGAATCCGATTTGCACCTCTCTGGTTTCCCAATCTGTAGAAAAAGAAACAGGTGATATGAGTTGGCTATGAGGTTCTTATTAGCATTACGTTTGGATTATCAGTCTGTGATTTTATGCTCAATGTTGTTCATCTTACTAGGTGTGGAACCCGAAGTTAGCAGGAACCGTATCCGTTATTAGCATTACGTTTGGATTATCAGTCTGTGATTTTCTGCTCAATGTTGTTCATCTTACTAGGTGTGGAACACGAAGTTAGCAGGAACCGTATCTGGACAGCAAAAAGCTTATTTTTTTAGATTTGTTTCCTGTCCTTAAAGGTTTTTCAAAAAGTTGAACTTTCATCACAAAAACACATCTATGATTGGATCAGGTTGGTGAAGACATGAACACAGAAAATCTTATACAAACTAATTTCCATGTATTTAGGGCCTTTAGCTCTTATGTTGTCTATAGTGCAAGCAAAAAGATGGAAGAGGCTGTCAAAATTATGTTTCACCCCACAGTGCATTGTTTGAGAATAATCCCAAAAATGAAAGGCATAATTCCTCAGTGAATTGACTTTCAGGGTGTGTCTGACTTGAATACACGGGTGGGGGGCCAGAGGGTGTGACTGATGAGCTGTTTGGATGCCAAATGATATCCAACAGGAAAACTGAGTAGCTTCATAAAACCTTAGACACAAACTATTTATCAGGTGAGGGCCAGGTACACACTACACTTTGGCTTACTTTTTCAGCCAATTAGACAATATAGATGGATGAGTATTTCCAAATAACACAAAAGTTGGATGGTGAATGGGTCTTATGGAAGAAGAAATCCTCTTTGTCTCCGGTTCTGTTCTTTTCAGCTTTTATGGACAGAATTTCTAGGCGCAGCCAAGGTGTTGAAGGTGTCCGTCCTGGTGGCCTTTGGATTGCATCTGTGCTTTTCGCAAATTATGTGGTCCTATTGGCGTCATCAAGTCATGACCTACAGCTCTCGCTGGAGCAGTTCGCAGCCGAGTGCGAAGCGGCTGGGATGACGATCAGCGCCTACAAGTCCGAGATCATGGTCTCTCACTGGAAAAAGGTACTGCCTCCTTCTGGTTGGGGTGGATGTCCTTCCCCAAATGGAGGAGTTCAAGTACCTCGGGGGTAGGGAGTGTGAGATCAACAGGTGGATCGGTGTGCCAGTAATGCGGGCGCTGTACCGGTCTGTCATGATGAAGAGAGAGCTGAGCTTAAAGGCGAAGCTGTCGATTTATTGGTCGATCTACGTTCCCACCCTAATCTACGGCGACGAACTTTGTTCGAAAAAGGTCGAGGATACAAGCAGCCGAAGTCAGTTTCCTTCGCAGGGTGGCAGGGTGAGAAGGTCGGCCATCCGGGAGGGGCTCAGAGTAGAACCACTGCTCCTCCACGTGGAGAGGAGCCAGTTGAGGTGGCTCGGACATCCGATAAGGATGCCTCCTGGTCGTCTCCCTGTTGAGGTGTTCCAGGCACGTCCCACCGGGAGGAGGCCCAGAGGAAGACCCAGGACACGCTGGAGGGACTACGTGTCTTGGCTGGCCTGGTAACGCCTTGGGATCCCCTCCTGAGGAGCTGGCAGAAGTAGTGGGGGAGAGGGAATTCTGGGGTTCCCTGCTTCGGCTGCTGCCCCCGTGACCCGACTCCAGATAAGCGGTGGAAAATGGATGGATAGATGGATGGATGGATGGATGGATGGATGGATGGATGGATGGATGGATGGATGGATGGATGGATGG
>CAJRST010033334.1:20754670-20787535 GCA_907169785.1 Menidia menidia | reverse complement strand
ATAGATAGATAGATAGATAGATAGATAGATAGATAGATTTACACACACACACACACACACACACACACACCGGAAGCCAAATTCCGCTGGAAAAGCTTGAACAATCTGGCTTTTGACCACATCTTTTCAGTTGCATTCATGACCACAGATATTAATGAAAATTAACAAACAGACAGCTCCTTCCCTGACTCTCCATCAGGCTTCTGCGTCCAGTTTTAACAAAACCTTGAGAGACTAAAGCATCATGACTAATGTAGCTCGCGCACATGTCTGTAATCTCACTACTTAAAGGTTTTCCCATGACAAAACAACTCGACTTGAGGGTAAAAGCTTCACAAGGAGAAACGCCAACTGATCACACATGCACCTCAAACACGTTCAGACACTTTGTAGCAGGGGCACTCTCCCTCTCGTCAGTTCATCCAGCGGGCTTTCCTGAAGAGTCATGAAATAAAAATGACCTTGATGACACATTTCTTCGAAGGGGCCCACTTACTGTGGAAACCACACAATGAAATTTTGATGTCACGCCCCTAAATGCACCTATCCCGGGGTATTTTCAATGTCGCTTCTGCTCTCTGTCACTCCTGACGGGGCTTGTCGGCCTCACAGCACGTGGCCGACCGTGAAGGAACTGTTCTCTGGGCAGCCTCCGAATCTCATGTTACTCAAGCAAGCAAAACAAACCAACAGGTACTCCACTGTACGGACTCTAAAACGTGTGAGACGCATTAAGATTCTGTAGCTTTGTCTGCAGTTCCTCCGAGACGCTCTCAGTTTCTAGGTTTTGATGAGACCTCCTCTAGTTTTCGCATTAAAGGAACCAGCCCCACCGTTGAACCCCTGCAGAATGAAGCGGTTGTCCTCTGTTCTTGCACGCCCCTTCGGAGTGAGTTCGGCTTCTGTCAAGTCAGGTGACAACGTCTGTGGAACAGATTGCTCACAGGAGTCACATGCAGGCATCAGCTGTCTTGTCTTTACTCTCAGCCTCACCAAAAAAAAAAAAAAAGGCTTATGCAGTATATCCATGTCTTGGGAACCGGAAAAAAAGGAAAAAGTTTGCAGTAATGAATTTCACTTGAGCTCTTTGCCCAGATGCTTATATCTATTAAACATATTAAAATTGGCCTTCGTGACATTTGCTGACCATTACGCTCCAGGCCCAACATGCTGCTGTGTGTGCGCCTGTGTGGTAACTGACAGATACACTGATCTGCACGATTACAACTGTGATACACCAACAGGAAGGACGATTCATCCTGATGTTTATCATAAGGCAAACAACAACTCACCAACATAAACAGGATGACATGCCAAATTTATTTAAGTTTTCATTGGAGATCTGTGTATGCTTTTCCCACTACTTCAGAACTACTCTTCTTGACATAGAGCCGTGTTAGATTGAGCCAAATTATTGTGATTTTTAGGCTCGGACGGACTCGAGCGGCGTAATCAACACAATCCACGGGGATTAGAGATTGGATGGAGGATAACCAAACATCTGCACTGATCTGATCTGGACGACGCTCGGAGATTACTTTGCCTCCACCATGATAGTCCCACAACTAAGTAGGCGCGGGTAAATGGGATCAGCGCGGGGTGAAATTCAGAGAAGGTAATCCCGCCAGTTGCTTCCCGTACACATCCGCAGGTTTAAAAAAAAATGTTTTAATGTATTTTTCTTTTTATGTGATCTGGAGAGGAAAAAAGTTAGGACGGACGGTTGGCCGCTTTTGTGTGTGAGCTGATGTATGTTGGAGACACCGAAGTTACTTAGCAGAAAAGAACCTCCAATGATAATAATAATAATAATTATGTTACCTGTCCCGAACTGCAGTCACGCCTTGGTAGATTTCACTGCCACAGAATAATCCGTATTTTGCCACTAAACAATAGCGTGCGCACAGACATCCCCGTAGGGTCGGGGCGACGCTCCGGGGCAATAAAAACCAAACAAAAAAGCAAAGAAAACAACAACAGCAACAAAAAAAAAACAGAGACAAAATCAGCCTAGTCTTGTTTTGACTTGTGCGCCAAAAAATATGCCGCTGCCGCTCTCCGTGGCGCACCTCTGCACTCACTGGCTGCGCTGCGCTGCGCCACTACGCGACGTCCATCCCTGCCTCCCTCCTCCGCGCGTCTCTTTAGTGTCAGTAGCAGAAGTCGCTGACGGCGTGGCGAATCCCAGGTCGAACATCGGAAAGTGCAGGCGTCGGGGTTGCTCGTTCACTCCAATGCGTCAACTCTTACGCGCTTTTCCCTTCTCTCTCTCCCTCCCCTCGAGCGGTGCCGGAGCGGTGTGGAGCGGGACGCAGAGAGGGGAATGCCAAAGAGAGGGGGAAGAGAAAGCGGGAGAGCTGTCTTTTCTGTCTCCCCCTTCCCGAGCAGCCTCCTGACTGCTCCGGCCATCCAAGTGGAACAGACTCCCAACCCCTCCTGCTGCTACCACTTCTCCTTCCTCGTCTCCTCCCTCTTTCTCCTCCTCCTGCTGCTGGGATAGCCGAGGAATTCGGAGATGTTGGCGGATCAAACACATTTCCGCGTAATCTCTTTGACAAGCAATGCAAATGACACGTGGGGAAAATGAAGAATAAATAGATTATAATGCCTATGTAAACTGTTTGATTAGGATATCAATATTAATCACTAACAGGTGTTTACAAATAGCATTGAAAATTCCAATACGTCAATCTTGATAATTGAAAACAAAAATGAGAACCAAATGCCTTGAACTGATGGTTACATAAATTGTAAATTGTACTAACACATACAATTAGATTAAGCATGAGTTCTGGAGATGAGGTATTCTAAGTAAGAAAAGTCTAAATGATGAAGCAAAGTAAGGAAAGCTACATGTATTCCTGGTGAAGTTATGGTGGTTCTTAATTGTGAACCCCACTTTGGGTTGGGTTTGGGTCAAGTTAACCCAAAGTTGAATGTGTCCTGTACGTTTTTATTATTCTGAGCCCATGTTCTCATTTTCCATTAGTGTATGCTGCTTGGACACACAGTTGGGATCCCTCATTAGATCAATCATATTGTCCTTATGCGATTGACTAATTGGGGGACTAAAAAAATGTTCACATGTCCATTTTCCACTGGGTTCACTTGTAGCTCAAGAATAAATGTGGACCCCCATGGAGTTTTAAAGGAGAAAATCCATTTACTACTAATATATGCATGGTTAGATTTAAATCAACAAAATAAACACTTTGGGAATTTAGCATACAGGGTTGCAAGTGACACACTTAACCCTTCATGGCTGATGTTTCTGTCATTTCACGTTATCTGTAGAATGAGCTCAAAGAGAGTAAAGAGGACTTAAGCACTTCCATTTTGCATGCCACAACTTCAAGGCTCACTCTACTTTCATTAGTCAGTTTCCCCGCTAACTTTAACTTTTTGGACATTCAAAACTGAAACTTGGTTGAAACTAGGGGAAACGTCAACAAGAAGATTATGTCCACTAGCAGAAACATCTTTAAAACATGAAGACAAATCCCCATTTTCGATGTTGCTCCAAGCACAAGGTTCACCAGAGAAGAAAGATGGATATTTCTTGAAATGAATACTCAGAAAATTATTATGTCTAGCTGGTTGAATCTTGTGCACCTGATTCCCCCTCATGGTCTCTCAAGGAGATTCAAATCTATTTGTTTAAAGTTTCAAAGGTTTAATGCAAAAACAGACACTATAATACTGTACGCTGAGGCATATAAGGCAATCCCTGGCGTATTGTTCCTCAGCTGTTACTCACCTTGTGCTGTCTTTCAGCCTTCAGTGACTTCTCCGTTGTTTTCTGAGATCCAGCCTCTGTAACCAACAACTTTGAGTCCCATATGAACAACAGAAGCACTATTCTGAATTACCTACCTGACAAACATGGCAACTTGTTTGCCTCTTCATATACTCAAGAGCCACAGCACCACAGCCAGTAATCCTCCCCTCCACACTTTATTGGACTCAGTAAAGACAAACTGAAATCTGGAAAATCATAACATTTGGATTGCTCTTTAATCATCTTGCCCTCCTCCCAGAGTAACAAGCTTGACTTGATTCCTCTGTGGCTAAACACACCATGTGTTGAGGGGGAAAAAAGTTGAGTTCAGTTTAGTTAATGTACAGTTAGTATAGTTAGTTGAGTTCATGTCTGCTCTTGGGTCCTTTTAGTGAGTTTACAAAATAGTCAGAGGTGACAGTCAACCTTCTTTTCCATTTAAGTTTTTTCAATTATCATATGATGCTAAATCACAACAAATGTATTTTTCTAGGCATTTAAAAAACAATTCATGCCAATGAAAATCCAATTCATTGTAATACAAAGTAAACTCAATTCGACTCACGTTCCATAAGTTTGAAATTCCTACAAAAAAAGAATAAAATTCCTGCCAAAGGAAACCAGCAGACTGCCCAAAATCTTCTTTCAGAAGAACCTTGCAGAACCAGAACCAGCAAAGGCAGTCATATGCCTCATCCAACCGGGACAACAAACACCAAAACAGCAGCTCAGGAGTACCTGCTGTGAAAGAGAAGGAGACTCACAAGGGAATTATGGGAATATCAAATGTACATGAGGAAAATGGGCTAAAAAGAGAAACTGATTGAGGAAATTGCATCATTGCCAGTCCCCCAGCGGTCTGGGCCGATAGCACCCTAACTATAAATTTTGTCAACAAGGAAAGTTTAAAGCCTAATGTTTAAAGTAATACAGCTGCTTTCATAAGAGAGGGGCTTGGTTGCTGAAGGGTTTGCCTCCTGTTCTACTTTGAGAGACTCTAGGAACCACAAGTCAGCCTGCAGTCTGTAAACAAAGAGATCTGTCGACAAAATATAGGATTATGTCGTCTTTAAAATATGACGAAAATTAGTTTTGAATATCCTCCGCATAAACTCTAAAAACTCTTTTTTTTGTTAGGAATGACGGATAAATCTCCCTTCAAAGATAAACATTGATTATGAATTCCCCTTTTAACTGCCTGTAAATCTGTAATGCTCTAATTTTTTAAAGTTATGAAAATCTATTTTTTTATGTTTCAGAAATCAGTTAACACATGTCAGAGAATAGTTTTGAATCTCAAAGGAGTTCAACGAGATCTCGCTCATCTTTGAATCCTTGAAAAGTTGGAGTTTTCATTCGAGCTACACTGACAAACCTTCTTTGCTTATTTTTCTAGGTCACGTCTAACAACAAACAACCTCACAGACGTGCTGTAAAGTGAGGTAAAATCTCATTGCACGAAGCAAGCCTCTTGCCTGATGCATCTCTTTTTAACAGTCCTTAAAGAAAGAAATATGGGGAGGATTTTTTTCCTCTTTTTATTCTAAAGTGAACTGTTTGCAAATGTCTTTTTATAAACTATAACTATCTGAACATGCAGGCAGCGGAATTTGTATTCCAGGGATGAATGTCTCCCAGCAGGCCTCATTGCTTCAGACAAGAGAAAAGAATATACATACGAGAAGTTGAAGAATGACATGTTCTGTTCATGTAAAATACATTCATATACTGATTTTTTTTTGTAGTTTAAAAAAATTGATTTAACGTGAAAACTATGATAAATCTTACCAATCAGATTAAAGTGAAAGCCAAATATATTAAGACTACAGAAAAACATACTCTGACAACCAGTATTGGTGACCTTACAGTATATGAGGAACATATAGTTCCCTCAAGATTCCATTGGAGAATTGTTCATTGCTACTTGTTATTTGAAAGATTAGCGTACGCAGAATTAATGTAATCATTCAATGGAATGGAAAAAGAGCTCCTTTTCAGTTTGCCGCACTATCCAAGTGGATCAATATAAGCCACTGATATCGACAGGCGCTCGATGGGCAGGAGGTCAAATGGGTTCATAACTCTGGATCCTTCAGCTTAATCAAAAAACAGATCCTATTTACACAGGCGGACCTTACTTCATTCACTGGTTCTGTGCTACACACGGACAAAGGCATGGTGCGGATCAACCCAGGACCACATGCATTTGCATACTCACACAGCCCATCAGTGCTTAGAGTTGCAGTATATCAGCAAGAGAATCTAAGTGAAGGAAGTCTCAGTAAGGTTCAGCTTAAAACATTTCAAAAGGAACGGCACCCAGCAGCTTTGACAGGTCATTCCTCATCATTCCTGCCTCAAACAGAGTTCATACCGAAGCTCAAACACATCTCTCTACACATTCTGCACCACTGAGAGACATTTCATATCCACTCAGTCATTAGAATGGTAATATTTGTTTACCTGGGTTTTTGGAAAACCTAACTTATTTGCATATTCATTCCCTGGAGGCTCCTAGACATTAACCATGACCACTGTGGCAATTTGTATTGGCAATTGTGTGGCAAGTATTTCAGCCCGAGCTAAAGGCTGTGACAGTTTTAAAAGAAGATATATATGATTTACCTAATTAGATGCGCTGTCCAACTTTCAGTGGGTTTTAAAATAGAAACTCAAAATCTGACACAACACAGACAGAGCACAAATAATTACACACGCGCACAAACACGCACACTCACAAACACACACACAAACACACACACAGAAATTAATAAACAAATAAATAAATAAATAGACTAAACTCTATTTGGCAGTTGCATGCTTATTTCAGAGGTGTGACTTTGTGGTAACGTTGTCTCTGTGTGGCATAATTTATTCCCTAAGGAAAGTGTATCTTTAATGATTTCAACTCCCACATTTACTGTAAGGTTGCATTCAATATTTCTGACTCCCAGGGTTTTTAATGCATAACATAGTGCCGCCATGCAGTGTTCCTTCTTTGAAAGAGCATAAAAAAGGATCCACATTGACTGACAACTGCGGTTAAAACTGAGCTCCACTAACATGAATGTCAACACAGAATATATCCCATGAAAATTCAGCATCTATTCTCTCATTCTAATTATCCTCGATTAGATGTACAGCGGTTGAGCTCCATCAAAAGTATAAGTAATTGACTCTCCTTGCTCAAGTTAGATGACAGAATCGATACGACTCTCCTATTAGTCTACAAGTAAGCTTAGCGTAAAAGGCGTGTTTTCTTGTTGTTTCCTTCATTTGCCATGAATAGATCTTCCATTTCAACAGTTGTTGTAACCAATTTTCAACATAAGAACAGATTTATTTATTTTTTTTGCCATCTGGATTCCCTGAAACATAATGAGCCTGCTGGAATTGTCATTGACTGGTTATTACTGATTTACAAATCAGTACTTTAATTTTACGTATAAAATCAAAGCTTAAACTACATTTAAAGATAATGAAAAGTACAAACTTTGTTTGGCTTAAATTAAAGATTAAATCAAAGCAATTTCACCTGTGAAGGCTTAAAATGTTCACTCTCACGGGAGGTGCACCTTGCATGTAAATTATATGGAGGGTATTGAAAATAATGAAAAGGATTATTTTATTTGCCTTTGTGATGTGATTGAGTGTCAAGTGTTAAAAAAAGCATGTCCTCATAAATTAGTCGTCTTCGTAAAGCCTCAAAATCTCGAAAGCATGGCAAATATCTCTCTTCCTGTCAGGCAGCTTTTGTAGCTGTGGGGTTTTTTTTAGTCCAAGACCCAAGTTCATACCTAATACTGGAGTTATATACTCAAGTCGACAAGTAATTCAACCCCTGTCCAAGCATTTTCCATTATCCAGATATAAGCCTTAATTGTGGTAGAAGGGATTTAACAGCTTAAAAAATCAATTAATGTGCTGGACCGGTGCTAATTAGAGAAAAATGTGTGAAGGATACTGCCAGTCAACCTACAAAAAAGTGGAAAAAGACTGAAGTGATCTGTCGGAAGAAAAAAAATGTTATTAATTGTGGAAAAATTGCCTGAGACTCAAGAAAAGAGAGCAGCAAATAAGAACTCAATCCGAGTTATTTACTTGTAGTTACCCGCTACAGGAGAGTAAAAAGTTTTCGAGTGTTTTTCTAAGCTAAAAAGGGGGCTCTGTGCTGTGTGATGACACATTCTGAGCCAAGCTCGCTAATGACTGCAAGACCCTCTGAACCGAAACTAGCTTTATTTCACATTTCCTTAATGAATGAAAACGTTTCCCATTGTGTGAAAAGAAAGCATCTATTTTTGTATCAGGAACAAAAAAACAAAACAAAATGCGATTGTGAATTAACAAATTACCATGACAGGAAGCGCTTTGAGTAAGGATGCAGAATCCTGCAAAAGGATTTCAAACCGTGGATTAAGATTTTGTACATGGTGCACCAAGGAACTAGCACCCTTTTTTATATTGAGTGTACGGAACAGCAATGAAACAGTGACTTAATAAATCTGTGGGTAGCTTCGCCGTAACCACACTTCCTACAACAGACCTCTGATTCCAAAAAGATCCAATGATTGTTTTGTTACTATTCCAAAAATGTCTGTGATACTGCTCGCATGTGACTGTAGGCTTTAGTTAACAGATGGGAAAACAGCTGCTATACAACTTACTAAGGGTTGAAATTCTATTCAAACTTATTTTCTTTTGCTCCAAGCCATCATAAAGCGCAATTAAAAAGGCTTTATCTCAGTCGACTGCATGCATGAATTTGATGGAATTTCTCCGAGCACTGGAAACGCATGCTGACAGAACCATATTCATCAAAAATAGAAATTCTTATCTCATTGTTTCTTCAATGTCTCAAAACAGAACCACTGTGTGCGAGAGCTAGCTGTGAATGAAAGAACTCACACGGTGCTTTCAAAGGCCACCCCATGAAAGCCCCCCCCCACACACACACACACACCCACACACACACACACACCTTCTCCTCCTACACTGCCACCCAACAACACCAGAGCACCGTATGATATAGAGCAGGGCTGTCAGCCTCAGCAGCTTGGGTCTCATTACCCAGGCTGTATTTATCCAGCCGTGCTCCGGAAGTCTGCGTTTATCAGGCCTTTTTATCGATGGCCATCAGAGTCATTATTAGGGATGGACAGTATTTCCTGTGCAGTCATAATTAAGTCATGCCACTGCAGTCATTCATCAATGGGGTAATAGTTTAAGCGAAATGCTGTGAACAACCCTCTGGCCAGCTTTTAAAAAAATTATTTATGCAAAAACTCGGTTGGATGGCTATTTGACAGTGGCACGTGAGTGGACCTGGTGCTAATATTCAGTGGTCTCTACACACACATTAATGTTTATGTTTATGTTTATGCATTTGGCAGACGCTTTTATCCAAAACAACTTACAGAGTAGACACAATATTACATTTCTCATCACTATGACAACAGGTAAGGACAATTACACCAACCCTCTTTATAATACCGTTCATTTTATTATGATCAGTGTTGGGCAGTACGGTGGCGTGTTGATCAGCACCATCGCCCCACAGTGAGAGGGCTTTGGGTTTGAGTTTCTCCTTTGTCTGTGGAGTTTGCATGTTTCTCCCTGTTTCTGTGTGGGTTCTCTCCAGGTCAGAGTTACGGAGTATGATTAGAAATTGCATAGCATAGATTGGCCTCTATAATAGCGAGATCAGGATTTTAAAGCAAATTCAGCATTACTGTCAAGTTGGTTTCTACTTTTGCCAGCATGGATTCCGAGTGTGTTAAAAAACAGAGTGTGCTTAATGTGCGACACCAAGGAGGTGAAATGTTAGGACACACAAGCCATTGTTAAACATCCACAATATAAATGCATGCCAACATGGAGAATCGATCTGCAATTTTAATGTTGTGCTCAATGAATTTAAAGAAAATGACAAAGGCTCAGGACACAGCAATTAATTTGTAGCATAAGCAACGTGTAAATGTGGCCGTTAGACGATAAGCAGAAAAGACAGTTAAATCTCTATTCATCCCTTTATGAGGGAGAATAACCTTGTTTTATGGGCTATGCCACAAAGCAGAAAATTAGTTCCTGAAAAAGTCATTAGCAACTTGCTTGCTTTATAGGATGACATGCCCTCTTGTGACCAATACTGCTCACTTTTCTCTGTTGAAGCCTTTTCTGTGATGCTTAAACATAAGAAAAGGCTCCGGGTGGAAAATAGCTATAGATGTCGGGTAAATTAGGTTATCACTGTTGTGTGAAAAAATCCCCTGTAAACATTTAGTCGAACATAAATATCCTGATATTTGCACTTGAAAAGCAGGATGAAGTGATTCCATGGATTACAGAAAACGCATTTGTCATATGCAAAATAGTAAACAAAAAAAACAACTAAAGATAAACACACATTTGTTAGCCATAGAATGAAAGATAACCTGTCATACTTTGTGATACAGAACTTTTGAATCATAAGGGGATGTCCCTACTTGCAGTGGTCAGTAGTCAGCAAAAGTGATAAAATGTTGGAAAATTATTAAATGTATATTTTGTTATATTTGGGGTGTACTTAGTAAAGGCAGGGTAGTCATGCTGTCTACCAATTAAACCACCTTTTATGGGTATGTAAGATTGCATATTGGCAAATGGAAAAGGTAGATTGCTCTGATTAATCAACACAATCTGAGAGCTAAAGCCAAGCCTTGAATGGCAGCCTGGCACTACAGTCAATGTTCAGTTGGGCAACCTTAGGTCTTACACATAAGTAAGAACACCATCCATTAAATGTATTCTCTGATGTTAGTGGTCTCTGTCACCAGGATATTTAGTGAAATGGTTAGGGAGTTATTTGAGTTCTGGGATTTTGCCTTTGGATCCTTTACATCTCACTGACATCTGGGGACATGGGATGACATCCTCATTGCTAACTTTATGTTAATTTTTTAGAGGCTACATGTAAAAACTGCCAGAGGCTTAGATTCCACCAGACCTCTGAGGGTATGCTATGGTTTCTGCCACATCTTGGCCTCAAGTAGTTATGGCTATTATTGCAAAAAAGGATAACTTGCAAAGTATTGCGAAAGTTGATTCTACTGAAGTTTAGTGATGCATTTATAATGCCAATCGGAAATAAAAAGGCATTTAAAGTCTGTTTACATAGACTGGCACCCTACAATTCCCTGTAAGCACTTGTCTCAAAGTGCTTCCTCAGACAGAGACTGCGAACCAGGGGTGGACTACAAAATGCTTGTTACTCTAAGTGGAATTCAACCCTTCACGAGTAAAAACGCCACTGCTTCAACAAGCACAAACTGGACGAAAATTGTTACTGTGGGAACGTTCAACTTCATTCACTCACCTGGGTAAGTTTTGCCTTGATCCTTGGTTTTTACACTGATTTAAATGGCTACAAACGAACTGAGGCTGAAGCAGCCTGTATGTAAGCTGAGTTTTTGGCCAATGTTTATGTTTTTTATTCTTTCTATCCTGTATTCAGTAATATGAGTCAGTTTAAGTCTGGTAATCATTATATATGTCCTGCCAGTTTACCTTTTTACCTTTGATGTACATGTGCCTCATGTAAAAAGGGTAAAGTTGGTTTGGTTCCATTTTCCATTTTTCCCACCCCTGTTGTTTTTCATGCCAAACCTCACTTACTCTGTCAAATAAAGGCAATAAAGCTGCAATGTAAAGAACAAAAAATGAACATCTCAGAGCACCTTATGTAGACAGACGCATGTCAGTCCCCTATGAGTAAAACTTGGTGATAGCAGGAAGAAAAAAAACCTTTATGGAAGTGCACTCAAAAGCAACAACAGCCTTTGAACTCTGAGCTGGCAACTATGCAAAACATGTAGGTATAGAGCCAGAAACACCTGTAGAAAGTTATCAGGCAATAAGGAAAGGTTCAGGGTGACACATGTAGTACTCACTGCAAATTAGATCAAAACTTAAAGATTTGAGCGTAATCTTGAAAAAAGAGAGGATATAGACTACTTTAAAACCAAACCTGAAAACTGAAGTTTGATTAAACCTTTTGATATCATAAGGTCCTAAACATATGAAGGAGCTTTGCCATCATATTGTGCCATTTACAAGTGTAGGAGTTCTCAGGGCTAATCCACTGTAATGCCACTTCTGCTATTGCTGAGGTCATACAATGATTTTGTTGCTTTTACTATTTCATCTTGTTAAATTATGCAATATGGACATAGCACAGAACTTTATGGACAAAAAAATGTGAATCACACAGCTGCAACCTCATCATTGTAACTTTAGAGAATTTATCATAAAGGTGTGTATCAAGGTGCATCAATCATCTAGCTTGGTAATGTCTCCTTGAATAATCTAATACATTGTGCTCCCAAAGATCTTTATTGTCATGTTTGTTTGGATCTTCCGAACCCACATGCAAAGATCACTCTCAGGAGAACCGTTCAAGGCTTTATTGGCAATAACCAGTAGTAGCACGGCACAGGGGGGCTTGGTCTGGGAGGGGGGTCCAGTGGCTGGAAGGGCGCGCTCGGTGGGCACGGCGCACAGGACGGCACAGGCAGGAACGAATACTCTGGATCTTCCGCAAAGGTAGGAGAAAACAAGGAAAGACGGGCTGGGTAAATAAGCACAACAAACTCGAAATCCACTTAGCTCTGGAACCAGATATACCGAAAGGCGACGACACTCTGGCGGCGAGGTGCCGGGGATCCGCTCCTCTTATGCGCTCGCCGATTACCCGCAGGTGCGCTAAAACGCACCTGTGGGAAGAGCGTGTGACCACGCCCATAGACTCGAGGACACCACCTAGGAGGAAATCGGAGGCATAGTCGCACCTGCCGATCCTGACATCATCCCCCCCTCAACGACCGCCTCCTGGCGGTCCGGACGAGGCAGTGGGGAGAGCGGCGCGGTAATCAGAAACAAGAGAGGCGTCGCAGATAAAGGAACGGGGAACCCACTGGCGGTGTTCTGGGCCATAACCCTCCCAGTCCACTAAGTACTGCCAGCCCCTGCCTCGGCGGCGAGAGTCAATAATCCTGTTGACCTTGTACAAGGGGTGACCCCGTTGGTCTCGGGCGGGCGGAGGGGGTTCGGTAGGAGGGCACAAAGCGCTAGAGAGAACTGGTTTCAACTGAGACACATGGAAAGTGGGATGTACCCTGAGATTGGAAGGAAGCTTCAGACGGACTGCGGTGGGGCTGATTATGGATTCAATAACAAAAGGACCTATGAAGCGAGGGGCTAGCTTCCAAGGGGTGGACCTGAATGGAATGTTCCGAGAGGAGAGCCAAACCTTTTGTCCCGGCGAGTATTGTGGGCCCGGTGTGCGCCTACGATCAGCGAAACGACGGTTCTGACGCCCAGTGCGCTGCAGAGCAGAGATAGTAGCAGACCAGACCCGTCGACAGCGCTGAATGTGGTGCCTGACGGATGCAACGGAGATGGCTCTCTCATCAGCGGGGAAGAGGGGCGGCTGATATCCCAGGGAAACCTCGAACGGGGAGCGCCCTGTAGCGGTGGAGATGTGACAATTGTGTGCGTGTTCGACCCATGGAATGTACTTGCACCAGTCTGACGGGTTCGACGAAGAAAGGCATCGGAGAGCGGACTCGAGCTCCTGGTTCATACGTTCCGCCTGCCCATTGGACTGAGGATGATAGCCTGAGGTAAGTGCCACTTTAGCGTTAAGAGCATGGCAGAACTGTCTCCATACCCGAGAAATAAACTGGGGTCCCCGATCAGACAGGATCTCCGTGGGGATGCCATGCAGACGGAAGACGTGCTTGGTGAGGAGTTGTGCCGTTTGGAACGCGGATGGGAGCCTCCTGAGGGGAATGAGATGACACGCCTTAGAAAATCGGTCGATTATAGTAAGGATCGTGGTCATACCTTGCGACGGGGGAAGTCCTGTGACAAATACCAAAGCTATATGCGCCCACGGACGTCCAGGGATCTGCAGAGGTTGAAGCAGGCCGGCGGGACGTCGGTTACATGGCTTATTGCGGGCGCAGACCTGACAAGCTAATACGTACTCCTTGACATCCTTATGCATAGAAGGCCACCAGAAACGGCGTGAGGTGAGGGCAATGGTTCTGCTGATCCCAGGGTGGGCGGAAAATCTGGATGAGTGAAACCACCGAATAAGGTGAGGACGGACAGAGGAAGGTACATACGTCTTATTAGCGGGACAGTTTCTAGGGGCAGGCTCAACCTGAAGCGCCCTGTTAACCTGGTCTAAGATCTCCCAGATGAGAGCCCCTATAGTACAGCTGGACGGTAGGATGAGGCCCGGAGCTCCTTGTGAGTCATCCGGGGAGTGTTGGCGGGAGAGGGCATCCGGTTTGATGTTCTTAGAACCAGGACGGTAGGAGATGAGCAGATTAAAGCGTGAGAAAAACAACAACCATCTGGACTGCCGAGAGTTGAGGCGTCTAGCGGTTTGTAAGTAGGAAAGATTTCTATGATCAGTCCAAACTAGCACAGGGTGCTCAGCACCTTCTAATCAATGCCTCCACTCCTCTAAGGCTAGTTTTATGGCCAAAAGCTCCCTGTCCCCCACCTCATAGTTTTTCTCTGCTGGGGAAAGTTTACGGGAGAAAAAGGCACAGGGATGCAGTTTCTCATCTGGGACTGAGCGTTGGGAGAGCACAGCCCTCACTCCCGTATCCGAGGCGTCCACCTCAAGAACAAACTGTCTCTGGGGATCTGGTTGGATCAGAATAGGTGCTTGGGAGAACCTCCCCTTTAGCTCCGTGAACGCCCGGTCTGCCTCTTCTGTCCAGGAGAAGGCGACCCTGGTGGAAGTCAGCGCTGTTAACGGGGCTGCGAGCTGACTGTAATTCCTAATAAAGCGCCTATAGAAATTCGCAAATCCTAGGAACCTTTGAAGCTGCTTACGTGAGCTCGGGGTTGGCCAGTCCATGACTGCCTTAATTCTCTCGGGGTCGGGTCGGACCTGGCCTCTTTCTAGGATGTATCCCAGAAAGGAGATCGAGGGTCTATGGAATTCGCATTTCTCAGCCTTAATGAAAAGACGGTTCTCGAGGAGGCGTTGGAGGACTGAACGAACGTGTTCGCGGTGTGTCTCTATGTCCCGGGAGTAGATCAAAATATCGTCTAGATAGACAAAAACAAAAACATTCAAAAAATCACGGAGAACGTCGTTTATCAGAGCCTGAAAGACTGCCGCTGAATTGGACAAGCCGAACGGCATCACTAAATACTCGAAGTGGCCCAGCGGGGTCTTAAACGCCGTCTTCCATTCATCACCCTGACGAATGCGGACAAGGTGGTAGGCGTTACGGAGATCAAGCTTGGAAAAAACGGTGGCCTCTTGTACGGGTTCAAATGCAGAAGCGATTAGGGGAAGAGGGTACTTATTTTTAACAGTGATCAGATTCAGCCCCCTATAGTCTATGCATGGGCGGAGCGACCCATCCTTTTTACTGACAAAAAAGAAGCCCGCTCCCAACGGTGAAGAGGAGTGTCTAATGAGACCCGCTGCTAACGACTCGCTTATATATTTTTCCATAGCTTGCCGTTCTGGCTTGGAAATATTATATAGGCGACTGGAGGGAAGCGGGGCCCCTGGGAGAAGCTCAACGGCGCAATCGTACGGCCGGTGTGGGGGTAAGGTGAGCGCCCTGTCTTTGCTGAATACCTGTCTTAGGTCGTGATACTCCTCGGGGACGTTGGAGAGATCTACGGGATCCGCTCCCTCTCGCCCCGCCGTGGACGGGCTTGGAGGGACGGCTGACTGCAGGCATGAGGATAGACAGTTAGTAGACCAGGATTCCACACGATTCAGTGACCAGTTTATATGAGGGTTGTGAAGCTGCAACCAGCTGGAACCCAAGACTATAGGCGACTGAGCCGAGGGAAACACAAAAAATGAAATGGTTTCGTGATGGTTACCTGATACGATGAGTTGGAGCGGTACCGTCTTGTGGGTAATATTAGGTAAAGGCTTTCCATTTAGAGCAGAGACACTGAACGGAACAGGAAGCTTAACAGTTTTAATCCGGGCTTGGTGAACTAGTGATTGATCTATGAGGCTGCGCTCACACCCCGAGTCGATGAGTGCCGAAAGCGGCATAGAATCATTATTAAACCGCAGTGTGGCTGGCAACGAGATGTGGGGAGATGATGTGATGCCTTCACGGTCCGTCAGTTTCCCCACTCCGGCTGACGGACCTGAGGGTTTGGGCGAACCGGACAGGTAGCGATCAAATGGCCCATCTTCCCACAATAAATACACTGGTTCAACTCTCTACGTCGCTGCTTCTCCTCCGGTGTCAAACGGGTCCGACCGATCTGCATCGGTTCGGGGTCTGGAGGTGTGGTTCTGGGCAACGACAGCTGCGGGGATCGCTGGGGGGTGAAGAAGTGAGCCCCGGCTGCTTGCCTCTCCCCTCTTTGGCTCCTCCTTTCTCTAAGTCGATGATCGAGACGGGTAGCAAGGGTGATAAGCTCGTTTAAGGAGCGCGGCTCATCTAACGGCGCTAACTCGTCCCTTATTTGGTCGTTTAGCGCGTGGAAAAATGCGCTCTTGAGTGCGCCGCTGTTCCAATCAGAAGCTGCCGCCAGGGTGCGGAACTCGATGGAAAATTCAGCAACTGATCTTTGTCCCTGCCTTAACTTCCACAGGTTGCGAGATATACTTGTATGATCAGCCGTGTGTCCAAACACCAATTTAAACTCCTCAACGAATTCCAAAAAGGAGCATCCAAACTCAGTTGGTCCGCTAAACCGCGCCTCCGCCCACCTCAGTGCTTTGCCTGATAGCAGTCCGAGCACAAACGAAATCTTAGCCTCATCATGGGGGTAGGCTTGGGGAGATCGGTTAAAAGACAGGGAGCACTGTAGTAGAAAGCCTCCACAGCCTCCTTGCTCACCCGAAAACTTCTCTGGAGTGGGAGCTCTGACATCATGAGCTGGACTCATCTGCTGTACGGCGGGCGCGGCCGCCTCCGACTCCTCCGCGGGTTGGGCTGGCTGAGCAGGCTGGAGGTCTCGGAGCAAACTGGCTAGATGATCCAGGCGCTGGTTGGTTTCCTCCTGCCTTTCACTTAGAGCACGGAGGACGACCTCATGAGATTGGATCAGGGAATGCTGCTCCGCTATGGTCTGCCTGAGAGCGTCTGCTGGGTTCGTGTGGCCAGAGTGTTCTGTCATGTTTGTTTGGATCTTCCGAACCCACATGCAAAGATCACTCTCAGGAGAACCGTTCAAGGCTTTATTGGCAATAACCAGTAGTAGCATGGCACAGGGGGGCTTGGTCTGGGAGGGGGGTCCAGTGGCTGGAAGGGCGCGCTCGGTGGGCACGGCGCACAGGACGGCACAGGTAGGAACGAATTCTCTGGATCTTCCGCAAAGGTAGGAGAGCTCTAGGGAAAACAAGGAAAGACGGGCTGGGTAAATAAGCACAACAAACTCGAAATCCACTTAGCTCTGGAACCAGATATACCGAAAGGCGACGACACTCTGGCGGCGAGGTGCCGGGGATCCGCTCCTCTTATGCGCTCGCCGATTACCCGCAGGTGCGCTAAAACGCACCTGTGGGAAGAGCGTGTGACCACGCCCATAGACTCGAGGACACCACCTAGGAGGAAATCGGAGGCATAGTCGCACCTGCCGATCCTGACATTTATGTGCTATTGAATTTGTTGTTATATGAGTTGTGTTAAAATGTACCTTTCTAGCCTCGAAAGGAAGACATAAAAGGTCTGAAAGACTAAGAGCTAGGGTTTGGCTCTGAGCCTGTCAGCCTTTCATTAAAATGCTAAATTGTTTAAATAAGTCAAAGGAAAAATTAAAAATAAAATACAAAAGACACCTACCAGACAGAATGGCTTCGGCAGCCTTGACATCTCCATATATCATGGGGACTTTGTATCAGTCTCAGAAAACAGACTAACCAATTTGTTACAATTGTTCAAAATAATGTACACAGCAGTACAAGCTGTATGTAAAAAACTAGTGGTGCATATTTATTAGCCCTAGACTAACTGAAAAAATATACGCCTGACAAAGTACGAGCAGCCTTGACATGTATTTTTCCAAACGAAATTCCATTTTATCTTCAAAAGCACATTGCAAACACACTTCAGTGGATAAGATCAAGGTTCATTAACTGTTAATGAACAGTAGAAATATTACAGACAATTAGAAAGACAATCAGTCAAAGGTTCTGCAGATGCCTTAAATCTGTCCCATGCAAATTATAGTTATTAGAGGAGGTAATCTTATAAAGGATGAACAAATGCTGTGTCCGGTTTTGAATGATTATTTTGGACATGATCACATTATTGCATGTGAGCACAGAGATAGAGAAAAAGCAGCAGCTTCTCACGCTTCATGCTGCTTCTGTGAATACAGAGATGTATGTATCTTCTCACAGTTTGAGAAAAAGATCACATACAGAGAACGAGCGCAGCAATGTGCCGCGAGAAGGGCAGTGTTTTAAGGTGTGCCACCCCATCACACCCCTGCTCACTGTAGCACATCCCATCTCATCAGGCTTTTCCAGGCGCAGCCTCCTGAGCCATTTCCGGATGTCAATATGGCCTGCTGAGCTGCAAGAGGACATGCTAACAAGGATATGCGGAGGGTACTGTGTTCTCCCAACACACGTGATGATGTGGACCCTGGTAAATGCTTCAGATCGGCACAGTAACTCGCACTACAATTTGCTCGTGGTAAACATGATTCCCGATGGCATATCTCTTCACTGTACTTGGCTGAATTATTTCAGTCTCCTCATCTCATTTTATCACACCCCTGTGAACATGTTTGCAGATGGGCAAGTAATTGTTAGAGTGTTGCCAGACTGCTGTCAACATTAAATGGGGGGAGTCAGTTTCTGTTGCGTGCTGGACATTTGCAGGTTTGCAAGAAAAAGAAAAATCTACAGAAGTGGAAAAATATGGAACAAAGCAATTTTAGGAGTTTTAATCAATGTTTTGATGCAAGGAAAATTCATTCAAAGGCTGAGCCATTCTACTGACACATAAGAAATGTGGTCCATCCCGATGCAAAATATATGTCTGAATAACCGTTGACCGTACAGTATGTATGGTTTCAACAAAGTGGTCAGGGGTTGTTTGAGCAGTAAGTAATTAAATCGTATTACAGTAAACATTGTAGAAAATGTTCAATGTTTCAAAGTTCTAAATAGTCTTTTTACAAACAAAATTTAAGAAAACGGTTAAGGACAAAAATAGCAGTTCATTCAGATGTTTCTATTTCGGTAATTTGGGTTCTCTCATTCTATATGATTAGGTTTAAAACTTTGATAAACTTGATAAAGTTAGGGGTGGCTCAGGTAACTGTAAAAAGATCCTGCAGTTACGCTGCTAAGGCCTATTGTTATCATTAACTTTCTCTTTCTCACTACGTTTCCCCGGCATGGTGTCATGATACTTCTTGTTTCCTTTTTTATTTCCTTTTTCGTCATGGCTCACTGAGCCCATACACATAATGGACTCAAAAATAAGACTCAAAGTGTGTAAATGATTTTACTGAAAGCTTAAAGAACAGGTAATGGCGAGTGAAATGGAGATCCTGGGAATGATGAGAACTAAGAGGATAAGGTAAGGTTTGCAGGTCACCCAGATAAGTTATTGTTCTGAGTAATGAGTCATCAAAAGTACTGAGGGGAGAGCTGGAAGCTGTGGGTGTTCCAAGTGGGTCAGCAGACAGTTAAGTATTGGCAGGTTTGTTTACTTGAAGGTAGATTCTGATCAACAGGTTTGACGGCATGGAATCAGGAGGCAAGTAACACTAGGGGGAAAACACCTGAAAACACAATGCTGAGCAGATTAAATTTAGACAGTTAAATTATGAGGAGTTGGCACAGTTGCTGGCCTGATTGCGACAAGAGTAGTAAGTGATCGGATGATCTGTGATAAAAAAAGCCTTATTATTCTGAACTCATTGGGAAGAATCCCTGATGATGATGGCAGATAGCAAACAGGTATGGAAGCAGAGGTCGCCCAGACTCTACCCAGATTTGCCCGAAGCCTGTTCGGCCCAACCTAAGACTAAAAACCATAAAACACCACAGCCTAACATTATCATGACAGCCCCGGCAGTTGGTAGAGGTATGTGGCCACCCATCCTGTGCCTGGTTCTGCCACCATCACCTTGTGTGTGATTGGATTGGTAAAATCTATAGATTGGGTAACTTGCCTATTTTTAGCTTGCTTTGGATGGACTGTAGAAGTGCTGCAACTTTCTGTAGCCCTGATGCAAAATACTTAAGGATAGAGAAATAAACAAACTTCTATGAAAGTTATATGTGTCATTGCACGACTATCAAACAGATATCGTGTCCTTAATGTATGGTTTTACACCTTTGACTGTGGAAACTTGAGAGACGTTTCTGGTGTTGCAGATAACCAGAACATAATAAAAGAAGGTGGAAACTTTAAATGCTAATTTGTTGCTCATTAATTCCGCCTTTTTTTTTTAACAAGGCTATATCTGAGCAGTTGATCAAACATCTGCTTAATTTCACTGCTAAAGATTACCTTTCGTAATTGCGCCTTGCCGAAACTGTGTGAATAAGTGTCTGGGGTTAATAGTTCGATTCGTACAAAAAGAACCGCCAGGGTGCTCATTGAAACATGACACTGATGTCTTCAGGTACCATCATATTACGTCTGTGGATGTCAGACAGTGGCTTGTGTACAACATCAATCCTTCAAGTCGCAACCCATTCGATTAACAATTTCTTTTGTTGAGGGCGTTAAACATTCAGTCATCATATGCGTCAGTTTGCTCATCAGGTAAGGATACACATGAATTTTAAAGTACTAAATATGCATATTTAGTACTTTAAAATTCATGGTTTCATAGGAGGGTCAGTGAGATCAGATTAGTTGTCATGTTCAAGACATCAATTAGTGTGTTAAGTGTCATGAGAAGTGATGTGAGGATGTTATGGCATGCTGCTGAGAAGCAATATCACACCATCTTTACACCCTCCCAGGCTCCTACAGCCACTTCTGTCCCTCGTACTGCATCCCTCCTATCTACCTTTTCTCTAGTTTACAAATCTACACACTGATATCTTCTGGGAGCACATCTTCTGTTGTCTGCCAAGTTCGTCATTTAGACTAAGTGCTTCATCATTTCTTTGTAGCTTTGATACCTTCTTGCCTTGGTAGAACTCTAACATACGGAAATTAACAAAGAAAGACCCTTACAAATAAAGTTTAGGTTTTTGGTCCAGGCGAATTTGCTCTTTTCTTTTATACAAGATCAATGCTTTACTAACCATCTAATTCATGATTTTCCAAAGGGTTAATACTTTGTTAAAATATAAGCAATCATTTTCCCTTTGCTAATTAAAACATGCTGTGTGAAGGCTACAACATTCTTAGTTCAAACGGGCTGCTGTTGTTACCTTCTTACTCTTAGTTGTGTGTTGTGATGAATCTGGGCCCAAAATGCAGATACCAGACGTAGGGGATGGAGTTTATTTGAAACTGAGGGGTAAAGGCGAGGTAGAGGTGGTGTCTCCGGACGCAGGCGCAAGTAGTTGAGGCAGGCGGGTTCGCAAGGGGTAGCAGCTGTAGATGAGGAAGTTGAAGGTGTGGCTAGGCTTCTGGAAAGTAGGGCTGGAACCCGATCCTGGAGATCAAGAGCACAAGTAAGGTAGCCGAAGAAAATCTCAGAGTTCGTTATCTTGAATAATACTCGAGAAACCTCTGGCCGATCTACCAACAAAGCATCTGTGACTCCATCCATTTTATTTGGAAAATTATTTAATGAAACCAAAACAATTCCAGAAATATTAATCCGGGCCTTTTCATTAGATCTTTCTCAAATGTCCAAGCAAAAGAGAATAGTGTGGATTGAGTTGTTTCCAACTTATCTTATTTTTCTGTGAATAAAAACAAAATGCAATAATAAAAAAACAGATCTTTTCTCACAAAAGATCGGAGAAAATATTTGAAAAAAATAAATTGAAGTGGTTAATTTGTCATATTAATTCAAAATAACTTAAGATTGTATCAAATTTGAACAGAGAAACAAAGGAGCACATTTCAAGAATATTGAATGAAAGCAAAAAACAGTGAACAGGCAGTTTTTCACGGATTAAATATTGGCTTAGAGTTGTTGCCAAAAAAAAATATTCTGTTTAAGATGATTTAATTAACAAATTCAATTGAATGGCTCTGTAGACAAATTCATCCAAATTTTATTTGTTATTTAAACAAACCTATACATCAATATACAGGTCGAAAAGTCCTTCACAACTGTATGAGGAGGCCAAGAAATATCAACAGTGTCTTTAAACTGCAGCAATGTGGCAAGCAAGGATTACAAGCTGAGTATAGGGAAAATGGCAAAGGAACAAACTCCGTTTGATAGGTTGATGCTATCCCAAAAGCTGACTTCCTCACACCTTTCATTGTTTTTCTGCTTTTACAATCAGGCCATAGCAGAGATAAGAGGGGGGACGGCTGTTTTGAGCCTCAGCACAAAATAGCCCTAATGGTCTTAGATCATGTTGCCTCCCTGACACACCATTAAGTGCTAAATGTTAGGAATTGCATTACTGCAGCTTCTAAGATTAAAAGTGATAAGGAAAAGCTGTTATTCCTGTCCTCTGTGCTCACCAGTACAGGCCATAGCCTTCTGTTGATGAATAATTCACACAGCCAAATCATCAGCCACAAAAGATAAAGGCCCTCCAACCACTCCTCAAGAGTATTGATTTTTGTTCTCTATGTATGTGAAACTGCAGAGCGTCAAATGGATAATGTAAGCGCAAACTGAAAAGAGAATCATAAGCACTTTCAATCACTTAATTTCTCTTTTTCCCTTCGTACCTTGACACATCAAGGATGGAAAAAGTTTGAAATATGTGCTGTTGGTAGTGGCCCTTTGAACAAGCTGTGGCTTTCGAAAAAAATATTGTTATTTTCCTGTAATTGAAAGCATATGTATATTATTCAACAAGCTAACATACAGTCAATTTAAATTCTATTTTTATGTGTCTGACCCATAGTGTAGCCACCTTACCTAACTAATCCCGATAGCTGTGTGTCAGGAGCATAAACCCCTAAGAGAGTGTCCAAAAGTAAATCGATCTAAGAGGGGGACTAGACCGGAGGCCCTTGATGGAATGGCACCAGAAAGAAGATGTTATCTTGCCCAGAAACAGGGTATCAGGAATTATATTGCAGCCACACCCTGGGTCAGCTTCTAAGAAAAGCCTTGAGTCTATAAAAAAGGATATAAGTGGTGTTTGCATATGTATCAACACCATTTGCTGTGAATAGAATCTGGTTCAACCAGTTACCTCCAGAAGTCCCATTATTAGGGAAATAAGGTGACATGATTTTTGTAGTCAAAAAAGATAATCTGGGCAAGGACCAGAACTAGAAGAACTTTGACAATTCCACAAAGAACTGTTAAATCCATGAACACAAACTGGAACATTTATAACATCAGAAAGGGGGCTAAAACTCCCAGAATGCTCAAGGAAGGCATTAAGCAGAGAGAAAACACAGAGATAAAAAGGTAACCCAGAACGAACTGGAATGTTCTACAAAGCAGATTTCTGAATCCGTCCACAGGGCCACTTCAAACCATACAACCACAGAGCTCATCTTTGTGCAAGTATAGTGTGAAAGTAAACATTGCTTCTTAAAAAATAAAGAAAATATTACTGAAAAATACATAAGAGAGAAGATCCTCTGTTCGGCTGACGCTAAAACATAACTTTTTGACAATCATGACAACTATAATGTATACTGCTAGCCCAACCGCTATCATTACCTCAAGAACACTGCCCTAACAATAGAGCAAGATCATAGTAGCTGTGTGTTGTTGTTTTGTTTTTTTACCTTGCAGGAATGGGAAACTAGTAATAAATGCAACGAGACAGTTTTCTATGCAACTAAAATCTCAGGTATTGATTGGCCAAGTTCTTAAAGAGTTATCAAAAGAGACTCAAAGCTGTTCATGGTGGTATCAATGATTGCAAGTCATCCAGGTCATGTGGCTGAAAAACAAGACCAAAACTGGTGATTAAGACTAAATATCTCAAATTTGGTTTAATATCCCCAAAGGACATTGGTCAAAAAGTCCTGTGGTTTGCTCAAATGCCAAAAAAAAACAACAAAACCTAGGAAAAGAATTAAGAAAAAACTGCATCTGGAGTTTTTTTCCCTTAAAACATAAAAACTGTTTATCATTTATCGGAGGTTGTATTTATCTAATATCAAAATAATTTTTTTTCCTATAATGTACTGATAGATAAAGCTTTAGAAGTGAAAAGGGGTGTACTTTCTGTTACACATGACTGTGTCGTCCTAAACAGTTCTTTTTCCTCAGGGCGTTCTCATAGTCAACGACTCCATGCAATTTGACAAGTAGAGAGCAAAAGCTCTGCGGAAATCTTTCTGGCCAGTGAAGGCAAAGATCTTTCTTTGCAAGTATACTAGTATACTTAAATATACTTTATTCACCTTGATGAGGTGGGAACTGAAGTATCGTCGATTGAGCAGTTTGATCTTTTACTCATTGGTACAAGATCATAATGCTTACCCAGTAAGCTAGCAAAACAAGAAACTGAGCTCCCCCAGTCCACTTTGCTGACTTGTCCAGCAGGCCACGTCTAAATGTGTGCAAAGAAATATATCTCACTCCAAATTATTTCTGTGGCGCCTCATCATTTAAGAAGATGTGATAATCTCATTCTTTTAAGTTCCAGCTTCAAGGCTAATGGCCAGCTTGCAGAAACATTTATTAAATAGATGGTCCTTAAGAGATAGTTATACCCTGGAGGTCAGTCTACATCTGTTTAACCATTTGACTCTTTGAAACTTGATAGATATATTGCTTTTATAACAGTAGATCATAGTGCCCTCATGCTCCATTATGCAGAATGTTCTTGGCACACCCCTGAAGGCATGAGTGAGAAGACCCCTAAGTATAAAAGTGTTAATGAGAATTTTCTTGTCATATTTCTGTGAGTTTAAAGGGATCATGGTTGGGGAAAAGTTCTGTGTGTTGTACTTTTACCCTTTTAATTTCATGAAGACTTTGCAAAAGAGAGGATGAATGATGCTGCGATACAAAGCAAGGAGGAAAGGGACCCTCTGATGTATTTATTGAAATAAATTAAATTATGCTATCATGAAACTGCACAAACCTCTCAGAATGATACTTTAACAAGTTTATGGAAGGAAAAATCAGATTTCAAATCAGATTTCAAATAGATGCAAGCTCATAAGTGTGACAAAACACAAATCATTGAAAATGTATAATTAGTAGTTTCCTGTGGTCAGACATCTTTCCATCAGCTATCGAATAATTTGAATGCACATAGAGTACATAAGGGCTCAGTCATTGCAGGGGAAAACGAACAAGCCTGAGTCATGCTGCATTTGTCAAAACGGATGTAGACACGGTTTTAGTGCCTCAGCGCTTATGTGCTGTGACTCATTTAATCGCAAATGCAGGTGGGCGTAACCCATGATGCTATTTCAGAAAGTTAATTAGTGGCTCACAGAACTGCAAGCAGGAGCACAACAAATACAAAAACTAGCTGAATAGCACACTTCAGCACGACCAAACGATAACTTAGAAAAAAGAATGGGACTTTTTGTTCAAGAATATCCTCAAGCCTTCACCAAGTTATGTTATGTGGTGAAAACAATCATAGATGACATACAGTATGTGTCATGTGTCATCATTCCAACAGAGGCAACATGTGAAACCCTTCACCAGCGTTCAGTAGCTTGTTTAACCACCCTTAGTGGTGTATGTACGTTATGACATTGTTTAGATGTATTCTGACCACTCTAATTTACATTTAGGTTTTTCAGTATTTGTTTATGGGCAGGTTCTTTAAACTCCAACCACACCATTTCTTTGCTGAACCATTTGCACACTTTATGTTTCTTTTCACCAACATTTTTACTTGTTATATGGGGAGGAGCTCATGTTTAAGTTTCCAGGTAATTTTGCGGCACAACAGGCCCGAATCATCAGCCCACCACCTCCATGCTTAACAATTGGTACGAGGTGTTTTTGTCGATATACCATGTTTTGGTTTCTCCAAACATGCCGCTGTGCATTCTGACCAAACAGCATAACAGGTAATTTCACAAACCGTAGTTTATGTTTTCAGATTTGCGTTCATGTGTTACTTTTACAGAGAATAGGCTTCTCCTAAACCATTTCAAATGAGCACCATGAGAAGCTTTTTTGAGATCACTGCTGATGTCTTTTCTCCTTGGAAACTGATGTCCGCCTCACATTTCATTATCGATATTTAACAGGTGCTAAACAGCTTAAGCGAAACCACAAACTGCACAGTAAAGTAGACGGAGAATTATTTGGAGTTTTAGTCAGTCGTTAGAATGTTTGTCACCCAAAGTTGTGGCAGTTCAAGAATGTTTATTCACACAGTTCTGAAAATGGAACAGCCCTTTAAAACCGGACTGTCATCACCCTGATCCACAGTTTCCTTCACCTGGCAATAGCTTGACGAAAGTCTGGCCCATGGTGCTTATTGAATAATTGCTACTTGTCTTTCTGCACTCATTAAACCAACAGCATTTTCAAACTTGTTTTATGTCATGCTGCCAGATGAAACTCATTTTGGACTCGAGCAATAACGTCTTACATCGGAGCATAAAAAAAGTAATTAAGTGTGCCTTTGAATGCATGTAGACTGCAATAAAAACAACATCAATGAAATGAACAAAGAACCTTGATGATGTCTGCCGAAATCACACGAGTTTCTCATTTTCCCCACATGGCTGTAGGACATGAGAAGCTCACGTACAGTGCCTTCATAATAGTTGGGACAAAGTCGCATACGTCTTTGAGTTTCCACTCTATTTTTCAGTGTAAAATTACAAATCAAACCATTCAGATGTGATTAAAGTGCACATTTCACTCTATGTACAAAAGATGTTCGAATTTCTCAGAGGTGGAACTACAGTGGATGAAAATTATTTTGGATTAAAGTCAGTAAATTTGCACTTTAAGCATGGAATTAATGGTTTAATTTAGAATTTGAAACTGAAGAGCAGACCCTTCTGCTAAAAATGAAAAAAAAGGCTTTATCTCAATCATTACGGAACACATCATGTGTGGAAAACATACCTTTTCAGCCCACAATCATTGTCAAATAACTTGGGCACCATACTATCTCCAATGACTTTATCAAAACATTTCTTCGCCTCTGAATCCACTGCATACACAATCTACTCACATAGAGTCATTCCAGACCAAGTGTTACGTCCCGGCTCTGGAGCTGGCTCCACCCCCACCTGCACACCGGCTCAGCTACTCACCCGCAATCAGCGCCGATCACTCTCACCTGTTCCCACCTCCATATAATCACCACGCTTACCTGAACTCGTTGCCAGAACGTATCGAACCTAGAGTGAGTACTTCCAGCATTACATTGTCCTGTCTGCCTGATCTTCGACCTGCCTTCCGTCTGCCTGTTTTCCAAGCCTGCCTGTTCCTCGCCTGTACCTTTGCCTGATCCTGACTGCCTGCCCGTGTTGACCCCGCCTGCTTGCGACCTCGAGACCCCGCCTGCTCCCTTGGACTGCTTCCCTGGTACCGACCCCTGGACCGGCCCCGACCGCCTCCTTGGATTATCCCTGTGTCCTTCGCTGGACTATTGGATCACCCGGTATCGAACTTGGACTGCCCTGACCACGCCTCTGCCGAGCCCCTGTCTGATAATAAACCTGGTTACACTGACCGTACGTCTCTGGCTGCTTTTGGGTCCTAAGCACGTTCATTACACCTAGTTTTAATTTCTTTCATAGTGAGAGCTGATCAAGAGAGTTCACACTAAACGGAGTTCTAATTCAGAGTGTTCAGGACTTTAATAGGCCCACATGGAATACTGGCACAATGTGTTCTCATCTAACTGCACAGTGCACAACATAAATGTTTTGTTATGGCTTCTAAATGCTTTCTCGGGGAAGACGCACATCTTTTTTGATTACAGGTACCTTATTTGAAACATATCACAACTGTCTGCTGGTGAAAATAATTGATTGTCATCACAGTCCATTAAAGACACAGCAATGAACGTTAAAGGAACAGTTAAAAGTAAATGTCATCTTTAGACCGAGATCCTGCAACAGACTGTTGTTTTATCAAGAGAATATTGAATGGACTGGTGGCAATGCTACATTAAAAAAAATCTTTCAAACCAAAATGCATTATGTTGAAATTAATGTACAGGAAGGAAGTTAATTAATTTAGTAAATTAAATTTCTGGGCCAAATACTCATTTTTAACTCCCAAACTATTGCCAAAGTTTTCAACTGTAAGCAAAGTGACAAAGGGAAACAGGAAATCAGTTTATTTTGACGTCCCAGTGAATGCAGCTGCAAAATTACACAGTACAATACAAGTGTTAAGTCTATAAAAAGTCTGACTCATGATGGAAATTCAGGACACATGCTCACAGGATTCAGTTCAGAAACCAGCAAGGATACAACTTTCTCTGTACGTGTGTCCTCAGGAAGACAAACACGATGTTTATAGCTGTGCAAAAAAGTCTGCCCCAAACTATTCAATAATATAGAAGTCACAGCTCAATAAGTCCCAAATCAAAAATGTATGTCTCTGACCTGGAGTTTTACCATAGGGCATCACTCTTCCACAGATGCTGTATTTGTGTGGTTTTGTCAAATCTTAGCACAAACTGAAAGTAGTGTTTTTCTAAAAGATTTTGCAAGTAAAACTGTAAAACTGTCTGTGTCCCTTGTATCCCAGTTAGACTTTACTTAATCGCCAACAGCATTATCTACCGAGCCATGCTGGTTTATAAACAGTCTGACGGGCATTTATGGGTTCATATACCCTGTATATGCAGACCATTAAACACAAGCAGGGATGTCAGGTCTGAACAGGAGCTCCGATTGGTCTGCAGTTTGGCTTTCATGGCCACATTTAAAATGTATGACGCTGATGGTAAATTTCATTGAGAAGAAACAAGCCATCAAAGCTAAAAGGAAACAGTTGGATGTGTTGTGGCAGGTGAGCAAATTTTATTGAAATGTATCGAACAGAAATTGCAGGGTCAATATAAATAAAGGTTGGCATGTGCAAAAGGCATAAGCCACGTGCAACATAGCCCCTTCTGCAATATGCTGATAAAGCCACACGGCCTAAACAATTAACCTCAAGACAGCTAATGGAAGTGATCCTTGGTGTACATTTTTTGTGAGGCAGCAAGTGCAATTCAGGTCTCACATTCTGATTCAATTGCTTTTCAGTCTCTGATGATCAACAGTTTGCAATGCCTTTCCTCATGCAACGGCTACCCTCTTGGTCCTTTCAATGATAATCGCTGAACTATAGATTGATTCCACGTTTGGAAATGACCACTGGGAAATTTTAGAAAAGCAAATAACCAATAATACCTTAGTCACATCTGATCTTTTCCTTTTATTAAGATTATCCATTATCACGACTACCTGACAGAATACCAACCTGAGAAATATGTCCATTTGTCATGGACATATTCACATATAATGGTGTATAACTACTGTATGTGTTTGACTCAAATGCAGCAAAATAAAACTAAAGAAAAAACAGCTTTGATGTAAGCACTCCGTATGTTAATCCTTCTATATAGATGTTTTTTTTTACTGATTCCCACTGTGTTCGCTCAAATGAATGAAGTCTCTTTCACTCCTGGGCCGTATGTAAACCAAAAACACCCCACTGCTTAAACATAAGACAACGTCTCTGATGGCAGCCTGATTGATAGAATTAGGTCAAAGATGGAATAAGTTCAATGATATGTTACTAATCCTCAATGTGAAATGATATTGCTGTAATCATCATTATTAGATATATACTATTGGTCCAGATTGATAAAAAAAAATCAGCTGTCAAACATGTAGATGTCTTCAGAGATCACCACTGATTGGTTTGAGTGTCGTCTTTTTCTTGTTTTTTAGCCTGCTAAAATTTAGCAGATCTGTGCACAAGAGTAGCTCTTTTGTTCAGAACTATGTGTGACAGAAATGATGGATTTGTTGCTGGTTTACACAGACCATCTATGAGCAGCAAATTATGAGGACAACATCTCAAATGTGTCTGTAAATTGTTCCAATCTATATCTTACTTGAATATCGCAAAAAAAGAGCTTCTATTTACATTTTTTACGAGCATATTATCAATACCTTTTTGAAACCTGCGAGCAGATTGTAAATTTAAGCTGTCCTTAAATAGATTCTACAAGTCTGAAAGGAAGATTCATGAGAAAAGCACCCTTATATTCCCAAAGTGTTTTCATGCCCCAGGAATGCTCCAAGCAATAAAAGGAAAGGAGCTGTTAGAAATCAGGTTTTAACAAATGTTGTGTTACATTAGTGACAGTTAATGTAATATAATGCAGAGGAGAGGGGAGGATGGCAAGTTCTGCATCAGATTTGACTTGAAAGCCAATGCTTTCCTGTGAGCTAACACCTCTCACTTCCTTTTGGGACACAATCAACAACTTCACAGCAAATCTGGTAGAGATGCACGAAGTGACTGTGTAACAGCTACAGCTAAAGTTGATCATAATTCAGTCACACAGGTCAGTCAGCGGGAGAAATTAATGATAGACGCGACACATCGTTTACATCTCCACTGAAGTGTGGATAGCTACATTGATCTGCAAGGGTTTAAAACTTTTACTTTTCTATCTCTACATATAATTCCCCTTGTTCCCTGCAAGTATCAAGTTTTAATATTTATTTATGAGAATTCTACTCATCCATATTGGATGACGTCCATTTTCCATGTGCCATTACTGATCAGACTTATAAGGAGGGAGTCACCAAGTCATATCTGACAAAAGACTCACATTTAACTTTGTGTTCAGTTTTTATTTTCCAGAAGCAGATATAAGACAAAACTAAAGTCCTTGACACTCATAAATGGATGATCAATCACTTTGTTTTCTGTGTCCCATTTATTTGCATATTTTCCTGTTCCTATTTGTTTCCAACTCATGCAAAGCTTGCAAACAAAGTATTGATGACTAGATACAAAAATATAATTGCTTATATCTGATCTTTTCACAAGATTCTATCTGTTTCTATTTTGGAATATGTGAGCATAACTGAAAGCAGGGTGAAAAATTGAATGATTAAGACACAGTTGATTACTACATTTTTCTACGTGGATCAACTGATCCAAATGTTTTAACATAAGATTTATTCACGATCAATTACTCTGTCATTGCCTAAATTCTTTTGTGCATATTTTCATTCCATATCTTTTACCCTCTTAATTTTTCTTTAAAAATGAAAATGACAACAGTGTCCTTGCAGATTTCTGCCAACAATTCCAAAACTTGTTATCATGGACGTGTGTACACATTACCGAGCAACCGGAACTGTGAGATAAAGCACAGCTGGCACTGTGGTAGACAACGTTTTCTCATTTTCTTTGTCATTAAAGGTGATTTTAGCCAACAGTGACAGATCCTCAAAGTTTGCAGACTACTTGCCACTTTGGCCTCACACAAATAATAGACCTGAAAGATTTATCTGCACAGCAGGGAAAGCTATAACTGTGGCTAACACAGTCCTGATATAAAAATTAACTGACCATTTTTCTACATGAGTAACAATCCACACCTCACATAACTCACCTGCTGAACTATGCTTTCAATGGACATCAGAGCTTCAGCTGAGATCCAGGTCGTCATGACACTTGTCCTCACCCACTGCTACCCTTGTCAAATGTGCTACAAACTTAACACCACATATCTAAGTGCCTTGCCAAATTTGACCACGTTTCCCCTGCCCAAGCACACAAGATTCAAATAAATGGGTATTCGTCAGCCTTCTGCAGAGCTTAAAGAGCTGAAAAAGTTAATCGCTCCATGTTGACAGTGACGAGATGTGGAAAGTCTATTGTTACGACACCTTCCTTCTTTAAGAGGTAACTCTTTTTGGACCTTCAATTAATTTCTGATGGTGATTATGTTGTCAATGTCAATTTTTTCGACTCGTGGAATACAAGATCACTCAGGTATCCTCAGCCTACTCACTACTACTGTGACCATAACTAATATATGTTCTGATATACCAAAAAGTCTTTAGTTCATATTTGCACTGAAACACAATGGCCAGAAGTTTGTAGGCCTGATTGAAACGTATTAATAATTTCAATGTCTAATATTAAAGTCATTGTAGATGTTCAACTATAATTTAGCTCCATGGCAACCTGATGAGGGATTAATAAAACCATGTCGTTATTTTGGTAAAACATTAATCTGTTTGTGCTCATGTGACCATGTTTTGCCTTTGACAAAAAAATTACAGTTAAATTACATTAAATAGTTTAAATTCAGCTTTCAATTACAAAAGCAGCATTTCCAAACCACTACTACTGAAATAAAGTTAAAAAGAAAATAAAAAATTATAAAAACTCATCTGATGTCTAAAATAGACACCAGTGATAAACAGTAAAAAAAAAAAAGAAGGAAATTAAGGTTCAACGCTGTCGGCGTTGTTTAAAAAAACCCACAGAAACTTGAAGATAGAGTGATGAGTGAATGAGCTGCTTTTTATCTATATGGAGTTTTTTTTTGTGATAATTCCGGTCTAAGGTGAAGTAATGACCTTAAATTGCTGGACTGTAATGTTAATGGCTGTTTTACATATACACATATATGATAATAAACAACACACAATTAGGTGTCTGAAGTATCAACAAACTTAGTGATTTAAGGAAAAAGTACTGGAGCCCATGTATCTCAGTTTGCATCAATAGAGTTGATTTTCAGCGGATCTTTCCGTCACTCTTACAAGGTCCAATTCCATGGTGCAACTTAAAACAACTTGGGCTGTTCACATGATTTGTAAGATAGATAGATAGATAGATACCATGGACTGTCTTTATTGGTCCATTGTTTCATTTACAATAAATACTTATAAATAAATTAGATATATACATACATACACAACCTCCCTAAAGCCCCAAAACCCAAAAGAAAAAAGAAAAAGAAAGAAGAAAAATAAATAAATGAATAAATAAATAAATAAATAAATAAATAAATAAATAAATAAATAAATAAATAAATAAAT
>CAJRST010033334.1:20707844-20749043 GCA_907169785.1 Menidia menidia | reverse complement strand
TAGATAGATAGATAGATAGATAGATAGATAGATAGATAGATAGATAGTTAGATAGATAGATATTTACAACATAAATGCAGTAAATTCTAAAGTGCAGTGAACAGATTATCTATGATATATTAGGGCATGGAGTAAAGCACAGTGCTGGTTACTGTATGCTGAGACAAGAGTTTATTTTTTCTTGTGCAGTGTGATGGCATATGGCAGGAAGGATTTTCCTGTATCTGTCCCTTCGAAAGAGGAGCTGGAGCAGTCTGTGAGAGAAGGTGCTCCGCTGTCTGATCGCTGCGTGATGGAGAGGGTGCTGATCATTGTCTATGATGGATAAGAGTTTATTCAGCGTTCTCTTCTCCACCACAGTCTCAAAAGACTCCAACCTGAGTCCAAGTACAGAGCCAACACTCCTGATGATTTTATCAAGTCTGTTGAGACGCAGACTCTGACTCATAGCAGCAAAGGGGCTCAGCAGCCTAAAATCTAGCAGTGGTTCAACTGCAGATGGAGTAAAGTGAAGTATTTCAGAATATGATTGCTTGAAGAACCCACTCCAAGTTTTGACTAAATCTTTTATGCGGCAGACCTTAAGCAAAAGAGGGGTACAGTGGAGCCCAGTGAGTCACTTCACACCTTATAATGCTGAAGTAATGGATGAAAAGGGCCCTGCTCCACCAACGATTTGACAAAAGTATGTCAGAGACACTTCAGCAAGACCTTAGGGAATTGTGTGTGCTTGTGGAAAAAGGCAGAATATGTTTCCTGTTGGCAATGCGAGCAGATAGCAAAAGAGGACGTGTTTAAATTCTCACATGTAGATGAATGTATCTCTAATGTGATACATTAATTTAGTGCTGCTTATTGCGCCAGCAAATTTTGCACAAAGCTGACAGACATTTAGCTGTGCATTGAAGCTGTTGACCAGTCTACAGAAGAATTCAACTAAACTGGGGATAAATGTACAGGTGGAGTCTTTAAATAATTTAAATTAATTTAAATTGAATTACCTGGTGTTAAAGTTAACTAATAGTTGCCTTTGTATGCATGGAATTTGGATATCCCCAGATACTCATCTGATCATATGGTTCTGACTTTCCATGCAGTGCCACAACCATATGAGAGTAACCCAACCAAAGTCATGACAAAGATCATCTTCTTCACCAGGGGGTCTCCATGATGAAATAGATTGCTTGTTCTTACTATTTCCTCCTATTTCATTTATACTTGTTGATTAACACTGAAGTCTCAGACAATAATTTGCATAAAGGCCATGCAGCAGTCGATCCCTGATTAATTTTCTGCAGTTCATTTAGTCCATTTGGGCCTCTTTAAAAAAAAAAAACTTTTCCTGCATGATTTTTCATAATTCATCCTGCAGGATGAATGTTTGTCATAGTGATATCTAACCTAAACATTAGATACAGACATACATGAAGCATTTTTTTCTTCGTTAAGTATATTGTTAAATTAGGAATGAACTATTTTCAACTCGAATTCAAATGAATATCTGTTGTAAACCAAAAGAAAAATATTAGTTCAACAGTTGAATCTTTTTCTTCCTTTTGGCACACCATAATATCTTGAACTGCTGTGATGTTAGCTCAATGCACCAAACACATGGCCCTAAATCTGCCTTTCACCAACGGTTATGGAGTAACATGCAAAATAATGAACCCAATCTAGTCCCATCCAACACACACACAATCTAAATGTACATTACTTTGTAATTTTATCTTCTATTCAAGTCACTGTTTACTTTTTCTTTGAGTCACTCTTTGGCTGAGTTTGTGCATCAAACACTTTGTAGATACGATTAGAGATTAATAAGCAGTTGGGCTTATAGCAAGTAGAAAAAAACAACACGGTTTGCATTACACATGATATTGTAAAAGCATACCTCATTAAAGACTCATTTAACGATTTAATGTTTAAGTTTTTCTGTGTTTCCAACTCCCTTTTAAAGCACATAAAATCAGTTTAAGACACACATTTCCAAAAATATGTCAAAACTGGTGTTTGGCATGAGGACATATAATTTACTATTTGTATACTATTAGAAAGTTTAGACTTTACATAAAGACAATACATGTGGTCTCACCATCCAGTCTCTAAAATGAATGGCCAATCACCTTTATTAGCCATAAATATATCACCTTCATTATACAAATATGAAGGGATCTCAAGAAATGTACACCTATCATAAGGAGTTTGAAACTAAGGAGGCAGCAGAATAAAGAAACAGAACAAATTTGGCAACAGTGAATAATGGTAGGGTTAGTGGTAGCATCATGCTGTTGTGGCAATCTTTGTCAACTATAGTAACCAGTGTTGGGTAAGTTACTTTAAAAATGTAATCCGTTACAGTTACAAGTTACCTTGTTTAAAATGTAATTGTAGTGTAACTTTTTCGATTACTTTAAAAAAGTAATGTAACTAATTACTTTTGATTACTTTTTGATTACTTTAAGGTTTTAATGAGTATTAACCCATGATTAATTTTAGCATGTTATTATTAGCTATTGGCCGCAGCTAGCAGTTCAAGGCTAACGTCTTGTTAATGATCATAAACAACGTAAATAAATACATAAATAAATCGGAGACAAGGGGCACAGCGACGGCAGGTCAGTCGTATCCGGATACAACATTTTAGTATCTATACTTTTTTAAGTATCGATACTTTTGACAACCCTAGTCTGAAATGTAGGACATGTCCGGGAAAAAGAGGACGTCTGGTCACCCTACAGTTGGGTAGGCTAGGTAGGCTAGGCTAGGTCATAGACATCGATAAACGTTTGTCATGCATCAACACCAAAAAGTCAAATATTAGTAAATCAATACGCTTCGTTTATCAGTGAGTTGCATATTTTGCAAAGGTTTTTCTTTATATTTTTTAAAAAATGTAACTAAATTTGTAATTCTTAATATTTTCAGAAGTAACTGTAACTCAATTACATATTCTCTCATTGTAACTGTAACTAATTACAGTTACTCTTTTTTTGTAATTAAATTACGTAACGTCGTTACATGTAATCCGTTACTCCCCAACACTGATAGTAACTATAGTACCAACACACATACACACAAGGTAAAAGAGGGGTTGTCTCTTTTGACATCACTATTGTTGTTCTATACTGGTTGAACTCATTTTGCTCCAAGGTGCTGGAGCACTTTTGCCTTGAGGGGTAGACATGCTACTTTAACAGAGACACATTCCTGACAGATTTACAATGTTCTACAAAATACTGACATTAGGTAAAAATGAATTTTTTTTTTCAGCTCATGTTTTTACTTTTTAGAGTTTGAGTTTCATGCAGCTTCAAATATGCAGGCAAGTTTTGTTAATTACATTTTCATTTACATTTATGCACTTACATACTGTAGATGCTTTTATCTAAAGTGACTCACAAAGATCAGTTAATAAAACCGTCTTCCAAGTCTGTTTTAATTACGGTTTGCAGAGCTACAACACAGGAAAAAGACTACACGCAGTTGACTGTTTTTTAAGGGACAATATTTTTTTTCCTACAAAATATAATAAGCATAAGGGTATACATACTTGTGATGCAGCTCTCGTTATTTTGATTTTTGATTAATTTTTAATGAGCCACCATTATGGGGTAAAAGTTAAAGGAAAAATTATTAAAACTATTTTAACATAAACATAATTTTGAGCGAATAGGTACACCTTCATGCTGAAAACCAAAAGTTGGAAGTTACAGATTCTTACTATACACCTAGCCTCAGCTCTGCAGTAGCAGCAGTTTGTAAATGCTGGATGACATCTGTTTCTCAGAGGACTGAGGTTGATTTTTTCTGAGCAACATTCATGTGTTTTGAATTGGCTGTTGTGGAACCACAGTGGTCTCAATGGTGCAATACTTAGAATACCCAGAATTGTAGAAAAAAATCAATTTCTTTTTCTTCTGCTTGTTGCTTTCGTTTCCCCCTCTGCTCGAGGCTAACATCAAACAAACCTGGCTTTGGTCTTCTGCGGCTCAACAAACTCGGGCGTTCTGCAGAAACATAAGAAATTAGATTTCTGTGGACCTTTCATTTCCTTGGACCACATAGGTTTTAGTGCTTGGTTTCAGCATGCCATTTTTCTTGATGAAAACGTGGTTAATATTGTTACAAATATTGGAACAATTCAAATATTGGTACAGTATTGGGAGTCAGAGAGCCAGAATAGTGAACAAAATAACCATCCAAAAAATTATCACTTTTCTTTATAGTGAGAAGTAAAAAAGGCTGGAAGGGAAGTACAAAGCAATGCTTTTTAATGTAGAGAAGAACTGTTAAATTATATGATGCAACAGCTTTTACTTTTTGGAAGTGAGTTATTTTTGTAACTGAGCAGCTGAGATCTTTCTGGGACTTCATATTTACACTTGCTTTCCTAGCTGTTAAGGCCTTCGCATTCTAATGAAGTAAAGTCGTACTGTGAGCCCATGTTAGGCTTGCACTGGAAGTCCTGCAAGCTTTTGAGCCGGTTGTCGTATTAAAAAGACAAACACAAGGTCCTCACGATGGAGAGGGAAAACAAACACCAAATCGACATTTCGTTCATCTCAGTGATCCGGTAAACAAAAAATATTTTTGCTTTATTCCTTGTGTGCTAAATTACCTGTGTACAGACAAGCTCTTATCTTATATTGAATATGTTGACAGGAAGCGTCAAGGTCTGTGAGGCGAATCAGATAGAATGGCATACCTTGAGGGCAGTGCCTTTCTTCATTATTGACAATTCCCCATTTACTGTAGCTCCAAATGCTGCAATTTAGCCTCCGTTTAGTTGCTGGAGTAGTCTTACTTGGTCAGATGAGTCTTTTCCTCACCTTCCAAAATAACTGACATAAGTCTGTACACTTGCACCAAACATAATAAAAAGAGTCCCTGATTGTCAGTATATTGAATTGACTTATTTGCACTTGTTAAAATCAATCTCTACAGAATGCGTTCTACCAGTTTGTTCCCTTTTCTTGGTTCTCACTAAGGATACTGATGGTTAAATCCACTGGACAACACAGTGACTGTATGGTGAGCATGTGACAGAGGGGATGAGTGAGTGAGTGGTGTATGTTTGTGTGTGATTGAGCATGAGTGTGTGAAATACATAGTATAGATTTGACATGAATTGTGGGTGCAGATGGCCACCACCAGCCTCTTGGTCAAAACCAAGGCTTTTAGGCAAATCGCGTCAAGTTGCATCCAACCAGAAGATAGCAGAGGAAAGACCTGAACTGATGTCATGGAACAGACGGGCCCCTGGGCCTCCACCAGGTATCCTAGAAGGTGTGGTACCCAGGGCCCTATGAGCCTGAGATCCACCCAAGCCCGTGCAATGTCCATTGCTGAGGCTGATTTTTTTAGGGGCTTTTGTAAAAGTCACAAGATCTGTCTTTACCACAAACACTGTAGGTTTATGGGTTTGGTTGATAAGCTAAACAGCATCTCACAACTTTCTCCACCAGGAAAAGCACATTTTCCTTACCACTTCTGAAAGTTGGCATATCAGCTAAATACTCCAGTAACCAACAATGAAAACACATTAAATATAGAGTTTGGACTTAACTCCAGCCTACAATAAGAGCTGTTTCCATTAAGCGCTCAGTGAAATTCACGATACAAAAGTCCTAAAAGTGTGTGCCAGGCCCCACTCTTTCATTAATTGTGAGAAGGTTGCAATGATTCCAGACATTCAGAAAAGCATCTGTGAAGGCAGGACAGAAAAAGACAACAGCATAGCAAATATTTGATTGATTCAGATGATAAGTCAATCGCTCAGTCTTTTTTATACTTTACATCAAATCAACTGTGGCTTTGTTTGAGTGGTCTGAGGGGTGCTTGTGTCTCTTTCTCCATCGATCTTCAATTTATTACGCATCTGTCCCCTGTAAAATAATGTTTGTCGACAAGTAATTTGCATCTGCGCCAAAACTAAATGTAACAAACTTATAGCTGTAGAATGGTCACTGACATTTTCTGCAACGATGTGAAATCTTTCAGTTGCCAAAGGGAAAGCGAAGTGAAGTGACGAGAATGTCAAATGGTGTGGTTGGTCACTGTTTTTATGTCAGTGAATCACTATGAATGAAAACACATCCTCTTTGTTGGATCTTCAAAAGGAAAGTTCTAAGCAATATGATCCCCCCCACCCCACATCTATAGTATTCTGGACAGAGACTACTCTTGTGCTCTTGCCTGAGCTTTTCTTGAGTCAGCCCGGCAATAGATCATACTGAGCTGCCATAAATGTGCAGAGAGAGACTCAGGCAGACTCATGCTGGTCTCTTTTTTAAATAATTTTCTAAGTTGTGTAACGATTAAATAACTCCACAGCACCATCTATAATCACTCCTCAAGTCCACCATTTAGAGTAGTCTCGTCCAAAGTCATGTCTTCAAATCATTAGTTCCTTTTAAGAGTTTTAAATAGAACCAGAGATTTAAATTCCAGAATCTTCAGCATGTTGTGTAATTATGTTTTATACCTAACTGAAGGGAAAAAGGCCTGTCAAGTTGCCACACTATTAGTTGGTCATCCCTGATTTGGAAAACAAGTAGGGAAGCCATAAACAGCTAAATTCCACACTGTTTTGGAGGCTAAAAAGACATCTGGCTCAGAGACTGGCCTCAGGTGACAGGACTAGATTCTCCCCACAGCAAGGTTTTCAAAACCGTAATGGTCAATGGTACAATGCTCAAAAGCCTGATCATAATGATGTATTTGACAATTGCCAGTCTGACTGCCAACGAGCCCCTGCCTGTCAGGGAACGCAAATGAGGAGCTGTGAAGGTGCCTGTTCCTTTAGAATAATAGATATTTCTACGGTTGGTTTTTAAAATTAGAATAATTTGAAATGATAGTAAAACAAATAAAGCTGAAATCAAGAGTGGAAATTAAATAGTTGAGTTGACTCCAGTGAAAAAGAAGCCATTTCTTCATCTCATTTATTCGCTTCTCTTTTTTGCCCTCGAGATGTGTAATAACTCTTTGCTGCTTTCCTTGTGATAACACATCCAGAGTTCATGGCTTCTCCCTGACATTATTATTACAGAGTGCCAAATTGGATGTCTCTCCGGGGGTAGAGATGACATTCAAATATCCTGACCAGCTCTATTCATTATGGCCACTGTAAGTTTTCCTTCAACTGGGAACCAGGTGAGCAACACTTCTCTCAACTCTCACCTAATCAGCTCCCTGGAGAGATCAAGTTTCTGTCAGGATGATGCTAGTTTTTTTTTTTTTTTTCTGGATGACATTGGGATTTGTTTTGTTCTTCTTCCTCCCTCAGTCATTCAGGTCACATCCATTAAAACGGTGACTTGAATATTTAGCCTGAATGTTTCATTTATAAAATGCGTTCTGTTTTGGATAGTGTCTTGAGGCAATTTTCATATTTTTTTTTTAATGGTGTTACCATTAAACCAACTATAGAAATAGAAGCCAGTGACAGTTATTCAATAAATACCCATTTATGCTTTTTTTTCAGGTGGTGTGATATTACCCCAAGGTGCTATGGTAGTTGTGCAACTTATTGACTCTGTTTAACAGAAGTGCTTTCTTCCTCCACTCATGTCCCCTAAAACTATACTTTCAAACTTGCAAGCATGGATGATGTTTCCTTTTTCTTGAAACAGAACACTTCATTTGTTACCATACAGCGTCAATCACATAAATGACTAAAGGTGGTTGCATGTATTTTTATCCTTTCATTTGCCCTGTGGCAAAAAATCCAAATATGGATGAACTCGACTCATATTTCTAAATTAGAGTGTCCTTTTTCAAACACAGAAAGGCACACTAAGAGCAAAACAGAGACTGTTAGAATAAAAGATTCACCCATTTCCTACGGAGGAATTATTGGAGCGTGTCCCCATGGCTGGCAGTGTAATAAGTGAACTGAGACACAAAGTACTAATCATTGGACAGTAACAAAGGCCAAAAAAAAGAAGTTTAAAAATATAAAGACGAAATTTCAAAAGGAAGACTTTTGGTGTCCTACGAAAGACTTGGTATGTAGGTCTCTATGAGTATAAACCTTCACAACATGTGAAATGGGAGGCAGCATTATTTCCCAGGAGTCAGTTAAATGTTAACAGGTTAAGTCTGTTCTTGTTAGATAGTTCTTTTTACTCCTTGAGTTCAACAAATGTGTCTCAAAAAATTAATCGTTTAATCTCAGTACACAAACATTTTCATATGTATATATACTGAAGACACAGACGGAAAGAAACAGGACGTTTGAATACAGACTAAAGTGTTTGTTGAAACATGGGATAATGAGCACAAGTTAAGGGAGTGGGGTAGATGAACAGATAGGGGGAAGCTGGCCTAAAGATGAGAAAAGTTTGGAACAGAGAACATGAAAACAGAAGAATGATTAACTGTCACAACGACTGGTCCTGGAAAAAGAGAACCCAAAAGCAAAACGAGGCAGGCGAGTTGTGAAGAAAAATCAGTTTACTTGGTTCCAAAAACAGGCAGAGTCAAAACCAGGAGATCAAAAAACATGCAAACAAGTCCGGAAGAGGGGCCAAAGCAAGGTCAGAAAATGAATAACACAAGACAATCTGGCAGAGATCAAGTGTATAGTATAGTATAAATACTGTGGACCAAATGAGCTAATGCACTGCAGGTGAGGAGATGGGCGGAGGGAACCAGGTAAGGGGAATGAGAGATTGCATGGCAGGGAAAAAGGGAAGGATCTGAAATAACAGGAGAGTTAGTGACTAAAATACAAACAAACTCAGCATTAGAGTAACTATGTTACATCAACCAAGAAGGAAACACTAGAAAACATTTAAGATTGAACAAACACAAAACAAGCCCCATGAACGACCAAAACTCAAACCTCAAACTGAAAAACACAAACCGAGGCGAAGACCAAAAAATAAGAGGATAAAAGGAGAAAACATGAATGTATCTACATGATAAAGAAATAAAATGTGTTTTACTTAGCTCATTGGCATAGGTTTGATTGTCAATAATCACATCTCCTTTGCTGGTAAGTGGAAGACAGCCAACAGATGAATAGATGGATGGATGGAGCACTGCGGTCAGTTGATTGAGCTCTCAGTGATTTCCATCCCATTCATAAGGTGTTGCAAAGAATACCAACATGTAAAACGGCGATAATCCTCCACTACTGCTACAACCAACACTAATCAAACAAATAAAGAAAGGATCCAGACCACAGATCTATAATCTTATACAATCTGTATTCCAAACAAAAAAAAAACAAACACAAAAAAACAAGAGCCTACGCTATTCCAGTCGTCTTCTGCTTTTCAAACTGCCAACATCTGGACGGTGTTTAAGATTTGAAAAGTCAGTTGTAAGCTAAATGCATCCCATTATTCTGTATTATAATTGGACTGGAACGACACAATGGTGCACTGCAGGGTAGCTCCACAGTGTGTGAGGGTTTCTAGGATGAGTTTGACCTTTAAAATCTCTTTTTTGACCATTTTTCCCCACGGTTCAGTTCAAGTCACATCTTTATTTGACTCCTAAAAAATAAAAGACAAAAAACAAACATTAATTTCTCTAGAAACTCCCTCCCCACAGAAAACAAAACACCTCCAACTGCACACAGCTTACTGAAGGCCTCCAAGTTGTCCATTGAATGAAAATAGGAGTAATCTGTTCTCAATCAGGCCTTCAGCAGTCCCTCCAGGACCTGGATCGGACCCAGACTGCCAGCACCCTGAGCCCGGTTCCTGCGAGTCAGCCAGACGGCTAATTTAGCACATGCGGTGATAAAATTCACCAGCCGGTGCACTTTCTTTATTTTAACAAAATACTTTGGCCCAAACACAAACAGATCAAAGGAGAAGACCTCCCCAAACCCCTGAAACCACCTCCAAAGGAGGTGGAACAGTGGAGCCGGCCGGGGACACCAAACAAATATATGGACCAGAGTCTTCGTCTGAACAGACATTCCTCCTCCACCCCAGGATCCATGTGCCCCCTGTGTCTGTTCGTGGCTATTGCCCTATGCAGAACCTTCCACTGGAGGTCTGCTGTGAGTTTTTCGATGGGCAGATTGTAGAGGGACCGCCAGCTGCCTTTTCGGGGAAGCGTCTGGCCCAAGAAACTCTGTCCACCTCGACCTGATGCTGCTGCTGTCCACAGACGTGCTGGTGGCCCTTATCAGGTGGCCCAGTTTGGTGCATCCTGAAGCGTCTGTGCGGCTGTTGAAGAACTCAAACAGTCACATGTTCACGTTCAGGCCTAAAGACTTACCAGGCCTGCAGCATTGAGCTTTAAAAAGGAGCCAGTCCATGTTCTCATGCTGCAGGACGGGCTGCAGTCAAACAGCAGCCTCTGAGAAGTCTGGAGCCGGAAAGAGGCTATTTTCGAGTAGATATGGACCAGTCCTTGTCCCCTTTCCACCACGGGCAGGTAGAGTGCTGCCACACAAACCCAGTGCTTCCCAGACCAGAAAAAGTCCACAATGTCCCTGTGAACATCCTCAACCAGGTCTCTGGGTGATGTCAGAGCAAACAGCCTGTGCCAAAGGGTCGAGGCAACCAAGTTGTGGGCAACAAGAACCCTTCCTCTAAACTAAGCTGGGATAGCAACCATTTCCATTAAGACAACTTGGTGCACTCTTTCTCCTTGATCCTCTCCCAGTTCTTTAGTTGGAGCCGCTCTGTCCCCCAAAAGACACCCAGCACCTTCAACCTCTCTTTGCCCCATCTCAGTCCTCCTGGTAGACTGGGCACCACCCTATTTCTCCATGAGCCCACCAACAGTGCCTGGCTCTTTGCCCAATTCACCCGTGCAGATGAGGCCCTCTCGTACAGGGACAGGGCGTCCTGCAGACACTGAACGTCCCTGCGGTGTCCGACAAAAACAGTGACATCATCTGCAGAAGCAGAGACAGCAGGAGGATGATCAGCACCTGAGGACCCAGGCAGTGAAATGCCGCTAAGCCGACCTCTCATTCTGCACTACAAGGGCAGACCTGTCCTCCTCAATAAAACAAACCAACCCAAGCGACAAACCCATCACCAATACCAAACGCCCTGAGTGCTGAGAACAAATAGGAGTGATCCACCCTGTTGAAAGCCTTTTTTCCTGATCCAGAGCCTCAATTCTACAGTCCACATCATAACACTGGCAAAAGTCAACTACATCTCTGACCAGGAAGATGTTATCTATAGTTTTTCTGTCTAGAACACAATAACCCTGTTCTGAGTGCACAATTGTCTCCATGTACTGTATGCTTTCAGTCTGTTTGACAAGGCTCTGTAAATAACCTTATAATCCGAGCACAGCAAAGCAACCAGCCTCCAGTTATTCAGCAGTGCTTGGTTCCCTTTCCTATGGAGCAGAGAGAGGACTGTTCTCTGGCAGGAAACGGAAAGGCATCCAGAACTGTAGCATTCCAGCAAAACGCTGTGCAGGTCAACACCAAGAACACTCCGGAATCTCTTCAGGAAATCGGTGGTTAACCCATCGATCCCTGGTGCCCGCCCTGATGCCATCTGGTTCACCAGAGTCGTAAGCTCCTCCAACGTCAGCTCACAGTCAAGAGCAGCCCTCTTCTCCAGGTTCAGCTGAGGAAGCCCATCCAGAAGTTCCCTTTGGCAAGCCACGCTGTAAGGCTCTGCCGAGTAGAAAGCCAAAGCATGGCTCCTCATCTCTCCTGGATTGGTGGTGACTTTGGGTCATCACCTTCCTCTGAGCCACCAACCTTTCCAGATTGAAGAAAAAGGAGCTTGGAGCATCCATGTCCTTGAGCTGAAGAAACCGAGCTCTCACCAGAGCTCCCTTCACCCTCTCCTGCAGGAAGGAGCTCAGCTCCTGCCTCTTTTCAACGAGCCTCTGGCCCACAGAGGGTTCAGAGTCTCTGCCCAGACCTCATCCTAGTTCTTTAATAATCTTTTCAAGTTCCCTGACCTTCGTTTTGATTCTTGTGGTGCTGTTAGCCGTGTACTGTTGGCAGAAAACATAAATTTGTGTTATAGGATAAGTCTTTCAACTAAAAGCTAATATCACGAACAAAATGCAAAACTTGATCAGATAAAGTAAACTTCTTTCATTACCACTAGGAACCTTTAAAAGAAATACAAGAGATGTGATTGGGGTATACATTTATAAACCATAATAAATCTTTTCATGCGTTTCGGGATGTTGTCTTTAGATTTTTGTCTTGGTTGGAGCCTAATGTTACCCAAAACCTTGAATTTCACATGTGTCTTAGGACATTAAAGACAATTTGTATGTCTTATTGATGTCATACAGAATGGCCTGCGTTCACACAGATAGAGGTTTATACAGGATTAAAGACGCTTTTTCTTGTGGGTGGGGTGCAGCTAACCTATTTACTCATTATTAAAACATCATTGAACATCATGGCTCACAAAAGAAAAAAAAGTTAATACACTAATCTTAGTCACGATTAATTCTTAACTTGTCTTCAAAGCAGAAAGCTAAAGAAATAATCCAAACAGTTAACATGAAGAATTATTTAATGTAATTCCACTTGACAAGGTGCCCTGCAACTGAGGGGTTTACTTCAAATGTCTTATTCCTTTTTAATTTAATTTTGAGCAGTTGATTTCTCGAGCTGAATGCTGGTCCAAGCAGTTTGAAACCATGATATCATGTGATAAAGAAGGAAACTACATTATTTAAACTCTGTTTGAATTGACAGTTTAATTTGACAGTGAGGATTGTTCAATTCCTTAGGTAGATTGTGTAGCTGCAATGGATATTATTATTAAGATGACCCGTTACAATAGATATATAAGCTGTCCCTATCTCTACCAACAACAAATTAATATTTTTTTCTGTATTTTCAAAATGGTCTTTGCTATTCTCATGTTTATTTTGCTTGGCTGATATGCAAGTATGAGCATCAATCCATCCATCCATCCATCCATTAGGGATAGTTTAAAATCCTAAAAAGACAACCCATGTAAACCCCTCACTGAGAGGCATCAACCAATATTCAGTGAAAGCCATAAAGCAATTGATTTCAGTAGAAAAAACATCACACAGGGCAGAAACTTTTAACCTGAGCCATCTCTAAAATTGCCTTAAGGGTACTTTTAATTATTCATTTTTTATAATAATCTTGATAAAAATACTGTTATATGTGATTACGTTATGCATTATTTAATAGAGACCGTACAATATCAAGGGACTCTAAAATTGGATATTGGATTTTGAATTTTACCAGGGAAAAAGCACAAAAATTTGTACCTGATCTGAGCCCCTCCAGCAGCCCCTGATACAAGCTGTCTGCTATCTGTGAAACAACAGAAGCAGTGATGGTGTTAATCATGTTTAGATACGGTGCAGCTTCCACAATTCATATCTGACAGCGTAATTATTTGAAGTCTCAGGAGACGATATTCTTCATAGAACTGCTCACGTAACAGTGGGGCAGGAGCAGACAGTCACAAATTCATATAATTTAAAGGGGAAAAAAACAACAACAACAACATCCAAGTTGCAACACGGCCCATCTTTATTGATAAGGTGACCCCTGCCATTGTTACTGATGAAAAGAATTAACCTAATCTGTCATCTGAATGTGATTCCTGGGTCGACATTCACTTCAGCGACAGGCTCACTCTGCATTTGGTGAGATGCATACACCAAAACACTTCACACAGGGTCTCAAGGCGATAACTGGATTTGATAAGTATTGATCAAAAAGAGTAATTTGAGGCTATCCTACATACTGCAAATCAAAAGTCTTCAACATCACGGTTATTTGTTCAAAATAAGGCCATCTATCATGGCAGACAGAAATATGAAAGCTAGAAGAGCAGATTTCAGAGGGCCTATGTGCAGGAAGCAACAATACATTCGGATGCAGTTTCCCATTTTCAGTCCTTGCTGTTCCTTTCCTCTGCAGAGCTGCATTTCTGCTGATGTGTGTTGTGCTTTAAGTCGGCAAATTTAATCCCAAAATTGAGCATATTCTCCCTAATGGTGCGTGTGTGTATTTAACCATATTTCCCCTTTGACATCCAGTACTACTTTGACAAAAACTGCAACAACATCACGCTATTCCACAGAGTGTCGCTCCAAAGAACCTCTGTCTGTTTCATATTCATACTTGGTGGGGAGTCAGGTATACTACACTGTGGTTTGCAGGGAGATTTCCCAAGCTTTTCACAAAAAACACTGCCGTCTTTTAAGCATTCAAGTCATGGTTCACTAAGGTGCTTGCTGTCAATTTTATTTATAAACCTCTCTGGCCTGTTCTTACATTTAGCCAGTGCTCTACCACACCCTCCATCCACCTCTTGAATATATATATTGCCATGAGAGATGCAAGTATGACCTGCGAGGCTTCCTCAAAGGCTCAGGGTAAACATGGCTTGCAACAGCACTTAATGCAATCACTGAGCAGAGAATCACATGCCTCAGCAACACTGAGCAACAACACTCCGCGAGGTAAATAAAAATGTTTCACTATGTCCTGTTGTGTTAGAAGGGTGTGTTTCTTTTGAGGTCCACATCCTAGAAATGCCCCCCTTCCTACTCAGCATGCTATTTTCCTCTCATGCGAGGGACAGCAAGGCTGTGAGGGCATGATGACTCCCTGGTTGTAAGTGTGTCAGAATGCAGTTTTACTCACAAGGCAAAGGGATGGTTTCCCCATGTGGGAATGGTGAGAATAAAATCCCTCATAAATCAGATGCCCTGCTGTATGCCAGGAGGAACGCTCAGACTGTGGAGTTTTTAATGACATAATGAGGTAAGCTGCACCTGTCCCATGTTACTTTGTTTTATTTTCCATAAAAAGAAATAAACAATTAGATTTATGCATCTGGAAAGTCCAATACATGGGTTGAGAGTTATAAAAGATAGAGAATTAAACTAATTCATACTAACTGAATAAAAATAAATAATGCACTGTGTACTTAGATTGTCACCAAGTATACTTACAACACATTGATCCATCCGTTCAATAATTTCAGCTGGAGCCCATCCAAGCCCAGTAAGAATTGAGGTACACCCTGGACAGGTCGCTGGTCAAACGCACGTCATTGTGGAAATAGTTTTTTATCAATTAAATTCCAAATAGATAATTTTTTTCTTCCAAATTATAGACAGTAGGCAGTACTGGCATGTCTCGCAGCTAGTGCTTTTTTCAACTGTCTCTGGCATCAAATTTCAACCTAATGTTCAATCTTTTCCTGTACTCTAGCTCTTCTTCAAGACTTCTTCCTATAGTTCTCACTGTCTAACTTTATCTACACAGATGCTATTTTTTAAAAGTTTCTTATAATTAGCTTATTATGATGAATAAGGTGCATTAAATGGTACTGTGAAGCAAATTGTTTCGAGAGCAATTCTAAGAGCCAAACTATTTAGGCCCCTGGGCGATCTGCTAAGTTGATGAACCTCACAAAGTTTGTCAAATTTCTCAAATAAGAAGAAAGCATTCTGTGACACGAAATATATAAAAGGTTTTAACCACATATGAATCTTCTTTGCATTATATTTGAGGGCCTACCTTCATTGTCTTCCTTGTCTGGATAATTAAGGGATTCAGTATAACAAAGTATCACTACTGGTATCTCTCTTAGCTATCTTTTATATTCAAGGTAGCCGGGATGTTTGCGGTACAATAATTTCAGCCATGAAATGCAAACAGGCCTAAACAAATTTTCTCACCACTTGTGGTATAGATGTGAACTCTTTTGGTGATGGAGCGGTCTTGCCTTTCAGCTTCAGCCTCCCTGCAATACCACCTTGGTCATGGATCTGTTCGTATGTCCACATACGAACATGGAATAACAGAGGAACAGAAATCCAATCCGTCCCATCAGTCGTTTCATTCATTGACTACCAGCTCTGGAAAATCCCATCGAAAAAATCCCCTGGAATGTCAGAAGGTGTAGTTAGAGACTGATGCCGAGAGATATTCCCAGTGTGCGCTCTACTCTAAGATGGCTGTATATTACATGAATGCAGCTTTAGAGCACTTGAGAGGTCTAGGCTGTTAAAATAAAACCGCCACATAAGCAAGTTTGAGAAAATGGACAGTCAGGATATAATATAGGCAGATCCCTTCGCAACTTGAGTGTTCTTGTAGTGAAGGGCCATGTATTAATTATTTTTGTGCTTAAACTCGGAATGGGCACTGAAGAACGACAGCACGAGTCAAGTCAAATGTTACATACAGATTCAAAGAGAAAAATCAATTTCGTAAAATCTTTTCCTGAAATTTCTTCTTTATCTTATGGAATACTGTTATTTGAGAGGCACATTTAACATTTGATGTCGGTCACACATATGTATAAATATATGTGTGTATATGGGTATATATCAATACAATCTATAAATATATGAAAAACCTTTATGCTGAATATGACCACTGCATACCTAATAATTACCTAATAATAGTAATATCAAATACTTTCAAAATATTCCTTCAAACAGTGCTTTGATAATTAAAGCAGATAGAATTTTAGCTAAATGCTTCCTCACACTGGTGTATTAATCATAACCACAATTATTATAATTATATTGACAACAGTCACAGGTTATATGTACTTTGTCACTTTCCACTAATAGTGTAATTCTACCCATGATGATTTTTTGTAAAGGTGCAGTCGAATTTTTGAGCTGGAACAAACTTCAGTTCAGAAAACATTGCTTTATTAACAGTCATGATGTATGACTTGCACTAACTCTGGGGAAACATGCAGAGGAGGCAGAAAACACCAATCACCTTATTCTTTTGAATTTCCTTTAACAAATCCACAGTGGGTATTGTTAGATTGCCAGCAGAGCATGGATAGTACACTTGAATACAATAGCTCTGTCTGGGATGTATTTACTCAGGGATGCCTCAGTGGCATTTACTGCAATTGCAGATGGCTGCTTTCATGTAGCCTGAGGAATGCTGTCAAGTCTGAGCGGCTTTTAGTGAGCTGGCTTCAGCTGTATTAATACTACAAATATCTTGATATGACTCTTACATTTATTCATTCATTAAACTGCGTGACAGAGCATTGCACGGTAATTGGTTGAAGGTTTCCGACTACATTTAAATACATCTCTGTTCATTTCCAGACCTAAAACACAATTCATAAAAGGGATGTTTTTTCTTAGATTAATCGGATGTGTACATCTTATTTTAATGTCTTTTTTTCAATCCCAGGTCTCTGCCCTGCAACAAAATCCAGAACCTTTAATGTTGCAGCTCTAGTGCTCTCCACCATTATGAGATTAATCCAAGACCATTCCATCAAATCAAACTTCTCACTACAGCTATTTTTCATTGTCACATTTCTGTATGTTTGATACACAAGGTAGGCTTCTCCGATAGGCGTCATCTATCATCATCAAGTCAAGCCTCTGGGCTCTTCTGACCACTGAGCACAGGCTCTTGGGAGATGGATGCCTCAGAGGAACATCTGTCAATCAAAGACTTGCATAGACTTGGCTACATTTCCATCTTTAATGAACCACAAAGAAACTCATAAATTTTATACACTGTTGTGAAGCTTGGGCAGGCTTGCAAGCAAGCATACTAGTACTGAGTGCATGCCTGCAAAGGAAGCAGTGCCGTTTCGTTAGCAGTCACATACTATGCACTTACTTCTGTTCAAGTCTCTCTTTGACATCCTTGTTAACCACTAAAAGATTTTAATATTCCAGTCACAGATGCGATTCCCGTGCCAGCTTTGTTAAAAGCATAGCTCTGAGCCAAAGAAAAGGGAAATGAGACTCTTGGAGGAGGGTGCCCTTAAAGCCAGTGGGGTAAACATTAATTCTTGCTGACACTTGTATGTGTTTACTGAGGGGATTGGAGGAATCTAAAAAAAAACAAAAAAACAGAGCCCTCCTCAGCATGCATTTAAAAGATGCACACAGCTTAAAATAGACAGAAAACAAGACACCTCAGAGATCAGCGGTTCATTTTGTTGACTGAGAATCATATATGAGCAGCTTACAAGGTTAATCAATGATAGGCACCATCTAAATACAAATAACTTGGATTCAAGCAGGTGCAGATAACAAAGAAATGTATCAGCCAGCAGGAACTGCTCACCTACATGGACTGAGCTCTTACAATATCAGCGCACTGAACAGCAGTGGAGGAGGTGCTGACAGCCAGACTGCAGCAGGAAAAATCATTGAGCAAAACGTACCCCCCAAAAGTCAGGCCCCATTCAGACTCAGAAGACGTTAATTGGGGTCACTCCACTGGGACATTCTCTTCTTCTGACTTGTTTTCATACAATGATTTCCTCTGTGAATGAGACGAGAAACTCCACAAACGAGCTGATTATTCCTTGGAGGCTGAGCAGTAAAGTGGGAAAACTGGGATCATTTCATCAAATCATATCTGCATTAACACCCAATATGCAGCAATCCCCATTTGCCAACAACAACAAGTGCAAGTTGCCAACTTGCAAACAGCGTGTTATTAATCTGTTGCGGGCCACACTCAATTACTCAATTTTCTCAGAGGAGAGAGGAACAGGCTGTGGCTTTAACAGTGGTTTCATGGTCTATAATTAGGAAAACAATTATTCAGGTCCATGATGATCATTGCTGCTACAATAGTACACAAATCACACCCTTGCTCATTGTTCCTGCTCACCTTCAAAGTTCATTCGGGGCTAATGAACACAGCTAAGAGCTACATGCTCCCTGATGAGTGGGAAATATATTACACTTGTTTATGTTCACCATATGGTCTTTGCAACTTTTTTCTGTGGGGATCCAGGTTACCTTCAAAATAACCTCTACAAACAAATGTCCCGCTTCATGTAAGCTCATCTCTTAAAAAATAAAATAAATAAACATAATGCACAAACCATTGTCCAATTTAACGACTGCTTAGAGGTGTCCTTTGAGTTTGCGGCAACAGTAACCGGAAAAATATGTTGTCATCTAACAACTGTATGCATTTTCAACCTGAACACTTACTTTTTAAAACTTTTACAAAAGCCGAAACACCAACCAGTGTTTTCATAATTCAGTCTCAAGTCAAATGCAGTATTCTCAGGTAATAATTGACTCCAGCAGCTAATTTCCCTTGAGGACTACACTTCTTCTGCTACCATTGACTTTTTTCAAAAACACCTTTATCCACTGGGACATCTCACACGCAGGCCTCGAGACATATGGCAGCAATTTTTTTGCAAGGCAACTTGTGAGACAATGTCTCTGTCCTGCTGTGGGCATGACAAAGAGAGCACACACCTGGTTTGAATCGTACCTCACTGGTCGATCATTCAAAGTATCCTGGATTGGTCACACTTCTGCAGTGCACCATCTCGCCACAGGGGCTCATCAAGGTTAAGTACTGGGACCTCTTCTCTTTGCCATATACAACGCCACGCTGGGCCAGATCCTTCCAGTTTCTTATACCACTTTTATGCTGACAACACCCAGCTCTATTTGTCATTTCCACCTGATGACCACACATTCTCAGCACGCATCTCAGACTGTCTTTCTGACATATCAAAATGGATGAAAGCCCATCGCCTCCAACTGAATATCTCAAAAACTGAAATGCTTGTTTTCCCAGCCAAACCAACCATACACTACAATATTTCCATCCAGACTGGATCCCTCTCTCTGTCATGATTGATTACCAGCTGACCTTTACAGATCATGTTACCTCCATCTCTCGATCTTGTTGCTTCACGCTACTAAACATAAGAAAGATCCGGCTATACCTAACCCAACATGCTACCCAGCTCCTCCTGCAGTCTATGGTTATATCCCGCTTTGACTATTGTAACACACTCCTGACTGGTCTCCTAGCCTGTACGGTAAAACCATTACAAATGATCCACAACGCGGTGGCGCGTCTAGTCTTCAATCAGCACAAAAAGTCTCATGTTTTCATTGAGCTTCACTGGTTACCCCTGGGGTAAGGCTACCCGCATCAAATTCAAGTCCTTGATGCTAGCCTACAAAGTGCTTAAGGGTACGGCTCCTGTCTACTTGAACCCTCTCGCAAAGGCTTATATCACAACTTGGTCACTCTGGTCATGAATGGATTGTTGTCTAGCAGTGCCTACATCATGCTTAAGACAATCCAGACTGTTTTCACGTGTTGTTCCAAGATGGTGGAATGACCTACCAAGTGCTACAAAAACAGCTGCGTCCGTTTCTATTTTTAGGAAACTCTTAAAGACCAACCTCTTCAAAGAGCATCTCTCACCCTAACTCTTACCCATACCTGTGTATCCCTCTACTACTATTTCTGCACTTCCCTCTCTCTCTTTGCTGTCACCACTGATTCTGACAAGGGATTTTCCTCTAGAGAACTTATTTTCATATTGATAACCTTAAAATTGCGTCTACTTTGTAAGTCGCTTTGGATAAAAGCATCAGCTAAATGCATAAACATAAACATTAAACTAGCCCAATTAGACAGACATTAGCAGGAGGTAGAAATTAAATGCGAGGTGGAAATTAAATGCGACGGAAAAGAAACACTCACAAATAAACTGGACTTTATCTGTATCTAAGACATTGTGAAAAGATGACAAATGTTGATCAAATCTGTGTTTCTTGAAAATGGTGAATCTTCACTATTCGACAAATGTGCAGAAACAAATGTCACATCTGTTTGTTAGACAGGAGTTCAGCTGATAATATATGTTTAGAGAAAAAGCAATGTGTCTTACATAAAGGGGAGCTATTTAATTGTACTACTTAATATTTTTAATCAGATGCATAGGGAGGCCTATAATAACAGGTTAAGCTGTCCCTAACACGGGTACATCATAGAAAGACGCTTACATTGAAGGACATAAACTTTTTTAAATGGTCACTGGGGACTATTTTCTTCCCCAACTGATTTTCTTTCCATTTAAATTTGTGATTATAACATTCTTATGTTCAGTATTTTGCCAACTTTTGTTTGTCTGATAAAATGAACAGCAGCGGAAGCCAGCTGTGATTATGTACAGTACATCTCTTTTTATCGTGCTCTCCATAGTTGGAAAATAAGGGGCCATGCAATATAGCTAACGAGCATTGTGGTCCCCGCCACGTCAATAAATCTTAATGATGCTACAGACACGGGTATTCTCGGTAATTGCATCTTTGAAGACAAAATGCCTCACAAAGAATGTAAAACCAATTCTATGCCTGGTAATCAAAAGAGTGTAGTCAAACCTGGGATGGGATGATTAAGGCAGCATGGCCTCATCACTGACAGATGACAAAAAGACAGTTATAATGATAGGAGCGCATAGGAGGTATCAATGCAGTGTATAACAAAGATAGTTTCACCCCTTCTGAGGCAGAAGATTTCCAGACATATTTTACATTTTCTATTCAATACTCAGCAGATGACCAAATGTGAGCTGCAATTCAGGAACCCAAGTGCCCCAAAAACACCAATGACTCACTAAGACTACCCATTGAATCACCCTTTGCACACAATAACCCACTTCTCCACAAGCCTGCGCTTAAGTCAGAGCAACTGGAGAGGGAGCTGGATGGAAGCAATTATTTTTCTTTATCCAAAAAAAGGGGGAAAAAAAGATTCAGCTTAAAGAGAAAGTAATAAAAGACAAAAACCAACGTGTAGAATTTTCTGACCATTGGAATAGTTAATTGCTGAACACTAGCCATAAATGTTCAGATAACAAGCGGTCTCTAAAGGACCTTGCAAAAGAAATGAGGTGGAAGACAAAAACACAATTGTTTCCCGAGCGCTCTAACATTATCAATAACATGAAAAATTGGTCTAAAATGCTGGCAAAGAAAACTTTATCACAACACCTCAGAAAAGTTCTGGTTTATTCTGTCTTTGTCTGCAGAAAAACACATGCCTGAAGCAGAAATAGGGATGATGATAATCAAATTTTTTAAGAAAAGGAGATGCGCATTATAAAAGGGAAATATAGTGAGCACTAACCCTTGCTCTGCCCACTAAACTGTAGTCCTTTGTGATGCAAAACTTGGTTATGTTGGTTTTCTCACTTGGAACATTTCCCATCCATCTAAAAAAGACCAAGCAACTCATTGAGGTCTCATGGTGATATTTGCTGCCACTCTTATGATCCAAAGATGTTATTATTGGTTTCTATGTCACTGGGATTGTGTAGTTTCTTGTTCCATAAGACTTTATGATGCCTCCATTCCTTAACAGTCGACTTGTAACATTTTTGGTAAATCCTGTACATTTTTATCCACATGAAAGAGTGAAAAGCTTCACCTTCAGTAGAGTTTTGCATCATGTTTGATGGTTATTAGTGCCCAAGTGTGGGGATGATTTTATTAATTAATTTACCTGTAAAAACAGCACAATGATTAGACAGTAACATTTTGGTCAATGCCAATATGAAAGTTATTATCGTTGAGTCATGTTAAATTTTGCAAAGCAAAAATAAAAATGAGCAATATATCTTGTAAAAATAATTTCAGTAGGTGCAATGGAAAAGGAAAATACTGACACTCTGCTACCAAGGGTTCATTGTTAATCATGGAGGTGAACAGTAGTTTTAAAGTGCCTAGGTATTATATTTATTGTTATTTGATGAAGTATAAATAAAAATGTAATTGAATTGTACCTGACCTTGACTACATTTTCTACTCTCGAGTCACCTACACATTTAATGGATTTGAATCCTTGACAATGTTGAGATCCCACCTCAGCAAAGCAAGTAAGAAAGGAGTGACAATGCAACACACAGATATGTAATAAGGCTAATTTGGTGGATTAATGGAATGCTAAGAAATCTAGAAGTAAAAAAGGTAGTATGAATCAGGAAGTAGGAATTAAATAAAGTTTGATCGTAATCATACACAAGTTTCCTTGAAGAAGAATTCAGTAGGCATGGTGGAAAGTACCAAACAGTACCAGAGAGCCATTTTTGGGATTTTAAAGTGCCAAACTGCAGGGAGTTAAGCATAAACATAGAGACAATGAAAACACAGAATACATGGTTTTAGTTAAAATGATTATTTGATTGTGATAAAAGTAATAAAATGTCACAATGTACCTGAAATGATCAAATCTGTTCGAAACTATATAACTGAGATTAATGAATATTTTTTTTAGTGATCCCACTGGTAAACCTAAGGTTAATAGTCATCGTTACTATGATGATGTGCTCATATTTGTTGTTTGGCTGTTGACTGGGTGACTGGATTAGAGGGGTGAAGGAGGATTATCCATGTCAATGAATTCAGATGAAACTAAGCCAATATAGCTAGTTTCAAAGGAACTGGAAGGATCAATGGGAGGAACAGAGATTATGATAATGAAAACAAAACAAAACAGAAGAGATACATAGGATCTTTAACCCCAACAGATCACCACTAAAAGGACAATTTCTCAGCCACAACAGTGGAGCACTAGAGAGACTAAGCATATTTTAGACCTGGACTTCATAGGAATATGATGCTCCTTTATCTTCTTTGGATGTTTCAATGATGTTTGCATGCTGGACTTGTAATGGACCAACGATTTGTCCGGGATGCGTATGGATGAATAATGTGTATCCCGTGCTGTTTAAGGAACTTCTGTTGGTTACAAACATTACAACATATATTGTAACAGAAAGGTTATTGTGATAGAATCCAAGTAAAGGCCAGAATACTATCCCAAATAAAGCAGTATAGGAGCAACATCTAGATTACAGAAAAGGAAAAGGTGAAAGTGGGTTAGACCTTTTCTTCCTGAGATTACAGGCTGGTAAAATAACCAAGCATGGATGACATCAGGCGGATACATTGGTATTTCTTATTGTGACATGGCGACAGCAACAGCTTTAATACCTCACTTTTTCTGCAGTGAAGGAGGAGGTATTCAGCACTTTTTAATCACAGAAGGAGCATCTCTGGGCCCGAGGTGTTTAACTGTTGGGCTGTGAGTTCCTGTCAATGTTGTCACAGTTGTTACCTAACGACGATGTGTGCGACATCATTGGCTAAAGTGTTTCCCACAAAAAAATGACACATAACAATGTGAGTTCAACCTCACATTCTATTCCACTTCAGCTTACCACATATCTGTAAGCTGACTTATCTTCAATTTTGTTATCTATCTTTAACAATAGCATATCTTTAATAATAACCAATACCTCAGCATACCTCCTTTTAGCATTAATAAAGTATTAATAATTTAAAGTGAATAAATCAAATGGCATATTTACTTATGAGCCGGATTGATCAAAGTGCAACATCATCGTAGGACGTTTTGTTTGTTTCCTAAGGAAATCAACTTTACTGTGGAAAGAAATATTATATGCAGTTAAGGAAACTATGGAGTGCTTTAAGCTCAGGCACGAGGAAGATGACAAGTAGGCAACACATGATAGGATACAAACTCATGTTTCTCTAATCAATAATTTACAGAGGAGCGATCAGTGCAGCATCATCCAGATCCCCGAGGATGTCCAAGGTTAATGGCATACACACATTAAAGAGCTGAAATGCTAGAGAGCGCTTGACAGAGCATAACAGATATGAAGACATTATTGTACTGATGTCAATGACAGAGCAAGCTGCGTGCCCCTGGTGTCGTGAGGCAACGTGAGAAGACGGAAAGCTCAGAAGCACCAAACTTGAAAAATGTCAAGTCTGCTTTAAATAAAAAGCCTGATGGCAGATTTATGAGATGATATCTTGCTGTTACAGCTCTACGGTAGGTAATCAATAATGGAAGGCTGACACACTAGGTACTGCATACACTTACCAGGATTTCGTAGGCGTGAAGAAGACGTGCTGCACTTTGTGACAGCAGACTCAGTGTGGAGGAATAGTTTCGAAGCAAAGAGTCGTATCAGTGGTGGCGCCGTAAGTGCTGACATTCAGTGAAGTAAAATGGGCCACATTCACAAGGTGCGCCTTCAATGCAACTGGATTGCTGCTTTTATCTGACTTTTCCCCATGTTTTGTTCACTGCTATTCTTGGATGTAACCAATATCCGAGACCAACGTGAACTGACAGTCGTGTTGAAAAGACCTGTGTGAGGAGTGACAGTAACCAAAGATGTCAGATCTCTATAGCTCGCTCTCTTTTTCATACCTGCTCTCTTTTTTTGCCTTGAATTGAAGTTATCTCCTCAGACATCAGTCAGGCTATCAATTCCCTCTCTAATCTACTGTTTTATTTATGAATTTGCTTGTTGTGTCCATAGCCCTTCAGAACAGAGAAAATCCTCTTTGAGCCAAACCTCTAAGCAGAGGTATGAGACCTAAATAAACTTTTGTTGGAGTGAAAAAACTAAACACTCTAATGAGCTGAAAATTGTAATATCTTCATGTTTTTGTTGGCCCAGGATACCTGTTACCCTGGAATCCTCTTAATAACTCGCCTGAAATTTTGTGTTGTTATGGATGCTCATCGGTTTGTAATATCCGTTTATTATGTACCAGTAATTCCTGTAAGATCCCTTTGATCACACCTAGTCTGACAAAGAATATGTAATAGATACATCATCAGCATGTTCCAAGACTAGTGTGATGATGAATGTGTAAAAATCGCAAAATGTTAACAATTCATGTTAGTTAGCTAAGAGTGCCACTTGTTGTGGTTCAAATATGGCCATTTATGTATTAATATTTAAACATTACCATGTCGATTTCCTGCTGAATTGTGAGAAGATGCAAATTAGATCTGAATGGAGATTGAAAATGAGGGGTTAAGGCTCTAATGTGTTTTTAACCAGGATGAGGATTGCATTACATCTGTGGTCTGTCGAAATAAGGAGTACATGCCGGTTGAAGTTTTCAAATAGAAATTATTTTCATTTAATGACATTTTACAACCTTATCTGGACAATTTCACATACTGCGGAACATACTGCAGAACATATAGTGTGCCTGTACCTGATGCCAGATTTTTAAAGGCAGAACTTGGTCTTGTAACATTTTTGAGTCCTGAGAATTTACTTATCTGTAAAATCCATAGACCCTCAAAAGCTGAAACAGAGAAAAGAGAATAAAAAATAAGATAAAATCAACTGAAGGTCTGAAAAAGGACTGGGAGGCTTTTATTACTCATCACCCACAAGGGGTTACATTTTACTGCACTGCAATGCCTCCACCCTTGTGGGTGGACATAACATGAGTTATAATCCTAATGAATTTCCTGCTTGAGTTTTGAAAGCTCTTCTGCTATCTGCTTAGATTTCCTACCTGCATACTCTGCACAGAGTGATGTTCACGTCCGGAGACTGATTCCATATGGACGAAATGAAAGCAGACTTTGTTATTTGGTAAAGGCCCATCCCTTTATCAGAGTGACCATATTTTGATTTCCAGAAAGGAGAACACTTTACCCAGCCTCGAGACGGATCCAGACAGGCTTCTCAGATGTTAAATAACATGCTTTATTATACCTAATAATACAAAAATAACTTCAGTAGTAAAACACAATCTGTAACAACCGGTAACAACATTTTAGCCCTCCTTTAAAGTATATACATAAAATCATGTTCTAAATATGACCTCTTCTGTATTAGAAAATACAGCTTCCACTGAATTTTTTTAGCGATATCAGGGTCTGAAAATGCTCTTTTTAGCAAGGTACTGGTGCGATCCATGGACTTGTAGTTGTGGTGTTTCAGTGTGAATTGTCACTATGCCTTCAGCTGCATTTTAAAGCATCCTCTGTTTTCCCAGGTCTAACAAAGTTCTCAGTCAACTTTGAAGAAGAACTCACCTTGCACAGCTTTTTTTAATGTTTTTCAGTATCCGCGTAAGCTTAGAGATCTCCTCACCTTTATAAGACACTGAAACATATTCAATTCAATTCAATTCAATTTTATTTATATAGCGCCACATCACAACAACAGTTGTCTCACAGCGCTTTCCAAACAGAGCAGGTCAGACCCTACTCTGAAGTTAACTACAGAAACCCAACAATTCCCACCATGAGTAAGCACTAGGCGACACAGGCAAGGAAAAACTTCCTTTTAACAGGCAGAAACCTTGAGCAGAACCATGGCTCAGGGTGGGCGGCCATCTGCCTCGGCCGGTTGGGGGTGAGGGGAAAGAGAGAGCAAGAGAGAGAGAGAGGGCGAGAGAAGGACAGAAGGAGCAGAGAGGGGCAGCCAACACAGCAACACGTAGAATAGATTAAAAATGGCAATGATATTAATGCTAATGATGAGCAGGAACATGGGGGCAGCAGGAAACTCCCAACCACAGATCCAGACCCCACAGCTCCAGAGCCAGGAATATCTGCAGAAAGTGTTAGGAAGAGAGAGAAGAGAGAAGGGGGACGAGAAAGAGAGAAGGGGGACGAGAAAGAGAGAAGGGGGACGAGAAAGAGAGAAGGGGGACGAGAACACATATGTGCCAGTTTTGCACACGGTTCACCCAGCTTCCCACTTGTCGTGACTAGGACTTCTGTGAAGCTGCACTATCCTTTGGGCATTTTGTCTCCAATGCTGGCTGCTCTGCCCACAATTACGTCGGGCAACAAAGTACCATTGTCTTCTGTCCAAAGCACCAGTCAATTTAAGCATACGATTGTGGTCCCATGAAAAACTGTGAAAACTGCAGATTTTCCTGAATTTATAATCCCTCTCCGGACACCCCGGATGTAAAAAGAGGAAATGTCCGGACAAAAGAGGAAGTTTGGCCACCCTACCTTTATTTAAATGCTGCCACATACGGTGGCATAGGGTGGTCAGCTGCCTCAGCTCATAGTTATGATGTTCTCACAGTCTTAATTCATTAAAGACCAAAACATTTTTCATAGCAAATATTAAAGCTAAAATGTAAGGGTGTAATAAAAAAAACAACCAATATATTAATCAGAATTAATTATTGAACTATAATATCAATGCAATTTATTTGGGAAGAAATTGTGGGAAAAAACACAGAAATGTCCTCTGGAATATCCAATAAAATGTATATTTAGTTGCAACTTCAAAAACAACTTTGACAGCTTATTCTTTTTGTAGTTTGAACTATTTGAACTCTGACTACTCATATCCTGACAGTTTCCTTGACAATACGACTTGCTTGTAACATTTATTTTTTCTTTGACTCTGTTGAAGAATCATGTTGGCATGCTTTGCTGAAGCTTTGGAATTGTGACAATCTTCTGTGTCTTTTGGAATTAGTTTTTCCCTGCATGGTATAATTATTTAAAGCTTTGGTGTTGCTTTTTGACAGCCACAAATTGTGCCACAAAACAGGTATGTAAAATAACATCAGCACTCCTGGAACTGTGTGGAAAATGAAAGTAATGAGTGTGGCGTTTGTCAGTCTGAGCTTTCAGCAATGGTTTTTTACACAGAGTGGTTTTCTTGAGAACCAAGGAGGAGAGATCTACAAGCTGCCTGTCAACTGTCCCGCAATGCTCAGAGAGGGCTCCTGGTCTTTTAATTCCCAGCCAATCTTCTGTCCATCACACCACTTTATCCCTACTTCAGAGCACAGCTCAGGTCCACACACTGTCACTTTTCTGACACATCTCACAGCCCGAACCTCGACAAGACAAAAAAAAATATTGTCAGCTCCTCCCCATCTTCAACCACCCCTTTCAACATGAACAACAAATCATATTTTCAAACTGGATGTCAGAGCAGAGCCTCCCATATATACCTTTCCACACCAATTCTACCAATATTTTACTTCCTCTCGGCAGCAAATGATTGCAACAGTGATGCAACCCCCCCAAAAAAATAACAGCCTTGGGTTTTGTTAACGAGACATAAACCCCCATGCTTATCAGGTGACCCAGGCAGTTTCTGGGGTCCCACAGGACGCATCGCATGTTGATTATAACAAGCGGAAGTGGATTCTGCACAGTATGCACAGCCCAGCAAAGGTAAGGAAGGCACTCCTCGAATGCTGCCATTCTCAGGAGATTTCCATGAATAAAGGATTAGCCTCAAGCTGCGAGTCAAGCTCTGGTTCTGGGTTGCTTGACATATTTAAGGCTGCATTTTTCACTCGCAGAACTGGCAGCTTAAATTCAAAGTAGTGTGCAGCAGTTTTGGAAAGGGAAACTAGTCTCAGACGACTGTAGGGAGGTGAATTGTTTAAGTTGATGAGGATCTTGCTTTGTTATGTCTTGATTTGAATTATATGCCTGAGACAGTGTGCTGAATAAACCTCTATAAGCCATATGGAACTTTTTTTTAATGACACCATTAAATGGTAAACATTACCTGTTTTGTTTGATATAATACAAACTATTTAGAGTGAATCAATGCCATCTTTACAAGATGATCAAAAAGTATCCACTGAGGACTGCAGTGAGTCATATTGCCGTTGATTATATGTTCCAAGAATATTGGTTAACAAGTAAACACTCTCACACATAATACATTAAAAAGTCTAATTCTGCATACTCGTGTTAACATATTCTGTTTCTCCACAGGTAATATTGTACGACAGCATCTTGAGATGCCTGATCTTTGTTTGGTTGTTTGACAGTTCTCTCATTATGACTTATATTGCTTTCTTTGATGTGTTTTGACAGCTGACACATTTCTAGCTTTACTGGAGCAGAATCGTGACTACTTGTGCTTCTTTTTAAAAATCGAAAGAGTTCCAACTTTAGTCCTTTTTTTTAAAGGTGCTATCGACACAAAGAATATATCAAGAAACATACATTACTACATGATGTAACGAGTTGCGAATTAGTTAAAAAGATGACCATTTTGAAATATATTATCTCAAATCAATGTAATACGTAAGCGCATTGCATTCACTGGATACAAAAAATTTGACACCTTATCTTGTAATTATGAGGAAAGATAGAGAAAGAGGAGACATCTGTAAATCATTTCTCAGTGGCAATGATGGTTTGAGATGCTGGAGAATACAGACTTTTTTTTAAAATGGGGATGGTATTAAAATGAGTATGTCAAAACTCCGCAGGCATCTCAAGGCGTTAGGATTGTTCAGGCAGAAAGCTCAGTTTAACAATGTTGTAATTACGAGAAAATAACTCGTAATTATGAGATATTTTCTCGTAATTACAAGATAAGGTGTCTTTTTTTTCATGCAGTGAATGCAATGGCTTCCATAATGTGATACTGTCATCCATTACTGCAGATAGACACTTCTCCAGTTTTTCATTTCACACGTTGTCAGTTGCTTGCTGGTTTCTTTCTTTTTCTTAAACTTCTGGTGAAAATGAATGTGTCACCCACAATATGTGAGAGCTGACAGGTCTGTCATTTGACATGTTATAGTTTAAAGAGCTGACTCTGGCAGTGTGGCGAGCATGCTGGTGTCTCATCTCCACCGCTGAGTGCTGTCAAACCAGCAAGCTAACATTAGGTGGGCAGGCTGAAAATAACTGAACATCAACTGATGACTTTACCTCCACTACAATCACACATTGAGTGCATTTAAAGGTCATCTTGAGTCAGTTCAACACGCATCCACTAAACCATGTCTTTTATTCAGTTAGTGATCAGTTAAAATAACTAATACCGTCCCTACCTCTGTGAGAAGCCTTGTAAAAAGTTACAGAATCACCAATGTAATGTAATGTAAAAACTAATTCTAAAAAAAACACTGTATGGTAATCGGTTCTCATCTATAAACATAAACTGAAAATGATCAAGATCACCATTTCCTCCAGCTGATTGAACATGGGGATGAATTTTCTGTCAACTACCTCACTGCTCAGGTGGATTCAGTCTTCTTTTTCAAGGACGATACTTGATCTGCTGATTTGAAGCCTTAACTTGTACATCAACGTGGATATAGATTTCATACTTTCATAAATGTGTAGTAGATTGATTTAAACTATGAGGGAATGGTAATTTGACTCAAATTAACCAATACCAAGAACTCAAAGGACGAAACCTGAAAGTGCTAGAATGAAAGATGGGATAATTGAGTAACTGAACATTAATACTTTTAAAGGTTTTTGTAGCCTTATAATCATCTATATTGATTCCTTCAAAGATATAGAGTGAGTGTGACTAATTTTAACTTGTGTTCTTTTCTTATATTTATATCCTCTAATCACAATTTCCAGCACAAAATAAACTCTCACCGTCAAAAGAATTTAAACTTTCATCAAAAAAGAAAATCTGCAGTGACCAATTCATCTTTTGGCAATTAATCTCTCTCTAATTATGTCTCTCTACATTTATTCCTCTACAATCCCTTGACATAAGGAGCCTTAGTCACCATATTTGCTGCGCTTCTCTACTTTGCTCCATAGTGCAGAAATATATTCAAACAAATTTGGAGAAGAAAAAGCAACGTCTTATGGGAAAAAGTATTATCCACTGGAAAAACAAAGAGGCTGATTAAAAGGTTTCAATGTGAAACTTTATTGAAATCTCACAGAGATATCTAAAAAATACAACAGTATTCCATTCAACAAGTAACAAATGGCAGATAAGCAAAAGCAAAACCATGAATGCAATGACTTTTTTATCCTCCATGACACACTGTGGAAAGTCAATAAAAAAAGAAGGCAATGTGCCACTAATCTTGTCTGTAAATATTTCACTTGGATCAGTGCATAAAAACACAAATGCTGAATGTGAGACATTTTAATACATTCAATAGCAGCTCAGCAGAAAGTGTTTGAAAACTGGTACGGAACAAGTCAGTAACAAGGCTGCAAAGGAAAAGAGCATCTTAAAAGAGGCAAAATGTCTCAGAAGTTAAAAAAAAAGGCATATGTTCTGCATATTTTCTGCAAAAAGCTGCATCTACACATTGTGAGTCAATGTACAAAGACATAAGTAAAATGACATCAACGGAAAATTGCAAAGCCTTTGAATATACCATCAACTACATTATGCAGCATCATGAAAAAAGATTCAGATAATCTAGGGAAATATTTGTGCATTGAGAGTTGTAAGTCAAAGATCCTGAAATTTCGTTATCTTCTCTAAGCGAAAGCTCATTTCAAATGAACTGAGACAAAGTCATGATTGTTCAGTGATTATATGAACTGCAATGTGAAATTAAGTTTGTAAATCAAGGACATTGCCTCATTCAGGTTAACAGGCAGTGGGGCCATCTGGCTTGTTATCAGTTATGAATGCTGGAAAGGATACATAGGTTTTCACTCACCGAAAACATTTAATGCATTTTGGAGTTGAATGCTGAGCTGGTAGGAACATTTATCAGAGAAAAGTAGGGAGGTCCTCTTCTGAAGGTCTGGTAACATGACCCTGTCCCAAATGTTATTTGTTATGTTACTGTAATTCATGATCAGCCACATTTTTTCATGAAGTGTCTCATCTTTACATCGAATATGTCTCTCTTATTCTACCTGTTTTACATTACATTCATTATTACATTCTGTTTAACATTTCTGAACATAAAAATAAAAAATAATTCCACGTTATTTTTTATAACTTCATCATTTAAAAGAGTATGGCCCTGTGGATTAGCACGTGGGGAAAAATTATTTTACACTCCTTAAAGCATCTGATTTTCCTGATTAGGATCAAAACTGTATGTGTCACAGTTTCATCTAAACTATGACAAATCAAAATCATTCCGCATCATAATGATGGCAATAGAACTAAAAATTACTTCTGCATGTCTATGTACAGTGTCATATAGGGATCAAGTAATATGAAATGAAAGTTATGACAAATACTTTTTTCATTCATGTCACATTTTCATTTGTTGCTTTTTTCCAGTAAGTATAGTATGAAATTTAAATCTTCCTCAAAAACACAATCTCCTCCAGGAATATTTGCATCTGAAATTGAAGATTAACATTTGTGTTTTGGTGGTTAAAAAAAGCACACCAATCGGCCATAAATAAAACAGCCCTGGCCCAGAGATGGACAGAACAAAACACTCTCTGTCGGTCTGTTGTTGTCACTGGTACCAAGCACAGATTTTTAATTACTAGGTGGAGAGTTACTGATTGGATTTATATATCTGGATTTATATGCTATATCGAATTGTTCTTTGGAGAAGCTGGACGCCAAGTCAGCACCTCAAACTTACTGCGTTCCTAAAACAATTCCTCAAGTATCTCTGCAGGGTGGCAAGTTTGCTGATCCATTTCTCTTGGAGTTGAGCACTAACTCTATAAGCATGTTGATCCACGGTGTCTCTTGGAGTCTTGTCTTCCCATTCTGTTATTTCTCCTCTTTCAGACCGCATTAGGAGGTCCAGACAATTGCACACAGTCCAACAAGAGCTGTAGTTGTGGACAAATGTCGCACTTACTGTCTGGTGAAAGGACATGCTTGTTTTTTTAAACAACAATATGTTTGAATATTGTTAAGTCATAATATCTTAATTTATGACTGGGCGGTGATGTCTCTTATCCTGTATTTACCCCAAAATAGAGGGATTGCATTACAGCTGATTTCTAACCAAATCACTAAGATTACAAATTAGCAAGGAAATGTAAGATATACTGTCAACACTGTATCTTACACGGTGTTGCCGTACAGCCACAGTCATTTAGTTTGAAACTGATTTGGACAGAGCCACTCATGAGCCACTCATGAGTTTGGACACACTCACCTTTTCATTGAATTAATGAGGCAAAGCAACATTAAACTTTTTAAGCATAAACTTACAACATTTCTTAAGCATCTAAAGGTCAGTCTTCTATTGCATAACATTAAAATAATATCAGCCGTTTCTGCTGCTGAAAACCGCCTTTTTCCACTCCATGACATTCCTGGGCTGCTTAGTGATTACCTATTGTAATATGAAACGCACATCAAACGCTTTGAAGGTAAGCTTCTACTTAATATTCAGCTTTTTCTGTGTTGAACATTATCGTTAAAGGCAGAAAATCACAAAAGCTTTTTTACAATAATGATGCTCCACTCAAGTGTGCACAACCAGTGTAAATTAAGCAGCACACTTAACATCTTCAGTAAAGACCTTTCAGCACCAATACTTTTGGATTTTTATATTTAATCTTCAATAATATTGATCTATAATCAAATACATTTGGAACCCCACCACATACAAAATCCAAACTTCCCAAATTTTTCTCTGTCATTAGTCAAGGCGCTTTCAAATAAACGGCAAAAAACGGAAAGCCGAGCAACCTGACCCGCTTCCGGGCCTAATCGCTGGACCCCAAAATGTACGAGATACCTCATTCGAACATTGAACGCGTCACGAAAGACGGGCCTCCGCCATATTGGAGCCACGAGGCCTGATCTCACACCGTTTGCCCGCAAACGCTGTTGGCGTTTTAGCGAAAATCAGAAAATCCTCATATAGCCCACACACCTGAGTGGACAGCCCCATGAATCCCGGCTGAAATTACATTAAAAGTTATACAGAAACATTCATCACCAATGTTGACTAATCAGTTATGAGTCCCAAGGCTTTAAAAGTCAGACAGAAACAGAGCTGTCTATCCTTATCCACATAGCGCCCCCCATCACCACTCAAATCAATCTCTCCCTCAGCCGTTTTGACCAGCAGACATCAGAGGAAAACTCCAAAATGCCTTGTGAATTTTAAAACTTCTTTTTTTCTCATGGACCCTGGTGTCCCTCTGTCCAAAGGACACAACATGGCCAGGTTTGAATGACTATATTACCAGGAAGCCATTGCTCAATTCAAAACTTTTTTTTTTTTTGCTAAGCTGCATTCTCCCCCTGTCCAATCCAAACAAGATCTACTGCGTCTCCCCTTATTGGCAGACCTAGGCTTGTCATACATTGTTGTATAAGTCTGTTTCTCAGTTTTCAGCCAATGTGACCCCTGACCTGCTCACCCCAAGTGCAGCGAGCTCCAGAGCTTAGCCAGGTCCCTCCAGCTCTGTGTCTCCCAAAGGCAGTGCTCTGTTTTTCTCCTTCAGGCTCCCAAATAGGTACAAACCCACATTTTAAAGAGCCCAAATGTCAGTCCTGTGACCTATCCAGAGGCTCCCAGGCTGCATTTGAGGGCCCAGCCCAACGGGCAGGCATTTGCCCTCTTCAAAATTTCTTTAGAAATGTTCTAGCTAGAGTTACTGTGGACTGGGTGTGTCCATGGCTTGCTGTATTCTTGAGACCACATCAAATGCAATGCTAGCTGCATCAACATAACCCACCTGAATTGTGGAACAGCTGTTTAGCTTTTGAGGAACATTCTAATTGCTGTAGCTGCAAGATTAGTGGATCTAAAAAGACAACACCCATTTTGTGCTGCATGAATTACCCAACACTGTTAAACATAACCACACAGAGCGAAGATGAACAATAACAAATGTTGGGATTTAACAGACTGCAAAATAACATTTTTTTGACAAAAACAGATGCATAGAGATGAATATGCAACAGTTTCTGACCAGAACCACTGTCAAATGCCTGTTTGACGGCCTATCAACCAGAAGGTTAGGTTACAGTTTGTAGTTGGCCTGTCAGAAGATCCTCACATTAGCATTCACATTGACAGATTCTCTCTCAGTACATGACATTTTGGGAAATTTTAGATAGCTATATTATCAGTGAATGCTCATGATCTCAGGGTACAGATAGAATACATGGATTTGGTCAGAAAGCAAAATGACCTTTCGTAAAACATCAGATTATTCCTCTGAACATCTGATGGATCATTAAATAGTGTTTGTAAACAGGTATCAAAAAACAAAACTTCACGAGGAGACACAATTAAAGAGACTTATCTTTTTGTTATTCTACAAAAGCCGCATAGTCTGCTTGTATTGGAAAATTGAGGTAAAACTTGTGGAGATTCAGAGGTGAAGGGCAAACAGACTCACATGTTCTACTAATGCATTGGCAGTAGATAGGGGTAACTCCACAAACAAAATAAAAAAGAAGATACTTCTGTGCTGTCAGTTGGCATAAAATAAAAAATACCCTTTGTTTGTAAAGCAGTGGGTGAGAGACATTATATTTGCTAATGCTTAATTCACAAATCTTACATGAAGGACAACATTCATATCATTAATTTGAATGACTATGAATATGAATCCAACAGATTTACAAAATATGAAAACTAAATATAAAAAACAAGCAAATCTTCATTGAAACTTCGCACACACATCCTTCTGAGTTAAGACCTAGGAAGAAGAAGAAAAAAATAGATGTTAGCCACAAATGTATCTCCACATAAACCTGATATGTACAGCTCTGTCACACTAAATCAAAATCAGTTGAGAAGAATTTATCAGAAATATCATAGCTCTGTGCGGCGATAAATTGCTCAAAATGTCAAAAAGACTGGCTAATTACCACAGAGTAAGGTTTAGTGACATCACTGTATTGCCAGAAAGCCATCAAGGATGGACTATTTTCAATAACTACAATGGTTCAAGTGCAATTAATATTCAGGAGCTATGAATCTCTGAATTTCTGCCATGAATTGTTCATTTTCATAAACCATTGTCAAGGGTTGACAATGGTTGACAATGGACAACACATTTTAAGATGAAAAATCAAAGTACAGAACAGAAGCCCTTAAAAAGAGCACTGTCATCGTCAACAAATATAACTTCCAAGGGCAAATTTTGGAAAATCATTCATTAGGTCTTAAATCTTTCAGATCTGTTCGCATTGGCGTTATTGCTAACTTTCTATATGTCTTAATGTTAAGCTTTTTGCTAAGCAAAGCTTACTGTGGCCCATACTGTATTACTCCCACGACTTAAGTATCTCTTTTCTCATGGTTTAAAGTAGATTCAACAAACAATGCTCTGGAAAAAAAACATTGTCTAAATTTATTTTATGCTTTGTAAATAGCAGCAATCAATTAGCTGCTCCAACAACAACAACATTAATAAAACCAGAAAAAGGGTACATTAAGTGGGCATGTTAATGGAAATACTGTAGGTCCTTAAGATAACAGAAGGAGCCACATTACAGTTAGTGTACTAACAATGTGCAAACCCAGAAAAAAGGTTTATCTTTTGATAGCTATCCACTGCTTCTAAGTAGGATATCTGTGTCCACATTTTCAACTTTGTGTCTCCTCTCTTAAGGACACTAATTGAAAATGCAAATGGAGTTATTTTCATAGATGCAAAAAAGCTCAAAGACTAGAATACAGGGTTTCCTAAAAAAAACTGAAGCACATGTGGAGAGAAAAGATTAGCTATTATATGTTCTTGTTGCAAGAATGCTGATTCAGCATCCTCATTAGTAATAGTGTTCTTATGGAAATTAAGTGAAACTGAGGGTTCAATAACTTACGTAGGAGGAAAAAAGTTAATCTTCACAAATTCAAGCTATAGGACTCAATAAATGATTTTCATGCTTACCACCAATTATTTTTATCAAAATTATAGTTTTGCTGAAAAATTGTTACCAGAACCGTGTTTTGTTTCTTTGTAACCACATGCCAGTTTGTTTTTGGATTGCTGTTTTTAACTGATTTTGCGGATGTCACAAAAGATAACTCAGGGACTTTTTCATAAACTGTGTACCACTTATATAGTAATAGTATTATTATAGTAGTATATTAAATCCTACATTTGGCTATCATTTGATGCAATCTGGCTTTGATATTTGAATTTCTGTTCATTAAAATAATTGCTTTCATTATTATCATTCAAACCACTTTTTATCTGATAGACTACCATATAACAGGGCTGTGAAAGGGAAAGTCATAACTTAAGCAACTCATTTTAATTAAAAATTTACAACATGTAAGTGTGTCAGAGCATAAGTTTTAAGGGATAAATCAGAGTAGATTACACAGTGATACAGCAAAGAGTGATCTAGAACATTTAAGAATCAACATCGTAACAAAAAATAAACTAGCCGGTAAATAAACAAATAAATCAATAATGTAAGAATTTGTGCTTGGATGTGTTTATGCAAAATAAATGTAAAAGAAGAAGAGGTAAAATTTCTGTGTTTACTATCCCGCTTAGTACAGCTTTATCATACTGCTTGCGAAAAAGATTATGATGACACTGAATTAGAGACACTAGCCCTTACCGCACACAGATTTACACTACTGATTTACACAAATGTTTATGTAGCTGTCAAAGCTCATTGCCTTTTCAACTAATTGGAACTTAACAGTTTTGGCCCATGAACAGAAACGGGATGTTTGAACATAACTAAAGAATTGCATCTTTGTTTCAAATTTCCAACCTCTTTTGCATCATTGTTCAAATGTCAGTTTTTGCCAGGACTCTCACTTGAGAAACTTTGTGCCTGGTTTTACTATGAAGAACAGTGAGCTGCTTATCCATCCATCCATTCCTTATCGTAACCTTGTATTCCCTAATGGGGTTGCGGGGGGAGTGGAGCCTATGGAGCTGCTTATATCAATGTATAAATTCAAATTAGTAAATGTAAATTATATATATAAATTATTATATGTATACATCCTATACATTATTATTATTATTAGTATTATGCAAAGTATCAGTGCTTCCATTACGTTTTTTTTCCCTTTAATAATCTGTATGCTGCAAAGTTTTTGAAACTTACTGGACATCTTTGGAATGCGAATGGGACTACTGCTGGTGCCATCACCCCCTTCAGTCAGGGGTTTGATCTCAATTACGTAGCCCTCTCCTGAAGGGATTTTCAGTTCCACATTGGTTTTATTGGTTTCAAGTACAGTTGTCCGTCCATACCAGTCCTGGCGATAAGCAACCTTGAGGAGGGGACAGATCCTCAGTTAGAATCTAAACCTTCAGCTGTAATATATTAAAACATTTCATCACTGTGGTCAGACGCATGTCCACACAGCAATGCAATTTGAGTGAAAAACAAAGAACACAGAAATGTTGATGTGAAGATCTGAATGCAGCCAAAATGTGGCTCTTCAGCCCTTGTCTCGAAGAGTTCAATGATTTTCTAAAATGTTAGCACACAGATACACTCACTGGCCCCTTTATGAGGTACAACAGCTCAATTGCTGTTAGCACAAATATATAACAGCCAATCACAATGCCGCAAATCAATGCATTTAGGCATGTAGAGGTGGTTAAGAAAACTTGCTAACCAACCATCAGAATGGGGAAGAATGCTGGTCAACGGGAAAGAGTGCTGGTCACCATCAGGCTTACAGAGAATGGATTAAGAAAAAATATCTAGTGTGCAGCATTCGTGTGGAAGGAAATTTCTTACTGATGTGAGAGGTCAGAGGAAAATGGGCAGACTTGTTCAATATGATAGAAAGGCAAAGGTAACTCAAAACACCAGTTGTTACAACCAAGGTATGCAGAACACCATCTCTGAACACACAACCACCCTGAGTGCTGCTACTGTCAGCGAAGAACAATAAAAACTGAGTCTACAATTTGTACAGGCCAAAACGGGACAATGGAAGATTGGAAAAACATTGCCTGGTCTGATTAGTCTCGATTTCAGCTGCCACATTTAGATGGCAGGGTCAGAAGTTGTCATAACAACAAGAGAGCATGGATCCCTCTTAGCTTGTGTCACTGGTTCAGGCTGGTGGTGGTAATGTAATGGTGTGGGGGATATTTTCTGTGCACAAGTTGGTCCACTTGGTACCAAGTGAGCATTGTTAAAACACTGCAGCCTACCTGTTTTTTAATGCTGACCATCTCCATCTCTTTATGACCACTGTGTACTATCCTGTGATGGCTACTTCCAAGATATTTTCCCATGTCACAAAGCCCATATCATTTCAGTGGTTTCTGAAACAGGGCAATTAGTTCACTGTACTTCAATAGCCTCCACAGTCTCCAGTTCTCAATCCAATAAAGCAATTGGTGCTATGTGGTGGAACAGGAGATTTGAATCATATATGTGCAGCTAACAAACTACTTGCGACTACAGGATAGAACAGGTGTTAAAATGACACCTAAAACAGTTTTTAAGCATTTAGTTATCCATTTGTAGGTATGTAAAAAAACTGCATACTTTTAAAATAAAGAAAAAATTAATGAACAACTTTTCGACTTCTCAAACACAATTTTTTCTTAAACTATTAAACCATCCTTGTTTGGAGCCCATGAGCTAGAAAATTGGTTAAAAACTTAACCGCACCACAAAAGATTTATCCTTGAAAGAGAAGGGCTGCATGTTTCGGGTGAATGCTTGAGGAAAACATGATCAAAAACAGTATTATATTCCATACAAAGTGGATTAAATGTGATTCTTTGTTGTACTGGCTAGCACAAGCTGAACCCTCTTTGCAGGGTGGCCTTTTGTTTTATCACCTGGAACATATCTTTTAATTTTGAAAAGGCAGCCAGGGCCAATCCATAATGCAACACCGGAGTGCTGAAGTCTATCTCTCTGCTACAATGAGAGAGCCATTTGTTGCTGCTGCTACTGCTGCTGAGCCTGCATTTGTTTCCCCATGTCTGAAGTTTCCACGTTTTCTCTGACATACTCACCTTGTATCCAGTCACCTCAGACTCATTCCCCATTGCCTTGACGTGTTCCCAATTTAGAAAGATCTTCGAGTTGGTCAGGTTCCACTCAATGCTGCCAGGAGGCTGCTTTGGAGCTGCAAGATAAGCAATTACACAATCACAAGTTTAATGTTCAGCATCAGAACTGCTGCCTCTTTCAATGCAAAAGGATTTAATGAAAATGTAGTTTTGAATGAAACAGGAGAACAGAACAGAATGAAAGCAAAAAATATCCAAAAGTAAGAGTATGCTTTTCCTACTACAAAAGGGCAGCTAAAAGGGCATTAAGCCTGTGAGTGGGGGGGACTAATTTTATCGAAAAAAGATAAAAAAAATTAATCAGGTTCCCATTACAAATCTTTTGCTAATGCATTTCAAATTTTATTGGAAGGCTCTTAGGTCATTCTCAGGTTTTAATTCAAATCATTTGACTTTATATCAACATATGAACATATTCTTGTATGGAACAATTTTTCTATATCTTTAGATGTTCTCCTCTACAAAATATGGATGTAAATTGATTAAAAAAATACTCCATTGTTCATCTGTAAACCTCCTCTGGAAAATACAAAACTAACTTAGTACAGTCAGAACAAAAGATTTACATGGAACATGACATTTTAAGATTGACATAGGATCTAACATATTAATTCATACGTTGAATTCTACGGTTTTCAGTAACATTGCAAAGGTACTTTGCAATGCAAAAAGAGCCTATGGCTCCCAGCCAATAAGTTCTGAAGTTCAGACCATCTAGATTATTTAACCAAAAGCTATCTTGCATACATTTTTGAGTCACCGGATGAGGAAATTAGCTTCTAGACCAGCTCCAGGGATGGGTCTTTGCTTGGTATTTGCTGTAAAACCTCATCCTAAAATATATACTTTTGAGATTTAAAGACGCCAACTTACACTGTAATTTAAACAAAGAATAAACATATAGAAAGAGAGAGAGAGAGAGACACAGACAGACAGACAGACAGACAGACAGACAGACAGACAGACAGACA
>CAJRST010033334.1:20690707-20707834 GCA_907169785.1 Menidia menidia | reverse complement strand
GACAGACAGACAGACAGACAGACAGACAGACAGACAGACAGACAGACCACCTTGGAGAATGAATGCATCCTCATTGGATTAAAAGGTCAGGTTTGTGTCGTGTACCATAGATATTAAAGGAATGAATCGTCAAAGTGGATTAATTTTGTAAAAAGCCAAGGCCCACCCTATGGGTCAGACAGCTGTGAGCCAATCCTTGAAGATTAACTGGTGCAATTACGGACCATTGGGGGGACTTTGTGCAGAAAATCAACCGTCGTCTGTTTGCGATCACCACAAACACCTGCCTTCTTCCAGGTTACAGCAGGTTCTTTTTTTATCTTTATTTCTTTACAAACATTTACTTATTACAGCTAAGGTTAATAGATAGATACCAATACAACAACTACATCAGCTGCATTGGTTCTCTCCCTCCAGTTCTGATGACTGAGCAAAAACAGGCCATTCCCGACATATAAGTGATTATTCTAAGTCTTTATGTTTTCCTCAACAGGCAGGAGGTGACCTATGATATTCAATCATTTGCTGTGCGAGTACACATTTCTCCTAAATTTTTCCAAAACAGCTGGCTTTTGTGAAGATTAATATTCATTATTCATCATGTCTATTTGCGCGTGAGTAATTTAGGCTGATCGTAGATCTGTTACCAGGTGACTGGACACAGCCTCAGCTTCTGAGAGCACTACTCATTTTAATTGAACCAGGTTTTTGAATGAATAGTGTTTACAATTTCTGCTCCTTTTTTGTGATGGTTTTGAAATCTTTTATCTATTTGGTGATTTTAGTTTTTTTATTAGTTATTAAAATATTTTTCTGTGATGTGGCAATAATGTAAGTACACTTTAACCAGTTGGAAACAATTTTCCATGACATGTATTATTTTAATTTTTTAATCTAAAATCAGAATAAAGTAAACTGTAAATCTGTATATTTTTCTTAAAAAGGAGTGTGGGAGAGCTATCTCTGCTGCAAGTGTATGAGCGACTTTTTATTTAAAGTGTTAACAGATGGAACAGATGTTATCAGATTCACCCGAGTAGCAATTTTACTGCTGTAGAGTGAATAAGTATAGGAACATCCAACAAATGCTTTCTCTTTCTCAAAGGATGATGATTCCTATCTGGTAGAATATTACATTTTTGTTTGCTGTGGATAACTGCATGATATGATGTAAATCTTGGGCAAGATAAAGAGCAGAAAATACGCTGCCTTAATAACCATGACACGCCACCATCAATGACTATAATTTAGAACTTAGGTTTTTATGGTTTGTTCCTAATCAGGTTTTTCTTTTATAATCTTGGAGTGACAATTGAATATATTTCCAAATAAATGTCCAAATATAGCCCCCATCGTTTTCATTGTGTAAAATGTGCATTTGATTGTGAGAGAACTTTAAAATTGATCATGACAAAGGATAAAAAGGGTCATTACAATGATTGCTAAATAACTTTTTTTTTAAAACATGAAAAATATAAGGAGAATCTGAGAAATGTAGAAATAAATGTACCAGTTTGCCGCATTAGAGATTCATTTGTTATGAAGCAATCAGCCAAACATAAACAATCTTTAATCATGAAACAGCTTGGTGGGCAGATCTCAGATCAGATAAAAAGGAAGCAAACCGACTCCGAAAGCAAACAGCGTGGATGTGAAATCCCAAATCCGCCCAGATCATATTAAGTTACTTGCATTGGAAAATAATTAAACTTACACTTTTTTGGGGGAGGGGTTTCTTTGCCACAGATGAGGAGAGCACAGTGTGAGACTTATTTTGGTAGTTATGAAGTATAGGTGTAAACGTTCATACCACCATCTTTGGCGAAGTTCAAAGTAATAGCCCCAAATGACTCTTTTATGGAACCATTCCAACCCTCATAACACTAAAGTGCATCTTGTAAGTCCTGTTTTGGCACTAAGTCATATTTGATTTATAATCCTTTTTTCAAACAAACACAGCAAAACAATACTTTCCATCTGACCGCCTGCCCAGCCACCTCCAAGCACAAAACACTGAAGTATTGAGTGTATGCTGTCGGTATTGCATGTGAATCAGTCCGGAAAAAGAACATTTAGGTAACATGTTCCATCTTGTGAGCCGACTCACGCGGTTTCTTGGTGGTGATGTTTACACAGGAACTGCTGGGTCCGAGTCCAGCGCTGTTCTGTGCCCTGACAGAGATCAGGTAAGTGGTGCTGCTCTTCAAGCCAGACAGTAGAGCCGTGCTGTTGATAACCGTAACTGTGTCTGCTTCAGTCTGCCGAGATCCTTCCTCCCTAAAGAAAACCTGTGCACGAGATCAGGGGTTAGTATAAACCTCCAAGAGCTGTGAATGTTTTTCCCATTCAATCACCTGTTAAATCATCCATCCTTACATCCACTGTCCACAAAACGTGCAGGAAGCCCGACTATCTGCTCAATCAGTCACTACAAGTTTAATTCAACAAAGACTGTTTAGATCAATTATATGATACTGCAGTACATATATGATGTATTATAGGAGCAAGAGGAGCAATTGGAAAAACAACTAATCCAGTTAGATTTTTATATTTTTTATATTTTCACACAATTTGCTAATGAGTAGCACTGTGTTATCAGACTTCCCTTAGAAAAACGGGCCCATTATCAGCTCAGCTACACCAGATCCCCAGGAATCTTTTTAAAAGTCCCAAAATGATACTGATTCAGAAAATGAGCAGTATGTAAAGCTGCTTTAATGGTAAGGAGTATGAGGATTAGAGGCTTTTAGATTCAGATATTTTTTAAGAGGATCATTTATGACCACAACACGAGATAGTGACACCACTCAGGAAAATGTCAAACAGATGGCTTGAGAACAGGTAGTTATTCAATTGGCTGGAAGGCAGGTTCTCAGGGATTTTGCTTGGGAGAGGCAGATTAGCAGGAGAGCCTGGAGCTGCTGATAACAGATTCATCAAGGGTGTTTTTTTTCTTTGTTTTTTTTCTTTTCTTCTATTTTCCCCTTTTCTTTTCTTTTTTTTTTACAGCAGGTTAATTATTCTAGTTTTGAAAGGCACTTGGGAAACCTACCAAAAATACCTCACCCGAAGATGTTTACATTTTTTTTTATCCGCTCTACAGAGCATCTAAACACAACAATGGAGAAAAGCAGGTTTCTAAGCAGACTTCTTCTGCCTTGTTGCATCTTACGAGCCTTACAAAGACAGTATAGTGAACACCTCAAACGTAAAAACGCCACGCACAGACTGAATGCAAGTAATTGCAAATGGAAGACAATGCAAACTTGTCAGAGTTTCTCAAATTTTGACTAAAGCAGAAAGACTTTTGTAAGGTAACCCTTTAGGACAACTTTGACATACATACCATCATTGAAATGTATACAATTCCAAAGCAATGTGATGTGATAAATTAAAACAAGCAGGAGAAAAATAACTATAAAAAAATATTTTAACTCACCCGAGTGTATATTGTCATAGTAAAATGAGAAAAATGAAATTTCAAGCAATAACTACACCTCAGCTACAATTTACAACCTGACAAAAGTCCAGGCCCCGTATGTAGGCCGGTGGATATTCTGTTTTTTCAACATAATTAAATAATCTGTACTGTGTTAAGTTAAACAAAGCGTGTCACAGATATCTAATTTAGACATCAGGAAAATGTGTCACCCTCTAAAAAACGGAGCAGGATATGTCTCCATCAACATAGTAACTGAGGCCTGTAGACTCTGAGATTTAACTGGTGGCTTTTTTTTAGCTTAGCCTGACCATGGGGTGAACGTACAGATACAGTTGATACTTTCACTGATACAGTTGAGTTTTAAAACAAAAAGTGCCAACTATTTGGAACGTTTTCCACAAAAGAATAAAATCCCTCTCTGTGGAATGATGGACACTCAAATAGTTTGGAAAATGCCTTATGATCTTCACGGGCCAATGGCCAAGTAAAGATGCTTCTCTCAGATCACTGCAGATGTATTTCCTCCTTGGTATTGTGTAATCACACACCCAGATACCCCAGAACCCTCCAAAGCTGAGGTACATAGTACCTGGTCACTAAATTCAGACTGGCTTTACAGTTATATTGGTGTTTTATCATAGGATACGACACCCTACTACTATTGTCCTATATTATGACAGTTAAAAGCCATACATTTGGGGTTGTGTCCAAGTGATATTGCAGCATTTTAGCTCATAACAATGAAGCAGAGTGCTGATTAACTGGGTAGACAGATAGGGAGCTGCAGTGATGACTTGTTGTTTATACACATTTAAGCCAATTCTCCTGTCAGACATCAGACTGACGTATCACTAAGACTTATATTAGGATCACCCCAAAAATAAATAAATAAAAAAATAAATAAAAAAATAAAAAAATTAATTAATTACTTAATAAATAGATAGATAAAAAAATTTATATATATACATAAATATAAATATATATATATACACAAGCTGTGCATTTCATATCCTTATTTGGTCTCACTATGGTTTATAGGCCTAACAGAGCTAGGTAAATCTTTAAACTAATCATCTAAAAGTTGAAAAAAATCTATTGGAAAACACTTCTTGTAACTCAGGATTCATTCATCAGTTCCGGACAAACCTCTAACAAAGTCACTGTGCAGAGCACTGAGCATGACGATGACACATAATGAATGTGTAACGCTCTCAAGTTTAGTTCTTTTTCCCCCCTGTCTTTGTCTGGAGAATAGAATGCACTAGGTGGACAGTTTGTGTGTCCACCTCTGGGATGGTCAGGGACAGCTACAGATGGTGGATTTATTTCCAGCTAAAAAAAGTTTGCGGTTCCCCTACTTTCTTGAACTTAGAAAAAGTCGGCATTCTGTCTTTCTAATCTACTAAGAACACCTGCTTTCGTATCTTGGAATATCTACATTCTCCATTTAATGACGTTCCTTTCTTCAAATGAGCATCAATATTTTAAAAGCCTATCTACGGCAAGTACTCTTGCTCAAAGTGTTATGTACAGTACATGATGTGGCCCATGCTTCTGCAGTTTATGGCCATAGATAAAAAAGATAAAAGTCTTTATGTGACCTAAAAACGCTGTCCTTACACAGGAAACAGTAAAAGCAGAATGTTAGCAGAGCTGCAGTGGAGTCATTTTCTGTGTCTTCCCTGGAGACTAGAAGGCAGAAAAATTCGAAAAAGACCAGATAAAGTATACCCAAAATCTGTTTAAAATCGACCGGACAATAAAGACGGCTTGTTCATTGGCCTCATTTTTTTTATTTCGTAAAGAAAATTTTAATGAAATAAATAAAAGGTTGGGAATACAGAGCTTCAATGATAATAGATATAAAACATGCAGAAAAAGGACACGAGGGAAAAATATCTCGATTTAAATATTCAGCTTCAAAGATTTTAAAAAGTAAAATAACTTATGTTTGATTTATGCATCATTTCTTTTCGTTTTTTTTACTTGATTTAGCTGGGCTTAATAGATAGATACACCAATACAACAACAGGGTTTCTCCCACCCCTTCTGATACTGGAGCTAAATCGCGACAGGCAATTCTCAACATATAAGTCGACTTTACAGCAGATGGTAAGGTAAAAGTTTAATTGGATCATCAACTATTTTTAATTAAATATGTATGATCATATTTTTTTTTCGCGCTCATGGGCTCAGATGAGATTAATACTTCTTATGAGAAGAACCATTTGTGTTTATGAGTTTATGTGTCTCATAAACTGTAAAGTAAAAAAAGGAAATCTTCTCAAACACCAAAACTAGACAGTGACACTTCAAGTTATTATCATAATAATAAGTTATAACTAGCATTGAAAGAGTTTTTAGCTATTTTTCTAACCCTAACTGATTAGGGGAGTAGCTTCCTGCTCCCTAGAAACAACCATGTTGGAAGACAAATCATGTTATCATGGAAAATATGCTATTTTGTTTTGAAAAAACAGTGTATACTTTAAATAGTTTGAGGTGAGCTTCTAGATTTCTGTTAAACAAGAACAGTCTTATTTAAAGGATTTGCTTTGCTCTAAGACTCCTTCCTTTCTATAATGAGAACAAAGCTCCTTGGCACAGGTCAGCCCATCTGGGCTCAGCCTCCCTAGTCAAATATCTGGGTTTTTAGAAAAGGAAGTTATTTTTATCTGGGTCTCCCACTGGTAAATCTCAGGGGGATGTTTGTGGTGGATGGAAGTGATGTATGTTGTTCACACCTTCCCTTATCTATTTATGTTTTTTTTTGTTTTTTGTTTTAATAGCAGCTCTCAGACAGTTCTGGGATTACAGTTCTCACTGGTACAATAACAGGAGGCAGCAGACCTCCTCTTTCCCTGATTTAGCCCAACCAAAAAACAAAGACTGTAAAATTCTACTTTCACAGCATGTCCAAGTTGCCACCACTGGCAGATATACTCAGACAAACTCCTGTTTATGCTAATTCCACTTGTGCAGGGCTGAATATCTGCGCTATGTTTGAGTATTCCTCGTAGCATTATTACTTCAACTTTTCTTCTTCATACCTCATATGAAATGATTTTCTTGCCGCCGGGCCCATGAGGAACTGGTTCCCAGGACACCTCGATCTCAGAGGCTGACAGAGCGCGGGCCAGTACGCTTGATGGCACCTCTGAGGGTTCTGCAGAGAAGAAGATGAATAATTCATGGTTGCAATTATGAGAGAAAGCTTCCATTTTCTGGAATTAACACTTTTGTGGTTACTTCTGTATTCAGCGCACGGAAACACACTCGCCTTCTTCTGCAGAGAGCACTCTGACAATGCTGCTGAATGGACCCTCTCCCATGCTGTTGTACACACCCACAGTCACCTCAAACTGAGACAGGGGAACAATGCTGTCATTTCTGTAGATATATCTGGATGCTTCAGGGGAAGCCAGCACCGTCTGGATCCAAGTGCTGCTGCCAAGTGGGCGGAAAGCCACAACATAGCCAAAGTCCTCTCCACTCTGCTGTTCCTCTGCAACTGGCTGAGATGGCGACAGAAGAGTTACACCCCTGACTAAAGCAGCTTTGAGCAAGAAATTAAACCAGAGAGTAGAGGACTAAAGCAGACACACAGTGTTTTATCTAATGGCACACATGTAAGTCTTTCAGTTATAAGGCTTTACATCCAAACGCTTCATTCAAACATGAGCTGGTTCACACACAAGTAAATTCGAGCTCACGACATGAAGCACAACATGTTACTCTGTGTTGTCCTGTTCTAAAGATAAACTGAGCTGGAATTCAGAGGTAATGGGTAAAAGCCCATCTGTGTCCACTGAAACTGAGCGGGTAAGTAGAAGTAAGGTGTTGCTAATTGAAGCCAATTGATTTGACCATCAGCAGGAGTCCATCTGGGAAGCGTTATGTGGCCATTTTTCTAGCTACTTATGAGTACATCATTCCACAGCTGTCAATCTTCGCAGGAGTGGACGTCCCGTTATGTTCACCCCAAATTTAGACTCCAAATGAAACAGTTCAGAAAGTTCATGACAGTGGAATTAGAAAAGGACAGAATAAAAAGGGCTTAAATGAAAGGGTTGGTAGAGGGAAGTCTCTTGTTTTTTGACTCAAAATAAACTACTGTAAATGTGAGATGTGCTGTCAGCCACGTGAATTTTTTTTCTTAATCTTAAATGGTGAACTGTTTAGATTGTACCTTTAAAGTGTCTAGAGATGATATTTATTGGTATGGGTGGCTATATGAATTAAACTGAGCTGAAGCTTGCCCTCACTCTTTGTTTACACTCCGATTTACACAAAACAGGTAGTTAGCAGGAAGCACGTAAGAAAAGCCATTTCCAGTGGAACTAGGCCACTGCAGACACAGTAATCCTGCCAAAACTCAGTTATCATCAAATGAAGGATACTATATCACAATGAATCCCCCGTAACGTAAATAAATAAACGATAAAAAAAAATCAGCCACTTACCTCCCACATAATAACAAGTTCTCCTTGAGCTCCCCCGCCTCCACTCACGTAAACTGGTGCAACCTTGGGAGCTAAACGGAGACAAAAAGAAATGTGTTCATCTACAGATGCAGGTTCAAAAGATTCCGTTGTGCCATGCATCTTTCAATGAGGTGATCACAGCCACTCTTTGGAGATTTCTATCCACACAAAATAATTTAAACACTCAGAAGAGGCTTTAAACTTTTTCCCTCCATGACGACAGCATTAGCCCAACTGCAGGGTGATGTTATTTATAAATGGCGTACCAGCCCCCATGTGCGAGGCACAACAGGAAGCGTGCTCCTCTATGATTCAACCAGCAGGGGTGGGACTACTTCACTCGTAAACACCTGTTCATGTTGGTGCCTTGCGGCGTGTCCTCGTGCGTTTTGTTTGCTCACAACTGACATGCATGAGAAAAAATTCAGTGAGGTGTAATTTGCTGTCCACTGATCATAACTGTGCCCTTGTAATCAAAGCGAACAATGTGGCAAGAAGTAAACATAATCAAGCGCTGTGACACTTTGCAAAGTGGGGGAAACAACAAGCTGGGAGGATACCTGCTGCTTTGGTTCGAATCTGTTTAGATGGTGTGCTGGGTTCTCCAACTCCAACACCGTTGATTGCCAACACCCTGAATTCATAATCCACCCAGGGGATCAAATCTCTCACTGTTGCTTGCATCATCTGTCCAGGCACAGAATCAGGAACTAGGATTAAAGAATTAAGAATTGAGATGTGTTCTGTTAATTTCCCTTTTTTTTTCTTCATATTTTTGTGAGTGTTCGTGAGGCACATTTAGCACTTTAAGAAAAATCTGAACAAAGGGGATGAATAAACAGTCAAGTACATTGAATTCCATTCAGGACTGTATGTAAATCTTTTAATACTTTTCCAATTACAGTGTGTCAACGGTCCAACAAATCCATCCTGCTCTGCCACTATTGTGGAAGCAGCAGAGTATTTTTTGGCATCTCACAATGCAAATGTAAAGACAAATACTGTTAAACAAACAGAGTTAAGGAGGTGCCACGGGAGGTCTTTTCAATTAATGTGATTGGCGTGACAGCGCTGAGCGTCTTTCAGCAAGCAGAGTTTTTCAGTTTGAAATCTTAAGTCATCCAGTTGAAGTAGGCAAATAATTAGTGTGTGAGGAAAGGTCACGGAGGAAAAAAAGTTACACATTTGTTTTGGGCAGATTCTGTTTTTATAATATTTTTTTGTTATTTGAAAACAAGTTCAATTTCATTAAACCCAAGTTACGTATTCAAATTTTAACCTCTCATTTCGACATTTTATGCTTCTGAGCAGCCAGACTTTATTCTAATCTTTTAAGGTTGTTTTGAACAATAGTTCTCCAGGCTTCCTGAAGGTCATTCAAAGTTTCTTGGGGGGAAATTGGCTTAAGCCGCTTTACAATGACCTGAGAATCATTCAAGCGTAAACAAGGGGAACTTATTCAGGGGATGAACCAGTGATTTGTTTCCAGATAAGCATCTTGGCAGAGAAGCTGTATTTTTAGGTGCTTTGTTACTAGCAGCCTGCCACAAAAGAACATAATTAGTTTCTATTTATTTAGCTGTATCTACAAAGTTGCAACAGATAACTCAGTTCAAATGACATAGAAAAGGTATTTTTGCTCCAACAAAATGACTCACGCAGATCTCATCACAATGTGTTTTTAAAAAATGGAGAGGCAAATCAAGCTAGACTGGACAACTGGACAAAACTGAAAAGTGTCAGGCTTTAGAAGTATACTGATCCATAGCAGATAAACAGTATCTGATTATGAGACATAGGGAGAAAAGGTTCCAGCAAAGACCTGACACAAGAGCCGAGAAATGCATTTGAACCACTCATGGACTACTTGTCTCATTTAATTAATCTGCTGTTCACAGGGGCCTCGTCCCAAATACCATCACGAAAGGATGGCTGTCAATAAGCCATTTTTTATGATGGGAAATAGGGAGGAAAACCTGAGATATGCAAAATATAGGTCAAAAGGAGGGTTAAATCATACTGAGGAGCCTGGACCCCAACTTTATGGAAGCAGCCAACACCCAAAGAAGAGCTTTGGGATGCCCTTTAATCTTATCCTTCAAGTCCAGAGAACTATTCCCAAACACTATTACAAGAAATGACACATCACAGCGTGCCAAGGTAGCTCACAATTGTTTAAACGTTGTTTTGTCTTATAGACAATGTTATAGGATGACTGTGGAACCACAGGAGTAGATGATATAAAGAAAGATTTTGCATAAAATCTAGACATTATGGACCCTGACCATCCTCGTCATGAGACTGTAATTGGAAAACAGAGTCTTTTCAGCAGGAGGCTTCTTCAGATTATTTGCAAAATGGACAGCTAAAGGAGATCTTTCTTGCCCACAGCCATCACAATCTATAATAACTCCGTAACTAAATGAATTACTTTAACATTTAATTTCCCTCTGGGATAAATAAAGTATTTTCATATTGGATTGAATTTCAATTTGTGTTTGTTCGATGTATCTCTAGCAATATATAAAGACTTTCACTGCACAGAATTGTAAATTACATAAAATTTCCTCTCCTTTGTCCATGAAGAGTTTTATTTACCTGTTCTGACAGTCTGCCAGCCAATAGAAAAAGGAGTTCTGGCTTGCACCATGTACATTGTGATGGGACTGTGGTTGTCAGGTCCAGAGCCCCAGGACAGTTGTACAGTAGTATCGGTAATGTCAGTCACCAATGGACTCTCTGGGGCCCCAGGAGGTCCTGCAACATCAAGGAACACAAAGAGAAACTTGCATTAGTCTCACTGTACAACTAGAGCCCCTATGACAGAGAATTGTGAAACTTTAATGCATATGCATCACAACTCAGGTTCTATCAGAACAGTAGTTGATACAGGTTGGAAAGACTTAGAAAGAATAAGCTATTTTTCTTGTTCTATATCAGGTGAAAGTGTGTGGAGGGGAAGGGAGGAGGCGACTGGAGAAGCAGGACTGTGGCAGGATGTGAGCGTGGTTGGATGAGTGATTGGCAGGCATGGAGATGAGCAGGAAAGCAGGCGGACATGCAGTGATCCACAAAGGCAGAAACAAGGAGCAGGTGATGACAGCTCGAAGAACTGAGGCTAATATACTGAAGGACTGATAGGCTGATGGATGGCTACTGATCTGTAACCAAGCAGCCCGGAAGGCTAGAGAAGTGCCACACCTACAACACACACACACACACACACACAAAAACTTGTACACACAAAAAACAGACAGAAACAGACAGGACAGCACATAAGACGCATAGGGGAGGAAAACAAGAAACACAAAAGGAATTAAATGAAAGCTCTGCTGTGAGTAGAAGTGTGTGGAAGGAGTCTGTTCCAAGCTTTAAAAGGATCTAGAACCACCTCCTCAGTATGATCGTTCTAGTCTCTCACATAATTTTGGAGGAATTCTGCTCCACTACTCTCTTCACTTTTTATTGATGTTTGTTTCGGCACAGCTTTTTTTTTAAGGCCCAACCCAAGCATTTCTGCCTAGGTGAGGTCTGGACTTTGTTTATCCACATAAACAAATGAGATACACAATCCATTGCAGCAGAATATCTGACTGTGCCCAGACTGTACATCTGAGACCATGCCGTGATCAAGAAAAAAAAGAGACCTATGAGACACAATCCTCCATCAAAGGACTTTCCAAACCCAGCTAGTCTTGATCCTTTTTAGTGTGAAGAGGCTTTAATCTGGCAATCTTTCCAAACAAGCCATGTTGGTTATAAATGCTGCCATGAACTGTAATATCTAACATGCTAACTCATAGGTTTATTTTTTAAGTTTCTCTGAGCACTGCATGGGCTCCTACTGTGATGGCCACTCTTGGGAAAAATGGCAATTGCATTTAATGTTTCAAAGATCATTGCTGATTTCTTTCCTCCTTGACATTGTGTAAGCAGACGCTAGAATGCCCCAAATTGACAGGCTGCAAAATCATGTGCTTTCTTGGAGGAGCTCATACTGGATGATGACCAATATAAAGTGGATTTGATTAGCAGCATCCCGTTGCCACAGACGCTCTAAATATTTGTTAGATTTGAAGGACAAATACCTTCTTTTCTAGAAGGACATAAAAGAAATAGGTTGAACAAAATCTGTTCGATGTCACGTCCAATGCTTCTTCTTAAACTGCATGGTTCTGCAGCCGCTTGAATTGAATTATTAATTAAGTTTTATCTATTATTAATTCAGCTGGAACAGCCGTAAACAGATTTGTATTTGTCTTTAACTCCGTCTACTGTTATCTGCAGTACTGTTAGCAGCAAGTACGTGGAACAAAAAAAAGTAACCACGCTCACCTTTTATTGAGAAGTAAAGGGAGACAATCATAACAAGAAATACATATTTATGGTAGGTATTTGAGAAAAAGCAGAGTGGTTTGCGTACGCTGAAATAAGCTGAGGTTTGTACATAAGATAAAATGAGCTGGAAGTTAGAAATTTGCAAAAGTAGCACCCACAGTGGGACCACTTTTTTCAGGTGTAAAATCACTGCGCATTATTATTGCTCAGTTTGAGATTCCATATAAGTAGCATCTGCATGTAGAAGCTGCCCAGCCGAGATGGCTACAAAGTCTTTCTAATCAGAACCTCCCATACAACATATTATTTTCCTGCTTGGCAAGACCAACCAGGACTTTCATGTCTATTTTCGATGGCGTATTTCCACTGTGAATTGGCGGTCCTTTGAGATTAAAGGGTCCAGGGAAAATAAAGCCAAAAATGCACCAAATGCTGTTTTGCGCAGAGCCACTCGGTTATAAAACATAAATAACCGAGGCTGATAGTTGCTGTTGGAAACAAAAAAAAAAAAAAAAAAAAAACTATAAGGCACGATAAAGGTTGAGCCAAAGCTGGCAAAAGTTGAAAATACACAAATACGTAAAGCATGAAAATCTTTCTGATTGCACCTTTGTCACCTTTGTCTTGATATGTGAACTGAAATGGCCTGTTCATGGGTTAAGTTTACAAAGGTAAGACTAAAGCTAATCACCAGGGTTTGACTGTAATGAATGAAATCTCTCAAAAGCATTTCATGGACTAGTTTAAGATTTTTTACTCCTAAGAGGTCGCAACAAAACACTGGCATTAATAAAAAATTATTTATACATTACCCCTGGTGGTGAATACATGGGCGTCATTCTTTTACACCAACTCTTAAAGTTGAAATGCTGCAGTTTAGTATCTACAGGGTGTAGTTAAATGCTGCTGTTGCAACACACAGGTGCTACTTTCCCATACCTAAGGGATATATCTAATAAAGCAGATATTTTCCTGTGTGTGTTTATGTACATCCAAACTGTGGCTACAAAACCTCACTGTAAATTTTTTCTTACTTCATTAACGTTTGTTGTCTGTTTTGTTGTGACTTGGGAAGAAATTAGTTGTACTTACCCTGCAACCCGTTACATCATTACTTGTATATTTTATAATCACTTTACTTGTACATTTCGGTCAGTATGTCTTTGAGTAGCTGTCAGTGGTCAAAACTGACTCCTTTCTATTAAAACACCAACTATTAGGAAGTACTTTGCAAAATCCCTGTTATACAGTTTCAAATTAAATGTTCAGTTGGTATATATTTCACAACCCACACTAAATAATATAAAATGTATTTAGCATTAAGACTCGTAGGATTAAACTAAATCCTAATAGAGGAGGTGATAGATATCTATGATAATGAAATCTCAACATCTAATAGATTTATCTAAGTTTTCACCAGAATATATAGGGTGATATTAATTTTCCCAAAGTCTTTGCCTGACGGCTCTTTTTCAAAGTATGCAAGAAATGTGTCTTAATATTAAAAAACATCTGAGCCTTTTGCTAAAAAAAAAGACATGAAAAGAAACTGTAGAGTGATGCAGAATGACAAGCAGTGTTTGAAGGAGAAACAGGCATACCTCTGACAATTAAGTCTGCCGCTGCTGAAACAGTGTCAACTTCAGTGTGTACCATACACACATACTTCCCAGAGTGCTTTAGTTGAATGTTTCTCACCATCAGGTCTCCTGCAAATCCCTAATGAAATATACAGACACATGGAAGAGTCTTGAAAAGAAGAAAATAAAACAATGAAGTCAAAGCAGGAAATATGAGCACTGAAAAAATCCCTGAGTCACGTAATGTGAAGTCTCCATTGCGAGAATGCCCCCGTGGACGATTAGAAAGAGAAAAATAAAAAGGGTATGACAGTCAAGCAAAACAAATTAATTCAGCTTTACATTCTAAGAAAGGCTGCACAAAAACGACTTGTTTGGAAACAGTTGTTTTCTGCAGATCAGTCTCTGCTGTGTTTACACATACCCTGACAGCTCAGATGAATGACTCTAGCAAGAATTTTCAGATGCTTTTTGCACTTTCGCACTGTGCAAACACACACCATGACAAGCATGGACCTTGAATTTTTTTTCCTTCTGCAAAATACAGCCACCTCTTCTGTGGTAAAAAAACACATTAAAAAACTATAGATAAATTGGTCGTCCAAAAAGGTAGTTTTTAGCTGATAGATATTAAGATGCCATTTTTGTATAAGTACTCCAGTGGGCCTGATTGGCTCATCAGGAAAGAAAATTCATCTTAAAATAACAACAATATAGGCTTTTTGTCTTCTGGTCAGGAGAAAAGTGAATGAATATTCAAATACTGGGTTCACCTCCAGGATAAGAGAGATGTCCTTCCATGTTTACAGCCTTTCTCCTCAGATATACAGTAACATCTGCTCTGGAATGAGGTGTGGTGTGGATTTTGACACACAATCTACAGGAAGAGGACAACACCTCCGCAGGTGTTTTAATATTTTTATGAATTGGGTTTAATTTAGACTTACAGTAGTTAAGTGAAAATACATCTATTTGCATTGATATTTGTCAAAGACTATGAGCTACTAGAAAAGGAAAAACTTCTATTCTCCAGTTAACCGGATGCAAAATAATGCAAGCAACATGATAGCTGCATTAGCATGTCTAATGTAAAATACTGCCTTCACTTTCATTTTTCAAAGTAGAAAAACATCTATTTGAATATGGATGACAGTAAAATAAATGTGGATGAAACTGCAGAAGAAAAACTAGTTGAAATAATGCTACAGAAATGTATACATTTTATTCAAAAAATGATGATAAACCACTTATCGTTAATTTATCCACTGGACAGCATTGCTAGAGATGAGATGCTCGTATGGGAACAACATCAGAACCAGCAGTATTATGTGGCTTCTTATCATTATGCCGGCTCTCATGTAATACAACCAACTTCATATGTAATCGAATGCCAGATATTTATTGGTCTCAAGCAACTGTAACTGATAATGTTGCTGTCTAACACAGAGTACAGTGACAGTACAGAACAGGACACAACATGTCAGTCTTTCTGATGAGCTGTTCCTCAATATTGGCTCTTAGCTAGTCTTGCAGCAGATTAGCATCATGATCAACACTGTTTATATGCTATTAATGATCTACAATGTACACAATAGTTTCAGTTAGATAGTACTCTTCACAAATACAGCTGTAATGAAAATTCAGATTGCCTTGCAATTTTTTAAAGGAGCAACACTCCCTTGTAGTTATTAAACAACTCATAGGCAACTAAATATAAAATATAAATTCCAGTTTTTTAACAAGTATACTAATTGACTTCTGTCCTGATCAAGCCAATTATTTCATGTTCATGATCCATACATTATCCTCAGTCAAACCAAAATTAAACAAAAACAGGACAGTGCTGTATCCTGAGATGCACATTACCCGTCAGTGTGAAAGTGTCAATGGATATGTTTGACATGTATACTGGAAATTGAATACAGATCCAACAATTTCTAACTTGTCTCTCTGACTTCTAAAACATAATGGATCCAAAGTTTTGGGGGAAAAAAAGGATTATGCTCTACACAGCTCTCAAACTTTGATTGCCGGACACATAATATTTGCCAAAAATCTTCAGACACAAGTACTGTACACACCCCTCCAATCATCTCAAAGTGCTCCTGCCTGATGAAATCAATGGCTTTGCCGTTGAAAAACCACTTGAAGATGGGACTCAGGGAAGAATCACTGGACACCTCACAGGGAAGCACGAGACTCTGTCCCACAGTGGCGTCAGAACTCAAAGGGGGGACAATGATCTTGGTGGGCTCTGCAGTGATATGGGAGATAAAACAGGATAATTTAATACGGTACGAGATTGAATCCCCCATAAAATCCAGCCAAATGAAAAAGGTAATAAAGCTTTTTTTTTCCTAAGTAGTAACACAGATTATGAGTCTATTAGAGTAATTAGGTAAGTAAGCACAAACCTTCTTTAACTTGCTGATGAATAATTAACAATCACAACCCAGTAAATAAATAATAAATACATAAAGGACTTTTCATGTACATACATACATACATACATACATACATACATACATACATACATACATATAGACAGACAGACAGACAACACACACATATATATATATATATATATATATATATATATATATATACAGAAATATTATATACACAGAAATATGCATATATATAAAATCATTATTTTATAAAAACACAATAGTCTGAAAATGCCACAGGAGCTCAATTCAAATTAAATGAAAATATTCTTCAGTCACTGCTGTGGCAGTAGTTTGCTTCACTCTGCTACATGAGCAATAACTCAAAGCTGACAAAACCATGGATGAGTTATATGTCTGTCAAAAGCCGGCGGGAACATAAAACGGCTTTATATTTCATTAGCAATTTCATGCTTGAGGTAGAATTTTTTTCCCTCAAACAAAAGTTTAAACCTTCGGCTTTAGAAGACAGCGAATAAACCTTGGGCAAAAACAGAAATACCTTTCACCACCAGTGTCCCTGTGCTGCTGGATGCTCCAAAATGGTTTCTGGCCAGACACGTGTACCTGCCTTCATCAGATTTGGAGATATTGGTGATGCGAAGAGTCCCATCCTCCATGAGAGAGTGTCTAAGGATGGCAACAACAGCTAAAACAGCCTGTATGCTTCTTTGTTTAAGATTCATCATCCATCCATCCATTATCAATACCGCTTATTCCCTCATGGGGTCGCGGGGGGAACTGGAGCCTATCCCAGTGGTCAACGGGCGAGAGGCAGGCGACACCCTGGACAGTCCGCCAGTCCATCGCAGGGCCACACACAAGACATACAAGGA
>CAJRST010033334.1:20654564-20690697 GCA_907169785.1 Menidia menidia | reverse complement strand
AAACAACCACTCACACTCACATTGACTCCTAAGGGCAATTTCCCCCATCTCCAATCAACCTAACATGCAGGTTTTTGGACTGTGGGAGGAAGCCGGAGAACCCGGAGAAAACCCACGCAGACACAGGGAGAACATGCAAACTCCACCCAGAAAGGTCCTGGTTCCCCCGGGATTCGAACCCAGAACCCTCTTGCTGGGAGGCGACAGTGCTAACCACCACACCACCGTGCCGCCCCTAAGATTCATCATAAACAACTAAACTACTAAAAATTACTTAATATAAAACAGGATTAAATGTTCAAATTAAAAGATTTGACAATTTCATGGATGGAGAGACAAAAGGCTTTAAATATAAGCATTACCACAGAAAAATGATCAGAGGTAGGTGTTACAACTAAAAAGTAAGCTGGCACTGGGTATAAAAAGAGCACCATAGCGAGGTAATGATGAAAAAAAGTTCAGCAATCTCAAACTGCATCCGGTAATTATTTTTCAGTGTATATTGTGTCCTCCTCAAACCACTGTTATGCAGACAGAAACAAATTGAAAAACGGATTCTGTGGTCAGATTATTCGAAATTCACTCTGGGAATCATGCCAGATACCACATACAGACCAAATAAATCCAGGGGGCCATACATCTTGTTAACGCAAGAATCTTCAATAATCTGCATCTCTGCCAAATTTGGGGCGTTACTGAATTGTTTTTTTCACTCCTGGAAAGGCGCCATCATTGCAGACAGGTATTTTTTAACAACAGCCATTGAAATATCATGGTTTTGTACAGGAAAAAGAGTCATGTTGCTGGACTGAACTGAATGCAGTCCAGGCCGTTCACCAAAATGTTACCATCATAAAACAATGCACAACAATGTTCCAGCACGGTTTCTGAAGTATTTTGGATCTGAGACTTTTTGCATCATTCAATGGTAAAAGCTTTGCTCAAACCCCTGTTGTACACATTCAGATATACCTGATAACAGCCAGCAGAAGACAACACAAAAATATGTTTTTGACTTATTGCACGCTAATTTGATCAAAATAATTTCTGTTTTTTTTTCTTCATATGTTGTTGAGGGGCCAAAGAAAGACTTCAGACTAAAAAAATCCAATAATCTTCCTATTTTTCTTGGATCAGGCTTTTAAGGGTTAAGTTTCCAGATATTTACGTATGGTTGATGTGGGATGCTGTTGTGATAAATCCGCCCTTTTCCCAGTAAATATTTTTGTTGCTGTAAAATTCCCTTTGAGCTTGAAATTGCAAAACATCTGTCCTTGTAAATTTCATGTGTTTTATAAATTTTGCTGCAAATAAAGTGTTTTTTTCAGATTAGCAAATTATTGTTTTCTGACTTTATTTACATCTGACATCTAAAGTGGGCTCATATTTAGTTGTATATTTAGCTGTGGCATAGCCTTATTTCTCAATCCATTTGAACTCCCCGCGCCCCCCCTTTTTTCTTTAGGAATCAAGGCTTTAATAGCTTTAAAATATGTTCCAAAAATCTATTTGCACGCTTCAGGAACTAACAATAGCCTTTGCTGAAGCAGAACAGATTTGCTGCAGGGTCAGCATAGTATTGACAGCACAATAGCAAAATGCACATCGTAATTGGACACACAACAGGGCACCAGGTTAAGGGTGGGGAGGTGATAAGAGCAGAGCATCACTGGAGAGGGGCAGTTTGAAAGGGATCTTTGCTCGCAGTCTTATCGTTCTTCAACAAACTAAGATAGCATTCACATTCTGAGAGGTATTATCATGGGATTCCAGATATAGAGGGATCTCATTTGAATAAATGTATGGCTGGGAATTCATTAGGAGCTCTAGAGAGAAGTGGAATAAAACAACAGTTACACAGAGGATTCATGACCTTGTTGTTGCATGAGCACAACAGCTGCTGCCTTATTTCGCTGAACTACATTTTCCTTTTGTAATCACGATAAGAAAAGAGGGAGTGGAGCGCTGTTGTGCAGGGTATTTAATCTAATTCAGTTACCACGGGTATTTTTTATTGTCAAACCATTCTCAAGGTGTTGCAGAGGGGGTGTGATTGAGTGTACACTCTGCATACATCTGGGCAAGTGGGAACTAAAAGCTTGCCGGTAGACTGTTTTCATTAATTCATGTCAACAGAATTGAGAAAAATAACACCAATCCATTCAGGGGTTTAAAAAGAAGAGGCCCACAGGTTTTGGAAATAAAACAAATCAACTTCATCATCTCCTTAAGTGAGATGATAGCAATTGCAAATTTAAAACCACAATTACTTTTAAATAAACTGGCATGGCGTTGCCAGACAGTAGCAGTCAATAGGCTACATAGCTAGTAAAGAAAAAGACGATAAAAAAAATTCTAGCTTTGAGTTTTGTTTAAAGATCTATTACTATTGTGACAAAGATGGGGTTTAACTATTAGTCTGAGAAAAACATTTAACATAGTATTATTTTTTCACAAGTCTGGGACTAAATAAAACATAGTAATAACCTGTTATTGCTAACAGGGTAGGGTTAGGGTAAAGAATAGCTAGTTAAGCTACCTGTTCAGAGACTCTGTTTTGATTAAATCAATCATAATTATCAATAGGTAGTAGATGTGAAATTTTTAAGCCTTACTAAGATCCAAAGTTGGTGTTTTTCTAATAGTGCTTTGTAGTGGTGATTGGCTATTTGGAGCCTTTTTTTCTAAACAGACAGGTCTAAGAGCATGTAAACACGCATAAATGAGGCAGATAATGTTCCTCTATTGTGACCTTTGTATTCTGTCAATCAAACAGAAACGCTGTGAGCAGCTGGCTCAGAAATCAAACAATTTCATATAAATATGTATTCACTTGGGCCAAGCTAAGGGCCCAGAGCATGTCTGACACGCAATGCTTTGTGCTGATTTATTGACAAAAATATCAAATGCTGAGTGATGGAGGCACGTTGAGAACATGACCTAAGGGGCAATAAGGTGCAAAACAAATAGAAACGTAAAGAACTATCTGCTTTGTGGACAAATTCCATTAGAGGCTGTGAATTTCTATTCTCGTTCAAATGCGCACCCTGTGTAATGCCTTGGTAATTTCCCCCTGCCTTTTCCTAAGAGCAGCACATGGAAAATGTGATAAATAATCAATTCCGCTGGCTACGTACATGCAGAGGCAGGTCTGGTGAGCAATGAAAAGTGAGAATATGGCTGTACATAACGATCAGAGCCAGAGATCAACCACAGGAGGGATAGAGAAACAACAACACAGTCAATGTGTCACCTAACATATAAAATAACCAGCATATAATTCAAATAAATAACTAAATCCTGACGTGCCACAAAATCTGCACTCTTTCTTTTCTGTAATATATAAAATCTGTCAAAATCAGGAAAATATGAAAACTACCCTGAAACATCTCCCAAATTTATTATTATGAATTTATGATTTACATACTCAATTAGAGCCTATTTAAATTAATGAGTGTTGGAATTAAGATATTTTTGGTAATAACATCAAATATACATCACCCTACCTGTTAAAACTTTAGTTAAATAAACAAAATAGGTTCAACAACGTGTTGCAGTTGTGAAGCTATCAGTAAAGACTCAATGTCAAGAACCACAATAATATTAAAAAAATTCATCACAAAAATACACTGACAAATTAACTAGTACAGATGACAAAGTTTTTTTTTTCATTTAAAATAAGTTCTGCATCTTAAGTTCTAGTTTTTGGTTAAAAAAAGTAAGAAAAAAAAGCCAGTGCTACATGAGTATATGCATAATTCACAAAATGTTTTCCAAATATATCATGTGTAATTAAAAAGTGTATTTCCAGAAGTGAGGTCTTTCTGGGATATATTACAATAAAATGGTGACCATGATGGGTGTCACGATTGAGTATTAAAGGACCATCCACAAACAACTAATCTGTCCAAGCAAAAATATTAGTTTATGACTGTGTTCAAAACTGTCAAAGAATGATCAAATTAAATAGCTGGCATCTACAGATTGCAATACTGAAAACATGAAAAGATTATGTTTCGGAGGAACTATCAATTTAATTAAGAAACAAAGCTTTTTTAATGACTTTAAAAAACTGACAACTTTCCTTATGATGCTTCATTAGTAGCTACTAAGCAAGGCAAAGCACTTAACAATATTTTTTCATCACAAAAATGTTACAACTTTTAGCACCCACTCCACCATGGTTCCATTGGGGCTGAGTTGGGCCAGCAGCAGATTGCCGGGCGCTGATTGGGCAAAAAAATCAAATACTTAGACGTGAACCGGGCCTATTTAAAAAAAAGTGACAACAACAAACATCTGATTTAATTATTTCTGTGATCATAAAGGCTGTAAATGCCTGATACCTGAACCCACATCACAGTTTATTGGTAAAGAACGCTGCAGAGATTGGATCAGGACAAAAGAAGCTTTATGTGCGGACCGTTTTGAATCTGGAAGTCAAATTTGCAGATGTCCGAAATTAGTATCAGTATTAGTAATGGAGAAAAGTTTCAGTGTTATGTTGAATTACCCACTTTGAAAGGGCTAAATGGTATAGGTTTCATTTACAGAGAGGTTACATTGCTCTTCTTGGCCTCTTTATTTCAAAGCCTCCCTCTCTGCCAAAGTGTTTAAGTTGCTGAAGTTGCCGACTGACAGGAACAAGGAGGCAAAACCCTGGATGAAAACGGAACCCATTAAGTTAGTTAATTATACAGCTTCGGATTGACAAGGCTTTTTTACACGAAAGACATGCTTTGCACTGCGTGTCTGCTGATGTGGGGCTATACCGCACAATGTTATAAAGGGAAAATGCCAAGAAGGCTAATATGGCCCTTTGGCTATGATTAAATCAAAATAATGATGCCTCCAATTTGACCAGTACAGCTTCAGTTTGGAGCAGCTCTAATGAGGGCCAGACTTTCTCTCAGCAGATTCATACTGAGAGCCGTTTTTTAACTGTTAAAGGGCGCATTGAAAAAAAAGAAAATATGCATCATGTGGACATCCGAAGTGACTTAAGCGACAGATCTGTTAGTTGGCTTAGGCTAGTCTTGGTCTAAAACATGTCCTTAAGCATGCTATACAAGTGTTGTACTGTACATTTTCCAACAGAGTTAAATTGCAGATCACCAGATGAGACTAAAACTGTCAAGCCTGCCCATCTAAATCTCCAGCTACAGCTTAAAATCTTGCAGCATTCGCTGAACCTCAAACGTTCAGGGAGAAATTATCTAACGGCACTATACCACCAGGTTGTTTAAGGTTTGAAATAATATCTAAAAAATCCTAAAACATGTTGGTGTTTATCTCGTAAGCTGGAAATTTGGAAATGGTCTTGAACAAAACTCCCTCCTTAAATTGCCTGTAATGTACATGGCTGTCAAATCATGATGAAAAAGGATGTTCTTATCTTTTTTAGTTTCCTAAGACTTCAAGAAATTGTAAAAAAACAAAAAATCTCTCCTTCTCTCCTACGCAAGTCTTGTTGGTTACTGAGTGTATTACTGTCTGCTACGGATTCCTGCAACACAAATTGCATGGAAAAATGGTGCTCGTACATCTAGGTGTGGCCTCAGACCTTAAATCTAAACCTTTTGCTGCCCCTTTCTGTCTGCTGAAGAATAATTTTCCCTCCGACTGAAATATGTCGGATTAATTTTCTGCGTGGTGCCCGCTCAGCGAGCATCCGTTTATAGTCAGATGCACATCCAATTCTTTCACTGACTTGACTAGCTGTGAATCTAATTATAAGCTGCTAAAATCAATAGTATCACATCAACAATGTTGAGTGTCATATGGTTGCCCTATTCCTACAAAAAAAACATTTATGTCCTCCTAAAGAATAATACCAATGTTAAAACTCCCATATACTGTATGAGAGGCATAAATAACAATGAGTGACTTAAAGAGTGCCAGATGTGTGTTGCACACCTTACCTCTCACTGGTCTTCAGGAGTTCACCTCTTCTCCACCAGGAGATTGAGGCCCTAGGGGAAGCACTGGGGCGGCACTCTAACACCACCTCTTGCCCCCTCTGGATCACTGTGGACTTCTTCACGGGCCGCTGGCTAAAGTCAGGTGGTGAGGCTGAGGAAGAGACCCATGCTGAGACCCTTTGTCTCACTTTGTGCAGGGGCAACAGCTGCATATCAGACGACATGTCGAGTGCACCACTCGCAATCATAGAAATGAATTTCGCCACCAGTCAGGATTTTTGTTTCAAGACATTTTGTAAAGGGGTAAAAAAAAAAGGTTGAGGAGGTAGTAAAATATGCATTCAAGTACTTATCTTAGAACATATTACTCACTTTGCCTGTTATTTTAAAACTTACCAACAACTTTAAGCTCAGCACTAGCATAGACAGATCCAAATTCATTTTCTGCCACACACTGATACATCCCAGAGTCTGACAGGCTGATTTTAGAGATGGTCAATCGGCCAGCTTCAACACGGACCCTCCTCTGGAAAATAAAACACAGTCTGATTATTTTGTTGCTGTGTCATCTTTAGGGCATCACATTGGTTGATAGAAATTCAAATTTTCCTTTGACCATTAAAGAATATGGGTAACTCTGGAATCTTACCGTCTCTGTTACTGGCTGACCGTTCTTCAACCATCTGTATGTAGGCCTGGGCTTTCCAATTGCTTTGCATTCCCACTGCAGGTTGGCATCAATTGCCATATAGGCATCTTTCAATGTTTGAGACCAGTGTAGATGCTCAACATCTGCAGAAAACACAGACTCATATGAGTAATTGTGGAGAAAAAGTGACTATGAAATCTCTTTTAAACTGAACATTTATCAAGTTCATGTTGAAAATTAGATATTTTACAATTTAATTCAAAATAATCTTGAATATAATGGCAGGAGCGTGTCTCAAAAATGGTCGGGGACAGAGGCAACCAGATGCTAAGCTGTACTAAAAACAAACAGCTGGAGGAGGATATTGCGGCTTTTATAACCCTAACTTCCCAGTATTACCTCATGACATTTATTAACAGATAAAATTGTGGATGTGTTACGAATCACTGGTTTGTTAGGCATCGAGTAGGAAAATAACAAATACTGTTTAATAAATGTAATTTAAAAAATCTGTTTGGGCTACTGGCTGAACAATAACAGCCCAGTAACAGCAATCCTAATCAAACTACAACTGAATCAAACACAATAAAGCAGAAACACATGCAGGAATGTAAAATGAAGACAGGAGAATTCAAAAAGAAGTCAGGATATGAATGGACTTTTGGGGAAATGAAAAAAAAGCAGGAGCCTTAAATGAAAACAGGATAAGGCAAAAAGAACTCATGAAATGAATGGACTTTGGGGGAAATAAAAAAGGATACTAGAATACGAAGGAAATCAGCGAGAAAAAAATGAATCTATAAATAATCTAAATGTCCTTAGCTAAAAACAACAACATGTCAAAAAAAGTGCAAACAGATGCCTGTATAAAAAGTAACAGAGATAATATACAAAGACAAAGACATTGACAAGTAAATTCTTGGATCGATGACACAAAGGTCAGTGACCAGTTTAGGTTGTACTTTATTATTTCTTTAGCATGTACCAAGATAGATGTTTTTTTTATCTCTTCCCTTATCATCTTTATTTCATCTGAAAATGTTGTGACTTTGGCTTTATTTGCTGGTATGATCCCTCAGACAGAACATTAGGAGAGGGGAAGCATGCCAAACATTCTAAAACATTTCTGACAGTCTGGTAGATGTCCGTCAGCCGCAGTATGGCAGCTGCTGCTTGACATGCGTGTGCACAAGCTTGACTGCTTCTTCAAGTTTCACCACACACCTTACACACAGAATCCAACTGCCTCCTGTCATCTTGGAGCAATGTCACAGACTTCGTTGTTTATTAAAATCTAATCTAAAAAAGCTGCAAAAGTCACTTGCAGCTTTGCAAGTCTAAAAACTTGCAATTACAGTTGGAAACACCCAGTCACACAAAGAAAGTAAGGTTCTTCTACAACATGAGAAGATTTGACAAACGAGAAACAAGTGTATACATTTAGTTAATATTTGCAGATTTGTCTATCAGGTCATTTGCACATTTAATATCGCCTAAACTTAATTACTGATTAGCATATTTGCATTAAACTTCTTCTCGTATTTTGTTTTTTTTTGTCGTGATGGACAGGCTGCCAACTGTTACCTGGTTCTTGATTTAAATAACTTTGAGTGGAGTTTTCTAAAAAATAATTTACTTGATTGAGATCCAGACAGTGCATCGGACTTCTGGCTGGATCAGACCACTCAGATAATTAAACTTTGAGACAGCCTGTAGTTACTTTGAACCACAGAAGTAGAACTGAAATAATTTGGAACTTGACTACTTTTTCAATCTGTGTTCAAAATGTTCATGATCCCCGCCATCTTAATCATGTCCAGCAAGGTAATAAAGCTTTGTTTGTACACTCCTCCTCTCCGTTGCATTTGGATTTCAAATTTTGTTTCTTTTCCTTTAAAAAAAAAAAAAAATCCCTTCTCCCTTAAACGCTGCACATCACTTTGAATTGCAATTAAATACCAAAGCTATTTGTCATCATTCACAGTTAATTTTTGTTCCATTGCTGACCTCTAAGTAAATGTTTTCAAAACAAGCAGGTGCATGAGGCTTGGCTCTGATGTTCCTCTCTTTTGATACTCAGGAACCGGTAAGACTGACTCACATATTTTGGTAGCTGTGAATCGATTATACAAAGGTTCTTGAATTATTGCTTACATTTTTGCCGCTGCTTTCAAAGGAACATGTTGAGCACTGGGGGATTTGACTTTTGAATATCACATTAGCTGAATTATGTTAAAATATTCTCATTGACACTGACAAAACATTAGTTTACATATATATCTTTACATAATAATTTGTTTTGGACCATAGTTTATTTCCCGATTCCGATTACCCCATTCAGGGACAGATAAAGCATTTTTCTGTTCAATTTTCTCTTTTGCCCTAGTTACTACTGAGAAAAGAAAAGAAAGGCTAGCTGACGTCTCCATTGAGTAGGAAAAGATACGAATGCTCTTTTCGAATGTTAAATCTTTCTTACTTTGGAACATGAGCTGCCCTTTGGCAACATTTCTTCCTCTGCTGTTTATTGCTTCGCATTCGTACACACCAGCATCCTCTGGGCGAAAGTATGGAATTTCGAGAACCCCGGCGGAGTGGTTGATTTTGATCTTGCCGGGCAGAGGATTTCCATCAGCTCTTCTCCATGAGATGGAAGGCACTGGGCTGCAGAGGTGGCACACAAAGGGTCATGCTGACTATGGGGGGTGCAGGCAGCGCTGTTAGTCGGGACAGAGGCAGCTGTTTCGCCAATTTAACAATGCGCTGTGTTGTCTCCGAGACTTACTTTCCTAAGGCGAAGCATTCCAGCTTCACTGACGAACCTTTGGAGACGTGAAGCTTGTCGGGAAAATGGACCTCGATCTTCGGCTCGTATTCACCCATCACTGGTACGCGAGGGACAAAAACAAATCACACAAAGCCACAGCACAAAACTGGAGCCCCTGAACGATGTGACTACCACAGCTGACACTGGCTGGGGTGGATGAGTTTGTCTTACACATATGTGTGCAAATATGAAGAAGCACACAAAAATAGTCCTGGTGGGGACTTGTGCGGGTGTCAGGCTTCTATCTGTTTGCGAACCTGTATGCATTCCAGACCCGTGGTACCACGTGCTGTCATGCAGATACAGAAGTTTCTCTTGCATCGAAGTGAAAAAAAAAAAAAAAAGAAAAAGAAAAACTGTGTGTGTAAGTTCAGTGCACAAAACAATCAGCAGGTGCCACTTACCATCCCGGCGCACCACCACTGGGGTTGGAGAGCTGAACACTGTGGTGTTGGTCATCATGTTCCTCACTGCACACGTATAATTCCCTGCGTCCGAGGCTTCCACTTTTGCTATATACAGGTTCCCCGTCCTCTGAGAGATGAAACGCCGAGCATCCTGCTGCAGGAAACCACTCTGTCCGTCGAAAACCCATGAATATTTAATCTCTGCAAAAGAAAGAAAAAGAAGGAGAGTTTTAAGAATCTTACAAACGCTTTATTTACAATTACAAATGAGAGACATATTATTGACTAACAAAGATAAATGCACTTCCGATAAAAAAAACCCCACAAATAATAATTAATAATAATAATATCATAATATTATATCATATAATTAATAATCCTTTGACTTCACATTAAAACAATTGAACATGTGCATCCAAAGGCTGAAGAACCCTGTCAGTCTCTCACATTCACTAAAAGCGCAGAACATCATCCCACGGTGTGAGCAAACGGGACACAGCAGAATTAAGCACACAAATAAGTGCTTTAGAGGCAATAGCTCCATGTAAAATATATGTATATATATAAAATAAAAGATTTTAATGAAGGAATATCATATGTCCGCCATCTTTACAAGTCTGTTTACATGTGTTCCACCTGCAACAACTTCTGCACCTGTGCTTGATTGAGATCTCACATGAATCAACATTGGGCCATAAGATAATGTCGTAACTTTAGTTCTGTGCAAGATCAATAAAAACAAAAGAAGACTGCCTAAACAACTGCTGATTTCCGCAGTCAGTGATGATATGATTGATGATTGGTAAAGAACAGGGGAAAACAGCCATTAACTGTACACACAGGTGGGCCAACTGTGAAAGACCCTGAAAGGGTGCCTTTTCAAGATAATAACACATATTCCCACTGCGTAAATCGTGTCTTTTTTCAGGACAGACAAATCATCTGGTTGACATGCCCCATAAAAAGTCAAGATCTCTTCCTGATTTTACAGTGGAAATTTCAAGACTGAAAGTCCTTGAAAAATCCATATCCAGCAAAGCTAGTCTGTTGATTGCAGATATAATTTAGTTGAAAACTGGCTGATTAAGAAAATTATTTCTTTTATTAGCAAATTTCTCAAAGACTTCAAGCCATTATAAAAAGTCAGGATGAGTATAAAAGTGCCATTTATGATTTGAGTTCATTATTATGTTTCCTTTTTTCCTTTATATCAACTGATGAAAAATTAAAAAGGCATTGATTCAGCAAATTTGTATTAGATTTTTTAAATTTGTAGTGTAAAAGTAGATTTAGGTATTCGCTACGATTTTACTAATATAAATTTCAAAAGAAAGGGAGTTGGTTTGAAATGATTTTTTCCATTATTTACAATTGTTTTAAAATGTTCATTTTTGAATAATGTACATGGTACAGAGTATTTTGATTGTCAATGGGAGAAACATATAAACTTATACTTTCCTCATCTTTTGCAGCTTAAAGACAAAGCTTATTGCATTATAGAAGTAGAAGCAGGAAATTCTTCTCGTTTTTTTGGTTTCAAATAAAATTCGACTTACATGTTTTACTGTGGCTTGTTTTATATAGCTAACAGTAAATGATGATTGTAGACTTCCAACTTTTATCACACTGATTAATAAGGGCGAATGTCAAAATGAAGTATGGAGGGGAAGGATGAGGATATCAGAGCAGAGGTGTAAAACTCCCACATTCAGAGGGGGGAAACAGAAAGGGAGACAAGTCTGCTGGGACTGCAGAATGAACTCAGCTATTAGTGCGGTAAAAGGCATTCTGCAGTCAGTCTTTTAGATTGGGCAGAGGCTAAAAAGTTCCCCTTGCTTCCTTGAGGGAAAACTGTGAATTAAAATCATTACAAGAAAAGAAAGTCAAGGCAGGAAGTGACAGCCCTTTCATGATTAGGGACTATCAGAGACCGGGCCTGCTTAAGAACTGCAGTCTCACAGCACCAGAGGACTCTCAGGCACATAATCCCACGTCCTCCAAGAGTTTAACTCTTGGAGTGTGCTCCTTTAAGGCCACTTACATATCGATTGCTTTGGAAAAGCTTTGGATGATTCGTCTCTTGAAAAGGTGCATCATTTATTTTCTCAAGTATTGCATCAACAAGCACTAAATAAGCTTTAAACATCATGCAAACCTCATGGTAGTAAGAGAAACACTGTTTTGTGTAATTTTCAATTTAAAAAACACCTCCAGCCAGACTCATCATGCTGTGCAAATCCCATCAAATGTGTGACTATGCTCTGCTTAAGAAAAAAAAAAAGGATGGAAGTTCAGCGGGAGGGAGGTTTGCAGGGCGAATTGCTAAAGTGTGGAATCCCACACGGCCTCAGGTTTTGACTGGAAACAGAGAGTGGAAAAGGCTTGGTACGCTGGCGTGAAATTGTGCTGGTGGGCACCGAACAGCTGCAGGAGTGCGACCACTTTGAGGGCCGGCTAATCAGCAGAGCACATGCACATGGGCCGAATCACAGCTGTGCCACATGATAAACACTCCCTCTGCCACAGCAGCCTTTATTACCCCACAGATAACCAACCAAAAACCAGAAAAAAAATATATACATATATATATAGATCATATGGCCTAGATAACAGACTTCAAAGTTACAGAATTATAGAAGAGTGCTGCCATCAACTATAGATGAAGGCAGGGGTCTGGAGAGGTGGGGTATTAGTTGATCATAAAAAAAGTTCCCCCTGTCAGGCAGATCAGGAAAAAGTGAGAGGAAACCAGTGTTTGGAAAAGAACAATTGCAGCAAAAGGAGGTGGTGCAGTATAAAAACAAGAGTCACGGTGGTGTTACAAGGAGATAATAAGCAGCAGAGTGAGGAATAATAAAAACTGCTGAGGCAAGCAGGAGTGAAAAACTACCGCAGACAGTGCAGGAGAGTTACGGTCGGAGCGCTATACCTCCGTGATGCGGTGGGGGGCTGCACAGCAGAACCACAGCTTGACCCTCCCTCACCGACACCGTCCTTCTCGGCTTCGTGCTGAAGTTCTGCAGAACTGTCGAATGAGACAGAAACCAACAATTTGTGAGGGCTCCGTAGGGGTTGTAACTTTTACCTGAAACATAGTATTACAGCGTACAGTCAGGTGAAAAATAAAACAATAAATTCTGAAGCTTTGCATACCGGCCATTGGAATTAAATACCTTGTGGAACCACCTGTGTAAGTCTGCCTTATCCTTTTGGAGGAATGTCAGCTGACTTTTCTATTAGGAGGTTAATTCAGGTCGTATGTACCCTTCAAAACAAGCCATATTTGTTCAGTCCTTTTCTAGTCGTAATGTCAGGAACGTCAACATTTAACATAATAACTGAGACCTGTACAGTCGGTGATGTCGCTTTTGGGTTTTTTTTTGTTGTTCTGAGCATTGGGTGAACTTGCTTGGAAGTCCACTCCTGGTAAAATTGGTAACCATGTTGTCTCTTTGAAGAGCTGGACAGAATATTGTTGGGAAATGCCCATAAAAATCTTCCCAGACGGATGGACAGCAACATGAGTAGGTAACCAAGTGCATTTGATCAGAGGTACCTGGCTGCTACTCTCCTATTATCTTTAGAATGTTAAGGCCAGCTGATCACCGTTTAATTTTGTTCTGATATGGGAAACCTTAACATTTGAAGACAGTGTATGGTATTTTTATTTTCACTTGTTTAGAAAATTAAACTCCCTGTGCACATTTGTTGTGTAGTTAAGTCAAATACAAATTCTCTTGCACCAACATTTGATCGGGCAAAAATGTCCTGATCGAGTTTTGGGGATTACTTTCATTTTTAATCAAGTGCTGCTGTGCAGCTTGTGAGAGTAAATAGCAAGAAGACATATGAATGTGAAAAGTCTAAGAAATACCAGAAGGTCTCAAGAGGGATCTAGCAAATATCAGGGCAGGTCAAATCAAAGCTCAAGCGATTAAAAAATCCCCCACGTCAAGGCAGTCCGTCTTTTCTTCATTTGATGTATTTAACTGGCGCCAAAACCAGCACGATTTGACAGGGCACAATTCACAGAAAATGAGTCAGTCAGCATGTAAAAAAAGAACAAGCTCTGTCATGATGCATCTTTCTAAAGATCCGATTGAGTAAGTGTTCAAAAAGCAATAAAGGCAAGCATACAGTATACTTTTCAAATTTACAGCAACATTTCTCTTATTACATTAGTTCAGATTCATCTGTCGCAGTGATATGAAGGAACTGAGTCAAAGCAAAAGATTCCACCGGATTTTGCTTTGTGAGGATATAAATCTTGGATATAACCCAGTGGTGAAGCCAGATAAATAGTGTAGGATCACCAGTTATTAGTGTTCTTCCTTTCAAAAAACAATAAATTGCAGTACCAAATTTCCTGCTGGTCAAGATAACTCTTATTAGATCTTTCAGTCTGGAGGAAAGTAGTGGAGCCAGGATACCTCACTGACATTTGTGACCATGCTGAGGGTGATCCGGCATTATTTCTTCTTCTTTTTTTTTTTGGGTAGAATTTATAGGAGCAAATAACATCTCCCATAAATCTCAACGGGCTAAATAACGTGACTGAACAAAGACCTTTTTCCCTTTCATTTGAACATTATCAGAGTCGATGGTGATTTGTCATCCCTTCATTTTTATAAAAAGAAGATCAGAAGAGAACACTAAATGTCCACCTTTTAATCCAGTAATAGTAAAGGTATAAAGTCATTTCTAAAGTTATAAATATACTATTTATTTTCTTGTGTTACAAAATAAAATATTGTACTGTACGGCATTATTTCGATACTCAAATTTCAGATATGATGAGTATAGTATCATATACAGTGGAGATTGTTATTAAAGGACATTTATGATTTTTTGTAAAAACATTTAACCAAATAATCAGGCAGGAGATGTTATAAATGGCACATCCAGTCACATAAACGGGAAAAGAAGAGAACAATGGTGTACATTTGGTTACAGAAATTACTTACATGCAAACTGGACGTCCGCCTCTCTGCTGACAACGGTCCCAAATGGGTTGGTGGCGATACACTGATACACACCTCCATGGTTGATGAAATGAGGGTTGTTGATCAGCAGGTTGCCCTCTACAAGGCTGTAGTTTAAGTCCGAGTCTGTGTTTATATCCCTGCCATCCATTTTCCACCTGTGGACAAAGTCAACCACATTAAAAAAGAATCTAACTTTATAATTCAAATTAGGTTCATGCCACTGGAGTCCCACATTAGCTCTCAGATAATTAAAGCGCAGTCAGAGCACTCACCTATAATGTGGAGGTGGGTTTCCCTTTGCTTTGCAATTAATAAACACCAGCTTATCACCAGAGCTCATTGGGAAAATACTGTCACTCGGCTCCTGTGTGAAGACAGGACCATGACGAGCATTTTCTGTGTAGAGTAAAAAAGAAAGACACAAACATAAGCTACACAATGACACAATGAAACTGACGCTGCATTCATGCGAAGGAAATCAATCAGCACTCAGGAAACTGTGTGTAACCTCGACCCGTATTATAATAATTAGCTTCCAGCATGGCTGTTTGAGCAGATTCTGCGTTCACTAAACCTTCTTGTGCACGTGTCATGAGACAGATACCTCAGTGATGAGAGAGCAATTAACAGGAGATAACCCTGTATCATAATGGCCAGCTGGCACATTGTGTGCAGTCTCCGACTCAGCCATGAAATTGTCTTCTATCTCTGCCCCCACTGACAGAATGTTTTTGCTAATGGAAGTCATTTTATTAGCGGAAATGCTGAAGTAGTGTATACTCCAAGTTTAGTTTGTAAACTCCAAAGTAATTGTGGTTTGCAGTTACTTCCCCAATAATAATCTATTTTCAAGTTAGAAAAAAAGGCACAATTAAAAGAAAGATATGAATTCCCCCCATTTATAAGGGCGCAATTCTAATCTTGTGAATAAAAACATCTGAATGGTTAAGAAAAAATAACTTGATTTCTTCAGTTTTATGTCATTTTGACAAAGCTTATAGTTAGGGATGGCCCAACTGACCCTGGAACATCCCTTAGTTACTATTATGGCCCTCTTTTCTGTCCACAAAAACCCAAGCTAAGCGAGGTAGTTCGAGTCTGGTTCTTCCTGTTAAAAGGGAGTGTTTTTCGCTCCACCAACACCTCATGCAAGATCGGGATGGGATCCTGGTTAAGGTCATTTTTTATATAATCTGTTGTCTTTTTTTAATTAGCTCTGTGTAAATGGCGGATAATTGTATTCCATGGATTTGGATACCAATTAGCTTGCATTGGTGTCTTTGACGTGCCTCAAGATGAAATTTGTCGTGATTTGGTGCCTTGTGAGGAATATCCAATTTATTTGAATTTTTTTAATTCCATATTGTAAAATGGAATATCTTTCTTTTTTTAGCTGGGCGACCCAACAAACAACAAGCAACAGAAGGCTGGAAGAAAAGCGTCTTTAAACTCAACACTACCAGTGACTGGAGCAACAGCGGACCTACACAACAGTGAACTACAGCTCGGAGCCAAGAGAACTCTGAAGGGGCTTGAGGAAAAAAAAAATCTCTTCAGCTCTGGTAAAGCCCAGTCTTAAACACAAAAGAACATCTGTTAAGACACCATAGGATAGCAGTTCACAGATGCTGTTCACAGAAGTTTGAGGCAGATCTGCCAGGAAGCACGGGGGTAAACCACATATCTATCTGAGGAAACCTTTAGAGACTTAATAAAAGTGGAAGTTGCTAGGAACTCCTCATAACTATGAAACGATCGTGTACATCCATTCACTTTATGAATTTATTCCCTCAATTGGATGTGTAAAAAAACTGAAGGTCATATGACTAACTTGTGAAGCTATTGAATAAAATGAAAACACGGGCAGAAATGGGTCCACACTGTGATACATGTCCGAAATCATTGGAAAGATGGACAAGGAGCCCAGCTCCATAGTGGAGCTATCCTTCATTTTATAATTATTTTAAAGCAAGCAGGATAGCTTCAGTATGATGCTCGGTTCTGGCTGTAATTTAATTAGCACAGAGGCTGTAAAACTGACATCTACATGCGTGTTGTTTGGGCATGTGTTGTTAAGCTTGTTGTTTTGGTTGGCTCCAGCCAAACTATCAATGCACGGGACTCATTAGCTGATGGTGCATTAATTACACCAGTGAAATCTAGAAGCACACACACAGGCTCTGGCTCTCTGATGCCACTTGTCCCACACAGGTGCTGTTCTTGACAAAACTACTTACTTTTTCTTGAGATGAGGCGTGCTCTATTATTATTTTTTTCCCTTTGATTCCATATACCTCTAACCTTGACGAGGACAAACAGTGCTCCCTCCCACATCATCATCATCCTCATCATCCTAATGAGAGTGGGAGTCTTTGCCTCAGGTAAGGGCCTTGTTTCTCCTGCCTCTGAGGGAGGTGCTTTGTATTCTTCCCTGTTTGCGGTGTCCTCTAAATTAAACAAATTAATGAACCTTTAATAGCTGGGCTATTGCACCTGGGAAAAGGCTGGTCGGTTTGTGTGTGTGCTTGAGAACATGCCTGCCTCGTAAACACACTGACTACACTGACCGTAGGTGCACATGAACACGCTTGCATTTGAAGAACGCTTAATGAGGCTGCATGGGAACGCATGCAAATGTAAGCTCAACAGAAGGTGTGCAGTACATACGCGCAGTATAGTATGAACAGCCATCTGCATGAGCCTCCGTTTTCTGGTTTGCACCCATGCTCTTCATAATATACCCAAGTGGAAATGCTGACTTTGGACTAGATGCTAAATCTAAGGAACGCGAAGCATAAATAACAACCATGAGACCCCCACTCCAAATGCCTTCGAAATTTCACAGTATTTGTGGGGTGACTTTTAAACAGCTTGCTTGAGCTGCGGATACACTATATCCATCGAATAAGACTGTTAGCAGTAAATTTCCAGGGCTGCACAAGTTATGTAACCAGATGTAAAGTGAGAGCTCTCGGTAAGATTTTAATGCCCGAACTGTAACTCACGCAGCTATTGGAAACTAGAGCCTAATGTCACTCTATTCTAACTACAGAGGATGTCAGCAAAGCCTTGAGTCTGTGTTGTTGATGAGGCAGTACGGAATAAATAAGCGCAAAGGAAAAGCTTATTGTCAATTTGTTAGTGTGTCCACACTGCACGCAGCGTCAGCAGCTGGAAATAAATAAAAAAAATTGTGTAATAAAACTAGGGATGTAAAAAGCTGTGTGTATACTCTGCGATATGTTTGTCCCTTTATAAGTCAAACATAGCTATGAAACTATGAATCAGCAGTGGAACATGCACTTTGTGAATATAAGGGCTCCCTCCTTGAGTTACAGTTTGTGTCCTGAAAAAACCAACAACTTGTATCTACAATGTTTTCACTTCCTCTTTGTTATTCAGATTGAATGAGTGTGTTAATCTGGTTTATCTCATACCTCAATACTCTATCAGATCACACTGCTAGTTCTGCTTATTCGAACCATTCTACAACGAATTCTGTACAGTATATCCAAAGCTTGTAAAAATGAATTGATACATTAGTTAGAACTGGAGTGTGATTCTTCAAGAATCAAATCATATAATGTTCCAAGGTGAAGCATCTGAATATACTACAGTATTTACTTTCTGATGCTTTCAGTGAGGGTTCTGAAACTCAACGAGAAATGTCCTAAAGTTAATTTTGTAGAAAATAAATTAAACTTAAACAATAGGTCCAAATTTCAAACTCTTTTTTGAGATCTCCTCTGACATATCCTCTTTAAATATTACATACAGTAGTTGCATGGAATCGTGCAGTATGAAATACTGGAACATTGGCTCATAGCCATTTAAGCAGCATCTTTCTTTTCTTACACTGTATATTATTACACAGTCAGGGAAATACAAAAAAAGGAAAATGTTACAGCTAAAAGAAACAGAGAGAAGAGGCCTGCAGAATATTGACAAAAGGCGCACAACATCAGGTTACATCATACTAATGACACAGGTGCAGATAAGGACCATGTGATGAGAAGCTTTCTACATCAAGCCTGGAAAAAGGTTCAATTTGTATTACGGTTGATTATCTTCTGACTTGCTTCATTATTTTTTATTTAATACATCCTTCCGATTCAGCTGACAGGCCTCCTTCCTAATATTACTTTTTCACAACTAATCTCTGAATCCTCCTTTTGTACTTGATCAGTTTCCTTTTCAAAGTCAATTCAAAACTACTTTGTTTGGCAAATAAAGGGGCAAATACAGGGGCAAATAAAGGGGCAAATAAAGGGGCAAATGTAAACTACAAAGTTACACATGAGAAGAACTACATGAAAATACAATTTGATCAGTACATACAGTACGTGACTCCGTTTTTATGGTTTGAGGTAGAGGAATATCTATAGGAAATTCTGTCAAGTTTCCTACTGTGTTCATGCAGGCCACAAAGACTTTCTGAAAGCATTAAGGGTAGTCTCAGCTCAGTTCTTTAAAAAAAAAAAATCAGAAACGGAATTTATTAACAGCGTCAAATCAGCAAGCATGTCAGTCAATCTCAGTAGTAACTTGTGACACTTTGATATGACAAATTCCAAAGACTAAACCTCCTTAATCCAAAAGTCTGACCCCGTGGTTCAGAAATGCTTTTCTAAGCCTTCCAATGCTAAATGGAAATCAGATCATAGCTTTTTTGCAAATTCTTCCCTAAAACTCAGGAGTAGACATAAAATACATCCAAAACCTATTAAATTATTATTCCTTCATAAGGCTTCTAACATCCCCACTTGTAATAAAATGATAAGGTAAACATGTCTGAGAAAAAGGCAAATCTGCCCTGTGAAAGACGTATGCATATCAGGTGTGTCATGAAAGGCGATTTGTCTTGGAATCTTACCAGCGAGGCACCCTGTGAGTGACAGAAGGATTAACAGTTCCCATGGCAACAACATCTTCATTTTCCAAGGTCAAAGATTCTCCTTCCCATCCAGTTTCTGGAGAGTGGAGAATTCTTCCTGGGCAAACACTCCTCTGTTTGGCACTGGAGGAAAAAGAGAGCATGTGAGCGCTGTGGACCTGTGGAGATGCAGTCTGTATCAATCCTCCTCGATTTTTTTTTTTTCTAAGAAGACTTGAGCATGTGGAAAATCAGTGAACCATTAATAATTCATTTAAGTGGGTAAGCAGAGCCTAAATCCTATGCTGTAGGCTGAGATAACAGCTGATACCAGGGCAGCTGATAAATTTGCTGTATACTGTACGTACTGTCGATACACAATATATACAAACATGCAAGCCAAAGTACAAAAAAACAAAAAACTGAAACAGTAACCAATGAGGAAAGCACCCATACAAAGGTTGCAATATCTAAAAAACTGTGAGCTGAATGTATTTACTCTGGTTAAGAGTTCAGTATCCATCATAAGGATAACTAAAAACCTGAAGAAGAAAAAAGTGCCATCAATAAAAAACCAAGGCCAAGAAAAAACAACAACTTTTTTTTTTGCTTTTGGAAAATCCACTTTTCTGATTAGAAAGCTGGAGGCAGCACTTGTGTCTTCGACAGTTGTCGCTGCACAATTTATACAGAACATCCATGCAAAAACACATCCTAATATATGAACCATGTCGCACTTGTGTGCTGCTTGAAGCTGTCTATAACAGAACTGATCCAGTAAAAAATCTAAAACACAGTGTTAACTTGAACCATTCTGAAAGTTTTGGGATTGGGAGCATAGTCTTCTATCATTTTACACTTTTGAGTAGATTTAAGTTTACCTACAAAACTTGTTCTCAACTAAGATGAATGGGAGGGTAAAAAAAAGCTTTCAATAAGTGTTGAATCCATCTCGACTTCTCAGTCCATAAAAACAGGAATAACAATGGATGCTGGATCAATGCATATTTTTCAGATTTTACCGCTAATATGACAATGACAAAAAAACCTTCAACCTTCAGCTGATTCAACCTTTTCTTTTACTCTTTGGCTTCATTGTTAAAGCCGTCATTAGCACCAAGACAGAAGCACTGTTCTGGGGGACAATGGAAAGGAGCATATCATTTATCAGGTCACACCCAGTAGGAGTTCTTCTGAAGTCAAAGATTGCTTCAGATGTGGTAGATGTGAAATTCAACAGTTTACAGTAACATGCTAACTAAATCTAAATGAAACACCAGGTTACACTTTTGTAAAATAGGTAAAACAACAAGAAATGTATGCTAAAAGAGAGATGAATCTGTTATCTGTTATTGGGTAGTGTGTGTCATTACTCCCTTGTAGGAGATGATAATGTGTCAGAGGACATGATGGAAAAGTCAGGTTTTAAAATTTTACAGTTCCAAGAGTTGTAAGGTAGATTAAGTTTCCTTACTTACTCCAAATCAGTATGTATGCTATTAATGCTGCCCTGTCTTTTTATCACTTTAAAAGTGAATGATAAAAGTGTTTTGATTGAGGCGCACTTCAGGTATTGCGCAATCATCTACAAGATTTATATTCATACATATACATTATTAATATCAGACAGGTAATAATTACCATGGAAATCAATAGACACTTTGCATATTTGTGTCATGACCACGGCATGTATTTAGAGCTGACTGAGCTTTGACATAAAATTGAGTCTCACCTGGTACATTGCAGATGTCTGGCACCGAGGGTGTTAAAGTACTTTATTTGCATCTTTAAGCTTTGAGTAACACCTACTGATGCAACAGTGGCTGCAGACTGTGTTGATAAGGAGCCAGATCAGCGAGCCGGGCTACAAAAACATGTTATTCTTAGAACAGCGGTATACACCTGCCCTTTTAGCTTGCTATTCCTCTACAGTGGAGCTCTAACTGCACATATTCAAATAATTTGGATCCACTTGTTTGGTTAAAAAAGAAAGAAAACTATAAGAAATGTTGATCCTAAAGAAAAGCGGGTTATAATCTACTTAAATAAATGAGTCATTTGAGTTTTATCAAGACTCCAGCAACTCTAAATGTAAAAATTCTATAAAATATATATTTTTTCAAAGCCTTAAAAGAATTCAATGATAGTTTGGTTGTCAGATTTACCAGCACCTGATTTTGTTCTGCTCTTTTTTGTCCTGTACTTTCTCAGTTCCTGTAGCAAATGGGGTCAGACAGACGCACTTGGCAACACAGGACAAAACACCCATCACGAATCAAGAGATGGGGAGCTTTACTTGGGCCATGAAGAACATTTGTTCTGCTCTACATTATTCATTCTAAGAGGGCTCAATACAGATCTTCCATGCTTCATCTTTTCAGTCATCATTATTGATTTGGTTTCTACTTTTTTGACCTTTTCTGCCTTTTTGTTTGTCATCCTACCCACAGTCTTGTCACAAGTCTCAATCACACATGCAAGAGCTAAACGATTTGCCAGATGTCCTCCCTTATGAGACTGACTGAGTTGACATATTTTGCTCTTCCACAGAAAACCAATAAGGAGACTTTATCCATAAAACAATAAGAGACCAAATCTTTCATCTTACTTGGATGAAAGAGAGGAAAGGTTTGCTTCTCTACTAAGATGAGTCCTATGCAATCCCTGTTCTTTTCAGTCTGAGATAATTACAGGTTGATTAAGGTGCTGCTTGATGAGATTCTAAATGAAAGACATCAGACTACTCATGTTGATTACAGTTAGACGAAAGGCTTTTATTTCAGGCTCTAAGAAATACCGAATCAATGTGAAATGTTTTCCAGACATGGTGTCAAAATACCTATCTGTAATCAATGCTCTTATGGGCTGCCACCTTTAAGTAATTTCTAATCAATATGGTTTAACATTTAGATGCACTGACTAAGCACTATGTGAGGAGAGGAGCTTTGAACAAGCAGAACAAGACTAAATGGAACAATGATATACAAATGAATATGGCTATGATTTTACTTTTAAGAGCTTGGATACGTTGGGCTCAAGAGAAGATAGCAGTTGTATTTTGTTTAATTTGGCCAGTTTTCACTAGTTTACAGTAGTTATGTTATAGATACCCCATCAATCAGTTGCAACATTTTCCGTTCAGAGGTATGTGCAACAATATGACAAATAAACCAGGTTGGATTCATGAGTGTTTGGTTAGTCACTTCAGTAATTATCTGAAAGAAATTGTTATTGTATGATGTGATTTTAAGTCACTTAAGCAAATGGGTACATTTTTTATCCATGCTGTGCGTTAAAAGGGGTGTGAATATATTATGCATCAAAGAATATGCAACAGTAAGTGTTTATGATGACGCAACAGCAGGTGAAAGCAATAACCCTGTCTACATTATAGCTAACATTTACTTTACATGAGTAAAGGATTTTGTGGCTTGTTACATGTCAGGACCTGACAATCCTGCCATCTTTTGAGAGAAAACATTTATATTGAATTAGGCATACTGTATTAACAAATAAGATTTACAAAAATTTTTGTTGAAAGAGTTATTTGTTCATCACCACAGCATAATCAGATCTAAGAGCTAATTTATCACATGATGCCTTTGTATATTTCCATGTCTGTCAATCGTATAAATATTACATGTACATAGTACAATATAAGGGTAATCAATTATGAATGGGAATAGTATGGGTAATTAGTGGATTGTGAGGATATGGGACCCATTACGGTCCATTCAAGAGGTTTACTAACAAGCCCCTGCAGCTTTAAGTCATTAGCAGACTTTCTCAGCCCGGTGATTGATAATTGTGTTGGCTGTGGTCAGCTATCCAAGTCCACTTTAAAGCAGATCCACTCCATTTTGTCTGCTCTCACTCAGAGATCTCTTGTTTTTTGGCCTTTAAAGTCAGACTAAAACATCGCATTTAGCCATACATGGCGGCCATTGATGAACCAGGCTGATGTACACAGACCACGGTACTAAAAATGTAGGAGCCTGGGCCCACATGCCACCACTTTTACTGATGCGTGAACCCCCGGCAGTTTGGGAAACATCTTTTTATGTCACGGTCTGGAAATATGAAGAAGTTGCTTGCAATCTAAATGACTAATTTAGATATCCTAGAAAAAATACTATGGTGATAATTCATTTGTCCCAAGATGCTTGGTCACGGGTGTTAGATATACCAAATGGGATGACGCCAAGCTAATGGTGCCTGGAAGGGAAACTATATGTCAGGGATAATCCCTACTACTGTAACACCCAGGTGGAGATAATACTCTTCCCTTGGCTTTTTTCTCTGCTTTGAAATGTTAAGATAGCTATGGGAAAATGCTTAAACAAGGGTAGATATTGACTGCGATAAATACGAGTCTTCAAACTGAAGCATTGACCGCTTGAGCGTTTAGTGAAAATTAGCCGCCCAATCTGTAGCAGCCAAACTAGGCTAAGAATAAAAGGGGAGCAGAGGGTGTCCTGGGACTCTGGTGAGCCATGTTCCACTTCATTACACTCCGGGTAATTGGTTAAACATGTGACTACAGAAATTAACTTCAGCTGCCTTGTGAGAGGTAATTAAGACCCCCCTAACACACACTTTTTTCCCTTTTTTTTTTGGTGACAGGGGATTCAAAGATGAATGCAACTTTCAACAGTGAACAGAGCCCCATAAAGACGTCAATCTGACACTGCATTTTGATGACGCACAGCACCAACAGCATTGAAACACATAATTGTTCCAAAAGCTAATGCTTATTGTTAAAATATGTCTTCCCAGATTTGCCATAAGAAATAAAAAACAACAGAAAACTCCTGACCTCATATTATGGTCCATGTTACAATCCATTGTTTGTATTACAGTAGTTTTGTTCAATCATTTGGGATAGACTGATTAGTTAATTCTGCATGGTGGCCCTTTTCAGGTCCCCTATTGCCATACCAATCAGGAAGGCAGTTATTGATATTAAAAAACAATTGGTCCCTGTGTTCAGGGGTCCACTGATGTATTGCATGTGTTTAGATTCTTTGAAATGTAGCAGTGTTAACTAGTTGTGTGTGAGAGGGAACTTTGTGTTTACAATTAACTAGTCTCTTGTTTTTAGATTAAGGATAATATGTGAATTTATATTTGGTTTCCCTTTACATTCTATATTCAAGAGTACTTTGTTATAAAGAAGAGTTCATGGTGTCAAAAGAAAGCCCAGTCACCACTATCTTGTTAAGAGTTAGCGTGAAGTGTTTTGGATATCATGCTGTGTTTTATTTTTGCTGTACATTCTGAGCAATACTCTCCACTTTGGCCAAGGACATTATCCAAGAAATTTTGTGGTTTAGCAGGGCTGACCTGTTATTTTTAGAGAGGACTGTTCTAAACAAGCCATTCTTACTCCAAATTTTACATTCAACATGCTAACTTAAGCCTTACCCTGTAGAGTCTGAGAAGTGCTTCTTGGGGTTCTTGCTATTTCGTTGAGCACTGTGATATCTGACCTCGGGGCGACTAGATATGTGTTGTATGTTGTAAAATTGTATTCTTAATCTTTCTTACTGTAGAATCATGGTCTCAAAAAAGTTTGAAAATGGTCTCAGAGCTTCTATCAGACTTATTCAATCTTCAGATCAACAAATTGACAAACTTGAATACAGGTTTGCCCTCTTAATTCCAATTGAAGTAGTCCAATTAAACACTTATTAAAAAGTATTTTATCTTACATACCACTAATATATTTTGACGTATCTTAATGAATGATAATATCATGTAATATATCATTTCTTCTGTTTCTCTGAGGTGTTATAACATAAAACCTTCTTTATCTGGTCCTGACTAAGTGACTTTCATCTAATTTCACATCCCTACTATTTATTCAGGATACATCATTTCATTTTTATCATATCTTATTAATAAAATCAGTACTGTTCATTTATACGGTATAGTAAGAATTTGTCCTGGACAGCAACCCTGCTTTTTTTTTAAACACATTCTCACGTTGGAAGACAGTGGTGTTGTCAGAATTCTTCATCTCCCAGACAATGATTAGTAATTAAAACTCCCACAATGCCTGTTTTCTATGTTAACAACAATGTCTTAGTCATTTTTAATCAGCTGGTGTTTTAAATAGCTACAGAACACAGACACACACTAAAAACTCCTCATTCAGCTTGACAAAGTCTGTAAATGTTTTCTCTTCTGTGCACTAACAATCAAGGCAGACCTCTGAGTCTGGTTTTAACATTCAAAACGTCAGCGTAGAGTCTTCTTTGAAAATAGTCTGTTTGAATATTCAATGCATATTTCTTTTCATTGCAAACATGACTGAAATAAAAAATATTTCCCACAGACTTTGAATATAAATATAAAAAGGATGTATATTTTGCAATAGTAATGACCATATCCCAATGCTATGGGTTAACTATGTTCAATTACTATTAATCATTTGGAAAATTAATATCTATTGAGTCTATACATCTTCTCAGAAATACCTTCCCAGGGAGCAGGAGATGACTGTGTGCTACCACTGCTCCTCTATCTGGAAAAACAGCTCTGGTCACAGTCATTTATAGCAGGTAATAAATCACAAAGGCCAACGCCAAGCATGTTTCCCACTGATTGAGTACTCACAGAGTAAGTGGAGCCTGCTCGCTCTCTCCTTCACAGTCAAGACACAATCACTCCTTTAGCCAGCTATGAGAGAGAAAAAAAGAAAGAAAGAAAGAAAGAAAGAAAGGGAAAAAAAGTATTGAGAGATGTAATAATGATCAAAAACATAAATAGTCAGTGTTTAGATTGTCAAAAGCAGGAAAAATGTAACCCGCAACACGTCAAGTGTGAGGTTGCTTCTCCCACACAAGCAATCGGGTAAAAAATGATGTTACCAGATTAACAAATGATGGATGAAATTCACAAGGGAATCTAAGGTAAATAGTAGGGAATAATCATTATTTGGGCAGAACGTTTCCTGCTAGTAGCAGGACATTATGTTTTAAAAAGGTATGAAATTAATTCTCTCATTACTGAAATCCAAACAAACGCACAGCTTCCTAACTTTACTTGACAGCAAAGTGGTTGGAAAGAAAACAAAAAACACAGTAAAAGCATGTTTTGGAGCAGTACTCTAAATTCCCTAACAAGCCGATAATTTAATAAAATATTTCCTTTACAGTATAATCTCTGAATGTACATAATATATATATTTTTTGTTCAATTTTTATGCGTAGAATTCTTAAGACAACAAACTTTGACATATAACATTAATTTTCCACAAGGTGAATTCCACAGAACCGCTGAAAAACTGGAATGTCTCAGAAATGTGTGCAACTTAGGCAAATAGAGGGCAAAAGAAGAATTGCCCTATCTACAGCAGATGAACAGTTATTGTTGCTACATGCTATCTGTGAAACAAGAGTGGAAGAAATTGCATAGTACACCATGGGAAAAGCTCAATAAAATGAAACCGGAAGCAAGGAAACTGATATTCAACACTAATGCAAATTACCAGAGAAATTAACCACAACAGTGTTTCCCAACAATGGTACTGAAGGCACACTGCCCTGCATGTCTTCCAGGATTCCAAGCTCCAGCACACCTAATTCAAATGAATGGGTCCTCATTAGCCTTCTGTAGAGCTTAAAGAGCAGAAGATCTCTCGCATTTATTTAAATCAGGTGTGACGCAGCTAAATTTGAAGGACCAGGACCAGGGCTGGGAAACACTGTATTAGAATACAAAACAACATAACATAGAAATTAATCAAACAGAGCACAGAGACATGAGTTTTTCCAATTTATAGCACTTATTCCTATCGTATTTTAAAACAAAGTGACCTGATTCTGATCATTCACAACTTCCCTGGAAGTGTCTCTTTAGAGTAAAAATATGCGGGTAAATTGCAAAGTGCTGAAACACAGCGACTGAATATTGCATATGCCACATTTCAGTTTTTTGGGGCGAAGAGCAGAGCTGATGGAATCAACTTGAAGATTGTAGCATGTGGTGCTCAGTGCCAATTGTTGTTGAAAGCTTCAGAAATACTTAACCAACAATCAGAAGATTGCCCTGTTACATGGCTAGTTCCATGGATGTCAATATACTTCAATGCTGCGTGACGCCGAACAACCAGAAACCTAAAGACATTTTCCGTGTTTTGAAAATGGTCGGTGTAACTTTTGCAAGATGTGCAGTCCAGGATTCATGTAAAAGGATACAAATATGTATCCATCACAGTTTCCCAACTCAGGGTCTTCAGGATAACCTGCAGGTGTTCCTTGTATCCCTGCACCATGAACCTTATTTAAATAAAAGGTATGACTCGTCAGCTTTTTCAGCTCTGAGAGAGGTTGATGAAGACCCTTTCATTTGCCTAAAGGACATAAGGTGGAAAACACTTTTCCTGCAAGTCATAATGTCTTACACTAAAAGCGATTGTGCTTAGGTTTCGGGGTGTTCTTTACCTACGAGACCTAACAAGCTATAAAACAAATGATAAAAATGAGAAACCATGAATTTGAGTTTCATAAAATGTTTAATTGTTAAATTGCTAACGATCTTGACCTCGTCTGTTAGCAGAATCTCGTTTCAGTTGGGGTTCAGTTGCAACATAGGACAGGTACGGTCCCTATTATGAGCTGCCCTTCTAGATTCCAAAAGGTCAGCAGCTTTTTACAGAAGCCTATCAAATATATGAATACTTTTCTCATAGATATATTAAATTTGAGTGTGATGAAAATTGCAATGTAAATAAAAGTCCTGTGTGCATTACATTAAGCATTATATTAAACCAAAAATGGTCCATCATTCATTGTCTGTACCATTCATTTCTAGTATGGTCAGTGGCTGCCCTGCCCAACAAATAGGTGGCAGTAATGCACCTGAAGTTAATTTGCCAGCTACAAAGAATATAAGTGAAATAAGACATACTCAAACAAAGGCTATACTATTGGCTTACACCAATCTACACTCAGCTAACCCACTCAGCTAACTGGATTTTAAAAGTAAAAATTTCTTCCAATCAAACTGATGAAGGTCTGTATTGATTCATGATCAATCAATTTTAAGTACAGTTAACAAACATTAATTTTGTTCGTTTACAACTGTTAGAACTGTTCAACAGTGGGAGGGGGGCAGTGTTAACCCACTATGTAAGTGTTATATAATCTCATCTTCCCACATATCTGTTTCCCACTCTGGCTGATGCCTTAAAGTCCCACTTAAATTGTCGAATTGCTGTATGCTATGTTTGCTGCCTCTGGAGAGAGAATTTACTTGGCAGTTGCACACGTTCCAGCATATCTACTGTCATTTCACCATTCTGCATGAAGATAAGGTAAAATTATGAAGGGTAATTATTTGGAGAAATCTTTAAAAATACACCAAGTAAAGCAGAAAGATTGGGGAAGTTGGCAATAACGGATTCACCAGACAAGACAATATAATGAGCGTACCCCCACTGAGTCTTTTATTGTTATGCTGGACTTATAAAGGAAATAAACCCGTTTAAAAAAAACAAAAAACATTTCCATCCACTAGTTCCATTATAGCTGGTATCCTGATCTCCTTTAATAATTTAAAGTCAGACTAGTTTTCATCAAGTGAGAAGTTCCTTAACTGTAGGACAAAGGGTAGAATATTATCCTCAAATGCTGATGTTTTGGACATTTAGGGCTGTCTTTCCTTAGGTCTCCTCAGTAATGGATCTTTGGGTTTTTCCTCTTTCCAGACAATTATCACCCTGCTCAATCTCACCAGGACATTTTTATTTTTTCGCTGGCTCAGACTATTTGTCAAACCACAGACATTCAGCATTGCCATCAAGGTTAGAAAAACATTTTTTTTTAAATAAAAAATAGACCTAAACATGTTGGAAAAGGTCTGGTTTTGTTCTTTATCTCTTTATACTACAAAAATGTATTTGAACCCCTTTATCTTTGGGCTCACTTATCACATAGGCTTTTAGAAACCCCACTAAGTGCCCACAGCAGGGTCGAATTACGCAGGCTGTACAGATTATGAATGATTAGGAAACCTTTTTTCACTTTCATGAAAGTGCCACAAATGAATTCATGGTTTTAAATTTCAGGCCTCCAAAAATTGAACAGCGTGGCACGAGCTCTTTGATTGATGGACACCAGTTAAAGTGATGTATTCTGCTACACTGATATCAGAAGCCAATTCACTGCAAAGACAATGAAACTCTCATTTGTCAGTTTACACAAAGGAGCAGATAAAAGGAGACTAATTCATCAACAGAGACCACGATAGCAGACTTTGGTCAATGAATGAGATATTATAGTTATATCTAAAAAGCTGTTTTTGTTTCGGCACTTCTAAAAGTTCCAACATTGGTCAGAGATGTCAAATAGAAAAATAGTAACTTCTTTAAGTCATAAAACACGCACATATATCAATGTCAGTCAACCTTCACACTGAGCCACACACGAAAAGATAGGAGAGATTTCTTTTTCCAGAATTCTGCTCTTAACCTACCAGATATGTGGCTTGGTCTTCGTCACTGTCTGACGGTCACATATTTTGTCTTGGAAATACCTTTTTCGGGGGGAGGGGGGCTACCAGTCAAATAATTTTATGAATTAATGCTCTTGGCGGTGTCACAGCGTTACATCAGAACTGCTGATAACTGGAGTGGAAACGGCAGTTTCCTCTCAGGGTACAATTTTCTTCTCTCTTACAGGTTCAATGTGCCATATATGGCGACAGCAACCCCAAAACATTGCTTCACCCTGCCAAGTAAAGAAGCTACACGGATGAGTATAGGTCAAAAAATATTTATGTGGGTTTAACATTTGTCTGCAGGGATGAATGGGTTATCTCTCTTTGGCTGGTGTGTAAATGTGGAAGATGACGGCGACTGCTGACTAGTACTGAAAGATGCATAAATAGTATACTCAGCTTTAAAATGCCATAATGTATTGAGGTGTATGTATTAAAAAGTTGAGGACCTTTTACAGATTGCCCCAAAACTTTTTCTTTCTTAAAAGAAGAAAAAAATATTTGTACTTAATTCATGGTAAATAAACAGATCAGAATATGAAATAGAGCATTGGTCTAATGTGTCAAAATCGTTGACTAAAAATGCCAGTTCACTACACACTTGTGCATATGGCAAATGAGCACAAAAAATAGGTCCTATATGCTTTATCTAGTTGCAAAGTTGCAGACTTTAACCAACTTATAAAGCCCTTTCATGCGTGACTAAAACTGTGCTGGTTTAATCCTGTTTTGTAAAATTTTGAAGGTACGGCTTGACAATCAATATGCAAACAATAATATATTACAAAATAAGTTTAGTAGTTCTCAACTGCAACAACTGAAGAAAATAAGGTAGCATCTTCCTTTTGAGAGCCAAGTTCTTCAGCTTGTTTGCAACCTTGCAAAATATTTAAAACAGGAAATATTCTTTTTTATAGATATTCTATAAACAGATTAACAGCTAATTCTGCAATCATCACACCATCTGAAAAAAAAAGAAAAAGAAAATAATAGCTTTTACAACTACACAACGGCCCTGAAAAAGGTGAGAGCTTTGTATTGGCCTGTGATAACATGAAGTCAGCTAAACAATACATAGTTTGTTATCTGACATTTTTTGTGAAATACTATCATTCTAATAAATTGAATTTATATTTTATCTATGTTTGATATATATATATATATATATATATTTATTTTCTCCAATGTTATTATTGCCACAATGAAAGGTCCGACATTGCAAGAAAATGATACAGAAAGAGATGCCTATGTTAATGTTCCTCTCACTTTGGGAACTCTTCAAGGTAATTGGGTTATCCCTCCTTCCTTCATACACACTGAATCACAAGTGTGCATATTTCATTAATTCAAAATGGAAATAAATAAAAATGCTGAAAAGCTGAGGCTGCCTTTTGTGTAAAACCGTTTCTAGGTGAAATGCAAAGGTAGCTGTCTGCACAATATAATAGACACCATGAAATCTTGCTATCTCGACCATAAATAGCTGATGCTATAACACTGGCATCATCACACCGTATAGTATCATCACAGCTACTCAGGCTTCTGTCAACACTTCCTGACTGTCTTCCTGACCAGGCAATTGCAGCTGTCAGTCACCTGAATAATGAGGGAGACAGTGACAGTACATCAGACAGTGAAGAGGGATTCTATTATCTTTCCTCCAGTAAGTCATACAAACAAAAGGCTAATTTTAGGAAAGGTGGACTATACAAAGCAACTGCTCTTCTAGCCGAGAATGAACTTCATTCCTGTGTGATCACTCTCAACACCCACAATGGGGAAATGAGTCAACAAGGAGTTTACCCAGTGCATTACATGCTACAAAGGAATACATTCTTCAATGGAGAAAAATGAATTAAAAAAATGTCATCCTATTGGTATGTTTTAATATCTGAACTGTTTGCAGATTCATTTTTAAAGAAGTTTGATAAAAAAGGGAAGCTTAAATTTAAGATTTGAAGTGTCAATCTAAGCATGAGTCTGTAGCAAGGATCTAAATGCATTTGCTTTAAAAAAGTAAAACCAGAAAAACACATACGGATTATATTCACAGTTATTGTTGTTGTAAAGGTCTTTAACAAAAGCTGTTTTGTGTGCACTTTATCCTTTGGCACCAGCACTGGGCTCAAAAGGCTGCACATCTATTAAGTTGTCAAGAGAGAAGGATTAGACCCCACAACCTGCACAGAAAAAAGCTCAATTCAAAATTTAATTTGTAAGGATGAGGAGGCCTTCAAAGCCTCTTAAGACAACAAAGGACGCTGGATTTCGAGGTCTAAAAGAAAGTAAACATCAATTGATAGCAGTCCTCCTATGTAACCCTTCTTCCCTCCAACTCACACACATGGACACATTCTCCCACAAAAACGTACAAGTGTACGTCTGCGTCTGTTCAGGCTCTGAATCCTCTAAGAGATATTTTTATGGCATTATAAATGCACATCAGCGCATTTGAATCAAACTATTTCAAGACTTTAGTAAGCTAAGTCAAGTATTTCATTTTCACAAGTTGTAAAAATTATTATTTAAGATGCCTACAAGGAATTCAGTAACGCAAACAATGCAAATTAAAAATGATTGAATTAAAGTCTACTTTCTGTGAACAAGCAAGATTCTTGATTCTTTCATGTTCAACGTAAAAATAATACAGATATTGTTTTGCACACGTATAGACATTTAAGCGCTAATCACATTAAAAACCATAGTACAGAAAAAAATAAGCAGTCACTGTTCTTTCTTTCCTTTTTTTCCTTTCTTTCTGTGGCATGATTGCCGTCATTTAGCATTTTGAATGGACCGAAAAAAGTCGACAGGAGCATTAGACAGCTGTCATTACATTACACCCTGAAAAAACAAGACAGAAAAACTTTTTGTAGACATCCGACAAAGCTCTTGACCATTTATAATTGGTTTATAAAAGCTCAACGGGCCTCAAACAGATTAGAGAACCAAGCCATCTTGAAGTGTCTTGAGAAAAGTTTTAAAGTGTGATCTTTGGGGTGGGCATTGGATTCAATGCTAAAGGTTCACACAGAAAGATTTGGACACTAAGTTCAAATGGGCGGAGTCTTGGAGGAGGAGACCACCAGGAGGAGACCCCGGGGAAGGCCCAATACACTCTGGGGGACTATGTTTTTTGGCTGTCCTGAGAATGCTTCTGTATCCCCCTGGGGGAATAGGTAGATGTAGCCGTGGAGATGGAAATCTGGGTATCGCTAATTTGGCTGCTTCCCAACAAGAACTAAATTTGAAAATAGAGGCGGCAAAGAAGTCTGTTGGTTAACACCGTTGCCTCACAGCAAGAAGGTTCTGGGTTTGAGTCCCGGGGCACTCAGGACCTTTCTGTGTGGAGTTTGGATGTTCTCCCTGTGTCTGCGTGGGTTATCTCCGGGTTCTCCGGCTTCCTCCCACCGTCCAAAAACCTGCATTTTAGGTTGATTGGACATTCCAAATTGCCCTTAGGAGTGAGTGTGCATGGTTGTTTGTCCTTGTGTGTGGTCTTGCGATGGACTGGTGGACTGTCCAGGGTGTGCCTTGCCCATTGACCACTGGGATAGGCTCTAGTTCTCCCCGCGTCCCCATTAGGGAACAAGCGATAACAATAATGGATGGATGGATGGGAGAAAATGGATGGAATTTATCTTGATGGGAAAATCATTAGAATTATATTCGTCACAAATCACAGAAATTCTTTAAAAAAAAACATAAATCTCTTTAAGACTGGGTTGTTCCGTTGCTAACAACTACTTCAAACAGTAGTAACCCCTACAGTCTCCCTTATAGTTGACCTTTCAGGCAACCCAGTGGTTTCAAATTATTTGGCTCTCACTGGATCTCAGCCTGAGCATATCAACCCCTGAGACAGGACACCCATTACTGCCAGGTCTTAGACTCCATTTAGGCTACATTGCTGAGGGAAGAGCAACATGACACTCTAAGGATAATAACATCTTCTTCTACATCTGGAACGGGAGCTGTATATTCAGACAGTTGTGCTCATTATTGCAGATCTACAATGGCATCTGTCAGTTGTGGAGATACCAGAGCTAACGGTCTCTGGGTGAAGAAACTTTCATTTTAACAGCACCGGTGTGTAAGTGAACTGAAAGGGTGAGGGTGTGTTAAGGGTTGAATGACTGTTCATGCACTCCTGGGTGACTGTTCTATATTTGGTTACCCAACCACCTGGATCCTTTTTCAAGCACTAAATAACTAATTGCACGTCATTACAAATTTAATGAATAGAATACTATGAATATCCGTCATCTGACTAAAAATGGTCAGTTGGAAAATGTAATTTCTTTTTTTTGTACTGAAAAGTTTTCAATTTGATGTCAAGTCCATTTCGAAATATTCGTTCTAACAGTCGAAGGTGTCTGCACACCTCAGTCTTATTCCATCAAGGTGAGATTACATATTCTGGAGGTGTCTTGACCATAAATAGCATTTTGAATTTGAGTTTAGTTGTCATAGGCTTTATTAGATAAACTCGTTTGAACTGTTGATCCATTGGGATCTTATCATTGAAGGGCCGTCCTCCTGTTTACAGTTATACTTTTTGTCGATTATATCTGGTCTTTTCCATCACATTCATATATACATATACTCAGAATACTCAAAGTATAAACAACAGTGGATCCAGAAGAATGGTGATCACGGATACATTTTTATCTTCCTTTAGATATCACATTTCTAAAGCCCTGGGCAGTCCCAGTACACAGAATGAGAATGTTCTGGCATCATGCCACAGTTCCTCCAGCAGAGTGGTGGTACTGACTTCTTGTAGAAAATTGGATTACAAAACAATCTCATTTTAATGTTCCAGTCAAATTCCAGTAATAAAATAAATGGCCTGAGTTAGAGGATATGGGGCTTACACTTTTTCCTATCTAAGGTGTTCGTCACACAAAACAGTGTTCAATCGTAAATTGTGAGGACTGTATGTTTTACTGACTCTAGCAATGACAACCTCAGACTCATGGTGCAGGCAACATAGTCCACTGAGTTTAAACACAGGGAATCAGGACTGAATGTTGCAATTCTGTCACAGAAGCAGGGTGAATAGCAGCTTGATTGACAGCTTCATGGAGCAGACCTTATAAAAAAAGCAGTTTGCGAAAGTATTTCTGTCTTTATTACGTACAACATCTCAGTGTCCTGTGAAGACCTATGCAGGCATTTATTCCAGAGGCTGGTAACTACCTGAGGCTAAGTAGCTGTACAGTGTGGGCTCCTGCTGCTATGGTATATGAATATCACACAGCATTGTTAAAGTTGATGATCCTGGGGTCTAAGAGCCACATTTCTTGAAAGCCCTTAACCGCCCTTTGAGCTATACTAACTCTGCTCTGTTAACATACACATAAACACTGTTATGGTTGCTAGAAATAAAAAAAATATATTAAAAAAATCACACTGCTGAGTGCAAACTGTATTAAAGTAGACAAACACAAGTCTAAGAGGCTAATCTGTGTTGGTCTGAGCAAATTTCTGGTTCAAAAACATTTGAAAAAGTAAATGACAACTATCTATTAAAAATGCAATACAGCCTTCAAACAAAAGAATATTGTTTTTTAAATTTGTTTTATTGAAAAAAAGATATAACAATTTCCTTCAAAACGTTCACTTCTCTACTGAATCAAGCCTGCAGATTAATTTGGCTTTCATTTGCATATTTTAACTTATCTGAGGGAACCATTCTACTGAATAGAAGTTGTTTTCTAAATGACCAAAGGATGAATATGAACAAAGTCAAAACTTTGAACGGAGATTGCAATCTGAATCAGCAAAGATAGCCTTGGTGCAGTTGAAAAAATTGCACAAAGGAAAGAAATGAATTAGAAAAAAAAAGTGTGGAAGAAAGGTAGTGAAAGGTGGTTTCATTATTATGTATGAATAGACAGACACACAGACACAGACACACAGATAGATAGATAGATAGATAGATATATAGATAGATAGATAGATA
>CAJRST010033334.1:20627161-20654464 GCA_907169785.1 Menidia menidia | reverse complement strand
TAGATAGATAGATAGATAGATAGATAGATAGATAGATAGATTTGAATTAATAGATTTGAAGCTCAGAGCCTTCATGTCTCAGACTACCAACCCTTTCACTCTGGTGGCCTCCAGACATTCCTCATGTTGCTGCCCCATTAGACAAGCTCGGCTTCTAATTGCGGTGGCATTTTATCTGGAGCATACGGGGGAACTGCGTTACTGCAGTCAGTAGTCTGCTAGGTTCATTTTCAAAACTCAGTCAGTGCTTTAACACACACACAAAAAAAAGGTGACTTCCTATGGAGATACCTTTAACATCCCCATGTCACTTTAATTGATGACAAAATTGCCACTGGTGATCATTAACGACCCAGAGCACTAGTGTCTGCAAGTGGCTCCGTGTTGAGAGGTTTCCACTCGTTTGTCATCCGCTGAGCGTTCCTGCTCAGGTTAATCTTCTTACCTCAATTAATGGTAATGAATTCAGGGCTTTCTCCAAATGTGTCATTAATTTTGATATCGTTAATGGTGCAAAAATAATAGTAGTCACGCAAATAAAAACAAGAGAAAACATTTTCGTTCTACTGATGTTTGAAGGAAATCTCAAAGTCTGACATTTGACCATGTCATTAAAAACATGAACTCATCTTGAATTTATTGGAAGCGAGTTAAATTGGGTTAAATTTCAGTTTCTATCACTGATAATGTATGAAACGCCAGTGTTGATTAATGAGTAAAAGATATGATTTGACACATACACAGCAATTACATTAAGTGGCCTAAAAGTCAAAAGATAAACCTTTGGAAAGTTGAACTGCAGCAGAGAGAGGTCGGCTTAAAACCTTCAGAGATTGTCCTGAGTGGATTGATATGTTGCCTCCCCTCCCCCTACTTACAACTAAACCGATTACCTTCCAAACAGCAGCAGCAAGTCAAACTTTTGAAAGCTCTCGGACCATAGTTTAACATCTGACTAGCAGTGACAAGTACATTGTACATTTTGACAACATTTGTTGTCAAAAACAACAGCATTTCCTTTCAACCTTTACTGTTCTGCCTGTAAAGTCTGGCATCTGACGAGAGAAGTGTGAGTTGTTCCTCCAGCCATGTATTCTGTGAATCGTTTCAAGAACAAATCACCAAAGCTTCAGGTTGAAGGTTATGAACGTTATCTTAGTTCCCATTGGCTGAGAGATGGAATACATCCTGGACAGGGTCACACAGATGCTCTCCTAGAGTCATTTAGAATGACAGACACGTGAGAGAACCCAAGCATACATTGGAAGAAAAACAAATCCTTTCCTCGTGTTCTTGCTGCATCGTGTCTGGACTCAAACTTATTGCTTTTATTGAAAAGTCCTTTATTGTTGTCCATGACAACGCTGTTTAAACTTCCTCTACTTTTATCTGTTCACTTGGAGGATCAATTCAGAAGGACACTGCTGAGAAGTCTCTGGCTCGGGGACTTTATATATGAGGAAAAACACTGCATTTTCTAACACTATCTGACTGTCATTCAAATGCCTAACAGTCTCCAAACAACATTTAAAAGATAATTATCAAATGATATATTTTTCAAGATTTAAACAAATAGCAGAAAATACAGCCTTTGGCGTATTTTGTTTTCAAATTTTGTGGCTAAAAATGTAAGAAATTCCTTTGGTGTAACTTTGCAACAGCAGATGTATTAGATGATACGAACAAATACAACAAAAACAACATTTTGACCAGAATTTGAAAATAACAAAATTTTATTAATGTGCAAACATATTGACGTCAAGGTAATCTTTTAAAACCACAAGTGCAAAGTTCATGGAGGCAAATTCATTACAACAGGGAATTTCAAATCTAATGAGAAAAGACAGAGGCTCAATATTTTTCTTGTGTTCTTCTAATTTGGTCAGCCTGATGTAGCATCACATAACAGTTCTCTGTTTGCAGCACTCCCAGAGAGCACAGGAGGCATAACCCTCCCAAGCTGCATTCCAAAAGGAATGGTCCAGTTAAGCCACTGATTGCCAAAGTGGGGAGCCCAATAAAAATTATATTGTTCGCCAACAGTAACGGTAAACATAGAGCAAGTAACTACAACTCACCATGATTGCGTGATTACTACTGATTACGGTCCTGATTTTGTTTATTGTCAACGATTTGTCAACTTTAATGTCATACAAAGGCTGCAGTTTTAAGGAAAATTATTATACGATTGTAAACTTTTTCAGTAAGAGGTCACATTTGAAGTTTTGTTTGTAACAATTACTGAAAGTTTAACATGGACTAGATGACAATAAACACTTATTGCAATGCAAGAAAAATATGGTTTGATATGAGTGTATGCACGGGTGTATTAACGAGAGCAGGGGTTGAAACGTCTCCTTATGACAATGGGGAGACCTTTGATTGGAAGTTTGGGAACTACCGACTTAAAGAAACACAAGTTAAGAAGGAAATGGGACAGTTGGTTAAAAGCAGTGGCTTGCAGTGGGAAATATGACTAATCGTTGGTAGAATAAAACGCCGGGAAACTAAAGTTAACGGTGGATGATGTATCGAAAGAGCCTGCCCAAGTACAATTTAGTGCAAGAAACACATCTATTTAAAATCCCCCCCCCTTCCCACAGAGCTGATAGAACACGAGATAGGGGGTGAGTTTTTCAGCTGGCACAGTGAGACGCATTAGTTCCAGGATTTCAGCACTGCTGTCTGTTTTTACAACCAGGTCGACACTAAGGGGGATGTCAGGTCACACAGGCCACATGCTTCTCCAAGGCATTAAGTGGGTTCAAAGCAACGCTCAATGAGCAAGCTGTATATCTGCCAGGCAAGTCCTCCACAGTGTCAGAGCAAAGAGGCAGCAAATAAAATATGCACTTCAGTTAGCTGGTTTCATAGCAACCAGCACATCCATCTGATTTCCTACTATATACAGTGCAATGTTTAATAATGAATGTTTAATTTCAGATCATAGATGCTTGAGATCTATTTGCCTTGCTCTAACCGCAGTGCAAGTTGAAACAGATCCGATAAAAACGTCCATAAATCTCCCTTGATGAGAGAAAAGACTTGCTATCCTAATTTTGGATCCTTGTACTTTACGTTGACTGTCTTTGGCGAATAAAAAAAAATAATCATGGACATTATTTTGATGATTATTCTTCAGTTCATATACAAGCAGCACACAGCAGAAGTTACTATGTCTGATGGGGCCGCTAATTCACTCTGTGGGTTAAAGCAGGCGGCCCAGATATGGTGGGGCTGTATGCTTCTGCCACAAGTCATGGTCCTTTCCTGCACGTCTCTGCCTCTCCCTCCCTCTTTCTCATTTTCTCTGCCCCCTTTCCTGTTCTACTTTCAAATAAATGCCACTAGAGCCAGCAAAACTTTTTTTGAAAGAAATATGTCTTGATTGTTTCTACAATAGTGACATTAAATAAACAGGTAGGTGTGAAGCAGCCCCAGAATATTAATTCTTTCCTCCTATCAACAATCCAAAAGTAGCTTAAACTTTTGTGCGTAGTATCAAAAGCAACTCGAAGATTACCCCAATTGGGAATTCAGCATGCAGTATAAAAGTCAAATTCCTCAAAGGCTGCTTTGCATTTCAGAGACAGATCATCTTAGAGGCTGAGGAGCTACTGAACTCACAAGCTAAAGCACGATCCCATGCAGGGTGTCAATGCAAAGGGAGCTCCAGCTGAGGAGAGAAAAGGAAACCTGACTAGAAGAAGCATAACTTAAACACAAAGCAAAGTGAATGGTTTTAAACCAGTTAAATCCATTATGATGGGGTGAGTTTTAATACATGGTTGTGTAAGTCAGTCTCCCCAGAAAGTTATACTGCTTACTTATAGTCACATGGTACGGTAAATATTCAGCAGATGGGATGAGCTCATACTGCTTGCTGAAACCCCCCCCCCTTTTTTTTCCCTTTTTGACGCTGAGTTTTTTTTCACCGGTCGGTTAAAAATAGTGAAATTGGAATAGTGAAAAGGAATTAAGAGACTGCGATAGATAGATGACCAAAACAGCTTAGATACAATTGAGCTGGTAAGTTGGTTTGCTGCAGGTTTGCTATAGCCGGAAATGTTTCTTTTAGTCTTCCGTTGCTGACCTGATTCTGTCCTCATTCTTAATGAACCTGATATCGGCTAACTCGGAGGACGACAGGTGAGATTTAGTGCCATGTTAGGTCAAACTGCGCTCTTCTTGCATTTGCAAATAAATCACAGCAAATCAGCAAGCACTACAGACATGCAACACTGTAAGAAATTTATATTCAAAATAAAAAAACAAGTTTTGTGTTCTCTATCATAAAAAAGCAAAGATACCAAAAAAGGTGTGTGAGAAAACCACTAGAATTTATCAGCTTACACTGAAATATCAAAAGCAATAAAATACAAAGCTTCAATGTTTCACAGCTAGTTTTGCCATGATGCTTGTCAAATCCCATTGGCAGCTCATTAGAATCCATCAGATGCGCCTTCAGCAAGGCCAATGTGAATTTATTAAATAGATCTGTGATACCACAAAAGTGTGTAAAATCCTGCAAACAGAAGTGAGGAGAATTGGTAATTTTTCCCATTAAACATTCCTATATGGAAAAGATATTGATAAATCTTATAAAATATGTAACTATTTTGTCTGAACTTGTATGTAAAGCATTGTGTGAAAACAGTGAAACCAGATATAAGATCCATAGTTTCATCCACAAAATGAAACTTGTATGATTTGGGCATTTATTAGAACAATATGTGAATAAAGTAAATCATATATTCTTTATATGATGCACAATACATGAAGTTACATTTTTTGAGGAAGTTTTTTTCTATTTATTTTCTGTATGAGTTTTAATGGGGGAAAACAGAATATCTGCCTTTTTGGACCATAACAAGGAAGAAGCAGCTTGAGGCTTTGGGAACATACTCTGTTGGGATTCATCTGGTTTACTTTTGAAAAAAAAAACTCATAAACGAGTGGATATTTCGCGATCCGAAATTCCTGTAGTGGATGGAAGACGAGGGAGGGTAGCTGATCACCTTAAACATGTTAAGGTAGCATGACAAGAAGTAAAAGTGGTCTCAAACTAGTTCTGTGAACATTTCAGGGAATTGAGTGCACTTCAAAGGTGTCTCTGGCAACCAAATATGAAACCTTTCAAATACTTTTGGGGTTGGGTCTGATACGTCAGCATGATGTGGTTTAATCATATCAACGTGGAACAGTCTGAAGGAGGACATGCTATCAAGATGTCCATGTCCAAGCAAAAGGATGCTTTTCTGATGTTAGTATATGTAATTTAGAAGTGATCAGTGGGTGTATTTAGATCTTTTTAATTAAATTAAATTAAATTTTATTTATTTATTTAGCGCCACTTCACAACAACAGTTGTCTCACAGCGCTTTCCAAACAGAGCAGGTCAGACCCTACTCTGAAGTTAATTACAGAAAGCCAAAAATTCCCACCCAACAATTCCCACCATGAGCAAGCACTAGGCGACACAGGCAAGGAAAAACTTCCTTTTAACAGGCAGAAACCTCGAGCAGAACCATGGCTCAAGGTGGGCGGCCATCTGCTTCGGCCGGTTGGGGGTGAGGCATGTACAGTCATGCTATATTTTCTCTGGTAAAAGTAATGGAAATGAGGTGTTTGTATGGATCGGAAGTAATTTTTTTCCTTAATGAAATACTTAAAGAATTACAGCACACACTGTATGTGAGGAGGGCATAATTCTGTCTGAGGGTTATGGGCCTTAGTCTTACATACAAGGCTATTCAAAAGGGTATGAACCTCAACGCAGCAGGGAAAAAGTCTAATTTGACTTTTTTACTATTTTAGTTTCAGTTTATTTCCCCATTGAATTTCCATAGCGAGCCAACATTGATTATAAAAGAGTAGAGCTAGGTTAAGAGGTTAGCCTGCCTAACAGTCACTCTTTTGAAACTGCAATTAGATGTAAACTCTACATATACATGGACATTTTTGCAATAAACATTTGCTGACTCAGCAAATAGTCTGTAGGTTCTACCCATCATTTCACTTCCAGAGTTTGGCTGAGTTGATTATGAAATATTAACTTGATCATGCTCAAAATATAATTACCGGTTGGACTGTCAAGCTACAGTATCTGTTGTGTTGGATTCGATGCACCCCAAAAGTAATCACTTTCAACATATATGAGGCAAATTCTTTGAGTCCTGCATTGCTACAAACTTAGAAACTACATTCTGTATGAATTGAAATGAGGTTTGAGGACCAAAATTGCTAAGCCAAAAGAAATAGCCGGTGTTTCCATCTAATAAACCCTTTAACTGGAGTGATGGTTACTTTAAATAACTTATTGGCTCAATCTGACAGAAAATTACACAAGCATGCATCCACCATTTAAATGTAAATTCATGTACATTTAAATACAGATTTTCCGATAGCGATGTCTGTCTGCAATTGCCAACATATCTAGTCTATGTCAGTGCGTGAAATAAATTGACCAAACAGTTGTTCGATTGCAAGACTCAAACCAGGTAATTAATGTTTGTATGGAAACACCAAAGCCATTATCACTTATCACCAGAAAAAGTGGGTATTAAGGAAAAATAAAGCATGGTAACATAAACCCACCTGTGAACCAAGGCATGATTAATTCAAGTACAGTAGTCTCTTTAACTTTTTTTTTGTTCTAAAGGGAGAAGTTGCAGCATTAAATTGCCATGCAATCATTACCCTTTTCTCTGTAAATCCATTTCTGAATAGCTCTTCTTTCTTTTTTGGACTTGTAAGAGCCAACTTGTTAACAAGCCCAGCGTTGACCTGCAGAAATGTCATCTTGTTTCAGATCAGGGCAATTTGGTTATTAAAGTTCTGCGGTAGGATTCGAGCTTTGACAAACCACGATTCAAGAGCGCGGAATTATTATGCAGAATTAACACATGGATCTTTTTTTCCGACCCAAAATGTGTCACGCTGTCCCCCTTTGGTGTGATCGCGACAGGATCAGATCACAAGCGTGCCGCCTCCTCCCCCACCGCTCCCCTTCATGCGCTCTAATACACGCTGCCTAGATCAATCACAATTGCCAATTAAATGCTGCGCTTCATCTCTGCATGAGGACGAGCATTTAGCGTTGGGTAATAGCGGAGCTGCGGCGAGTGGAGGACTGACTGGGGGATAGTTTGCTAAAACAGTCTGCAGGACACGACCACACAGCTGCCGTGGCAGCTTGGAAAATCTAGTGACTGAAATTACCATGCAAAAGCCTTCGTCCACTAAACTTGGCATTTGAGGGGGAGTTTGTGAAACGAAACAGGGTCCTATCATGTACACACAAACAGTTTTCATCAGTAAATCTTTTAGAAATGTGTCTCCAACTCGTACAACTATACAAGGAATATAAAAGCGTGGGATTTCTAAAAACAAATTCAATTAAAAATAATAAAAAAAACAACTAAATCAATGAGCAAAGTCTGCTTCTGGTTCCCAAATTTGGTGTCTGTCTTTAGGAGGACAACGTATTGCTATTGAATATGACATATAGCGTGCACACCTCTAATGCCTACCTTCAATAAAAAGACAATTGAAATGACAATAAGACTGACTTCATTGCCTCTAATAGGTACAGAGACAGATGTGAGCCTCTAACAGAGAAGCAATCTTTTAAAATCCAATTATGTAAAGCTGGCAGGTTCCCCTTTCACCGTCGTATGCAAGATCAATTGAACAGCAGAGAAAACGAGATATGATCCATGATACGAGTCTCTGTTTTTAAGATGCAGGGTACAGGCTGAGGCAGTCTGTTTTACACATGGTATACAGCAATGTCAGAGAGGTTGAGAATGAAACAAATCTAATTACCACGAAACCACAAAAAACACTATTTATTGAGTTTAAGAAGGTGGTATGCTGCTACCGCTTTTTTTTTTTTGCTGTTGTTGGAAAATTGTACCATTCAGGGATTTTTCTTACGCTGATCCCAGAAAATGTTTTTTTTTCTCAAGATATTTCACACCAAATAGGAAAATACACACCTTAAACCTGTCATCTGCCTCTTGTCAAAAACTGAATGACAATTTCTCTCTCTTTTTTTTCAGCGTCTCCATGACAGCCCATGATGCTAACCTCCACTCAGTTTTTTTTCTTCCTCTCTCTTATTATTAAAGTGCATGTGACTGCAAGCCACTGCTTTCTTTCTCCTGTCAGAGCCTGCCCAACAACTTGAGGTTTTGCACCGAGCCCAATTAGTTTGGTTGGTGGCATGGCTTATTGGAGGGAAACAGCCCGATGCAGAACACGCATCGTTTCCTGGTAAAGAAAAAAAAAAAAAGAGAAATGTCAATCACACACTTTGTGGCCCGGCGTAATTGAAGAAGGGAAACAAGGCTGCTTCACACTGTTGCATCACCAGAGAAACTGAAACTTTATAGCCTACGACATTTGGTTTGTTGCCGTTTGCCGGGGTCCGAGAACGGGGCTGGTTATTGAATTTAAAGAATTTCAAGCCATGACAAATATCAGAGGTACTCCTACAAAGCCACATGATACATGGTTAGAGATTAAGTGATATTTCAGTTAATTTATACCTCTTTCTCGGTTCTCTAGTGAAATCTCTTAACTGTATATCTAAGTAGCAACTTAAGGTCATTTTTAGTGCTTGATGAAAATGCATTTTCGTTGACTTTTTTTCACCTGAAAGACATCAGCTCTGTTCTAGCAGAGTTTCAGGTTCATAAGCAGTAAATGGAACTTTAATTGTTCATTGAATACAGGTAATTGGGTTAGGGTTAGTGTGTCATTGAGCAACCCATGCATCTTGTGGGTCATTTGGACTGCTGCCACCTGGGAGTTGTTTACCTGGCTGTCTTACATTTGAGATGTTTGGCTCAGAAAATCCAAGGTGAAAACACCTGGGGAGAGCCGCATCTGCACTGTGATGGTTAGGTTGGAAGCACCTGAGGCAGATATTTGTTAAAATTTTTCTCCCCATTCATGTAGCGGGCATATTTAACTGGATTTGCATTAGACTGCATACAGAACACTGCTCAATTTGTTTGATCCCTTTTCTTTAAGGTTTTTGTGTAAGAATTTGAAGTGTGTTAAGATGGTGTGACTTCTGTGAGATTTTCATCACGCAGGGTTTGACTTTAATTTTAGTCTCGATGGGATGCTGTGCTGCTTTTAACACATTTCTAAAGACTCTACTTGGATGGTGAAAGGTTTAAAACTTCTCCTGAAAATTCATTTTCTGTTGTTTTACTCCACGCGGTGGAGGTTGGTGAAGGTCCCTTGTCGGATCTTAAATGTTCTGTTTTCTGGAGTCAATGGGTGAGGCCTATTATTCGTGAGGTCAATTTGTTTTAAAAAACTGTGTTGAAACAGCCAGTGACAAGCAGGGCTTAAATGTGGACAAGAAGTGAAGTTTTTCCCATTGTGGTAAGGAGTCCTTTTGCAGTAGCCCTTTTCAGACCACCCAACTAATGAAAAGTGAACCTAGGAAAAGTCTAACTGCCATCAAACCAAGGATCCGAATTGAGTTGATTTTGTTCTAATTATTCATGTTGCTGGTTTTGTCACTAAAATACTTTTAGTACTACATGGTCACATAAATTTAGCACTGTCCATTGCCAGGCACCTCGGCCCACTGACTTGTTGTCTGGGACTGGTAGTGTTGTGAATCAAAGGCATGAAGTACAGCAGCAGTTTTTTTTAATTAATTTTTTTAATTTCTGTGAACATTTAACCCCCCCACTGCAATTCTCCTCTTTTTTCATAGCAGCTTTTCTTGTTTGTATATTAACGATTTTGAAAGAAGGCACAGGTTGTTTTAAATTCACTCCTTGTGTAGTTCTGCAGTTGTACCAAGTAGAACTAAGGTGTCAGTAATCTTTGATGCAAATCAGCTTATTTAAACTGGGCATCTTGTAACCCTTGACACCTTTAAATCACCAGACAATTTGATGGCAGGTAATATGACAGCTCAACCATGAGGTTACATGAGTAAATTGTAAACTACACTGATATTTTATTGAATGTCAGGTGAAAGAAAACAGCATTCAGAATTTATAACAAGAGAGCAATACTAATCCATAGAAAGCAACTCATTAGATTATTTGGGTTCACTATTCTGTGCATTTAACTCATTGATGAAGGATTTAAAATATAGGACAAAAAAATCGGCTTTCAAGAAATGAATCTCAGGGCCACACGAGTGGTTGCAAATCCCTTCAGCTGAGATCCTATCAGAAGCAGGAGTATTTAACATGCACCACAGCCAATGAGCACCGCATGGATGTTTAAATGTTTCAAAAGGTTATCCGCCCTGTGGTGTTAGAGCCAATATCAGGTGGTGTTCCTGAAGTAGCGCAGCTCTGTGTCCCTGGTTGCAAAATGAGCTGCATCATTTATCAACCTCTTGTCTGCTCGAGAAACGAAGCACAAAATTCCGCAAATTAGATTGGAGTTAGCAGTTGGGCAGGTGTCTCGACTCTGTTTGGTGGGCAGTGGGTCACGTTTGAATCGTCCCAGCTGAACAACTGATTCATGTGTCCAGTACCAGTGAACAAACCTAGTTTTTAAAGGTTGCTTGCGTAGTAAATCTGATTTACTGAAGCACATTTAGATGATGACAGGCACTAGTAACTATTAAGTTGCATCAATTTGAAGTGTACATGTTCTTCTTAAAATGAATTATAAGTCATGCTGTCCAGTTAAGTCTGGCCACACAGCTTTTTATGAAGACCTGAGATAATAGTTCCTCAAAATGCCTGGTTTCATTATGCATACTATAGCATCTAAAATGGCTTGTTTCATTATGCTTATAGAGAATATTATATTTAACTTCAGGAAAAAGAATCTTTTTAAGTGGTCAAGACAAAGAAAATTAAAACAAATTAATGATATTGAATATTATTAGTATTATTAAAATCTTATACCTGATTAGAAACTGATATTAGAATCAGTGCTAAGCTATCATTTGTTCTTGGCACGGCTACAAAACTGAACTAAGGAATACATGATGAAAACAGACCCAACTTCTATTTATGTTTTAGAGCCTTTCTGTGGGTGCCTGTATGACTGGAAAAAAAGGATTTGTTTGAAGTTCCATTTTCTATCATTTCTATAAAATACACCATCCACATAGGGATATCTTACATATTGCGAGCAGTTCCAGAACTGAGGCCATGGATGCTGGATGGGAGGAAGTTGTAATAAAATGCCATTAGTGTATGAAGATATATAGTAGAGTAAATCTCACCTGGTTGGTACATGTACTTCTCTCTGCCTTGTTTCTCGGCAAAAAATAATGGTATAGTATTTTCCTCAACTTCAAAACAGTGGTCGTCACTCTTCCTCCACAGGACTTAATAATCAAAACCAAACAAACGTACACGCCAGCAAGCAGCGGTGCACAAACGCTGTGTCCAGAGAACTCATTAACATCTCTTGCTTCTCGCCCCTGTAAAGCATCGCAGAACAGCCAGAGAAAATAAACGCACGGTGTGCAGTTTTCTGACAGCATCTCAGCCGCCTGGAAATTTACATTCTGTTGCTTTTCCGCTACCTTTTAGAACCGGGAAACAAACAAGGGGGTGGGGGTTTGGGGGGAGGGTAACAGCCTTCAGGGTAACAGTAGAAAAATAACCCTGCTTTGTTGGGGCGAAGGGTATTTCATTGGCTTACACATTTTCACATATTGACTGTTTTCTGCAGAGGGAACCTATTTTTGACAATCTGTCTTTTATAACTTGTAACAATGACATCAACATCAGACACAAAACTGCAGAAACAACCTGTGAGAGGAGGAGCAAAAGGCGCTTCTCTTGAGCATGCGAGGTTTCACGGGTTACATCCGTAATTACGGCATGAATTATTGCATGACAATGGGAAAATTATACAAATTAGCACTTTCTGCCACGAACAAAAACAGTTAAATCAAATTGCATTCATACTTGGAGCAAAAACAGTGATCATTTTACAGTTTGAATATCATCATAATTAATCAGATTTCATGGTGAGTGTCAAACAGAATGATTGTGTCAGTGGATCCGTATTCTTAATGATGCTTTTTAAAAAGGTGTAATATGTTCAAACAGTGTTTGATGATAGCTGTAAATGAGTCGAGACAGCATCACGTCATTGTAAATACAGGACTTGCTCTTCAACGTATGGCAGGTCAGACTTCAACTGACTGTTGCCTGCAGTGGTGTTTTGAATGCTATTATAATTCTAAACAACTCTTCCAGCAGGAACAACGGGCAAACACCTCTTTTAAAATATCTTTGTTGGGCTGACTATCATTGAGATGCAGACCAGGACAAGCCATCAGAGACAAATTCACATTCGATATTCATAGTCCTTGAGAGCATAATGAAATTCTTATCTTTCTAAACATGCATAGATATCAGTAAGCTCTCAGCGGAATTAAAAAGTTCTTTGCCCAGCTGTACATTGGAGATAGATCTATCAAAAGCTGCTTGTCATTTCTGACTAATGCTGAAATGAGTAAAGTTGCAACTGTACCGCAGACAAAACGTGACAGCAAAGATGGAGCTTTTAGCAAATTGCTCAACTTGTGTTTCTGTCTCTTAATTTGAAAAATGATCGAAACTGATGAGTCAGTCATTTAAAAACTGTGTTGCCTTTGGTTAGAATTTGATGAACTGTTGTCAACAAACAGTCAGCGTGACTTCAAGTCATCAAGAAATTTGAAATCATCAGTGGTGAGTGATGGGGACTATGATTGCAACAACTACAGAAGTGACAAACAACACTGTGGCTTCATCTGTCCATATTGAGATAAGCGCAAGTGAGAAGTGAGAGGCTTAGGGGAGGCATTCAGCGGGATGCTGATTTGAATATGATTAATGGAGGGCCAGGTCTTCAAATCCCATCCAGCTCCCACAGCCAGTGTGCTTCCGATAGGCCGCCACTCAAAGTTGCTTCTGCTATCGCTGCTCGCACCCCCCGTCTGTTTCCATTCACAGCCCAGGAGAGAGACGTCTGGGTTATGTCTGAAGCCCAGATCCCAACTGAGAGGGTCAGATACAATCAGTCCAGATGGACTATAGTTCGGCATCACAACATCTCAGCCAAAAAAGGTCCCATGTTCTAATCTGAGACATTGTGCTCATTTTAAAATCTTTTCTCTTTAGAAATGCCTTATGTGGATGGAAAATGGCTTTCATTATGCAAATCAAAAGGGGAGAAATTCTCAATGAGAAGAATAAAGTCTGATACACACCTGCCGTGTTATTTCCTACAAATGTAATATCATAGGAGATATTCAAGCCGTTAGTCTTCAAGTATTTGCAATATGTTACTTGTCTGGCAGTCTCTGTGGGAGATCATGGTACGTGTGAACTGGGCAAAATCCAATGCACTTGGTTAAACTTCTAAATAAGGTTAGATGGTCTTCAAATGAGGCGACATGATGGTTTGGTGGTTAGCCCCATCGCGACACAGAAAGAGGCTTCTGATTTCAAGTCCCAGGAGCTTTCTGTGTGGAGTTTGAATGTTATCCCTGTGTCTGAGTGGGTTCTCTCCAGCTCACTCCAACCGTCCAAATACCTCCACGTTGGGAGTTTGATTGTGCGTGGTTGTTTGTCCTTGTGTGTCTTTGTGTGGCCCTGCGATGAACTGGCGAGAGGCTTTGTACCTTGCCACTCGCCCATCGACTACTGGGTTAGGCTGTAGTCCCTCCGCGACCCCATTTGGGAATAAGCAGTCACAAAAATGGATGGATGGATGGATGGATGGATGGTCTATAAATGCTTTAAGCAACTGCAAGTTGACATGTGGTCTCAATTATTTATCCTTTTGACAAGAGAAAGGAGTGGCTTTGTGGGGAATTTTTCTACATTAATGAAACTTGCACTATAACATTAAATGTTACACTGGCAAAGCATTCTCTTTTGAAGCAAAAAGTTGCAATCTTTCTATTGGGGTTGCTGTTTTTTGGTGCCAGCCTATTTTTTCTGAGCCAGATGGGAACTCATAGAAACGTTGAAACTGCTTTGAGTCCAGCCAAGCACACAAAGAGCGGAATAATGACTGAATCAGACGGAATTTGATCGCAGATAAACATGTTAGCCTTGGTACCTCCGACATGAATAGTCATGTCGGAGGTACCAAGGCTAACTGTCAAAACAACAGTTACAGTTGTTGTTTTGACAACTGTAACTGTAGAGTTACAGTTGTCAAAACACACCATCGATGGCAATGCCCTGTAAAAATATTCCAGTTCTGTAGTTGATATTAGTTTCCAAGCTCCTGATGCTAAACAAAAAAGAGCAAGTGAAGAAGTTGGAGATAGTTATCTTGCTGTCAGCTAATCCACGCCCATGCCAGTGTCTCTCACTATTACCTTAACACCATGTCAGAAAAGATGACATACACAAGTATGACTTTCACCAGACAAAAACTACCTTGGTCGTGTAGGGGTTTAATGAGAAATCTTAAAAATATCATGTTTCTCACATCACTTGTTAGGAATCTGTAACAAGGGAGAGATATGAGGGGTTTGGGTTTTAATGAAACAAATCAGCAAATAACAGAAAAACAAGGATGTTAGGAGTTCAGAAGGAGTTTTATTATAAATACAGCAAAGGTAAAGAATTGATGATAGCAGCTGCACGTAAAAAAGTTGAACACAATTAATTTGTCTGATGGATTTTTTAGTTTAATAGTTTACTTTTTTATCTTTTCCAGACTTTCTATACTTTTGAGTCATTGGTCAATGCTATGTACCCTCACTACAGCAAAATCAAGGAAATATTATTTTTCCTGAAAAACACCTATAAACAAATTAAAAGATAACCCTTTCTAAAACAGACACTTATAACTTCAGCAGTGCATGTCTGCATGACACAAGTTACAGACAATTTGATCTTAATTGACTTATTTGGCATCCCTGAGGAACAAACATTTTTCCCTGGTTGATAAATTCATTATTTTGTTTTTTCCATCAAGTATCAAGATAACAAGAGCTAAAGCTGATTCAGTATTAGACGATGGTGGCAACACTGTGACTCTTAGTCACTGATGATATAGGATTTTGAGTTGGAAGTGGGTTGTTTAGATTATTCCATAAAAATTGACAATTTCAAATAAAGCAGCACAACTGCCAAACGGATAGGCACAAAACACATATTCTCATGTAAAAATTAAATGAGTGCTTAGTCCTATCCAAGGAAAGTTTCTGGATCGAGATACATTTCCATGGAAACACTAGAATCATTGGAGAGCCTCATGGGAGTGAGTTAAATTTGCAGCGTGATTACGTGTTTATTTATGGCACACAGACTAATTCTACTGCAGAACTTCACTGAGAAAACCACATTGATGGGACTCTCTTGTGTAAATACAAAACTTTAGCAACCACAGTGCTAATTTGCTTAACCTCCCGCATAACCCACCATTCAACGAAGCTCACTTAAGTTTTGCTGTGCCGTCTCCTGGAGCATAATTTAACGCAACTCCAAACACTTTTAGACTCTACAGGAGTTATCAGCAGCAGGATATATATTCAACAATTGTCCGTCTGATTTAAGGTGGTGTAAATTGTCAGAAATGTAACTTGCCATATTATTTTTGACAGATCAGTAGGGAAGGCGGCAACATCTCAATGCAACACAATAGGGAGTGGGAACCTGCGTAAGATTCAAATAAAACTGCCACAAATTCATTATTAAAGCACATTATGCGAAAGGCAATTTCTGTCGTTTCAGATAGAATGTCATTAAATGTGAACATGCAGGCACAGTGCAAACATTGAGAGATGATTAAATCTATTGGAAAGTGTCCCTGGCATGTTGGTAGTTTCAACCAGAATCTTAAGTGTACAGCAGCTCACAGAGATTCAGGAATGCTATGAGGAAGCTCAGTCAGTTCACCTCTTTCTCATTTTCAACCAATGCTTTCTCTAACTTCATCCAAAGAGGCATGTGGAGTCCAACATTTTGATCTTGTGTCTTTAAGGCAAAGCCTTGGTTAAAACTGAGGGTGTACTATTACGTAAGTCTTTATAAGCTGGTTTGACAGATGGATTAATAAAAACAGACAGTCAGTCAGCATCAACCGGCTGCATAATTCAAAATGGAGAAAACAATGTTTTAACCTTTGACAGGCAAATTAAATATCAAAAGTGTTGTGAGCTTAAAGGCAATATAAGAAAGATACAAGCGATTTATATAGCAAAAGCTTTCAGCTAAAGTAATATTTAAGATGTAATATGATTTTCTTATTAACGCCAACACTATTCAGAGGAAAAACATCTTACTTGAGGAAAAAGCATGAGTCTGTGGCTGTAAGTATGATAAGCACTATGTGAATGAAAGACAGGCGCAAATGTCAATGTAGAAACTTTTTAAATGTATAGCAAATTTATCATTAGATAAAGCTTAAAGATTTTAAGCTTGATTTATTTCTTATAAGTGCTAAAAAATACAGTTACATTTATTGCGGTCTTTCAAATCACAGAATAAATTAGACACACCACAGTTATAAACCCAGATTCACTAAATTGGGTATATTTAGAGGTATTCAGCAACAGGAACTGGTAGCAACGTGATTTTTAGGAGAACAAAAAATGTATTGTTGGTCTTTTCTATTTTCTTTTTTTCTAATAAAGTCCTATATGAGTGAAGAGACCTTAAAACACTTGTAGAAATCACAGTACAGAGAAAAATGCTCTGGACTTTCCAATAATGGTAGCAGGAGAATGTGCATATTGGCATCAAGTTCAATCCACTGCGTTTGGTATATGTGGATGTTTGCAGAGAAAAAGTCAAAAGTTGCAATGAGTGTAGCGTTTATTGTCAATATTAATATAGTGTTAAAAAATAATGTTGATTTGGCAATTGTATTGTCTAATAAAATTTTGAATATTTTCACATGTCTTGAGGCCTTCCAGTTATTTTAATCAACAATGAGCTTGAAATAGTCCAGATTACCCATTGTGGTACACACACAAAGACAGGTGGGAGACAACTAGCATCTAACAATGTTTAATAATGTAAAAATGTCAGTTGAATAGTTATAGTTATCTTAAAGACAATGTGTTTTCAGGTTATAGGACACTTATTTTATAAAACTAAACTTTAGTAATTTACTTTGTCTGTTCTTGCCACTCCTAGGCTTTTTCTGAGTTTGACTTTATGCTATATATCTTTAAACATACAAAGCAATAAAAATAATGTAAATCACATTAAATCTTTGGTTTGCTTTTCCTTTTCCTGTTTTGTTTTTTAAAGTTATTTGTCACCTTTAACCAAACTTTCCTGACTGAAAAAAAAAAAAAAGAGACAAATGAGGCTTTCGCACATACACCATGGCTGTTGTGACTGCTGATTCTTGCCTTGCAGTTAATGTCACTTTAAACACATCAAAGGAGATGTCAGCAGAGAGCACGGCATCCCATTCAGGCTGCATATGCAATAAAGTGAACCTTCGCAAAGTCACCGAGAATATACCGTATGCATACCAAACAGCGCTTTTCAAACATGGTATTCCCATTACATTATAACACTAAAAAACACAGTCTCTTTAGATGCATTATTCCTTACTATACACTGCACCATGTGGTTGAGGTCTAAAATTGTTTTGACCTCATGTATTTACTCCCTTTAACCATCTGGCTGCTCTAAACGGCAAGGTCACTTTGCATACCTTTTCACTTTTAGTCACCGTACCCAGTGGATCTCAAATTTGTTCAATCACAACACTTTTCAAATGTACCTGTTCTTCTACCTTATCTCAACAAAAATGCAGATGTTCATATGCTCAATAAGAGAGCAAACAAACCTGGAAAATGTAATTTCCATAAAACATATTTCAGTCAAACTAATTAAAATATAATTTCAGTTTAACAATATCAGAACTTAGTAAAGGAACACAACTTAAATCCCTTGGACTAAAACAACCTACTTAAAAGCACAAATACAGACTCAGACATTTCAGTTCTGAATGTAGATACAAGAAGCCCACAGTGATCCTGTTCTGCTTGTGCGGCTCATCACTCGCCTGACAGGCATCTTAACTCGGGATTTAACTGTAAAACCAAGAATAATGAAGGCATTTGATCCTGTTAGTGTTAGTGCCAAAGTTTTCATGTACTTATCTTGTTCTATTAGCAAAATACCAGGAGCATAGAAGCCTCCTAAGAAATTCAAGTCAAGTAACTGCGTCCTCTTTGCACTGGATACAGATTTGGTTTGAAGTTTTGTGCTAATTTGCCTGTTACCTAGAAGCTCATTGAAAAATCATTACATTTAGTAAATCTTCAGTTATTATTGTTTTCTGTGAGCTACAACAAAGTATATAAGACAAAACTTAAGCTAAAAATGTACTGAATGACCTTAAAAAAGAAGAAAAAAGAAAGAAAGAATGAAAGAAGGAATCAGTAAATCATTGTCAGTTCTATATAATTCCATTAGCTGACAGATAAAGTCATTAATGGCTCATGTTCTGCTCCAAAGCTTTTGTTGACAGCATCTCTTTTGGTTAAGGAGTTTGTACTCTTCAGTCTTCGGATTAGCTGTATGCCTGTAAAACATTTATCTAGGTCAAAATACTGTGTCCTATTTTTGTGTGTGTTAAGGACATTTGTTAAATGGTTAGACTATTTTAACCTATTAGTGTCCCCATGTAGGGAAACTAATAAGGGAAACAATGAAACAGACAGGTTTCAGGCCAAAAATAAACCCAAAACAACACACAACAAATATTTCTTACATTAGAGGTACTTTTTGATAATTTTTTCAATGCTTTTTCAAACAAAATTCCTACACTACACAAACCTTCCATATTTTCAGCTGAGCAGTGACCTTTGTCGCTCCACTACAAACATGAAGAGCTCCACTTCAATTATTCTGTCAGCATCATAGTTGAAATTCTCGAAAATGGACATGCTCATACATAGTTGCAACTATGTATTCACACTACATACGTGGAATAGGTATGTAGTGCATTTTTAATTAATTTCAGTTAATTTTTAATTCATTTTTAAAATCGGTGAATCTGTCATTAATTATTTTCAATAATAAAGTCTGTTTTTCAGTTAAAGTCTGAAATCAATACACATACAGGGTGTCAGGCACGGCGGATGAAACACCTCTCTGGGCGTAGGCTCTGCAGACCTGTCCAACTCTCACTGCTGGGACTGTCCACTCACGCAAAGTAATGAGATCATCCTCTGTGAAGTGATGCTGAAAATGAATCATCTCCTTCCTGTTCCCTAATGGCACGGTGGGCCCATTTCTCCTGAACCTTGCACTCTGAGGCCATCCATCCTCCGCTATCAAGCTCTGCAATGGCTTCACTCATCACACCACTGCCACCGGTCCTCTACGACAAAAAGCGCCAAACAGGAAGCCTGCATTCGTAGTCATGCAGGTCAAACCCAATGTGAATATTTCTTTGTAGGTGGTTTATCTTGTTTTTTTTTTTGCTAATGCTTATTTACTCGAGGGTTAAACTACCTAAACTCTACTACAAAGTGCTCTAGCCCAGGTTCAGTTATTGTTTGGCCAGGTAACAAAATCTATTTGTTGATAAAGGTATGTCGGCTGTGTAGATACACAATAATGTGCCTTATATCTTCAGGACATGTTTTCTATTAAGGGAAAATGGCTATCTCCGCCTAACACAGTTTTGCTCTGAGACAAAAGTATAAAAGCATTCCTGCAGGTAATGAAATAACAATGCACAATAAGTGGTGGGGTAGAGGGATGGCCACGGTCTTTATCCATTAGACACTGCAGCAAGTTGTTTTTTTGTTTTTTTTGCTGCCCTGATATTAGGACAAAACTCGCTGATGAATTTCAACCAGGAGAGGCTTTTTTTTTTTCCCTGCGCAGACACAAAAATAAACAATAAGAAAAAGGAGGCTGCAATATGGCCATGAAGATAAGGCTTAATCTATCACACCTCAGTTCATACACATAATAGGAAAAGAGAGTTTAAAGGTTTAGAATAATCACAAAATGTCAGGAACTTTTTGTCAACCAGAAAAAAGATGGGGAATTGTCTTGGAAATATGATGTCTCGAGGAGTCCCGCTACGAACAAAGCTGCGGCTGGAAGCAGTGCTCGGTAAGTCGGGGGGTTGGGGGGGAATGATTCAGGTCACAGAACCAGATGACTGACAGTGCCACAGGAGACAGAAACAACAAACTTAGGCTGCGGGGACAGACACCTAACAGACGGCAAACAGGCCTTTGACCAGAATGACCTGCTCCAAAGAGCAAGTGCAGCAAACCAAGCTGCTGTGGAAAAACCACAGGCCTGTAATTGTTATCTGCGACGCACCTTGGTCACAAAAACTCGTGCGAATGAGCCTAACGCGGCTATCCAACATGGAAATTCGTGCATGAGCGAGCAGCCGGCGCTCAGTCAAGGTACCAGTTTATTGCAAGAGTAAGCAGCTCATCACACGATTGGTTCATTGTGAATCCATTTAGCGTGCCGCACATTAATCATGCCGCAGGCTGTCAAGGTTCACCATTTATGCTACTCTGTGAGATTACAAGAGAGGGGGTGTTGGAAATTCTGCTTAATAACACGGAAGCTCTCATTACCATCTGTGCATTCATTCATTTCTCATTCATTTCTCCGGCGTCGCGTGCGGTCTGTCAGACACGTGACAAAAAAAGGCAGGGAGGCTCATTCAGTATCCACACCTCGGAGACCTGCATCCTCTGAGAGCCAGGAAGCACGTTCACAATGTTTTAAAGTACATTATATGGTCATTTGTGGTAATGACTTGCTGTAATGTAGATGTAGATATTGGCATGAGATTGTCAATCTCCCCATAAAACTATCACAGGCTCTCTCGAAATTACATTCCTTTTGCGGAATTGCAAGAGGAAAGAACAAGCGATGTTCTGTCATCATTTTCAAAGGTGTAATCAGAAAAAGTTTATGTGATGGTGCAAGACGTTTGCGTTTCGGCGAACCAGAATGAATGTACTAATTTGTAAGAGTAGCACAAAAACAAAACTGGGCCCTTAATTTTATCCTTTTTTTCTTTTCAGTTTTTTTTTTTCCTGACAGTTTGAATCAACAATTTTCCAGACCTTCTAAAGGTGCCCTAGAAGGTTTTGTTTTTATAGGCGATGGGCGCTATTTCACTCATTTAAAGTTTCCTATGCATCTGTCCATTTTCAGTGGAATGGTTTTGTTTTTATTTCTTTGTGAGCCACATAACAAAAACCTTTGAAACTCCAAGGATAAATCAGTAACACACACCAAACACACCTAATTTGTTTATGTTTCTTTAGCCGTTTCTATGAAAAATGCCAGAGAAAATTAGTTTTCAGTGATTCTCAGCCCTTAGCTGAAATCTTCCACTCATACAATTTGCTCGAGCTGCTAGTCTGAAATTGACCTCAACACCTGTCAAGACCTCAAACATCTATTCATGAGGACTACTTAGAGAAAATCAACTGTAATTTAATTTTCTATACAGAAACTGAACTGAAATGTCAAAAGCTTTCATTTGTATTTAAACCAATTTCAGCAATGAAGCTAAGTTTGAGCACCCGCAAGATGTTTCTCTTCAACGAAAACCATTGAGTAGTAGGACACTTCCTATTTCTGGCCTACAAGAGAGAAATCCCACTGGAATGTTATTCATCTTGCTATATGATTAATGCAAAGGGGATTTGCCAGTGGTAACACGCATGTGAGGACGTGCAACCCTGTCATTTCTCCTGCAACAAGACATGGTTCTATGAAGTGTTGCGGTCGCAAACCTCGGAGTGTGTGGGCATAGAAGACACGGGTCCAAAGGTGCACTAACAACTCCCTCAATGCAGTTCATCTCCACATGAGGCAATTTAATGACAAAAACATGCAACCGTAGAAAACTGTTATGTGGCTCTCTTTGTCACTAGCAATTTATCACGACTGCGATCGTGAGCCAGGTGCTCTTTTGGAGTCACAGTTAATACCACATCCTTTAATTTGACTTATGCAGTGATACGCAGACTCGGAAGCCTCCCATTTGAGATATTGAAATCTATAAAATCACTCTATGGCACAAAGCTGCTCTAAACAAAGAGACAAACATTTTCATCTTTAGCGGGCCAACACTTTTTGTAAATAAAAGTTTGAGCTTATCAATGGAGCACTTATTTTTCTACATCCAAGTCCAAAGATTAGTGAAAATACACTTTTAGAAGATTTGGAGGGACATAAATATTTCCCTTTTAAACAAATTTTTGTATGCACACATTTGTATGTGTTATCTAATGATGAGCTCACATTCCTTCTGTAAAAGTTTCAGTACTGCAAAGAATCTGATCGGACACAAAAGCTCAAATCATTCAAAACCCCATCCTCTTTAGCGTTTTCTCTGAAATCCACAAAAAATCCTAGAAGTCTGAATTTTAAAAAGCATTATGGTAGTTGTAATTCAACTTCAGGTTGAAATTAGCTCCAAAAAAGGATGAAGTTGTTTACCTTCAATATTGCTTTGGCAATCCAAATGGCGCAGCTGCCATAAACTCAAATATTATGCGAAACTTTTCAGAAGTTCAGAACTGCAGAGGTATGTAAATACAAACTGGCTTAGTCTGTTTTCTGACAAACAACATGATAAAAAACATTGAAAAACAAAAAAGAAAGAAATCATCCCATGAGAGATTATGGTGTCTCAGCACAATATTGAATAAAACGGAAAAAAAAGATAAATTAATCAGTGGATTTACAAACAAAACATATGTTGGCTTTTTAAGAAGATTAAGCTTAGAACGCGAGTCAGCACTGAAATGAGGACGCAATACAGCATGAAGGGGAAGCAGGGGTCTGCTTGAGTAAATCATGATATCATGAGGTGGGTTCAAATTCAAATTTGCACTACAACTGATTCTCAGTAAAAAAAAAAAAATGAAAAAAAAACACAACCACAATATTACTCCAATTAATTGACGCTGTTATGTTTAGATTAACTAGACTCTTTGTTTGTCTAGACTTTCTTGCAGTTTGACTATCTTTAGCCCAAGAAGGAAAAAAAAAAAGATAAAAGTAGTTCTTAGCTCAGTATGGCACGGTACAAGGTAATTCCATTCCCTATCCTTCAAAGCAGTGAGAGGGAGGACTCTGATTTATTCATAAGCCGGGTTTCTTCTGCCAGGGAACATTAGACAAAAGCAGATCACACAACGGTAAAAATTCTTCTGGGGAAAACAAATTAGATATCAAAACATATCAAACCAAAGGTGCGAACAGCTTAATGTGCTTTTGCGCTGTACAGGTTAGCGTTGTGCTACAGCTGTTCACTCAAGTTGTTGAAGAGTTAAGCCTAGTTCCTGTGTAATTCAACACACGCTTTGTATGTATAACCGTTGGTGTAGTTACGTTCATTTTGAAAAAATACAGTGTGCAACGCTCCGCCGTGGCATTAAGGTTTCTTGCAGCTGCATGTCAGGAATAATTCAACATGATTCTAGCTGCACAGTCTCCATCAAACCTCCTGTCAGTCTTAATCAGGGACGGAAGGTCACCTTTCTGGCCAGCGTACCTGGCCTCATGCAGCCTGACCGCATGCCCTCACTGCAGTAGCTTCTTACCATCACAATTCACAGAAGAAAAAAAATCCTTTCCAGAGCATGGGCAGACTCAAATATTCTTTTTATGGAGCCATTTACAAGCCTGGCTTAAACGTGCAGATTTGCAACTTTATTTGTTTGTTTTGTTTTATTTTAATATGCTGTAAATTCAACCTAAGATTTTGAATATTTAGTATTCCAGTTGTATTTCAACTAATATAAACCCATTTCATAGTTTTTTGACTGTCTGAGCATTTAAAGATGAAACTATTGCCCAACATTATTGACAAACCAGAAAGCTCACATAGAACTGTGATGTTTATTTATATTTTTAAGTACAAAACGCTGCTGTATTGTATTAGAGCGACATCATCTTAAATTACAAACACTATTCATATTAGGTTAAGATCATAATCCGATTTCCCTCCTAAAAAATTAACAGTTCTCTCTTGAACTCTATGTTGTAGATGTTTTTATTCCATGATCTCTTTAAAATAACACTTTTTTTTACCTTTGGTTCATTGCAGGATATAACATCACTATCACAATGAGAACAGCAATATCAGAATACTGAGAGGCGTGTCCTGCTCATCATGTACAGCAACATACAATTCAAAACATCATTGAATGCTCACAAATAATTGAAAGAAAGCGACCTGGGCCAGAAGTCAAATTCGTGAACTGCAGTATGTCAGTCCCTCGGCGCTCAAGGGCAGTTTCAGACCGGGGAGTAATCGGATAAAGGCCGGCCAAAAACTGAGCTAAAAAGTTCCCAAATATCTCCAGTGTTGTTTGAAACTCAGGCAGACTTCTAATGCTAAACAGAACTCATGTTCTGTCAAAAAATCCTCAATTTTGCATACAAATACACAGATCAAGTATCATGTCGGGGAATATTACGTAGTGTTTCCTGACAATTGTCTTCCTCCCACTGTGAGTCACCACTTTAAATACTATATAAAGTTATTATTTTACAAATTGTTGGCATATAATAACTCTTCATAGTAAGCTAATAATGAATCAGTAGTGGAAGTCAAAGTTCTAAATCTTGCACCACATTTTGTATTTGCAAAAGGACATTTTTAAGGTAGGCCTATTCCCTCTCCTTTAGGACTAAGGCCCCCTTTTTACAGAGAAACTAATCGGTAAAAGGAAACAACCACGTCACAATATGCGCTGCTTGCATTTCTGGCTGTAGGCCGGAGGAGTGTTTTACTTAGAGAGCAGAGGCGACTGACAGATGCCTGAGCAGCTACACAGCATTCACCAGGGCATCTGCAGCCCGAGAATACAGAGACAGCCTGAGCTATTAAGACTGCCAAACCTCAGGTATGAGGGGAGTTGGCTGAAGCGGTGCTCCAGTATCACGAACGTGACCCTGCCAGACAACAGTCGACTCTGGGTGTTAAACCACCCCATCCGCTCCATACATCACTGTTATCTCTATCACCCCTGTGAAGATTAGCCTTCAGCCAGCGTTACCTACCTGCTCAGACTTCTACTGCGGTGCAAAAACCCTGAAAATCCAGGCAGCATAAGATGATAACCAAAAAAAAAAAAAAAAAAAAAACAAAATTTGGGAAAGCCGGAAATCTGTGGAGGTGTAGCAGTGTGTACAAGTCTTCATCCCCAAAATAAATATAGCACAGCAGTAAATATGAGGCTAGATAGGCTATCAGGCTAGAGGAGTGCTGCAGCTTTTGTCTGAAAGCCAATCAAATCTGGCGTGTATTTAAAAAAAAATTAAAATTAAAAATTAAAATAAAATAAGTAAATAAAGAAAAATAAAAGAAAAAGAAAAAGACAGAAAAAAAGAAAGAAAAATTTAAAATTTAAAAAAAAAAAGAAAAAAGAAAGAAAAATAAAATCTGGCGTGTATACAATTACCATGGGGTACCATGCGCAGACCATGATTGGATCTTCTGCCTCTGTAGTAGTTTACTTTTTCATTGTGGGACAACAGTCTTTTGCTGCCACTGACTCATTACACTATGCAACAAAAGTAGGAATTAACAGAAATGACATTTGAAACACATCTAAATATCGATGACGTTTATGAAATTCTAACAGCATAAGTCAATATTTGGCACCAAGACCTTTATACTTCAAAACAGCTCGAACACAGGCCCCCGAGACTATTTTCAATGAGTCTACAATGAGAGGAATAGTCAACCGACGCGATATGCATCTCTTAGTTTCCAATTTCTTAAGGATATCACTTTCAGATAACACTCATGTGCTGTGGAGAGTTTATTTTGGGCCAGCCACTTCCTCTTTTGTCCTCCCCTTCTCTTTTTTTAAGGACACACTGCGTACCACAAGCACACAAAGCCTGTAGAACTATTACTAAAGACCACTTTAAAAGATTTCAAGTAGTTCCACCTGATTTGAAGAAAACTATGTAGAGATGATGAGTGGTTTCAAGACTTTTCTACTGCGCAGTTTGATACAATGCAACTGACTCATTTCCATTTGTTTGGTTTGAGGAGAGGTCTTTTTTCACCCACAAAATAAAACTTCTTAAATAAATTACTCTGAGGTGCTTTGGTCAAAAGTACGCGTAGATATGATCCATTTTCATGATTTTTTTTTCCAAAACTAAACGGATCCCACTGAGGAGCTCACTTGCTTTGAAGTTTGCCTCCAAGTAAACTTTGGAGTGCATTATTTTAGCATCGCAAAACACATAGTCATGACCACATGCTTAAAAATTGCTACTACATTTACCCTTTAACATCTCCACTTAGAAAAAAGGAAAATATTTTCTTTTAAAAAAATGTATTTGGAGCTGTAACAACCAGAATCAAAGTTTTCTTTTCACACTTTTGGTGATATTTTATGTATTCACACTGTTTAATGTCATAACTCAAGCTTAACTCAGGCATCACATACCTAAACCTAATTTTAGATATAGTTAAGCTAAGTGCACCTCCTTTAGTATATCCTATGAGTATAATCAGTGAAAAAGGTGCTCTACCAAGTAGTATCTAAGGATGTCTAACTGCTTTTTTCGTGCTGATGCTAAGCTGACCTGATGAAAAATGCTGCAGAGCTGCACAAGCTGTTTTGAAGGAATGCAGCCTGGAAGCCTAAACCTGTCTTCTTCCCTTAACATGTGGTGACAAGAACATGATGAGCCCATATGTATTCTCTTGATGACCCTCCTGAGAATAAATTGACAGGGCCTGCATGATGGGGAGATTTATTAAGTCAATACTTAGAAATTAAACCCCAAAGTGACATATTAATCATCATTCTGCCGGACTAAGTGACAGAGAAGTGTGATTATTGAATACAATGCAAGGGGACTTCATTTGAATGAAAATGGCTAATGGCATATTTATTATGCTGTGATTCCTTCCTGGGTAGGAGAAATGTCTCCTTCTTATGCGCTAACAGCAAAACCGCCAATGCAAACGGCTCAAAACAGTAAAAACTAAAACTTGCACAGAACTACAAGTACATCCAGGACACGTGCGCGCGCACACGCTCCTACACAGTTGCAGGATGAGATCTCAAATGTAGGCGGTTTCCATCAGTTCCTGAATTTTAGAGGATGTATTTATCCAAAGCGCATTTTCTACGAATACAATCAAATATTTTGGATCATATTGGAATGATTTTACCACTTATTTCTGGATATGTAGGCTTTGCTGTGAGGGGAAAACGACACCCCTCAGCTTTTGACACATCGTTCTCAATCTGATCCCTTGCTGCAGGTGTCTTTTACGCTTAAGCTTCATGATTTTAGCTTGTGTTGACAGGGGGGGGGGGGGGGGGGGGGGGGG
>CAJRST010033334.1:20594826-20627061 GCA_907169785.1 Menidia menidia | reverse complement strand
AGGGGGGGGGGGAGCGCCGCCTCTCCTCCTCTAACATAATCTTTTACAATATGTCCACCCCTTGCTCCTCATGCGCACACTGAAAGCTGTTTAATCTCGGTATTACCGTGAATTTCATCCCAACGGGGGCAAACGAAACGCTAAACCCCTCATACGCTGTCTTAAACGCGCGCTGCTCATTGCTGGAATACCAGGGAATTTCTACAGACTACATGGTGATGAGTCTTAACTTTTTTCTCATTTTTTTTCTCTAATTGCGTATAAAACAAGAGCATACTGGGAATAAAGCTCATGAAAAGATTACCCGGCACCCGCGCAAAAGCATAGACAAGGAAAGATATTGGCTATTTGAGCGTCTTCGTGCGCCAGAACGCAGGATTACGCACGGAAACACAGACACACAACTGGGTCGTGCAATAAAACTGACGAATGCCTTACCTGTTCAGGAGATCGGACACGGCAGTTAGGTGAGGAGAGAGGGTTTCGGGCTGAGTGCTGAGCAGCACGGTCTGCACTGTACCGAAGTGCCGCTGCACGTCCCAGCAGCGAACTCCAAAGTGCGTCTGTGGTCTTTTTCGCTTTTTTATTTTTTGTTGCTTTTTTTTTATCTTACCACGCCAATAAACAGCAAGATTCAGACCACTCCCCTCTTATCAAACTATTCTGTTAGATATGCACCACATGACCTCAGCACGTGGGTCGAATGATAATGATACAGATTAATATTTAAGGGTTTTTGATTTATTGAAACATCTACGAAATACTCATAGTTTTATCATTCAATCTTTTCACTCTTTTGGGACCGGCGTCTTTTGATAATCGAATTCACTGCACACATCGTCCTCTGCAAGTGACACTTACTGTCACTTGAGAACATTTTTGGGATGGACATACTTGCCTTTTTTTTCCGATTTAGTTAAGCTCTTTAAATTCTAGTTGTCATAACAGACCTCTTTGGAGTTTGTGTGTAATGCAGTAGGAGCAGTGGAGAAGAAGGAAAGAAAAGGAACTTTTGTTAGTTTGGTTTGGTTATATTGGTTTCTGGTTAGCTGCATTTGTATATTGCATGTTCTATAACTTATTGCCAAGTTTTACTGGCGATTTGAAACAATGCCATCAATGTCCTTCATGCTGTGTTTCAGCTGTGATGCAGTGCATTTAAAATCAACAATGATCTCATTTAGTTACCTAGTACAAAGGCTCCACATATGACATTTGAGCACATTCTGGCAAATACATGACATCTATCACCATGACATCCAGACAAGTTTTCCTGTGTTACAAACTAAGCACTATCATAGCAGCTTTCACTTCAGGAAAAAAATAAATCTTGCCCTTGAGTGTTAAAATACTGACAATAAAAAGAAGTGCATTGACATACTTCTATGCTGAACCTTATTGACATGTCTACAAGATTCAAATGTCAGATATATCTTCCAGAAAATCCTTCATCATTGCTTTGGCATCAAACCAGGACCCCACAATGCATAAAGTATGTATTAAAAAGATAGAAAAACATGTTAAAGTTGGTCTGATTAATTAGGGAGTCTTAAGTCTTTGAACAGATTCCAATCATTCATGGTGGAAATAATTCTCTTAGTGAAATTTCTCTATTCTAGCTGGTGACTCAGAGGGCTTTATACATTTTAATTCACTCACAAAACATGCAGTAGTCTAAACTATTTGGAACATACTCAGTGCTTTGTTTTATGCACTTACGTAGTTTAGGCATCATGAGGTTTAATGTCCTGCCCAAGGACTCACTTGACCCAGGATTGCCCACAGTAGAACCACAACCTTCCTCCTCAGCTACAACTGCCCCAGATTTAGTAGTTGTTGAATATAGAGTTCAGTAGAACAGAAATGTAAAAATTTAACATCCGCAGCTGCCGTGAGGGATTTAACATTTTAGCTGTTTATTTGTATAGAAACGTTTGAAGTCATTAACTTTGAGAGCTTAATGAATATGTGGTTAAACAGATTGATAACTATGGCAGCCAGCTGAAAGGAAACTCAGGTTTGATCCTTTCTCCTCAATGAATGATAAATCATATGCATTTTGAGGTTTGCAGAGAGCTTGTTTTTTTTTTCTCAATCAGCCGCCTCTCCAGATTAGGAGAATTGTTTTCAACAAAAACGAGTGCACTATTTTCTTTCAAGCCCTGTTTATGTTTGCCTTTAAATACTAGTCAATTTAAAATGTATATATTTTAGATATATACCAGTGTTAAGAATCAGTTTGCCTCTGATTTATTATTGTTTTGTTCATAAAAGTAGCAGCTTTTTTAGTATTGATGCACAGTAACACAAATGCACTATCAGCAAGATCAACTTTCAATATGAACATTAAAGGTAGCTGTCCTTGACTATATTGAATGGCACTGACATGAAAAAATGATAGAACATCATTACATCCATTTTAATTACCTGCTTGACTAAGTAGAGTTGCAGGGAGGTTGGAAGCCATAACAGCTGTCATTTGGTGAGAGGAGTGAAAAGTCACCAATACATCACAGAAACATCTTCCTTCATCTAAGTAAAGTTGTGTACTGGATTCATATAATTTATTATTATAAATTTAACATGTAAGATTGAAAGAAAATTACAAAACGTTCGGTTTATGTCACAATGCAGATTATGATCCAAATTGAAATCAGCTTTTGAACCATGTTCTGAGACATTCATTGTTTGAACCTTGTATGAGCATAACAAAAAAAGGTGTAAAGTTGCACATTATCTTTAATCTTTTATCCAATGGTGCTTTATTTATTTATTTTTATTACAAAATTGTACCTGTATCCAATAATGCCAGGCCTGACAGTGGGGCAGGGAAGAAATAAGAACAAAGGAAAGCAAACCCGAAAAAGAGAAAGATCCTTTAGGCATAGAGAGACATAAAAAAAAAGAAAGACAACAAAATCATACAACCAGCTACTATGTCTGTACAAAAGAAACAGTTTCGTGTTGAGAACCTGCAGGAGGTCCTGCAAATGGACTCAGAGAAGACAAAAGAACAAACAAGCAACAAAAGCCAGGAACGGCAACAACTCTGGTAACAAGGACGTTGGTGAGCATCTCAGAACTGTGTAGCAACTGTTCAGAGGCATGAAGAGGTGTGTGTCTGGGTAACCGACTGTGTGTGTGTGTGTGAGTGAAAACCCACAGCCCATATTTCCTAGATTGTGACGTCTGGGGGAATGTCTGGTGTCTCGTCATGTGTTGATTACCTATTGTGTACACCTGGGGTTCCTCTCCCTCATGTGTTTAAATAGTCCTCGTTTCCCATGTCCTGTGCCAGTGCGTTTTCGTCTTTTTGTTCTCGTCACCCCTCGCCACGTCAGGTTTGATTTTGTCACAGCCATGCCATAGTCTTATTTACTTTATTGCCATAGCCACGTTTTAGCCACAGCCATATTGACCTTGTTTGTACTTTTGCCATAGTCTTGTTTTGATCCTTTGCCACAGTTTTGTTAACCTTGCTTTGTTACTTTGCTCATAATTTTGCCAACCTTGTTTTTGAACCCATGTCTGCCATCCACTCCTTTGAGTGCCTTTTTGTTCCAATAAACCCTGTTTTCACGAAACTCCGCGACTGAGTCCTCCCTCCAAGATCCACTCCCTTTGACATAGATTGTGCTCAGTTGTCCGTGCAAAGGGGCTGCCGGCCACAGTCCATCCCCCAGCGCTCCCAAGTGGGCAGGGAGTGCCCCAAGACCCGGTCCACCACCAGCCACCCTGAGCCCAGATCCCAGGTGGACGACCACAGAGACAACCCTGGAGGCCACCAGGAAAGCCCCAAAGAAGAGCCCCCACGACCGTAGGGGCAGAGGCCCCCAAAAAACCATGAGCAACAGCGCACCATCCCCCAACAGGCCCCGTCCCCCAGACACAGGCCGAGAACCAGAACCCAAACCCAAACCCTGCTAGCCCAAGTACCACCAAATGGCTCTGAACCAGTCCCCCGGGGGCCATGGGGTGCCCATTGGTCGGCGAAACAATGGGGGGAAGTCAGGGAATCGACCACCCCCATGAACAGATCGGCACTATCAGCTAGATCAACTTTTCAATATGAACGTTAAAGGTAACTGTCCTTGACTATATTGAATGGCACTGACATGAAAAAATTATAGAAGATCATTACATCCATTTTATTTACCTGCTTGACTAAGTAGAGTTGTAGGGAGGCTGAAAGCCATAACAGCATTCATTGGGTGAGCAGAGTGAAAAGTCACCAATCCATCACAGAAACATCTTCCTTGATTTAAATAAAGTTGTGTATTTGATTCATATAATTTATAATTATAAATTTACCATGTAAAAATAAAAGAAAATGACCAAACGTTCGGTTTATGTCACAATGCAGATTACGATCCAAATTGAAATCAGGTTTTGAACCATGTTCTGAGACAATTGTTTCAACCTTGTATGAGCAAAACAAAAAAAGGTCTAAAGTTGCATTCTATCTTTTATTTTATTTTATTTTTATCTATTTGAACCTTGTCCTGTTCGGCATTATGGCAGCAGAACCGAAAGATCCGACAGAAGACCCAGAACCAGACCCAACCAAAGCTGTAGTCACTCCAATCAGACCCACACACACTCACACTCACACCCAGCAGAGGCAACCCAGGACCCCCAGGAGCCAGGCAGACCCCAGGTGCCCTCCGGGGCCCTTCAAGAAAGAAACAAAACAAAAATGCATTGCACCCAAACCCCATACAGCCGCATAATTCGCCACGAAGAGGGCATTTTACGGTTGCATTTGAAAGAGGAGGATTTATTTACAAAGGGCTTCATATATAGGGATGAAGTCCTCTGATTGAAGAGGTGATGCAGGATCAGGTACCAGGGGACTCCTCTCTCGCTTTAAGTCCACAGGTCATTACAGGTTTATTGTAGCAAGACTGGCAATCTCTCTCTTGCTCGAGCTGATTAAGACATGTAAACACCAAGCAGAGGCCACAGGCAAAAGGGTGAAGTTTGACCTTCTAATTTGGTCTTTTTATTAATGACTTTAATGTGGATCAGGTCAATGTAAGTCACAACACGTGTGGTAGAAACAATGATGCATAATGACCAAAGACTGACAATGAATTACTGTTTGTCTTTTGGACATTCAAAACAGTGGAAATATATAATATATGAGGGCTTCTCAAGAAATGAGTTCAAATCAAATAGTAGCGAGTTACACAAAAGGAAGAAAAACAGTTACTTGCATCTAAGGTGAAGGTAGTTCACGGCACAGGCAGAAAGAACATGTTGGGAGCAGGTTATAACAGTCCCTGTGCTCTTTCAGGGAATTTGGTTTTCATAGGAGTACATGTTGGCAATTGTATCATAGGCCAGCTAAAGACTTTAGGCCAGGATATGTATGAAAAAATGGTATTCTTTCAGTTTGCAGAGTAAAAAGATTGTCGTTTCTCCTACCTTCCAAAAATATGTTAGATTAATTTGCTATACTGAGAGAAAGTTTACACCTTGTCACATTTTTTATTCCAGCACCCTCCACCTTCCCAACCAGAGAATATGCAATTATCAACCCTTCTGGACAAACATCTGACACGACAGATTTTCTGTTGTTTTAGATGATGGAAAATACTCCCTTCTCGTAGAACCATTCTACTTAGTGTGTCAGATTTTCACTTTCCGTTCGGGGAAACAACTTATTTCCTTGGGATGAGAGCACTTAGACCAACGTCCACAGCATGGAAGACATTGACTATGCATTAGCTGCCACCAAAGGGAATTACCATTTTTATTTTTCTGTTTCTACATTCATAAAAAAAAATGGAGATGGCATATGTTCCCTGGATAACTTCCACTCAGTTTAGTTAAGTTTTGATGGCTTAAGGCTGCCGGTTTTGGCTTTAAGAGGGAGAGCATAAGGTACACTTTGCGCTGTTGGACTATACTTTGTTTGCTCAGAGATTAATGTGGCACAAATGTTACATTTTCCAATTGGCACACATCATGCAGGGCTTTTCATTTCATATAAAGAGCACCTTTTCTCAAACATAGGGGGGCATGTAAAGTTTGGACTATTGCCGAAAGACATTTTGGCATACAGGTATGCTGGAGAGGTCAGCAACAGAAAAATTAGCTGCATCTGCTCTTGTGCTTGTGCCATTGTCATGATAATTTCAAGTAATCAAGATTTTGAAATTGAACAAAAATTTAATAAAAGCATGAAAAAAAAGTTTATTTGAGCTACAGGTTGTGTTTCAAATTTTAGACCTTGAGTGAAGAATTGGAGCCACTTGCCCATTGTGACAGTTAATATGACCGATGTGAGGCGACTGACATATTCAGGCTGACATATCTCTCCTCCTGCAACCATGTGGAAGTAAGATAAAATAAATCAATTTCAAAATCAGTCGTCAAATCATTGATCAACAGAAACATTCACAAGACAGAGCTAATACTTGAGGATCCGTATTTTCCTTGGCAGCCCTGTCAGTCTTTATGAGACTTGAGATAAAGCATCTGTCCACCTCTATCGCCAGGTCTGTTCTGCAGCGTTTCAGCCTGGACCTCTGCTACGCCACTCAAAGGCATGCAGAGAGTTCTCATGAAGCCTCTCCAGCAGTGTCCTGGCTGTTAGCTTTGGCTCACTGGAATGTGAAAGGTGAATTGCTGGCTCTGTGTCAGTTCCTGTGCATGCAGGAGGAGATTTTCCTCATGAGTATCTGGCTACACTCCTTCTCTCTCTTGTACTGTCCCTCTTGCTGCTGATATGCTCCATAAAGTCAATTTTTTTTTTTGCATCATGCTCTTTTTTAATGCTGAGTGGCAGCCTCCAGGTGAGCTGTTGTGTCTTTTACTCTGAGTTAGCTTTGTGTAACAGCCTGACTGACGGGGTACCGCTGAGATGGTTCTCCGTTTGACAGGATCTCTGTGGGCGACCTCAAATTCCTGTATGAGAGGCAGTCTGAGTCATTTCCACGAGCCATGCTTGGTTTACTTATGTAAAGAAGGGGTTCTTGTCATTTTTAAGTATCGGTCCACATTTGCTATGGTCATTGTTTTTTTTCTAAGAGCACTCAAACCTTAAGGAAAGTTCCTGACAATATTAATCTCCATTGTGATTTCTTTCACCATTTTGACCTTTAATTCTGTCTTCTGATTTCAGTATTTATTCCAAGGATGACTGTCATAACATTGTCGGCAGATTTGACCAGATTATTGCAGTCAAAAGCAATTTTGATAGGTAATTTTAAATCACAATAGCATCACCGGTATATAATCTACACAATATTGACATTTAATTTATTCAATGTTGCTATCAATGAGAGTCGTATAATGTCATATTGACACAATGTTGTCTGCAAACTGATTGAAGTTTATTTAGTTTGCACAGATAAAAACTAAGTACACAGATTTATTATCAAGATCTCTATGAATTTTAATCAAATGTACGAGTTTTTATCTTACGGTAATTTTGGATATTCCCCAAATATTTTTCAAAAGAAAAGAGAAAATACCCTACTGTAAATTAAATTAATTGATCTCAATGTCCTGTTTGAGTAAAAATGTTTTCTCTTCTTTTCTAGGTTGCACAGTGGCATGATGGTTGGCACATGTGGTTTGAATTCCTGCAGGGGCCCACATCTCCCACATGAACGGAATCCCAACGGCCAAAAACACAAATGTTATCTTAACAGTTTAGTAGTGATTCTTTGCTGTCCCTTGATGTTTGTGCACATGGTTGCTAGTCTCTCATATCTGTTTTTGTCAAGGCATTCAGGATGTATACCTAACCCCACCCTCCCCTCCAACCCCAGAAAATGGATATCACTTTTTAAAACCAATTTGAGCTTCAGGGATTTTTAAAACAATTACTCACTGAAACCCTTTGCTCCCGCACAACAGTCTGAAAAGTGAGTCAATGGAAGAGAGGCTCAATATAAAACGATAGGGAAAAACTGCTCTATATAATATATCAAATCTAACTTCTGAATATTTAAAAGGTGTTCGGACTATATTACTGAAGAATTTAGATTCTCTCTTTTTAAATGACACCGCAAGCATCTCTCTCTTTCTTGGCAAAGATGAGGGAGAGACTTTTGTTTCTGACCTCTTTCTGAGGGCAGTGGCCATCAAAGCAGCAGAAAGACAGAGAAGTCATTATCGTTACAGATAATAACTCCGGGGGCCATCAGGTGAGGACAAATCCCATCGGAAGGTACACCTCCAGTATACACATAATTATCAATATAGTCAACTCCCCTGTGAGATTCCTTCCTCCCAAAATAGAAAGGAAGCAGCCTGGGAAGATCACAGCTCTATGATCTGTGGAGAATATGCTCAGGATCCTGGAATACAAACTACACCAAGGGCAAATATGCAGTTATCAGAAGCGTCTACATAATTAAAGTATTCATTTCATGTAATTACGGCTTAATCCGCCGGGACACCAAGTGTTACATTATGAACTTCCTGAAATTGAACAACATGGGAAAGCGCTGCCGAGCTGAGTAACACTAGATGGTTTCAATCATTTGGCTGAGAGCGACTTTCAGACTGTCAGTGGCTGCCAGAAAAGCAGGGCTCTTCATCACAAGACGATTGAAAAGTTGAGCTACTTTCCGGATCATCTGGTAGAATTAAGGTCTTTTAACCAAGATCTTTGTTGGCAATGGTTTTTTGTTTTAAAGGTGAAAAAAGAAAAAGGAATGTGCCTGCATTTTTTCTGCCATTAGGTACTTTTATCTGCTATTGTGAATAAAATCCCACTTAAGAAGACTTATCTTGAGTATCTTGAGTAGCTATGACCTTCTTGGAGTTTTTATCTTACCAAGCAACTAGGCTCTGTTTAGTATCTACTCAACATATTTTTATTTTTTGCGCTGAAGCTCTCAGTTATATCTCAAATTATGGCACTACTGGCACTCTTTCTGTTTATTTGGCCTTTTATAGACATGAGATATTTAGCACCGATGGCCTGTGCCAAAAGGAGATGGGTATAGGTGAAAATGCAGATCTAAAAGATGTAAGACCAGAGATTTCAGCCACTTCTCAAACACTACTCTTTCATTGATTTGGTTTAGTGTGCTGAGATTTGAAAAGAAAAAACACTTGGGTCAGTCATGTATTAACTGATCTCTCAAACATTTTAAAAACAGCTCCAGTGAAGCCCAGAGTTAGAGCCAACTTTACTTTTTTGAAGTAAAAATGATTTAAGTTTAGTCTCATTGTTTTTTCTTTCTTCTTTTTTATAGAAAATGGAGATGGCAAAGACTGTGTGAACCTAAAAGTCGTGCACAATTTCTTCAACAATTATTTCTTCAACAATTCCTTTCAAATTGTTGTAGCTGAAATCCAGCCTTCAGTCTCACAGTAGCTCTGCCCTTTGTGCTAGAAGAAGTATGCTGATAGCTCATCATGGAGCGGTTCAGGACAAAACATGTCCGTAATTGTATATTAGATATGAAGGAAACTTAAAAATGAAAGCACGCAGCTCTGATTCGGTTTGTTTGTGAATTTTGTTGTTTGCGCGTCTGCTTTGTCTGTAAAACATAACAGCAAGTGACTATAATCTCTAATTTAAAGGTGTAGACAACTCAGGTATTCTGATTGTCAATGCCTAAAACACATTTCTTAATTTAGATGGATGGTTCACACTAATTAAGAATGACTTGTGCTTCAAGTTCATAGAGAGCTCAACAAATGATTGAATAACACACCATTTAGCTAACAGTGGCTCAGCAAACGCATGCTATGGGGAGAAAAGCAAACATTTCTCAGAATTGGTGGCAGTGGTTGAGGAAAACGGAGAACCAACCTAAACAGCAGGCCGGACCAGAAATGCAAAACAGAGACTGCATTAAAGAAGGGACAAAATAGTCTGTATATCTAAACAATATGCAAGTGCTAAATGTCTGCAGCATTTACAATAAATCTGTGGCGGAGACCGCATTCTGGTTTGCAGCAAATCAATAGTTCAGAACCATCAGAGCCAGTAACTCAAAGTGATGAAGAACAAACTGATCTTAAAAAAAGGCTGACACTGTTATCGGGACCAATTGGGAGCCCCTGGGTCTGGTTGTAGAAAGAATAATGTGCAAGTTAATAAGCACAAACAAATAAAGCACTGCCCACCATCTACATAACATTGTGCTAAAACAACGAAGTGTGTTCAGCTAGGGGCTAACCTCCCTCCATGTCACCTTGATCTTTTCCTCCAAACATCATCCCCATGGGGAGCACAGCTTTTTAGAGCTTGTTTTGTTGTTTATCCTGTTACCCAGGTTTTCTATGATCATGGCAGCTGTGGTGTACATATTGGTTGGTAATTGGCTGGAACCACCCGCTGTTTGGGATTATTCTTTACTGTCTCAGCTTTGATTTAACCCTTCTGGGTTGGTCTGTCAGGTGCCCAGATTATCCACAGGTCAGGTGGCCTGGTATTGATTTTATCAAGACTTTTGATGGTTTTCACTTTTGTGATCAAAAGGAAAAACAAGACTGTTGCAAGACCATTTTTCATGGACCAGTCCTATAAGTTGTGACCATTGTCTAATTCAAAGAGGAATATTACCAGTGGTCTTGAGTTTGAGGGTTAGTCTATGAGTTGGATGTATTCTATCTTGTGGTGTGGGTGCAACTTGATTTTTCCCCCATTGCTAGAACTTATTGACAAGTCAGGTATGGGAGTGTGATAACATGGGCTGTCTTGGATGCGGTCTATCTCATGTGATGTAATTTGGTGGTTGTAAAGGGTCATTTCTTACGTTTGCCTAATAGTGCAAAACTTTCACCGGGGATTAGCACACCCCACAAGTGAGCATGAACATAAACAAGAAACCAAGAAAGTAATTCTCAATAGTGAAACACGCATTAATGCACTGTTTTAGGATTAAAGGTACCGTATTTCCCAAAATTCAAACCAAAGTTATCTTGGATGTAAAACAGTGTAAAGAGCAAAAATGAGTGATGACTGTGATAGCAGTGATATTGACTACAAAATCAATAAGATACGTTTTTTTAATCCTGAGGCATATATGTAGTATGAAACAGGATTTTCATATTGTTGGTGTGCCTTTTTTTCTATGTGATATTACGTGGCTCATCTGTCGAGCTAATTAAAGACTGTTTGAAGATTTAGCGCTTCTCAGACTTGACCAAAACACCCAGAGCGTACATTGTCTTTTTTAAGTAAATAAACTGACACGCTGTGTGCACGTGAAATACTAAAATGTATGCACAGAACGGCCCTGAGTCAGCTTCTATTTATGATGGGCAGACCCCGTATTCCAAACATCCATCTGGGTGTAGAATTCCAAATATACCTCCATCAACTGTGAAGAAAAAGGAGGCAGATGCCTTGTGTTGTCCCGTTGTTACTTGCATATTCACATCCATTCCACAAGGGTCCAGTTGAAAATATGAAATGGAAAAAACCTGTGCTCTCAAGAGTTTGAATGTTTGGGTCACAATGGCACACCACTGTTTAAAAATGTTTTATTGCTACTTAACATACTCTCGGAGGAATAGACCACACATTCTTTGAATTTCAATTTAATTTAATTGCTATTTTTAATGTTCATTAATTGGTTTTGTCACCTGAAGAAATGGTCAAAATATCTATACTGCCACAAACTAATATCAAATGTGAAGTTTTAGCGATTTGAATTAGTTTGAATAATTGTACCAGGTACAAGCATAAAATTGCTGAATAGGAAACAGGTCAGTGTTACGTACAGCACGTCTTTGATAACAGCTATCATTAATGTCGGCCACAAAATATGTCACAGATTGTTGGATGATTGAACCTAAGTAAAAACAATGGGGCGAGGCATAAGGACTTTGTGAGTCATTCAATTAACACTGAAAACAAAAAAATAAAAGTAAAAAATACTGAGGGAGTGACAAGGGAATCAAACACAAGTGAGTGCTGATCATTAATACTATAAAAATTAGATAAAAACACACATGAGACCCAGAAAAAAGCAAAACATCGCAGAAGGCACTGTAATTTTTTCTCTTTGTTTTCTAATTTTTAACTTATCAAATAGGTTGACAAAGCCTACATATTCTGCTATTCTGCAAAAAAAGTGAGTCAGACTATTGAAATTATTTAAAAAGCATGAGGTTAATTACAGGCTCTTCAGTCATAAATTAGTTGGTGTATTTAGTCATTGACTGGAATAACTTTAACTGAAATGAATCCCTTCGTATATATCAGTCTTCAAAGATATGGTATCACCTAGTCATTTCTCTATAACAGCAAAGAAATTGGAGAAAACGTGCATTGATTACTTGAAATGTAATATTTATCAAGAGCATCCCTACTCTCCGAAACAGTCTGAAACCTCCAAGACCAGCTTTCTTGCACTTTCTTTAAGTTTTAAGGAATAGTTCTCTAGGCTTTTTGAAGGACATCCCAAAGCTCTTCTTTGGCTGCCTTTTTTTTCTCTGTGTTCTGTTACGATGATCCCACACTGCTGAAATAGTACTGGGTCTGGACTCTGGGGAGGATTCATTCTCTCCATCAAACCTGTTGCCACTGATTTTCAATCCATTTCTCGAGTCATTTGGCAAAGCTCAGCCTTCTGAAAGAACCATTTCTCGACAGTCACCCTTCCGTAGAGACCATTTCAGTAATTTCTTGAAAGTCTTTTTTATAGTTTTGACGCGCCTCTGAAGTCATTTTCAGCAACAACTGTAATGGCCCCATCAACCTGTTAATGCACAGGCATTTAGTATTTCATATGCTGCTCATTTTGCCATTACATCTTTTCAGACATGATTGTGAACCAGACTGTGTGCGTACAATATTTTTGGGATCTGCACAAAGTCGGGTGTAATACTCTGATGTAACATATTACCGGAGTAACCGTTTTCTCATAAGTTGCTTTCAGCACAAGTGGCTGTGGATAGAAATAGCTTCAAATATCTTTTTTTTTGTATTCATATGAGCTCAGCAAACTGTCTGTTATAGACATATAGGTAATAAATCCATCAGAGGAACACTGAAGCTGTTATGCCTATGAAAGAAAAGGGATGTTCACCTAAGGATGCAATCTTCACATCGTCACTGATGTTTATCAGATAAGAAGCCACACCAACAAAAAAAAAACATATGATGTTTGGTTGGTGTTGGTTACATTTGTATGCTTTGCCATGAGAGTTTATGCCAAGCTAACACAGTATTAAATTAAATACACTAGTGACTAAAGAGATAAGTTGAAAATAATTCTATCTCGTAAGACAGAGATGAAAGTTTAGTAGCGGTGCAGTTGTTTTTCACTTGTTAATTTAAGATGCTGAGGAAAACTGTATTACGTTCTGCACAATACAGTCTCTGGTCAAATGAGCTTTCCAAAAAAAGTGGAAGAGAGTTGCTGATTTTGAGTTTTGAAAGCAGCACTTCACATGCCAATGTAATATTTATTTTCCCCATGATTTGCTTCTTCTGTATGATATATAATGTAACAGTTTTGTTAGTCTGCAACTTTTCTTTGGCATACCCATAACATTTTAAGTCTTAACAAACATGCTATTGAGGTTATGTTTCCATCATTGCGTGTGTAAATCAAAATATGCAAAGTGTGTCATTGAAAAAGATAAAGGAAATCTTTCTGTCTTCTCTGACCGACTTCAGCATCATTTTGGAAAATTCCACCACTTGCACATTCATTTGCAACTTATGAGGTTGGAATAGGTGTAAATTAAGTATCCACCATAAAAGATTGGGTCAAGGCTCATAAGGTAGTGCCAATCCCAGTGACATGACTGTCAGTGAGCTCTAAAAATGTGTCTCGAGGCAAGATTACAAAGGACTTTAGCCGTTCGACATCTACGGAGTCTGGGGAAATCTCAGCGTGTAAAGGCCAAAGACAAAAACCAATGATGGATGTGCGTGACCTTTGAGCCCTCAGGTAGCACTGTATGAAAAACCAGCATGCCACCTCGATCAATATAACTACAAGGGCTCAAGACCATCTTGGAAAGCCATTTTTGCTCCTCAGCGTCCATTGCTGCATTCCAGAAATGTAACTCGAAAAGGTATGTCTTTCAGAGGAAGACGTATATCAGTTCTGTGCAAAAACACCAAAGTCCTCTGGTCAGAAGCTTATCTTATATGGCCTAAAGCTAAAATCTCATGAACAAAAGTGGAAAAAGACTGACCGGTCTGTTATCAGAGACTGGCCTGAGGGTATGTGCATTACATGCATGTGTGTAAGGATATTGACGCATAGATTGTGTGTAGGGATTTTGGGTGGAAGTGAGTTACCATTCAGACGACATCCTTTCCCTGGAGGTGACGGTTTCCTTCAGCAGTACCATTCCAGACCTCATGCTGCACAACTGACAACAGTCAGGCGGAGTGTGTGTGCTTAAAGGGTCTGTCTGCTGTCTAGATCTGTCCCCTACTTAAAATGTGCGGTGCATTGTAGAGAAAATATTCCAACAGACCACTGACCAGCAGGAATCTGGTGAAAACGGATACAGATTATTTAAAAAATAAACATATCCTCAATTATTGTCCTCAGTTCCAAAGTTTTTCGAAATTAGAAGTGGTCACAAAATACAATAATTCCTTTAAGACCTAAAATCCTCCCACTGGACTCTATGGACTAAAGTTGCGAAGATCGTAAGTACATTTGAGTAAAATGTGATTGTATCATTTGCCCGTGGCTGGGTTATATTTTTGACAGTTTAGAACATTCTTTTCTCCTTTCCTGCGGTATCGTCACCAAAGGGGTGCAGTCTTTCAGAGCTAATCTATACGCCAGGCACTGTGTCTTTTATGTAATGAGTCATTTCCTCCCACTCAGTGTGTAACGTTCAGGAGAAAAAGAGACAAATCAGAAACCCCTTTTAATACCCAGACCTTTTAATCAAAGTGTGACATGTCTGCAATAAGTGACACGCATGCCTGGCTGTGTAATGCATGTGCTTGCCAGAGCAAATCACTTCACTTGGGACTAGAAACAAGGCTCTCCTTTTCTTCATGATGAGATTTGCGGAGACAGATTCGCATATTTATTCTAAGTTCGCAATATTCTCATCCACAAATATAGAAGCTTTAAGCACAGGGACTTAGTTACTTCTCTCTAAATAGTTGTGGAACTGCCAAAGAACATAATGTCTCTGATTGTAAGTAATCCCTTTGCCATTTGTCTCATTATGACTCAACCTTAATCGGAGAAATACTTGGTAATGTTATGGTGCTGTCTTTTGCTCCTACCTTAAGTCACACTTCTGTCTTCTCTCAATTTTTTTTTTGTTTCTTGCTTGCAGAGACACACAGGTTTAATTGTGTCTTTTGGGAGCGAGGTCTTCGTGTGCAATGGAAGGAAGCAAGCATGTGCGTTTTTAGCCCACTTTCATTCTACCTTGGGTGAGACATGGTAAGTTACACGAAAATATTCTTCTCACTCCCACCCCAATCAACACTGGACTACAGATGATGAAATCAAGTCATTCTCAGCTAGACCTGAAAGGTCTGTAATTGAGTGAGAAAAGTATCCGGAACTGTTTCAACTAAATATGACTTAACATTTTATGAGATGAAAGGTGTTAGCAGTATTGAAAATAAGTTAAATGAAAATATTTAATGTGTTTTCTTTCACCAATATGTTTTGCTACAATCCTAAATATACTGCAAAATTGCAGTCTTGTCACGACCATGAAACAGTGTCACACAAGTGTGACCACATTTAAATTTTCCGGCAGGAAACACTAGCTTTCCACCCTTGATGGATAAATGAAGCTTCTCTGGACAGGCGAAAGAACACGCTGGGAAGGGAATTTCCTCTATTTCCTTGCTGAAGTATTTGACTGGAAGTCAACAGGTGACCGAGAACCTCTCAGTCTCTCAGAATGCGGATACGGAAGAAACACTGTGAGAAAAGCAGAGATGGATATGTGACATTTGACTGCTGTTGCAATAACCAGAAATTTGTGACACGGTGGTAGTGACAGGCCAACCGCGGGGGATGAAAAGCCTCCGCCAACACTATGAGCTTCGCTTCTCCTTTGTTCCTGATTCAATATACCCGTAGTGAATGCTAAACAGCTGCCTAATAGTGCAACAGTATTCAGTTAGGACATCTTACATCAGGTGACCGCTTATCATGCTGCCATGATCTGAGAGATGCGTTTGGAGGCAGAGACTTGGATCCTGCTCTCTTGATTCTGGGTTCTAGTCATCACCCGGGAACCTTGATCTCAACACAGTATTGTGGTATGATCCTGGTTGTCCTGCCAACACATCTGAGTAACCAGTTCTTGCCCCTTTTTCGTCACAGGTTGGAATGCTGTAGTAAAAGCCGTTAGCATAACATTGTAAAACCAGTCTTTCTCATGGCCCAACTTTAAGCTTTTGTTAACTTGGTTTGTGTGTTAGCAATCTACCCTCTGAGTGTTTTTTTTTTTGCTGCAGGTGAGACACAAAATCCTTCAGATCTTCAGAACAGACATCATGTTGTTCCACACTTGGGTTGGGGATTCAATCACATCTCAGTGGCATGTGAAGGGGTGCATCGATTTAAGGTAAACAGACATGAACAAAATGAAGAGCAGAAGACAAAGGTGGAGGAAAAGTTTTAGAGTAGCATGTGTTCTCCACCTCCTCCACTGCAGCCACATAAACCAAAAAGTTGCAACACTTTTCATGCCAGCTGTAAATACAAGCACAACTAGCAGTGAATTGTGTAGCACAAAGATGAGTGGATCATTTAAATACTCTCCATTTCAATTCATTTTCAGCTCTTGCAAAATGCAAATGCATCAAACTCCAACCAATAAAAACTTTGCCCACATCTTTGACTGTAGATGCTAACCCTGCACTGCATATCCTCAGTAAATACTGACGATATCTGTTAAATGCCAGAGCAGGGTTTGCACCTGGCTCAAAGTGACAGTTAACATGTGCATAAGATGCCAATTTTCACTATTTTGACAGCAGTATCCAAAGTGCTTCTGATCTGCTGTTTATGGTGTCTTTGTCAATATCTCATGAGGGCTTTTAGGTATATTTTTTTATATTGAAAGGCTTTTTGTGTGATCAGAATGACAACAGTGTTGATAGATTTCCGTGTTATACCGGACAAAGTATGTATTTACATGCATTTTTGGCATTTGACATCTTTAAAAGGGGTTTAGCGGGCTAAAACATTCCTCATCACAGAGCAACAAAATGAGAAAAATGTATGCTTTTCGTGGTTAGTCAGAATAACAGAGAGAGAGATGCTGTAATCCCCTGCCACAACAGAAAAATTTGTTGGGGATTTATGTCCATGGAAACGGACATAATCTGCAAATATATGGGTGTGCCTCTGCAGACCTCACTGGGAAAAAAAAGGATCAACCAACTGCCCTCAAATGGTCCAGGCATCTTAAAAAATGTTTAAATGAATGGAGAGGCAAAGGTATCACATGCTGTTTACAACTCTGTTAACTGCTTGTGACAAAAAACATGTAGCTAAAGACAGAGAAGTTGAGGCAAAAGAGCACAAAAAATCTCCCCTTATACATGCAAGGCTTGTAAAAAAGGCTGCTTACATTAGATTACATAAAAACTGAATAAATGTGTATTCTGAGATCACAATTGAAAGAAGAATTCTAGTTTAAATGTGGTCACTGACATTGATGAGCATGTGGGGCAATGCTCAGCTCTGCAGTCTTTTATAAGGCATCCTCACCAGTTCTTTAACACATTCCTCCATATCCTTATTTTGTCTTTATGTATTTAAATTTTTTTATGGGAGTACATCAATCAGAAAACCCTAAAAAAATTCAAAACAAAATGTATTCAAGTAATGATTAATAAAAATAAATAATTTCATTAGTAATATCTTTTTTTACTTTATCAAGTTGAGTCAACTAATTTAACTTAAATACACTGTGGGCTACTTTTAAACGCATAGGTACTTATGTTTTATTTTCCCGTTCTAAAGGTCAATTATACCTAACAGTAAAAGTTCATGGAGAGTTGTTTTTGTATAAGAAGAAGTCAGTTCCTTTTTTCATTGTTGCTTACTTGCAAAAAACATCCATAGGGCCAGGAGTAGTTCCCCTTTACCCCTGTTTACAGTGTCCATATCTTAATAATTATCCTCATTTTGAGGGGTCAGTGTCAATAAAGCATGTGGACAACTGTAGCTGCCCTTTATAGGTATATATAACTATATAACCTCTATGACTATTTTGCCATAAGCGTCTATGTGAGCTTGGAGCCATCTTGAAATGGAGGGAGTGTGTGCTGTAAATGCTTAACATTATAGGACTTTTGCGGAAAATAATTGCACCCTGTGCGAGAAAAACAAAAAAAGAAACACCTGCATGTGAACACAGACAATGAAGAGTTTGTGTTGTGATTTATATGACCTATATACTGTACAAAAATGCAGCTGTAATTAGTACATGGGCAACAACTCCAAATGTGAACAGTAGTCTGATATCATTAATCACAAGCTAAGGAAACCATATCATGCAATCAGCAATGCAGTCATTCTACATTTCTTACTTACAGTATTGAGATGTGAACATTGTAGATGTGTGTGTGTGAGATTAGACAAAAAAGAAAGGGAAAAATCATTATCGGCGGGTTTGTTTTGGATCCATGAGCTTTCAAAAGCTGGACACAGATCATAAGCTATTTCATTTTTATCTATTTGAACTGAACTTTGAAATAATCCCTCTGAAGTGAGACCATATTGCACTTCAGTGAAGGTGGCATTAATTCAGAATCAAAGCAACATATGCTGCATTAAAGAGGATGTCTTTTCCTGGGAAATCCATGCATTTTTCAACAAGATGATGAAAGAACATTCTACACATTCTGCAAAGGTGTGGCTGAGGGAGGTGGCTCAGACACAGGCAGGCTTTCATTCATGATCTTTGACAGCGATGTGTGGAGCAAATTAAAATAAAATAAAATAAAAAGCCAAAACTAAGGACTTTTTTATTTTTACACAACAGAGAGAAAGGAATAGATTATGTCACTTAATCATTCTGTATTTTCTATGCCAGAATCTCTTAGTGTTGTGAGTGCTGGAAGCTTTAACAGCCCAGCCTTTATTTTGGAATATGTCTAAATTATAAAAATAAATCAAATCAGCTTGACAAATAAAGCTAAGCATATTTGGAGTACTTACTGGCTTCAATTAAATAAATCTAAGAACCCCTGCTGCTGAAAATATATGCACATACTTACACACACATACACATATATATGGCGTTAATGGAGTAAAATAGGAAACAAGGACTCTAACTTTCTTAACTGTCCACTGAAATGTCCATAAACCTCCCTGTTATAAGATGTTTGCTTTTATATTTTCTTTTTTCTTTAGCATAGTTTGAATGGACAGATTGATGCTGTTGGTGTCATGTGCACAACCTGCTACTTAATTCCCCATCTGATTCGGTGCAGGCGCATGGGCGAATAAAACAGAAGCAACATATAGAGCGAGCCAGAATCCCCGGCATGACAGAGGAGGGAACACCGAGGCTCATTAACAGCAGCTGCCTGGACTGATCCCAGCACTCAGTCTGGGGAGTAAGAGCCAACTTGCTCCATTACAGGGAAGAGGGAGACTTCTAAAGGGCATGACCATCTGGAGCAAGCCTCCCTCTTTTTTTTTTTTCTCAACAGTATGGGCGGGAGGCAGAGCCCAGACTCATCAAGCAGGAAGATAATCAGGGGCCGCTGAAATTCATTCATGTTGGTCTTGATAGGGTCAATTGTGGCTGCTGGTGAAATGAAGCAAGAAGATGGAACTGGTGTGGGGGGGGGGGGGGGTACCTTTATTGTCATGCAAGGTGGGGGTTCCACCCCGCAAACTTCAGCACGGGTGAAATAGTTTTGTGAACTTGAAACAGCTCAGTTGTTCAAAGCAATAGGGCCATGTGAGATAGAAGTAGGGCAAAATTTGAAGTAAGAGTAAGTACAAGCAAGGCTCCTCCCCCCCCCCCATGTCGTTCAGTATTCAGGAAATGTCAACGGAATGCCGCAGGGATGGGTGAAAACTCAGTATCCAGTGTTGGGATGATATTCATCCCCTGAGGACAAATGGCTGCATATGAAAAATTGATATGGGGCAAAAAATAGACTTCCAGTCCAATGTAGAGTAAGGGTGACCATGAGACTTGGAAAAAAAAAGAGAGGAATTCAAATTATAGCAGCACAATTTACCCAAATTAATTATTCACTGGAAAGGAGCCTGCTATCAGTAACTAGACACACAATTACAGAGACACAATGTTGGGCTTGTTTAAGGGTACATCCAGAGGAAATCTAATGAGGGCTGACACAATGATTGATGGCAGAGTCCAGGGGCTATTTATCTGCCTGTAGCATGAAGTTACTCACTGAGAATGTATCTGGATAAGGCTTTTTTTTTCATGTCGGTAGTAAAAGTTGACTGAATAACAGTACCTGTAGTCATACAGTTCTCCTGTGAAATTAAAGAATGACATTCCTTGGAAGGAATTTCACAGTGAATGAGTAAATCCACGGAGTCTGAAAAGTGATTACATCCTCGGCTCGACTGGGTATTACACATATACACAATGTGCCCCTAAAATGCTGTTGCAGTAACCCCTGTTGCTACTCAGCATAAGGGAACCATTCCACATGTTCAGAGGTAAAGGTAGCCTAAATAAGTCAGTCGCCAACCAGAGTGCATGCGCCTCCTTTTCCAAGCTCAGGGTAGATACATGGATAATCAAAGCATGACAGTAGGTTTTACATTTCAAATAACCCACGGTGCATTACCAGCAGTTATTTACAGTGTAAGCACTGCTCATTAATTTTTAAACAGGCCCTTAAGGTCTGGTTGACAGACAAAGCTGGCAAGCAAAAGCAGGAGAATGTACTGTTGTTTTTTTTTTTTTTCAACTCCCAATATGAAACACAGTAATGGCACCGAGCAAAGTGCTGCACTGTGCATTATTAATGCCCCAATGATGCAATACCTAAAGGTCATGGCCATTGTCTTTGCACACAGTCATTCATAATATAGAATGTCTCTCTGCACGATGACACATAATCTGAGTGTGAGTGTTTACATAATATATATTTGGCCGATGGACGTAGTCAGAAAGCTTGTCGAAAAACCCTTAGTTCTGTTGATAGCTGATCTTAAGCACATGTATTCTTTCTTTTCTTGTCTTTATTTGTCATGTGAATGCCTTTTTTTGCAAAAGGCCACAGGGAATAAAGACAGAGAGCTCAGAGGATGTCTTTCCCTGCCATGGCCCAGACACTACCGGGACTACCGGAGTCCCATATGCCACAAAATTGCACAGCTGTCTCATCTTCATCTGCGGCAGAGTTGTCATGAATGTCAATCAGGTTGCATTTATGGGTTTGTCCTCCACTCTGCTCAGCTGATGTCAGGCTGGAACAGCCTGTGCCAGGTATTCTTTCGGGCTCAGCTTTAGTAATCTCATCTCAGATGCAAGTGTCATTAGTTTTCGTCATGGCCAAGTGGCTCGCCGCTCCTGCTGTCAGCTCCTCATGAGGTCCTCCGGCCAGCTCAAGGCCTCTAAACAAAACAGGGGCCTGAGAAGGAAAGAATAGTGGTTTGTGTAACAGCCACAAATCACACATGAGGGTCAGACTGTCTCAAACCGAAATTACTTACCCTACCCCTGTGAATAAAGACCGATTTTTTCACTGATGGATGAACTGCAATTAAACGGAATAGGACTTTGGCCTTCTTTGGCCATGATAAGGACCTTGTTTTATGGAAAAGATTAGTGACACTCAATTATTTCTAGTTGTCACTTGTAGCACCTTGAAGTATAGAAGGTCAGTTATTCTAATTAAAGTAGTTGGTTTTGCTATGATATGACTTTGATAATGCTGATGCTAATAATGCTTTTCATGCTGGGATGTACCATAGCTACATGGCTAATTTGTCAATGTTGCTGCTAAAGACGTTAACCAACTGACTGTGAGTCATAATGTTGCAATGCAAAGAAGTGTGGATGAGAATAAACTGGTTTCTTTTTCAAAGAAACATCAAAACCCATGAGGGTTTTCGGCATTCTGTGTGTCTGGAGCCAGTTTCAACCACTGGGGATCGGACTGCTAAGGTTCCAGACTTTGACAGGCCCCGAACTCACAATGCACTAGACCCTTACATCACCGCTCATGGGTGGTGGTTTGACCCATGGGAAAAAGTTGGAGCACCGGGAACAAGGTGAGATCTCCATAACACAGGGCTGGCAGGGTCCCCCAGAAATGGGGGTTGAGGAAACCTGAAAACACACTGCTGGGATGCACACATATAGTAGATATCAAGAATGGTGTCACACCAGTGGCGGCTGGTGAAAAAAAATCTTGGTGGGGCTGGTGTGCCAATATATTTCCCTGCCTAACCCAGTACATGCATTCAAGTTAAAAGTCGTAAAATTAGTACAATTCCACAATAATGATTTAATTCCCTTATCAGAATCAGCAGTTTACATATACAGTTAACCATTTGAAGCTATATTAGGTATTATTTTGGAAAGGAACAGTATGAAATACAACACTCAATTTTACTATTTGTCACCAAACACAAAGTAGGCACACAGGTGGTTAGCTTAACACAGTTTGCTTAACACAGTTTTCCATATGAACTCGTGATATTTCATGTTTCTTAGTTGTTCAGAGAGGTGTTTTAAGTCTGTCTGTCCAGACTGTGTCCACGTCAAATCACTCCGGTCACTTTTAAAAGGATGCGGGAAAAACATAAAAGTCCATGGCCGTCCCACCGGCTGTCAGCCAGGACTTACGCTGGAACCAGCTGCGGTTAAAAGGCCGGCTGTACAACTTAGCTTTTTCATTGGTTCGCTGCGTTAAATTTATTTCGGACTTGTCAGGTCCCAGCTCTTTTACGTTTAATTTTTCCACCATTGTCCTTCTCACGAAAGGGTAAAGATCTCAGTAAAGATCTCACTGAATTGTGTGAAAGCAGCTTTACAACTGTCGTCGTCGCCGTCATCTCTACGTCACAGCCTGACTGACCACTAGCTATACGTCTGTGGCTTTGGGGCGCCTGGAGCTGGCCAAAGCCACATTTCGGCGATGCTGATTGGCCAAATATTTATTCATTTTCCCTAGCAACATTTTTCAATTGGTTATCTCGCTGCACTTCTGGGCGGCTTGGGGCTAGCGCCCCAGAAGAGAAACGATACGTTCTGTGGGTGGAAATGCACCGTTGAATGAGAGTCAGTTGGTGGAAGTGTTGTTTTAATAATTCATATTACATGTAGCCACATATTATTAAGTAAAACTGACATTAATAATACTCTAAAAATAAATATATATATTATAACTTTCCCTCTCCACATCTAGGGGGGGCGGCGCCCGAGCGCCCCCTATGGGCCGGCCGCCACTGTGTCACACTTTTATGTATTGGAGGTGTCAGCTTTTTCAAAAGTCTGTTGACGGTGCGTGTTTCTTCAGCATTGCAGGGAATTATTAACTTGGAGTTTTAATCCACCCGCTCCGCTGACTTTTGTTTTTGACTAGGACATAATTTTTTTTTCTTCACAAACTAAAGAAAAAAGACGGTGTAATGAGTACGCCTGGAGAAATAATGATTAGCAAATCAGTGCCACGGGTGAGCCTTAGAGCATCGTAAAGCTTTTGTTCAGAGTTGTCAAGCTGTGAAGCACAATAGGAAAATTTTAAACTTTAGTTCCTCTCTTTTGTGCTGCTTCCAAGGCTTGGCTGCTAAACGACAAAGAGGATTCCTTGGTTTTTACTCAGAGCCCTTTAAACCATGAACATGTTGAACATCCTACTATCCACACAATATGTATTGTGCCCTTCATCTTTTGCCTATATATGGTGACAGATGAGACTAGCTCTGTTTTGTATTTGTACATAACGTGTACTGAAATACAACTGCATATTTTGTGTGATAAAGCTCTGATTTATTTGAATCCTCAATCATTCATTTCTTCCACCTGTCAAGCATGGTTAAAGCTATTTTCTGGACACTGAGATTAACAGTAAAAAATATTCCACTCCTGCAGCTCTTGGACATGGATTCAAGGATAAAAATAATTGAACAAACCAAATATCTGTTTCTCAGGAATCAGACGATTCTGACATGATGTAAAATCCACCGCCATACATTTTGATTCGCTTCCATTTTGTAAAAAAAAAAATTAAAAAAAATCCATATGTTTGGGTGTATGAAACAGGATCCTTTCATTGCTCTCTATGTTATTTTTCATTGTTTTACTTTTAGTGGTAGTTTGGATAGACATTTTTAGTTTAGAGTGGAATACATTTTTGAAGGAGACCTCTCAAAAGAACAAAGATTTAAGAATAATGCACAAAGATTCCATTCCATTCAGTGTCTCCTGTGTGTTTACATTACTTCCAGTAAACCTGTTACTTTCAAATCTGCCCATAAATCCTCACAAGAAATAAACCCCAAAAACATATGAGCAAAATGTCCTTTCTGTTTTGTATTGTGACAGCTCTCTTAAGTCTGTATTAGTACATATTTTCAGCAGCAACCCGAGTCTGGAACACATAGACCTTCCTTCAGAAAGGTTTTCCGCACGCTGGCATTTGACTGTGTCTGTGTCTTCAGCTTTTGTTTGAAGGTCTTTCTGTCTTAAGTTTTGTCTTGAGCAAATAACAGGCTTGCTCAAATGACTAAAAGTCAGATGATTGACTTTGCAAACTGAACTTGCAGATCATTCCGCATATTTACCTTAAAGTGCCAAGTTGTGTTGTATGCAGGATCTTTCATGTGATTGTTCATCTAAATCAAAAATTGCTTACTTTGTATCTGTATTATCTGTTTTTCATCCTGTGCGTCTTTATTATTGGGCTTGCCACTGAAACCCATTACAATGTGTCCAGCTGTTTTACACATCATCTTTGATGTTTAATATTGCAGTTATTTTCACACACACAAAAATGGGACTTATGGGATGTTGAAGCCTCCGCAAAAGCTCTGTCAAGCATTTTCTCCATGATAGACTTGGGTAATGCTATGTCTGCCTGGAGTGTTCCTCACTTGGCTGGATTTTATGTTGTTGTGCCACAGAAAATATGCCGCAAACATTGACTATCCTTGTGCTGGTTGACACCCAAGTCTTTTCATGTTACGGACATCAACACTGAGTTTTCTCTAGACCAAAATGATTGCTTTGGCCACTGTTATTTCCCACATTTGGATTTGGATTTTGGATTTTTTGTTTTATTTGAGCTGTCCAACCACATGCTTGCAGCTTGTGGGTTGACAGTTTTAGCTTCCAAATGCAAATGTAACATTTTGAGAAAAAAACAAAACAAAACAAAAAAAACTGCTTACATTCTACCTGCCCTTGATTAATGAGGAAATTATTAACGACTGTTCCAAGTCTTTGCATAAAGCAGTCTTTGGTCATTTTTTTTGCTCAAGAAAACCAGGGTTCTACACACGAGAAACATTTTTTCAAATAATATCAGCCTACAATTGACTTTTAAATAATTCAAATAATCATTCCTTGGAGGCTCATTGAAAATACAAATATAAAACCCAAAACAAATGTCAGAAGATGCATATGCAACAATCCCTTTATACTAATACGATTTATAACAAACCAGGTGAGGGCCCAGGTTTACTGTAAAAAGAAAGGGTAAAAATCTTCTTCTTCCGCAAGCTTTGATGGAATGAACAGACAGTGGACTATGTGATTGCAGGGTAAATGTCTTTGATCCTGTCCACTGTCCTTTTGCCTCGACCCTCTGAAAAAGGGGCCAGAGATGATACGTTTAGAGGCTGAAAGTCACTGGGGGCTGTTCATTAGCTGCAGCTAAAATGAGAATGCTGCATTCTACATCAGTACTTTGCAGAAACTGTTAGAGTTTATCTTAAAATACGAACAGCTTTTGTTATATGGATCCGCATGCATACATAGAGTACAGACTGCTGTGAAAGAGGATGTGTTGTCAGACATACTCTAAGTTAAGAGACAGCAGATAAGCAATAGCTGCCCATATATCTCAAATCCCATTTTGTGGATGATAGTGGCAATTGCTTTCTCTGCTTTTATCAAGTGGTTCAGGCTTACTTAGATGCACAGAACTCAAAACTGTGAAAATTGTCGGCAAAGGCTAAATCCCACCCCACAGCAACTAAAGCATCACACACTTCCCTCCGACTCAGCTGCATAAAGGCAACAAAAGTGTTTTTCTTCCTAATTTCTTTTCCTATTTCCTAAAAGAGACTGTCAACACATGCCGGAGGACTTCTGTTTTCTGACATTTTTAGCTAGGAATGCAAAGCCTGAAAAGAAGCATCGCTATCCGCAGAGACACCGAGAACTTTTCGACACCCGATGAAAACTTTCGAGTTGGAAATTTTAGAGGGGAGGCAATGGTGTCAGACACAGCTCAAAGACATGGTTACTGGACTGTTCAATACTAAACGAGGACCTTTTTCTCCAGAGACTGCTGAAGCGTTCTTAGAGCACAGAGCTGCAAACTTCTCCTGCGTGTCAGGCCTCAAGGTGCACAAGATAAGAAAAATGAAAAATGACACTGAGCTGAGCACTCTGGTTAGAAAAAAAAGTCAATATGTTCTCAGCAAAGCATTGTTTATTTAGACATTTTGTAGGCAAGAATACTATCCTTTATACTTTCACCATGGACTTTTTCTGTATACACATATTCAAAAATGTTGCAAATAAACTGGATAATATATTCGGGTTCATAAACTGCAACAACTAAATGTTTGACCCACATCATCTCAGTTTAGTCAAATTTCAATATGTTCTAACCTTTGAGCCATGACCAATGACCAAAAAGGTCCATCTATCCATTTTTCATTCCGCCCACTATGCCAGCACAGGGAATAGGAGAATTAGAGCAAAGAATTACTGTATTGGTTTTAGTGGCGCTATGTGTAATTTAGCTTGGAAATAACTTGGTGTTACCCTGTAACACATTTCTGCCATGACCCTGTGCCTGGATAACCAGTGGAGATTAGATCAATGGATTGTTTGTAATGTTGATGATGAAAGAAGAAGGAAGTTTTTCCTTCCCTGTGTCGCCTATTGCTTGCTCTTAGTGGGAATTGTTGGGCGTCTACGAGTACGGTCTAGTCTTGTTCTTAATGAAAATTGCTGTGCGATAACAATTGCTGTGATTTGGAACTATATAAATAAAATTGGATTTATATTGAATTTAATTGAATCTCAGCTCTCACATAGGTTTCTTCACAACATTAACATTTTTTCACACACCTTTACATGCAACAGGTTTTATCAGGAACACCAAAAGCTGATACAATCAAAAAAAGATTGTCCCAGGTAACTTAGAAATTATTAAAAAAAACGAATTCAGCAAATACAATGACATGAAGAGGGGAAAATTGAATTTGTATAGGCAGTAGAAAAACGGATAAATGGAACCACGGCTGAGTTAACACCACCACCCTCTCTGGGTGCCCAAGTAAAAGAGCGTGTTACATTTCAACTGATGGGGGTGTGACATCAATCAAGAAGCATGCTGATTCTAAATATGAGTTAAGGTCTCTTGCCTAGTGAGCATTAAAGTTATGACTTGAAGTAATTAGAAAGGAGGAATAGCCATGCATATAAACTGCGGGATGTGTCAGTGTGTAGCTGAGCTTATGTTAAACCATGTCGTCAAATCAGGGGAAAATTGCAGACGTGACCCCCATGCTAAGGTCCGGGATATTTTTGGCTGGATAACAACTTGATTAAGGTGAGAAACAGCAAATTGGGGTCATGGTCAAAGTTGTCATTAAATGAAACCAAACCATTCGGGGGTGTGACACCAATCAAACAGCATTCTGATCCTAAATATGAGCAAAAATTTCTCGCCCTGATAATGGTAAAGTGATGACTTGAAGCGACTTTGGACAAAGTTTCTGAGCCCTGGAACAAGTGGATTCACACTAATTTGAATTACATGAAGGTGATGATTTGCACTCGGTGGCTAAGACTGTCTTGAAGGGCCCCAGTGGCTGAGATACCACAGTTAATATTTTGGTTTCCAGGTTGACATTTAAGTGAGCTTTAGATGGTGTTTGCGGCCTCTTCAACATGACATAAAAAACAATAATAATAAATTCTTCGGGCTCAAAAAGCCAGGACTGAGAATATCACTACTGTGAGGCAAGCATAGACAAAGTTCTTTGGTGAATTATCTTATGACGGTTCAGCAGCTTGTAAGGGAAAATCGCTGCGTTTTAATATAGACTATGATCTTTTTATAGAGTAAGTTTTTTTGTTTGTTTTTGTGATAATGTAGACTTTGATGTTTTTATAGAATATTTAAAGTTTTTTGTTTGCTTTTGTGATAACAAGGAAGCTGAAATATGAAATGTACTGAAAGCACTTCGGTCACTGTATACAATCTATTATCAGCCATTTTACACTTGATGGTCAGAGATATTTCTGGGAATATGCATCCATTTCTGCCCAATTTTACACCTGTTTTCCACATCTATACTTTGTCACACTTCTGGAAATGTACTGGGAATATGCTTGAACCACTGTATGCATCCACTATATAAGTCCAACCAAATGTGCTTGGAACCTAAACCAAATAAAATTTTCTTCTTAGGCCAAATAAAATGATAAGTGATATTTTTCATAAATTTTAATAAATAGATAAATGGTTTAGCTCCCTGTGCAAATGTAGATATTGTAATCTACCATCTTCTTGTTGGCCATTCGGATAGCCATTCAGACACAGTCATACAGAGGTTCTCAGACAATAAGAGACCAGGCGCCTGATCTATCTGTATATTGTGGAGACGCCCCACAGAGTAGTGAAACATTTCACACTGATGTCCACTGAAAGGCCACTGGCCATGTCAGGGGTCTGTGTCGGTCTGCCAGTCGATTTATGGACCACACCCAGTAGCCCGCTATACGTAAGTACCTGATTTCACATGTAGGAAAATTCCCCAAGCAATGTCTGAAAAAGGTAGTTGTCTGGATGTGAGACTCTTCCACTGGAGGGAAATGAATATTCAATTCAATTTCAATTCAATTTTATTTATATAGCGCCACATCACAACCACAGTCATGCTTTCCAAACAGAGCAGGTCAGACCCTACTCTGAAGTTGATTACAGAAACCCAACAATTCCCATCATGAACAAGCAGTAGGCGACACAGGCAAGGAAAAACTTCATTTTAACAGGCAAAAACCTCGAGCAGAACCATGGCTCAGGGCCATCTGCCTCGATAAGTAATCTAGAATTGCATTCTTGTTGTACATGAAGAGGTTTGTTTAAAAATGCATCTTGTTTGAATGTATGCAAAGAAAAAAAAGCTAGATTCATACCTTTGTCAAAACATTAAATGTGCAAAGTTGGGGATCAGGATTACAACGGCATCTCAGGAGTGTGATTAGCCACCTGTATCACACCTAATATGAATGCTTAGGCTCTTCCTGTAGACACTGCCTTGTCACTTTTCGGTCTTTCAGGCTGGACCTGGAAAAAATGAGCAAGAAGATAAGTAGGATTTTGTTTTCTTTATGTATACAATTTGTAAAGACAATGGAAACTGATGACTCGGGGTCTCTCAGGTCTCAGGGAGCTGATAGAAGTTTTATTAGTGTTGGGGATTTTCTGTGAGGCCTAATACCCAAATTTGAGTGCTGACTGGTAGACCGGTAACGAGAAGCTTGACTTAGCTTCCCTTGTGACATGATTGTGGACAGGAGTGGCTTGTTATGTGCATGTGATACAGAAGGTGCAGACCGTAATGGTGCAGAGTGGTGTTATGCTGGCTGCAGTGAAAGGAAGAACAGCGATATCCAGGCAGCCTGTTGCCTTAAAAGGCAGAGAATAGATATCGATATTGAATCAGGAAGCAGAAAACTACATGAAAGAAAAGGATTACAGAAGAGAAAGAAGCAACAGAAAAGTCACAGACCGGGACATTCTTAAGCTGCTGTGACTTTTCTTTTCTACCTCAGTTCAAAAATATGAGTCAAATGGACTAAGGCTGGCCGATTATATATCCTGACAATCATTTTGTTTACTGAGTCCATATTACAGCAATCTTTTTCACCCCCTTCTTTTGCTCTTTGGAGTCTGTAAAGAGTATCTTCTTTTCGTCATGACTTTGTTGGTGCAGTCAAAAGCACAACAGTGTTTTGAGCTTTTTGAGCCACTCAAACACTGCAGGTGTCTCATCTTGGCAAAAGAGACTTAAATGTATGAGGGATCCAACTTCCAACTTTCCACATAATGACTGTCTGCTCTACTCCTTCAGTCACATCCTGTGTTGTTAACTGTAGAAAGTTAGCTTCATCCTGCCTTGCCTTATTTGTTCATTGGAGCAGTAGACAAACACATTTACAACAAAAAACGATTATTTCAAGTTGTTCAATAACTGATTTTGTCCTTTGGGTTAAAGTTTAGATTAAAGTGCTGCAAGAGGGTTCCCGTTTTGAATATCTGGAGTTTTCACCATGCGTGGGTTCTCTCTGAGTGCTATGGCTTCCTCCTACAGTGCAAATAGTTAATTGAATATTGTAAGTGTGTGTGGATGTTTGTCTCTGTGTGGCTTTACGATGGACTGGTGACCCGCCCAGGACATACCTAGCCTCTCGCCTAAAGACAGCAGGGATAGGCTCCAACTGTGACCGTACTAGAAGGGGGTATAACAAATGGATGGATTAGATGGATGGTTGAACTTGTTGATAGAGCTCAATCACAACCAGGAAACCTAGTCCTGCACCATTTAACATGTACACTTGTCCTCCCTTCTGATTGTCTGTATTAATGAGTAATATATATTTATGATATATACTGTATAATACACTATAAACGCTGGGAAAACTTTTTAAAAAATCACAAGCTTGCACATTACGGTTCCTCTCAAGTAGACTTCTAATGACTTCATTTAGTCTGCAGACAGTGATTATACACCACTTCATATAATTATGACCACTGTATGCCTCACGTTAAGGTAGATGCTAGTACTCCATTATCATGTGTTCTTCTCGTGGATATGTTACACATCCTTCAGCCCACCATGAGCAGGGTTGGTCTGAAGTCGAAACTTGAAAGTTGATATTATAACACCTTTGTTCCAATTCTGGGACGGCAAAGATCGGAGCTTCCATTCCATCAACCGGGAACATGGGCTGCAGTCACAGGTCTCCATTTTCAAATTGGCTTTAGAGACTTGGTGGATGTGTTGAACAGCATCTGTTCCTCCAGCTGAGCAGACTTCAGGTTCCTGGCAGATATTTCATTTGGAGAATTGCTGCTGGAGGAAGTAAAGCACTTCTTCACATCTCTGTTTGTTTCTGAATTACACGGTGTGTTTCAGTCAAATTCCTATCAGTTCCTGTCTTCCTTTTTGAGCTAGACAGACAATGACGGAGGTATTTCAAAACCTGTTGCCTAGCAACAATGGCAACCACCAGTTTCATTTGAAAAGTTTGCCCAGACTGGTTTCTATAGAAAGCACAAGAAAAGCTCTACCAGAGAGCAGAATTAGAGGGCAGAAATGTTGGTACGCACTGCTCTTGTTATGAGCAGACCTGAAGCAAAGCTGAAGTCATATAAACAATCTGTGTGCTCATTCATTTGCTTATTCACTTCTTTTTCCACATCCTCTCGGACAGACATTAGATGACATGGTCAAACCACAACCCCCCCTTCTTATCTTGCATATCATGAAGACCGATAAGTTGTTGTAAGGTGCCGAGGCACAGAAGTAAAAATAAAAATAAAATCATCACACACTTGATGTGGATTTTACATGGCAAATAAACCCAGATTTTGGTGTGTGCCAATCAAACCTATGGGTGACTTACCTCAACATGTCCAGCCTTAAGGATGTTGATTTTTTCAGCAGATATGTTGAGCTGACACCCAAAATTTTTTGCAGATTTCACCGTCATAGAATATCGAAGAAAATCCTTTGATTTGTCACAGGACATGCTTATTACACCCAGACAGGCCGACACACTCAGTCCTACGGTTATCTGCCCGATCAGCAGTATCTGCCTGCCAGCACCCTCTTAACAGCGGAAGTCAACACCTGTCACCTGTCACATCATTAACATCAGCTGACACCTCTGAATGAAGAAAGTGTCCAGCTTCGTTCTAAAATAGCTTATGAGGCAGCAAAGATTGAATGAAGGACGGGCTAAAAAATAAAAACCCAGTGCATCTGTCACTGCCTTTAATTAAAGCTGCCGCAAAACTGATCTGATTGATCAGATAAAACTTACTGTTTCTATCTATCTATCTATCTATCTATCTATCTATCTATCTATCTATCT